>OX596006.1:16550347-17286026 GCA_951394115.2 Drosophila phalerata
ATCTATCTGGTCATGACCAAAGTAGATCCTACTACAAAGGTCCGTTTTGAAGAGAAGTTAGATTATGATACTGTGCCTTCTTGGTCCGAGTGTGCTAGTAATCTTAATAGGCGTTATCAATATTTAGCTGCAGAAGAGGCAACTAAAAGCAAGAATAAATCTAAGATAGAGACATCTAAAGGTAACAGCAAATCGTCGTTTTCGTGCGTAAAAAATAGTCAGAAATCTAATCTAAAATGTAATATCTGCAGCGCAACTGACCATAGTATTTCGGCTTGTCAATCATTTAGTGCCATTCCAGTAATGCAACGGTTTGAATTTGTCAAAGCACAAAAGATGTGCATAAATTGTTTACACCTGGGGCACATAGTGTCTAAGTGTAAATCGTCGAAATGTCGGGTGTGTTCAAAACCACATCATTCATTGCTTCATAGGTACGATGTACACACCCAAAATCATAATGCTCAGGTTCCGATGACTGAAGCACACACAGGTCATGTGCGGAGCACTAACCAAGTTATTCTTGCCACAGCTGTGGTCAACATAAAAGATAGATTTGGTCAGTTTCACAGCGCAAGAGCTCTTCTCGATTCTGGCTCTCAGATTAATTTCATGTCAGAATACTTAGCACAGCAGCTTCGGCTGCCTCGTGAGAATAGTGCACTGAATATTGTCACTGTAGGGAAATCCACCACTTCAATTAAGCATAAAATTTCTGCATGTGTTAAGTCTCGAATAAATGAGTATAATTTTTCGAGCGAATTTTGGGTTCTGAAGTCTATATCTACTTGTCAGCCTGGACATGTTGTTCCTTCTGCCTATTGGAATATTCCGAAAAATATTGAATTGGCAGACCCAGAGTTTTACAAGCCTGCTAAAATCGATGTCTTGCTGGGTGCAGAAACCTTCTTTGACTTGCTGTGTGTCGGTCAAATAAAGCTGAGCCCTGATCTACCGTTAATCCAGAAGACGTTACTCGGATGGGTCGTATCTGGAAAATTTTCGGGTGAGGTTCCTCGCCAGCAACGCAGTTGTAACGTTGTCGCTCAAGTCAGTGATTGTTCTCTCGAGTCATTGGTTCAACGTTTTTGGGAACTCGATCAAAGCCCAGACGATTCGAAGGCTGTGCGTCAAACAGCTGAACAAAAGGCGTGTGAAGATAATTTTGCAAAAACAGTGCACCGGCTTCCATCGGGCCGATTTGTTGTTAACTTTCCTTTTAAAATGGATCCCAGTGCACTGGGCTTATCCTTTCAATCTGCAGAAAGAAGATTCCTGCAACTTGAGCGTAAACTTTCCAAGGACAAGACACTTCATGACATGTATCACGTATTCATGGAAGAATACCGTGATCTTGGTCATATGTCTATTCTTGAAGATTCTCCACCAGGACAACATTATTATATTCCTCATCAATGCGTCCTGAGGCCTGAGAGTAGCTCAACCAAATTGCGTGTTGTCTTTGATGCGTCTAGCAAAACGTCAACAGCCGTTTCATTAAACGACACTTTAATGGTTGGGCCTACTATTCAGAGGGAAGTGTACTTGATATTGCTCAAACGCAACATCTTGTCAGTGTCTTCTCGACTTTTTGATCCTCTTGGTCTACTTTGTCCAATTGTTACAAAGGCAAAAATGCTGCTACAGGAGCTATGGCGGCAAAAATTAGATTGGAATGAGGCAATTCCCATGCAGTTGCACACGTCATGGGAAATGTTCACAAATACTTTACATGAGCTTGATAGAATTCGAATTCCTCGGTATGTTTGCCTTCGTCGTTATCAAAATGTTCAAATACACGGGTTTGCTGATGCTTCGAGTCACGCTTACGGTTGTTGCATATATATGCGCACCAGCAACGAAAACCAGACAGACACAGTGTTGCTTACAGCAAAGTCCAGAGTAGCTCCCTTAAATACAAAGACAATTCCTCGTCTCGAACTTTGTGCTGCACATTTATTGTGCAATCTGTGGAAACAAATTGCCCCTACATTGAACAAATTCGACATTGAAAGTATAAATTTTTGGTCTGACTCCCAAGTAACGCTTTACTGGCTTAAAAGGGATCCCTGTACGCTGGCGACATTTGTAGCCAATAGAGTAGCAGAAATTATAGAATCTTCAGATCGAATAGTGTGTGAATAGTGCGTCATGTGCCAACAGACTCAAATCCTGCAGATTTAGTCTCAAGGGGTACAGACATACAAGAAATTGTTAGTTCACTGTGGTTTAAAGGACCTCGTTTTCTTATGTTGGATGCAAAGGATTGGCCACAACTTCATCAGTTCGAGCTGTCACCAGAGATTCAAATCTCTGAAAATAAGAAGAGTTTAGCAGTACACACGGTAGCTCGTGCAGATGCAGACCCCAATCAAATTATAGAACTCATCAATCGACGATCCTCGTTTACCAAAATTGTTCGCATAATGGCTTATGTTCTTAGGTTTAGTTACAATCGGAATCGTTATGGCTCAAAAGTGGTGACCTCACAAGAACTTAAATGTTCATTTTTGAAGCTTGTTGAAGTCGTTCAATTCGACACACTGAAAGCAGAAATATGTTTGTTGCGCAAGTCTGCATCTCTTTCGCCCTGTCTGCAATCGTTAAATCCCTTTATTCACGAATTTGAGGAAAATGGGTTGAAATTCCAAGTTGTTCGAGTGGGTGGAAGATTGTTGCAAAGTCAAATTCCGTATGACGCGAAGTTTCCACTGCTACTGCCAAAAAAGGAACGACTTGTGACATTGTTTATTCGAAATTTGCATCTAAAACATTATCATGCCGGTGCCAAGGTATTGGTTGCGCTTTTGAGGCAACAAATTTGGATTGTCAATGCTCGATGTGCCTGCACAGCAATTGTGCGTAACTGCGTACCGGGCTTTCGATACAAGCCAAAGCTACTCGGTCAAATTATGGGTAATTTGCCAGCTGATCGCCTACGGGAAGGTCGGCCGTTCAGAATATGCGGAGTAGACTTTTGTGCTAGCAGATCTGCAAACAGCGTTTCAGAAGCAGAAAGAACAGGTGCAAGGATTCGCAGACGAGAGAGGAGTGGAGTGGGTGTTCATCCCTCCCAGGGCACCTCACTTCGGAGGACTATGGGAAGCGGCAGTCAAGGCTGCCAAACACAGGCTGGTGCGAGGCGTAGGCAACGCCAATCTCACCCAAGACGAACTCAGCACGCATCTGGTGGAAATCGAGGCGCTGCTCAACAGCAGACCGCTAGCAGCCGACAGCAGCGATCCCAACGATGGAGAGGCACTCACGCCAGGGCATCTGCTGCTGGGTCAGCCACTCCTTACGCTGCCGCAAGGATTCGGGCCAGGAAGTCCCAGCAAAAAAGCCAGCTGCGAATCTTTGAGACGGTGGCGAATGCTGTCAGAGCTCAAACAGCAGTTTTGGCACAGTTGGTCCAAGGACTTTCTGCTCAGCCTTCAGCAGCGACCGCAGTGGGCCAAAGAGGCTCCCAATCTGGCAGAAGAGCGTCTCGTTCTCGTTCACGAGGACAACCTGCCGCCCCAGAAGTGGGTAACCGGGCGGGTAACGCGCGCAATAACGGGCAACGATGGAAAGGTTCGAGAGGCAGAGGTGCGCACGGCAACAGGCACAATTAAGAGGCCTATACACAAATTGGCAGTGCTACCACTGGTCAAAGAGCTGGAGCCCTTTAACGGGGCCGGAATGTTGGCGCATCAGGAGATGAACTGCGAAGCTGGGTAGACAATTACATTTGTTTTTTGGCGCATATCTCTTAAACTAATTTTAAGTACTCTTAAGCATGTAATGTTACGCTCGTCGGGCCCCTGTAAAGGCCTTCGATCGTATTTGTCTATGTTAAATATGAATTTATGTGTTCGGGCCACTGCTTGGCATTCGATCCAGGTCAGTTATAATCTATGAAGAAAAGAAGCCACAAGTGCCACCAATAAACGTTAAATCTTGAATTCCATTAATTGCCAAGTTTTATTAATACCGCGTCCGTAAAGTTTGTATTTATAGATTTGATCGTGGAAAACTCTCCTGATTTTTCAGATATTTTAAACATTAACGGGGAAATGAAACCACACTATAGAATTCCTATGATAGGCGATGGCGCTTGCCTTTTTAGATCGATTTCATTTATTTTGAATGGCACACAAAATTTTTTTTGGAAATGTAAGACGGGAAATAATAAGACATGTAGTTAGCAACTGGGATGAATATCATTTATTCACATCAAACTCTGAGAGAAATATTTTTTAAAGTTCAGCAGAATATGAGGTACAAATGATGCAGCTACATTTTTATGGTACGACGGGAGAGCTAAATGCAGCGACGGAACTTTATCGAATTCGTATTTAAGTTTTCAAAAATAGTGAACTATTAGTTCGGTTTGGAAGAGATAAAGATTCATTAAAAAGACTGCGTTTTTCGGGATTTATCTAATGGACATTATGATTTTTACAAATCCTTAGAAATCATGGAAAATAAAAATTTCGATTCACAAAAAATAAAGCATAATCCAAATAAACGAAAAAGGAGAGCCCGAGTATCTGATAGATTAATAAAAAAACAAAAAAGTTCGGCATCGCAAAAATACCAGTCTGACCACCCAGAGAAGCACAGAGCGGCTGTTGCAAGGTATCAGACTGACCACCCAGAGGAGCACCGAGCGGCTGTTGCAAGGTATCAGACTGACCACCCAGAGGAGCACCGAGCGGCTGTTGCGAGGTATCAGACTGACCACCCAGAGGAGCACCGAGCGGCTGTTGCGAGGTATCAGACTGACCACCCAGAGGAGCACCAAGCTGCTGTTGCGAGGTATAAGACTGACCACCGAAAGGAGCACCGAGTGGCTGTTGCAAGGTATTAGACTGACCACCCAGAGGAGCACCAAGCGGCTTCTGCGAGGTATCAAACTGACCACCCAGAGGAGCACCGAGTGGCTGTTTCGAGGTATCAGACTGTCCACCCAGAGGAGCACCGAGCTGCTGTTGCGAGGAGTCAGACTGATCACCCAGAGGGGCACCGAGCGGCTGTGGCTAAATATCAGACTGAGAATCCAGAGGTACACAAGATGGCTGCATCCAAATATCAAAATCAAACTGCTAGAACTGAGAGACGTTTAAGCACATGGAAAAGTAAGAAAAATACTGCAATTATATCAGTGTTGTTCATCGTAGTTCAATTGACGGATTTAGTTCAGTAGTTCAATTTTTGATGAACGAACTAATCTTTTAAATAGTTCGTTCGTTCAGTGAATAGATCCTATATAGTTCGTTCAGTGACTAGAATCTATATAGTTCGTTCAGTGACTAGAATCTTAATACAGTTCGTTCAGTGAATAGATCCCAAACAGTTCGTTCAACAAATAGATCCCAAGCCCAGCAGGGTGCCTAGAACATGCATAATGGTAAGGAAATGTATTACCTATACTATCCTTTCAGAATTCCTGAGCAGGGACTGCGTGCCTATCGCCGTGCAGACGATCGGGCATGCCCGCACCACCGTGGTAGCATCGGCGTACTTTGCAGGAGATGGAGCCTGTCCACCACCGGAAGTCGTCAAGCTTGTCGAGCACTGCTGCCGGGAGAAGCTCCCCTAATCGTCGGATGTGACGCCAACGCTCATCATGAGGTATGGGGTAGCACGGATACCAACGCAAGAGGTGAGTACCTTCTTGATTTTATATTTAGATATAACCTAGAAATTGGAAATGTCGGAAACACACCGACATTCGTAACCAGAATCAGAGAAGAAGTCCTAGACATCACTCTGATTAGCAAGGGTATTAAGCCGCACCTAAAAAACTGGCATGTCTCTTCGGATGAATCTATGTCTGATCATAGAATCATTCTATTTGAGCTGCTAGTAAATATGGACATCAGCTTACCAACCCGCAATCCCAGGAAAACAAACTGGGAAAAGTATAAAAAGACCCTGCAACTGAATCTGTCCAATGGAAGAACGGGCATACTCCGTTCACCACTGGAAGTAGAGGAAGTTGTAGGCAATTTAAACAGTACCATAATTAATGCCTTTGAAGAAAGCTGTCCTCTTGGGAGGAAGCGCAAAGAAACAGATGCCCCATGGTGGAGCGACTGCCTCGAAAGACTAAGACTAACCACCCGTTGCCTCTTGAACAGAGCGAAGAGGGACGGAATATGGGACTCATACCGTGAAACCCTCACCTCCTACAACAGAGAGATTAGAAAGGCCAAACGGAAGAATTATCGCGATTTTTGCGAAAGCATAGGTAGTACGACTGAAGGTGCTCGGTTTCACAGGGCACTTTCTAAACGCACACCGAAAGCGAACATAGCTTTGAAACGAAGGGATGGCAAATTCACTAGCAGTAGCATAACGAGGCTAGAGCTATTACTCGAGACCCACTTCCCAGGCAGTATCCCGGTGAAAGAAGACACATTCGAAATAAGAAACATGATCAGGCCAACGTCTGCAGATTGGCAAATTGCCAAATTGACAGTCACATCGGAACGTTTACAATGGGCAATTGGAACTTTCCAAGCCTATAAATCGCCGGGCCTGGACATGATATCACCCTCCTTCCTACAGCAAGGGCAGGACATACTCCTCCCTATCCTTAGGAAGATAATGATCAGCAGTCTCGCGCTAAGTTACATACCTAGTGCATGGCGAAGAGCGAGAGTGGTCTTCATCCTCAAGGCAGGGAAGAAAGACATCACTAGCCCCAAGTCCTTCAGACCCATCAGTTTAACATCGTTTTTGTTGAAAACGTTGGAAAAGCTGGTGGACTACAAGATAAGAAATACTCTTCTGATGCAAACTCCGCTGCAATCAACGCAGCACGCATACAGAGCAGGCCGATCTACGGATACGGCACTGTATCAACTACACCGCATTTTAAGTACAGCAGTTGAAAACAAGGAGGTGGCAGTATGCGCCTTCCTGGATATAGAGGGTGCCTTCAACAACACGTCCCATGATGCTGTCCAGGCTGCCCTGACCAGGAGGGGCCTAGACACAACCACAAGCAGATGGATTTCCTCACTGCTTGCGTCTTGACAAGCCATGGCAACAGTTCAAGACAGTACTCTTACAGTCACAACCACAAAAGGTTGTCCCCAAGGGGGTGTTTTGTCTCCACTACTTTGGAGCCTGTTAGTAGATGAACTACTTAGTAGACTTGCCAGCTATAGAATTCAATGTCAAGGATATGCCGATGATATTGTCATCATAGCACACGGCAAATTCGAAGAAACACTCTGCGACATTGTTCAGCTAGGTCTACGGATAACGAGTGAGTGGTGTGGAGAGGAGGAGGAGAGGAGGAGTGTGGAGAATTGTAAGCAGCAGTACCTGCCCTTTCTGCGACTCCGAGGAGGAATCCTCAATGCACATTCTGGCAGAATGCACTGCTCTAGCTAGACGCAGATGCAAATTTCTTGGGAAATATGTCATACCGACGGAGGACATTGTAGATCTCAATCCGGCAAAAATTCTCGACTTTGTGAGAGAAATAGGGTTGATGGAAGAGCTGTAAGCTCAGAAGGGGGCACAATAGATCCAGAGGGTCGCAGTGCATTTATCCCCATCTTAATAATAATAATAACTATATGCCAACATTTTAAGTTCATGGTCAGATCTATCACTTAGTAGGAAGCATTTGGCCAGATTCTGAAGGTGAAGAAAAATTTCTTCAAATATATTTCGTAGGAGACGATGAGAAAGAAGCACATATTAGATGTAAAAATAACTTAGTTATTCAGTTAAATTTAGTGCAATCTTTACAAACAATGTTACAGAAATGCAATCCCTATATCAAAGGTTTCAAAACAGCTCTTCAAAAAGTGCTTGAAGACTGTATTGATTATAAAATGGTTATTCACGCAAAAAAACAATTAGCATAAGGACACGAAGGGCTGTTCAATAAACAACAAGTAAATGAAGTGGCTTTAGTGATAGTAGGACAACAATTTGAGAAAACAGATATTGTAATTGAGAGTGATGATAAAGAACTGAAACATATCAGTGAATTATACAGATCTTATGATGCATTACAATATCCGATAATATTTTGCTATGGGGAAGATGGTTATGAGATTGATATACCTCAAATTGATCCGAAAACAAAAAAAAAATTTAAAAGACAGTGTCAGCATCAAGTATTTATAGTTATAGAATTATGATTAGAGAAACGAGGTAAATCAATTAGTTTATTGTAGATCTCTATTTAGTCAATTTTTGGTAGATATGTACGCAAAAATTGAAACTGAACGGCTTAATTTTATTCAACACAATCAAGCACAGTTAAGAGCAGATAGCTATATACATCTAAGAAATGCGATAGGAAAGCATGATGTAAATATTGGACAGCTTGGTAAGATGGTAATATTACCATCCACTTTTACTGGCTCAGCCCGCTACATGCATGAAAAAACTCAGGATGCTATGACGTATGTTCGAAATTTCGGTCGTCCTGACCTCTTCATTACATTTACACGTAATCCTAAATGAATTGATACAAATGCATTATTGCCAGGTCAAAAATCTCAAGATCATCATGATATAATAGTTTGAGTATTCCATTTTAAAGTAAAAACACTTATGTCGTTATTAAAGAAAGGCGATTTGTTTGGTGAAGTTAAATGTTTTATGTATACAATAGAACGGCAAAAACGTGGTCATCCACATGTTCATATACTGTTATGGTTAGAAAAATAAAATCGTGTCTGACAAAATAGATAATATTATATGCGCAGAAATTCCAGACCCAAATGGTGATCCAATGCTATATAATATTGTCAAAAGTAATATGATTCATGTACCATGCGGTATGATGAACAAAAATTCGCCATGTATGAAGGATGGGAAATGTACTAAAAAATATCCAAAAGAATTTTTTAAAGAAACAGTAACAGGAAACGATGGTTATCCACAATACAGGAGAAAGGCGCCAAATGATAATGGTTTTACAACTAACGTTAGAGGTAAAATTAGAGATAATCGATGTGTTGAGGATTTAATATATTTGCAAATATGTAAATAAGGGCAGTGACCAAGCGACATATACAATCAAAAAAGAAAATATCAAAGAAGAGAAAATATATGAAGTAAAAATGTACGAAATATATTAGCAGTTCAGAAGCAGTATGGAGAATTCTTGCATTTCCAATACATGACAGGTTTCCGGCAATTTTTCAATTAGGCGTGCATTTGGAAAATGGACAGCGTGTAATTTTTAATCAAAATAAACAAAAAGATTTTGATCAAAAGATAAACAACCCTTTAATAACTACTTTAACAGGCTTTTTTGAGCTTTGTAAAGTAGACTCATTTGCAAGAACACTTCTGTATGTTGAAGTGCCGCCGTATTACGCATGGATTAATACAAAATTTTAAAGAATTCTGTACAATTTTCCAGGAGTAAAAAGGTTAGGTGCCTAGGGAGAGTATACACAATACAAATTAACCAAATCGTGAATACGTATTTGAAAAATATATTTTTTAGGGTGAAGCCGAGTTGCTTCCGTTTTATTCAATGTCAAATTAAGAACTAAAGTACATTGGTGATCTTATGCTGCAGGTCAGCTATGTTTATGCTAAAGCTTCTTTTCTTAAAGTTCAAAAGCTCGCAAGAGCGGCTTGTGTAATTGAAAGTTTAATTGTGAAATCAAAAGCTCAATATCAGGATTTTGTTTACGTTTAGAGGTGATGCTGCGCGTGAAACGTTACTTTGAATGTTTATGTTAGGAACCGCTTAAAAGAATATTTATATTTGCATTAAGTTGTTGCACTGTTATGTTAATTGGTTGCGCTGTTATGTTTATGTTAATTCTGGGAATGTGATATTCTTGAGTTTATGTTAAAAGGTACAGATGCGCATTAATTAAAAGTGTTGAAAAGGGTCTAATAAGAGTGGGGAAACTGAGCAATTGGAATGGAAACCTAATTTGAAATATTTTTTATAATTGCAATAAGAATTGCTCTGTGATCTGGGTGATAACTTACACCCACGTAATAGTGAATGCTTTCACCTAAGGCTATTACTGCATGAAGTAAGGGGTCCAACATCTTTCGAAGATTTAAAGACAGTTAATAGTGTTACTTACGAATCGTTTCAATTAGCTTGCAAGGCATTGAGGTTATTGGAAGATGATAAGCATTGGGATTTGACAATGGGAGAGGCTTTTCTTTGTCAAGTTCCAAAAAACTTGTTTGAAATATTTGCAATAATATTATTATTTTATCAAATATCATTTGCAATGAGTCTATGGACAAAATACAAAGGAAGCCTATCAGAAGACATTTTAAGCGAAATAATATTACAAGGCGATATTAAATTAAATTTTTCAAATAAGGATATAATTTATGCAAAGAGTCTCATCCTAATTGAAGACATAGTATTAACAATAGGAGGAGACTGCTTGAAAAATTACGGTTTACCTACACAAAACAGATCATATGATTTAATTATGAAAACGGAATATTTGAGAGAAATAAGTTATGATGTTAATGAAAGCGTAGTTAATCAGAACGAATGTTCGTTAACAGAAGAGCAGAGTGTTTGGCGTATAAAAAAATTTTAGAGTGTGTAAAAGCAGAAAAAGGTGAAATATATTTTTTAGATGCACCAGGAGGAACAGGAAAAACATATTTAATAAATTTATTGTTGTCAAAAGTCAGACAAAATAAACAAATTGCCATGGCAGCTGCGTCTTCTGGTATATCAGCGACTTTATTAAGTGGAGGTAGAACAGCGCACTCTGCATTTAAGCTTCCATTTGATTTACTACGAGAAGAAAATCCAAATTGTAAAATTTCTAAGCAGTCAAATAGTGCAAAAGTTTTAAAAGATTGTAAGTTAATTGTTTGGGATGAGTGCACTTTGGCACATAAGGGATTTTTTGAAGCACTCGATAGAATATTAAAAGACATAAAAGATAATACTTTATTAATGGAAGGTTTAACAGTATTATTAGCAGGAGATTTTCGACAAACTGGAAGTGTTGTGCCAAGAGGAACTATAGCAGATGAGATAAAATGTTGCTAAAAATCATAATTTTGGTGGCCAAAAATAAAAAAAAATATCTCACAAGAAATATGCGCGTATATCTAAAAGGTGATACATGTGCAAGGAATTTTGCAGAAACATTACTTAGAATAAGAGAAGGAAAATATAAAACAGAAGATGAAGAAAATAAAATAGCAATAACATCATGTTTAGGAACAGTAGTAAAATCACTAGAAGAACTTATAGAAAAAATATATCCAGAAGTAACATGTATATCAGAAAAAACATTTGATTTACGCTTTTTATTTTCGTGTTACCATATGGTAACGCTGGGAAGTACAGGGTACAGGTTTTTTCCATACATTTTTTCGCTTTTAGGTACTGTTTTGTTCATAAAATATGATTGCCCCTTTGGCAGCTATATGATATAGTGGTCCGATTTGAACTCAATTTGGTCAGGATGTGTAACAACACATAAGACACATATTCTAAGAGTTTGGTTGAGATATCTCAGAATAGAAAAAAGTTTTTCATACTAAAGGTGAATTTGACCCCGATTGTTGCTCTGACAGTTGTGTTATATATACGATATACTGCACCGATTTGACCCAAATTTGGTCCAATATATCAAGGAAGAGCCCCCCTGTTGGAATAAGTTGTGTTTATTAGACTTTTTCTCAAACATTTGTATTTTGTAGCATTAAGAAAACCTGTACCCTGTACTTCCCAGCGTTACCATATGGTAACAGCCGAAAAAATGATCCTGTCGATTATCCTGACAAGGACGAACAAAATGAATGTGTTTTTCGGATTCAGCGAACTCAAATTTATCAGTCCTGAAATTTTCATTAAGAAATTAGAAAAAATGTTGCTCAGGACGATTCGGGTTAATATAAACATGCGGGAAAGGCTACAGTCGAGATCCCGACCATAGGATACCCGTTACTTATTTCAATATATAGAAAAGTACATTAAAGAAAATACCTGTATTACTTTGAAAACATTAAATCGCCATAGCTGCCGTTCTACTTTACTATGGGGCATTTTACCTTTTTTTTTAACTCAATTTTCACAAGTATTCAAATTTATGAATGCTTGATACAAATACATCATAAATACATCAAACTGTTATGTTACATCCCAAAAATTTTAGCATAACCGACCAATGATAAAATAGCAGCTGTTAAAATCAGCTGTTGCAGCCAAAGGCCTCGTGCTTTGTTAAAGTATTAGCTTGCAGTGCATTTTAAAACATTTATTTTGTAAAGAAAATTACTTTTAAATAACAAAATTGACAAAGGATTATAACATAGGATATTAACAGATTGGAGTTTTACTTTATGTTACCACTAATATTTTGTTGTTTTTATGCGTGTCTTATTATTAATTTGTGTATTTAGCAAGTGATGTCTATAGATACTTTTTGAAACCAAAGTTTAACTTTGCAAAGAGCTACAAGTGAGTATAACTATGTTGTAGAGTCATTAATTCTCTACTTAAAACCTTTGTGTTTCAATGTGCGCTTTCTGAGAAAATAAGTTTTTTAGGACACAAACTCATATTTTCAATAGGGCTCGCAGAGCCCTATGGAAAATTTGAGCAGTTTTAAATTGAAATTGTTATTTACAATAATATTCCCACCTATTTTTTCCATAAGCAAATATAAATAAAAAAGATACAAATTAGGGCGCGGCTGGTGCCACACCCACTTGTCCAAAATATTTCTGAGGTTTTCCATAACTTTAGAAAAATCAAGTGGGAAAGGCTATAGTCGGAATCCCAACCATAGAATACCCGTTACTTATTTCAATACATTAGCGATTTAATCCTAATGTCATATTTGCGTTTCCAGAACCAGTTGAGAATTTGAAGCATTCTAATAAGGTTTAACAATACAAAAACTATTGCATACTCTAGGGGACATATGTTGCTTCAACAACTTAGGCACGCAATAACTGCTGCTCTATTTGTCCGACCTTGTTGCGATTCAGTAGGATAATAGATAATAATAACAGATATCGGTTATTACCACAAAAAACCTATTATATGTAACATTGTAAGTGTGGTGGTTTTTCGCGATTTGCGGGGGCGGAGGGGTTCGTGGCTTAAATTTGAAACAAACTTGATCTGCGTTGGGTCAATAAAAATCTGTGTGCCAACGAGATTATAACAAGCAATAACTGAAACTTCATCAAACATATTGGCGTTAGACTAACTTTAATATGATATTCTAAGAGTAAAATGATGTCTCTAACCGATTAAAAGTTGATTGAAACAATTTCTTAAAGTAAGCCTATCGAAAAATGCTCATTAAGTTGATCATAATATTCTTCAGTGCAAAAAAACGGTATTTGGCAATTCGTCGCAAGTAAATTTCAATCGTTTAACTAATTTCAATACTGAACTATATGTAATGCATAATTAGAAAGGTAAAGTAGTGAGAGAGTAATACGCATTATAATTTTAAATAAAAATATTAATTATTATATAAAAAAAATTGACATTTGTCACTGCGTAAAAATTAGTTTTTATGTACAAAAAAGCTCACCCTTATTGCGCACAGTGCAGAATGTCAACTTTTTTTTAATAATTAATAGCTAATTAGAAAGCTGGGGGCGTGGCAAAATTCTGAAACAAATTTGATCAGCTTGCACAACATAGCAGTATTGTCACCAAATTTGGTAGTTGTATGTCATCTCTGCTTATTAACCGATCTCTGCAAAATTTTGAACACACGTCAAGACTTATTCCTACACCCTAAAATTATCTATATATATAAAGTTTTTTGTCCAACTGATTCACTAAATGACTGATTTAGCATTGAACAGGCAAAACGGTTTAACATACGACCTTGAAACTTGGCCATAATATTCTTAAGATAATTTCATCATGAGATAAGGCAGGATTTTTCTAAAAGTGCTTTAAATTAAAGGTCAAAGTTCCCATGTATTTTCTGTTTACATGTGTTTGTAGTGTAGTAGAATTAGGTCAGGCGCAGCATGCAGTGGCAAAGTGGTGCAGAGGATGATCCGTTAGATTCAGAAGCAGTAGCTCCTGGTTCGAATCTTGCTTGATCATGGCTTTTTTAAAATCGAGTTGTCAAAACAAATAAATACATTTATTTGAGGTGCAATAGTGCAAAGGATGGTGTGTTATAGACCCAACTGCTGGAAAGTGCGAGTTTATTTCCCACACCAGGCAACATTTTTTTTTAAATTAAATTTTATTAATATTTTTTTAACTTAAAGATTTTTTACAATTTGATCAAACTCGGGTTTCTATATAATATAGTTATCAAAGGAACAATCGGGTTCACTTTAAGCTTTTGTATGAAAATCTTTTTTGTTCTTTAAGGTATCTCAACCAAAGACACAGATTCGCTTTTGCACGCCAAGTCTCAAATTTTTCTGCCAAATCTAGAATTTTCCCGCCAAATCTGGCTTTTTCCCAAAGTCTAATTGCAGAGGCAGCTGGCAGCGTGAATGTAATTATTAGTTTCTCTTTCATAGAATATTATTTATATATCTAAAATTCTTTGGCCTGTATCACTCACTCACTCACTCACTCATGTATCCTTCTACAGGACAAACGATCCAAGATACAAGCTTGAAATTTTGGGACAGCAAGGTGATGACATTTTCATCGGGCGATATGGCTGCGTTTTAAAAAATTTTGTCTGCAAGTGAGTGAAATTCGAGGTCAAAGCTCGCGATTATTTTGATTTACATATGGCAGCGTTTGGTCAGCCGGCAGGCATAGTGCTTAGGTAGTGCAGCGGATGGTGTCGTAGACTCACGCGCATATGGTCGCAGGCTCGAACCCAGCTCAAACAAGATTTTATTTTTAATTTTAAATTTATTTTTATTAATATTTTTTTTTTAATTTTACAATATTTCGTCAAAATCTGGAGTCATGGAAAACTTTTCTATTTTATAAGTTATCTCAACCAAACTCATAGATTGTGTGTTTGAGATTGCCTGATACACCCTGACCAAATTTGGTCATCATCGGGAACAATTGGATGGATACCTTTTAGTATGAAAATTATTCATGTTTTTTGAGCTATCTCAACCAAACTCACAGAACATGTCTTTTATACTAAATGTTACACCCTGTTCAAATTTGGTCTAAATAGGAAGACTTTATAATATAGCTGCCATATAAACGTCGGTTTCAAATTAATATGAAAAACTTTTTTAATTCTTGCAATTTCTTAACCAAACTCATAGATTCGCTTTTGCATGCATACAATAATTGTTGTATGTTATATTATATAAATTTTTTGCAACTCATTACATTTAGAAGGGAATTTCCAACAACAACAAATTATTAATTCTTCTCTAAAACCTAATAACTAATAATAATTGCTGCTTATGAACAGTGAAAAAATGTAGTAGTCTGATTTGAATATGTGTCATTTAGCAAGTACTGATTACTGATCCATCAGAAGTAAAGAAGAGATTACTAATTTAAAAACCTGCCGAATAAACCCAATGTTCAAAAAACGGCCATTTGCTCTTTAATGACAATTTCTTAACTATTATACTTTTATTCTATTCTTACATGGGTGTTTCCAAAGAAGAACGAAAGTACGAAAGTTCAAGTATCAGTAGCAACCGAAAGAATTCATAAAAAGTTTAATTTCAATACTTTTTTTGACCATTAAAAAAGTAACGGTCGTTACCAACAATGAACAACGAACCAACGAACAAAAAAATTTTTTTGTAAAATTTTGAACAGGAAGTGATTGGTAAAAAAATCTGATTAAATTCTTTGAAATGTTTTGTTTAAGGAATGAGTTTATTTTCAAACTAAAAAAAATAAGTTAGCAAAAAAAAGATTTGTAAAAAAGGTAACGGTCGTTATAGGTGAAGGTAACGGTAGTTACATTATAAAAAATTAAAAGATTTTTGTGTTGGCATCCATTTATTATGAGTAAAAAAAAAAATGTATTTAAAAAAATTCAGTTTCGGATTTGATGTCGTCTTTTTCGTAGAAAAGTACTGTTATAGCTTCCAACTTTTTTGTACTGTTAAGAAAGTTAAAGGCTTCTTTTGGAGTGTTAATTATGCCATTCTACAAGGAAATCAAAAAAGTCGACAAAAATATGCCTAGACACAAAAATTTATTATATCGCCGTTTTTCCACAGATTTTGTTAAGACATATCTTTAAAGACGCGTAATTAATGCAGCTATGTAAAAAAATAGAAGACAAAATGTAATAAATTTTTTTCCACTTTTCCTCTAATTTTAAAGTAAAACAAGCTGGAAAGGCTATAGTCGAGATCCCGACCATATGATACCCGTTACTTACTTTAATATATTGAAAAGTACTTTAAAGAAAATACTTGTTTTGATCTGAAAACTTTAATTCGCCATAACTGTCTACATGTCCGATCTTAATGCGATTCAGTGGAATGATAGATAACGCTAATAGATAACGCTAATAATCAAAAAAAACATCTTATCTCAAAAACTGTGGGTTTGGTGGTTTTTCGCGATTTGCGGGGGCGGTGGGAGGCGTGGATTAAAATTGAAACAAACTTGATCTGCGTGAGGTATATAGAAATCTGTGTGCCAAATTTGGTTACGTTATCTCTTTTAGTCTCTGAGATTTCATTGTTTAGACGGTTTTTCGCTATTTGCGGTGGCGGAGGGGGGCGTGGCTTAAATTTGAATCAAACTTGATCTGCGTGGGGTATATAGAAGTCTTTTAGTGAAAGTTTGGTATCTCTATCTCTTATGGTCTCTGAGATCTAGGCGCTCACACGGACGGATAGACACACATGGCTATATCGACTCGGCTATTGATGCTGATCAAGAATATATATACTGTGAGAAACATATTTTTTTCTCACAAAATATACAAGTTATTGCAGCAGCAACGGTTTGAACCCCCTTCAGCGGCGCCCATGGAACATGTCACCGTTATAGCAACGCTCGCGACGGAAATACCGTTAAGACAATGAACGGTAACAATTGACTGGTGAAGGCATGTGCCGTTAGTTTCGGGATCGCAAACTATAAAAGGGCATGCAGTCATAGATGCGGAACAGTCTTTGAAGAAGTGGCGAAGCTCTAGGGTAAAGATCTAGTTGTCCTCACGTTGCCAGGACCCAGCTTAGCATATCCTCGCGTTGCCAGGATCACCTGTAGTCGTCCTCGCGCTGCCAGGACCCACGTCCAGATATTCTCGCGTTGCCAGGATCCCCGTTAGTTGTCCTCGCGCTGCCAGGACCCCCGTCCAGACATCCCCGCGTTATACTACCAGGATTTCCCCTACCAGGACCGACGGAATTCGCCGCACTACAGCCGACGACCCAGGATCGACTCGGCAGGACGACGATCGGACCAAAATAGGATATACCAGCATAATCGATTTACATAACCATTTCTTTGTACAATTAAGAGTCGGCGTCGAAGTCGCAAATAAACCATATCATTGAAATATTGAAAACAAACTCAAAAATAAAACTAGTATTTTTATACCCGTTACTTATAAAAAATAAGTATAAGGGTATATTGTGTTCGTTGGAATGTGCGTAACAGGTAGAAGGAGGCATCTCCGACCCTATAAAGTACATATATTCTTGATCAGCATCAATAGCCGAGTCGATATAGCCATGTCCGTCTGTCCGTCTGTCCGTCTGTATGAACAAAAGGATCTCAGAGACCATAAGAGATAGAGATACCAAACTTTCACTAAAAGACTTCTATATACCCCACGCAGATCAAGTTTGTTTCAAATTTAATCCACGCCCTCCTCCGCCCCCGCAAATCGCGAAAAACCACCACACCCACAGTTTTTAAGATAATTTTTTGTGATTATTACCGTTATCTATTAGCATTATCTATTATCCTACTGAGTCGCATCAAGATCGGACATGTAGAACGACAGTTATGGCGAATTAAAGTTTTCAGAGCAAAACAAGTATTTTCTTTAAAGTACTTTTCAATATATTTAAGTAAGTAACGGGTATCATATAGTCGGGATCTCGACTATAGCCTTTCCCGCTTGTTTTTATTTATTTTTCCGCTAATATTACACAAAATTAATGTATCTGTCCTTTTCCGAAGGATTAAATTTCATTTTCTTTATACTAACAAAAATATGCTGCTTTGAATTTCGTACACCATACCCGATACCTGGCAAAACTGTTCTAATGGTAGTTTACAAAGAAAACAAAAGCCACGTGACAGCTAAAAATTTTCTTCATGCTTAGGAACAATCTCGAAGGCGACAAGTGAAAATTACAATTTTTGTAAATAAATCAAAAATAGCCTAACCGAGTGTAACAACCGTTACAATAAAAGCATAGAAGTTTGATTATTCTGTAAATGGTTTAAGCAATATAATATTACTGTAGCGGAAAGTAAGAAGGTAAGCAAGAAGAAGAATTTCGTAAGACCACATAAGCATCAAAAGTCTCCTTTGATTTTTTAAACAATTTTTTAACGATGTAACGACCGTTACCTATTTTTCGGAGTTTAAAAAAAAGTTTTGAAATTAGACTTTTTATGAATTCTTTCGGTTGCTACTGATGCTTGAACTTTCGTAGGTGTAAAATTAGGCAATCCTCGTGGCCTTTTTGCTTAGGCTGGAATTTTATTTAAAAAATCTCCGAAAAAAGGTAACGACCGTTACTTTGGAAACACCCCTATCGAAAAAATTCAACGACTGCACTATTTTCAAAAAGCCAACGTAAATTCCGTGCAATCGGGTTTAGTAGGCGTATCAGTTTTAAAAATGAATATCCTAAAACGTTTACATTATAATGACGTTTATTCTTCATCTCAAGGCGAATAAAACAGCAATAAACTTAACACACTAATTGTACGCAACAGAATATAGCCTTTCGTTTATGTTTTTCTTTTTTTTTACTCATAATAAATGGATGCAAACACAAAAATCGTTTATTTTTTTATAATGTAACGACCGTGACTTTCACCTGTAACGACCGTTACCTTTTTAAAACTTTTTTTTTTGGTAGCTAATTTTCTTTAGTTTGAAAATAAACTCATTCCTTAAACAAAACATTCCAAAGAATTTTATCCGATTTTTTTACCTATCACATCCTGTGCAAAATTTTACAGAAAACTATGTTTGTTCACGAAAATCAAAAAGAGCTCATTTGTAAGGTAACGACCGTGACTTTTTTAATGGTCAAAAAAAGTATTGAAATTAGACTTTTTATGAATGCTTTCGGTTGCTACTGATGCTTGAACATTCGTAGGTGTAAAATTAGGCAATCCTCGTTGACTATTTGCTTAGGTTGGAATTTTATTTAAATAATCTCCGAAAAATGGTAACGACCGTTACTTTGGAAACACCCATATCTGAGTTCTTATTTATTCGCAAGTGCTGCAAAATATAAATTTGTTGCACGAGCCCATAACACCGACCGAGTTAGCCCGATGAACCTTTTAGGATCGTTACAACTGGCGCCCAATTTGCAGTGTATTGCTAATAATAGAACAGATAAATTTCAAGATGGTACGAGCATGGGTTTACAACCTGAACAAGGGGGCTCCGCCCCCTACTCGCTTCGCTCGCGGTGAGGTGCGGCTACAGTCGAGCACGCTCGACAGTAGGATACCCTGAGCCCAGGTACTCTTTTATAAATGTTGATTTTCGACCAATTATTCCAATAGCAGCTATATGATATATGGAACCGATCTGAACCAAATCTGGTCAGAATGTACAAAACCATCATAAATGCATATTCTATCAGTTTGGTTAAGATATCTCGAAAAACAAAAAACTATTTCATACTAAAACTTGATTTTCGGCAGAGTGTCTGTATGACAGCTATATGATATTGTGGGCCGATTTGGATCAAACTTGGTCAGGATGTATAATACCACCCCAAATATATATCGTGTGAGATTGGTTGAGATATCTCAAAAATTAAAGAAGCTTTTCATACAAAAACTTCATTTTCGATGTATCGTTCCTATGGCAGCTATATGATATAGTTGTCCGATCCAAAAATAAAAACAAACTTGATCTGCGTACGGTATCCAGGAACCTACATACCAAGTTTGAAGTCTCTAGCTCTTATGGTTGCTGAGATCGACGCGTTCAAACAGACGGACAGACAGACGGACAGACAGACAGACGGACAGACAGACGGACATGGCTCAATCGACTCGACTGTTGATCCTGATCAAGAATATATATACTTTTTGGGGTCTGCCACGCCCCCTTCTGCCTGTTACATACATTCTGCCAAATGCATTATACCCTTTTTTGCCCATTTTTAATGGGCTCAGGGTATAAAAAGGAAGAACTGCTGCAATATGGCACCGAGTTCGGGATCACATTGACCGGAAATGTTGATGTGATGCGAAGGGACTTCGGCGAATGGGTCCAAACACAAGAAGGACAGATGCCTCACGCCGTACGGTTAGATACATTGGCCAAGAAACACGCCCGCGCATCTCCATTTAGGGAGACTACCACTACAAGGGAAAAGACAGAAAAAAACACAATGGTGACAGATTTGGAGAGCATGGATGTCGCTTCAATAAGCGCGGAGGCACAGCGACGGGAACAACAACAGAGACGAGAAGAACAAGAATCGCAACGGCAGAACACATCAACCATGAACCACGACTACCGGCAACACACAGAAAGGAATCCAACAAGTGAGGGAATGGAGCTTCAAATTTGATGGCACCTCAAAGCCCTTAGAATTTCTGGAGCAAGTGGAATGGTCGGCGGAAACCTACGGATTATAACTGGACCAGATACCACGAGCAATGCCAGAACTCCTGAAAAGCACGGCTCTCAAATGGTACATAGCAAATAACGAGCACTGGAGGACCTGGACATCGTTCGCTATAAGCTTCCAGGAATTTTTCCTGCCGAGAGATTACTTCTCAAAGCTGGCGGAGGAGGTTGCTCGGAGAAAGCAGTGAATGGATGAACCGTTTAAGAAGTTCATGGTAGAAATGCAGACATTGATGAGGCCACTAAGGCTATCAAAGGAGAGGGAACGGGAAAAGATCTATAACAGCAGCCGGCGTCAGAGCAAAGAACAGCTAAGAGAACAAAAGCTTTCGTCTGCAGAGCAGTAGCCAGCGTCAGAACAAAGAACAGATAAGAGAACAAAAGCTTTCGTCTGCAGAGCAACAGCCAGCGTCAGAGCAAAGAACAGATAAGAATACAAAAGCTTTTGTCTGCAGAGCAGCAGCCAACGTCAGAGCTAGAACAGTTAAGAGAAACAAAAGCTTTTATCTGCATACATGTGTCGTGACGTCAGCGACAGAGCAGCTGCATTATGTTTGCCATTGGCCAGGCAGCAAGAGACCATCTATCGTGGGGCTCTGCAGAGCGCGGCCGGTCAATCAATATTGCAAACCGTAGGCCGCGGTTCGTTTCCCCGCTCTGACGGGACATGGCAATTTCTCTTAATTGCATTTCGGCAGCGACTTTGCATGCCTTACCCCCTCCCCGCTCATTACGATCGGATTGACTAGTAGTCATTATTAACTCTCACCAATAAAATTATTAGTGACCATTGAGTTAGAATGACAAATTCGACTTGGGCTATGTATTAGTAATACAAATGTGCCAAGTCCACCAGTCCTGACATATATACATATGGATGCACATATATATATATATATCTGTAAGAGGGGCGATGCCATAGTGCAGTCGGGCGACAGTCAAGAGTTCGGTGTTTCGACACTAAGAGAGGGGCGAATAAGAGAAAATCAGAGCAGCCGAAAAACACGTGTGCCGGTACTCGCCTATAAAAAGGGCAAACGCCCACGCATGCGCTCTATTTCGAGACAATGAGTGACTGCAGCAGCAACGTGATCAAGGGGAACCGCCACACCGGCACAAGACGGGCACGTGCGTTGCCAAAACCCACGCGGTTCCACCCTTAGCGGGTCACCAGGGCAAGGCGGACCCGTACATCGCCCGAGACGATGATCGACGTTCTGGAGTTGATGCCGTCGCCCACCTGGGAAGGCCCAATGACGCCGCCGCCGACGGGGAACATCGGGTCAGGTGAGGCGGACGTATTCGTGTGGCCGGAACAGGTGAAGGCGGCGGTGGAGACAGCGGTGGAGGCCGCGACGGAAGCAGCGGTGGAGACATCCGAGGAGGCAGCGGCGCCGGTGTTCGGACCCTGGCGACTCCCAGACCCGGTGGCTTTCATCGACCTGTCGTCGGAGTCGGAGCAGGAGGAGAGAGGACCGGCCGACTCAACGATGACGCCCGGTAAGTCCCCCGCACCGGGGAGTGTACCATCAACGCCGCAACCACGACGTCTCACGTTCGCGGTGGAGGCGCCGGCAACACTCACCCGACGGCCACTTACATCGCCGCATTACGCGTCGCCATCGCCACCGGCCGCCAACACGTGGGTTGAGTCACCGGGCTACCGACCAATGACGCCGCGATTCACCCTGTCGTGGTTCATCCCACACATCACGACGGCGGCACCCGAGAATCCGCCATTGGCGGTAACGGAGGTAGTGCCCACCCGACGCGGACACCCGGCATCACGCGTCCCCACACCAGGCGTACGTGCTCCGAAATATCCGTGGAGCAAGGTGGAACCCGACAATTGGCCAACGGAGGTACGGGACGAGGCGGGCCGACTGGACCCGTACCGCCGGCAGGTACGTTTGGTGTGGCATGGGCGAAGGAGGTTTCGGGTGAAGGCGGGGCAAGGGCGCATCAGCGTATACAGGGAGCACGCCCCACATTAAAAACGGCAAGAAAACATTAATAAATGAACAAATATGGAATATATAAAAAAAAAAAAACAAAAACAATAATTTTCTTTGGGTACAAGGGCGTGGTTTGTTTCGCTTCCCGAAGAAAGAGGGGAGTGTGAGAAACATATTTGTTTCTCACAAAATATACAAGTTATTTCAGCAGCAACGGTTTGAACCCCCCTCAGCGGCGCCCATGGAACATTGTCCTCGCGCTGCCAGTACCCACGTCCAGATATCCTCGCGTTGCCAGGATCCCCTTTTTTTCTGCATTTTTGTAAGTTGCTCCATGCTTAAATCAGAAACAATACAATAAAATAACATGAAAAAAGCTTAAATGAAAAACGCCGAAAAAAGGTAACGGTCGTTACATCTTTAAAAAATTGTTTAAAAATCAAAGAAGGCTTTTGATGCTTATGTGGTCTTACGAAATTATTCTTCTTGCTTACCTACTTACTCTCCGCTACAGTAAAATTATATTGCTTAAATCAGTTACAGAAAAATCAAACTTCTTTGCTTTTAGGGTAACGGTCGTTACACTCGGATAGGCTATTTTTTTTATTTATTCACAAAGAATTTAATTTTCACTTGTCGCCTTTAAAATTGGTCCCAAGCATGAAAAGTTGTTTTCTTTGTAAACCACCATTAGAACAGTGTTGCCAGAGCTTACAAAAGGCCGTGCAATTTGCGGGAAAAAAATCAAGTATGGTGTACGAAATTCAAAGAGGCATATTATTGTTAGTATAAAGAAAATTTAATTTAATCCTTCGAAAAATGACAGATACATTCATTTTGTGTAATATTAGCGGAAAAATAAATAAAAAATAATAGTTTTATTTTGGAGTTGCAATAGGTCATTTTCTGTGTTACAAACACATTAATATGATTGGATTTCAGAATCAGTAAATTTGTGTTGTGGCCGGAAATATCAGCTTATTCTAATTAACAAGTGTCCGAAAGAAATGAAATTTATATTTTCTTAAAAGAAGTTTATTCAAGAAAACTACAAGAAGTGCTTCTCTTTTTAGCGTTTCAATTTCGCGAGCGAAGCGAGCAGGGGCGAAGCCTCCTAGTATTTATATTATATAATTTTCGTGGGCGGAAGTGGGCGTATCCAAATTCTAAAATAAATTTGATATTGGTCATCATCCTAGGAGTTTTGTCACCAAATTAGGTTGTTCTACCTTTTATAGTCTCGGATTTAAAGGTTTTTAAAGTAGTGTACCATAATTTTTTACTAAACTAAACGTATAGAATATGCATTTAGCTTAGATCTGTACATCCCGACAGAAGTTCGGCTTGCTATATCATATAGCTGTCATAGGGCCAATCGGTGAATATACAAGTTTTAGTATGATAGATTTTTTTTTTTTGAGATATCTTAATCATACTGACAGATTTAGCATTTGGACTGGTATTATAACAGTTGAGCTGATAAGTTCGTATAACTTAATAGAAAAACTTTTTTTTTTGTCAAAATTCGTTTTTTTTTATTTAAGGTAGTTTTCTTTGGGGGCAATACAGCGAGTATAGCCATCTTCCAACTTTTGGATACCATTTCTGTAGTACCTTATGTCTTTTGCCTCAAAATAGGCTTCAGCTTCGGCGATTACCTCTTCATCGGCCGAAAATCTTTCCATCGAGCATTCTCTTGAGATCTGAGAACAGTAAAAGGTCGCTGGGGGGCAGATCTGGAGAATATGGAGGATGCGAAAGCAATTACAGTGGTTCGGCTTGTATGGAGCCGCCGGCCATAAATACTTCTAGATGTGATATCGCTAAGAAACTTTCACCAAAAATCTAGAAAAATTTAATAAATATTTTTTTTTTTAAAAATTGGACAGATCGTAGCACTATATCCTATAGCTTCCATATTGGCAAAATATTTAACCCAGAGGCCGTAAATTACTGTTGAGTTTTATTTTGAGCGAAAAAAATAAAAATCATAAATAATCATTATTTTTGAGTTTTATTTTTTTTTGATCAAAAATAATGATTACGGTCTAAGTTTTATAAAATTACTCAAAAATAATTATTATCTGTGAAGAAAAAAGTAAAAATCATTAATAATCATTATTTTTGGGTTTTATTTTTTTTTTGATCAAAAATAATGATTACGGTCTAAGTTTTATAAAATTACTCAAAAATAATTATTATCACTAAACAAAATTGTTTAAAATTAAAATATAATCATTACTATGTAATTTTTATTATATAACTTATAATGATTACGGTCCCTGGAAATATATAATCAAGCAAACATACACTTAAAAGAAGCGCCTACCAAATCTACTGCCAATGAAAATTTTTTTCACAAGCATTGAAAATAGTAGTGCTAATGAAATTGAAATTTAACTAGCATTGAAAATAGTAGTGCTAATGAAAATTTATTTCACTAGCATTGAAACATAGTAGTGCTAATGAAATTTTTTGTCACTAGCATTGAAAATTTGATAGATTATTTAAATAGCAATAAAATAATGACATATAATGAAAATTTTTGATTTGCCATTAAATATTTTTAATTACAACACAATTTAAATACCATTGATAATTATTATTATTAATAAGAGCTTATAAGTATTCTGATGATGCAACGACCATGGAGGGTAAGGTTTGGTGTTTAAAAATTAGACAAACATTTTTAGAATGCGAGAACCAATCGTATTATCTTTGGCTGTTCCATTCACAAGATCGCCAAGCCAAGGCTGTATCCACGGATATGTTGAAGAAAGTACAGTTTGTTACAAAAAATAAAATTCTGAGTATGCCTTGGATATTTTAATACTGTTTTATGTTGTCAAAGCTAATAATTCTCAAGTGGTTCTGGCAAAATAACAGTAGGTCAAGCCCATTGGAGTCTAGTTGAGTTCGTTGATTATAATTAACAGTGTTTCCACAGTTGCGCGATCCCAGTCATCACAACATCTAGATTGGGATGAGTCTATATCACTGCGGACTGCAGTCCTCGCTAGTGACGAAAGCAGCACGAAGGGTGCGAATGACGACTAGCAATATATACAGGAAGAATGAAAGATCTTCTACCACTGTATCTATATCTGGAGACCTGAAGCGTGTGATGTTCGTAAAACCTGATGCATTTATTTTGACTTTGGATCGCAGCAACAAAATTTGTAATAGGTTTAATTAAAGCGATTGTTTTGTAATAAATCTTTATTTAAAATCATAAACCAGTGTCAATATATTTTATTTACAAATTAAAAAATTATTTTTATTAAATTAATTGGATGACAGGCACGCCTTTGATCGCGTTTGGCATAATGGTCTTTTCTGTATATTTAAAATCTTCCTCCCACCAGCTACTCCATCAATTTGCTTATTTTGTTAGTGAAAACATTCCAGTTGAAAAACCGCGACACAAGGCTTCTTGAAACTGTGTCTAAGCTGGTGTTTCTTTTTACAACATTAATGCAGCCTTTAAAATTGAGTGTAAATTGCAAGTAAGTGTAAATTGCAAGATATTGGGCGTGGCCGATTCCGTTCTCAAGGTCATTCGATCAACCTTATAGCAGAAAGACCCAGCATTATTTGAATTATATTGAAGCTCGGGAATCCAGTTCTGTTAAGTCTCAGAATGGACTTTTCTTTTAAATGAACTATAGACACCAATGGAGTTTGCATAAAGCAAAATTTATATGAATAAAATTTTTAATTTACAAATAATTATCAATGCTATTTAAATTGTGTTGTAATTAAAAATATTTAATGGCAAATCAAAAATGTTCATTATATGTCATTATTTTAATGCTATTTAAATAATCTTTCAAATTTTCAATGCTAGTGACAAAAAATTTCATTAGCACTACTATGTTTCAATGCTAGTGAAATAAATTTTCATTAGCCCTACTATTTTCAATGCTAGTGAAATTTCATTTTCATTAGCACTACTATTTTCAATACTAGTGAAAGAAAATTTCATTGGCAGTAGATTTTTCAATGCTAGTGAAATTTCATTTTCATTAGCACTACTATTTTCAATTCTAATGAAAATGTATTTTAATTAACATTATTTTTTTCAATTTTAATGATATGACCAATGCATTACAAAATTAGTTAATTAATCACAACCCTGTCTAAGACAAATACAGTGGCATACAAACCAATTGTGGAATTTTGTGGGATCACAACTAAAATGTCGCTTAAAGGCCTCTCTCCAGCAGGCCAGGAACTAAAAATTCCTGTCAAACTTCATATAAAAACAAGGGGGCTCCGCCCCCTGCTCGCTTCGCTCGCCTACCCCCGGCTCGCTTCGCTCGCGGTGAGGTGCGGCTACAGTCGAGCATACTCGACAGTAGAATACCCTGAGCCCACGTACTCTTTTATAAAAGTTGATTTTTGTTTGTTCCTACGGCAGCTATATGATATATGGAACCGGTTTGAACTAAATCTGGTCAGAATGTACAATACCAACATAAATACATATTCTATTAGTTTGATTAAAATATCTCAAAAAGCAAAAAACTTTTTCATACTAAGACCTAATCTTCGATTGAGCGTCTCTATTGTATCTATATGATATAGTGGTCTGATTTGAACCAAATTGGGTTAGGATGTAAATGACTATCAGTTTGGTTCTGATATCACAACAAAAACTTTTTCATACTAAAACTTGATTTTCGATGTATCGTTCCTATGGCAGCTATATGATATAGTGGTCCGATTTGAACTTTATTTGGTCAGGATGTGGAATACCAGCCCAGATACATATTCTATCAGTTTGGTTCTGATATCTCAACAAACAAAAAACTTTTTCATACTAAAACTTGATTTTCGATGTATCGTTCCTATGGCAGCTATATGATATAGTGGTCCGATTTGAACTTTATTTGGTCAAGATGTGGAATACCAGCCCAGATACATATTCTATCAGTTTGGTTCTGATATCTCAACAAACAAAAAACTTTTTCATACTAAAACTTGATTTTCGATGTATCGTTCCTATGGCAGCTATATGATATAGTGGTCCGATTTGAACTTTATTTGGTCAGGATGTAGAATACTAGCCCAGATACATATTCTATCAGTTTGGTTCTGATATCTCAACAAACAAAAAACTTTTTCATACTAAACTTGATTTTCGATGTATCGGTCCTACGGCAGCTATATGATATAGTGGTCCGATTTGAACCTTATTTGGTCAGGGTGTAGAATACCAGCCCAGATACATATTCTATCAGTTTGGTTCTAATATCTCAACAAACAAAAAACTTTTTCATACTAAAACTTGAATTTCGATGTATCATTTCTATGGCAGCTATATAATATAGTGGTCCGATCCAAAAATAAAAACAAACTTGATCTGCGTACGGTATACAGGAACCTACATACCAAATATGACGTCTCTAGCTCTTATGGTTTCTGAGATCGACGCGTTCAAACAGACGGACAGACAGACAGACGGACAGACAGACAGACGGACAGACAGACGGACATGGCTCAATCGACTCGGCTGTTGATCCTGATCAAGAATATATATACTTTTGGGGGTCTGCCACGCCCCCTTCTGCCTGTTACATACATTCTACCAAATGCATTATACCCTTTTTTGCCCATTTTCAATGGGCTCAGGGTATAAAAACTTTGGCAAGAATTTTTAGTTTTCGTTTTCGTTTCGTGTGTATCCAGCAACTTGAACGAAATCCACAAATTCATATCGATATTTGCCATATCGATAGCATGTGTGGATTGAGAGAACAGCTGATGAGTCTATCAAGAAAATATATAGGCCTGACTCCAGCAACTTAAAATTCCTTGTCAGGAATTTGACAATTATTTTTTGTGTTTGTGGAACATAACTAAAACAGTGAGACCAAGCACCTAATATGCATAAAATATTTACCTAAAACTGGCATATTTATGACCATTCACCAAAAACGTACATGGTCACTCTGACAAATCAGTTTGGCTTGTAAGCAGCGCCAAATTTAAAAGGTCAACTAAAATTAAAAAAGAAAGCAAATAAATTTGGATGATGAAGTGATTGTGTTGGTTGCGCCAATTATTATTCAATTATTTTTCCAGCAACACTTTTTCATGCACTTTTCACATATATTTTATCAAAATGATTCTAATTTGCGATTCGTCAAAGACATGGTCGCGCCTCCACTGCTTTAATTAAAGTTATCTTTCCTCGCGTTGAAAATTCAAATCTCTTTTTTTTGTTTTGCGCACAGCACATTGAGTCTCCATGATTGACATTTGTATGAGTCCACCAGGAAAAATTGATATATATATTTTCTTGATAGACTCATCAGCTGTTCTCTCAATCCACACATGCTATCGATATGGCAAATATCGATATGAATTTGTGGATTTCGTTTAAGTTGCTGGATACACACGAAACGAAAAAGAAAACTAAAAATTCTTGCCAAAGTTTTTTTTATATGAAGTTTGACAGGAATTTTTAGTTCCTGGCCTGCTGGAGAGAGGCCTTTTCACATAAAAAAGACGTTCACAAAATACACAAAAAATGTTAATTTCGTTATATTAATTTTACAAGAAGAATATCACAAATACGATAATTATTAATATTTTAATTTACAGTAACTACCTTCAACTTCAAAATAAATTTTAAATTATTTATATTAGGACACTCTGCAAAACATTTGACCGCTTTGAAGTTAGATTTTTGTGACAAAAAGCATACCAACCGCAGCAATGTTGCAAAAATTAACACGTGTTCATGCTTTGATTGCCATTTTAAGAAAGTCCCGTAAGATTTCCAAAAAAAAAAAACTGGTATGCCATTAAAAAGTTTGGACATTTTAGAGGCAATTTGATTCTTTTTTGTTAAAATATTTTGGGGTCATTTTTTTTATTTTTTCCCTATGGCTCCGTCCATTGTGAATTCGAAGCCCAGCTCATGCAATTTTGACATAGTTTTAATCGATTTGTGACACGGTGCATTGTCCTGGTAAAAACATAATTTTCTTCTTTTGCAAATGGGCCCGTTTTAAACAGATTTCTTCCTTCAAACGCTATATAAAATGCTATTTATGGTTGTTCCTTTTTTAAGGTAGTCGGTGAACATTATTCCATGCTCATCCCAAAATACAGACGCTATAACTTTACCAGGTGACTGTTGCGTCTTTTCACGCTTTGGAGTTGATTCATCGCGTGCAGTCCACTCGGCTGACTGTCGATTGGATTTCGGAGTAAATTAAGGGTGCCATGTTTCATATCGACGAAAAGTTCGAAATTTTGCCGATTTAACAGCTCCCAACACTGCTCAGAATCATCAACTCATTGTTGCTTTTGGTCGACTGTGAGCGCGCGCGGCAACCACTTTGCACAGAGCTTTCGCATATCCAAATATTGTAGAGTGATAAGTCCAACGCCTTCCTTTGATATATGCAGATTGACAGCTATTACCATTACGTATACTATACCTTCACTTAACGGTCTTCCAAATCATTTTGTGGACTTTTTGATATTTTCGTCCGTAACTGCCTCTTTTGGACGTCCACTGCGTTCGTCGTCTTCGGTGCTCATATGGTAACAAAAGTTTATTTACGCAAAATGTCAAATCTCATAAAAAAAGTCCGAAAGTTATGAAATGAAAGCATATGTCTTTTGAAGGTTGGTACTCATAAAAAAAATACAGATTTAATTCTAGTAGCGCCCTTTAGTAGAAACGATACGGACTTTTCAGCATACCTAGTACATCCTGACCAGATTTGGTTTAAATCGGTTGAATTTATTATATATTTTTATTTACTATTTATTATTATAATTAATATCATCCTAGCGCTACAATTTTAACTTAAGACACTAGTCACAACTATAAAAACATTTTGACTATTACAATGATATTACTTAAATCTAAGTTTACATATTTATTTATTTATTTTATTCTTATTTATTATTTTGTGGTATTTTATTTAATTTAATTTAATTGTGGTATATAATTGTATTAAATTGAAGTGAATTTCCCCTTAATTGTTTACTTCTCGAAAGTGTTCAAAAATTTGAATACGAAAATGTGTTGCATTTCTAATCTGTTTGATGTTGTTTGGGAGTTGGTTCCATAAACGAACAGCATGTACATATAATGTTAAACCAACTTTAATGTTAAACCAACTATGTCATTTCTCTTTCTTGACGATGTAAAACTTAAATAACACTAGGTAACAGACAAAAAATTACACAAACCAAACCCACTTTTTTGGATAGATTTGGGGCCAAAAACGACGAAAAACATTTTTTTTTTTTTTCTATGGTGAAATTTTTTTTGTCCCATTTTTCAGTGCAACAAATAAACTGATCGCTTTAATGTATTTGTGTTTTTTTATACCCTGACCCCATTAAAAATGGGCAAAAAAGGGTATAATGCATTTGGCAGAATGTATGTAACAGGCAGAAGGGGGCGTGGCAGAGCCCCAAAAGTATATTTATTCTTGATCAGGATCAACAGTCGAGTCGATTGAGCCATGTCCGTCTGTCCGTCTGTTTGAACGCGTCGATCTCAGAAACCATAAGAGCTAGAGACATCAAACTTGGTATGTAGGTTCCTGGATACCGTACGCAGATCAAGTTTGTTTTTAGACCCCGTACTTAAAAAAAGTACAGGGGTTTATTGGCTTTGTTTTAAAGAAAATGTGCGTAACAGGCGGAAGGAGGCGTGGTAGACCCCATAAAGTATATATATTCTCAGCATCAATAGCTGAGTCGATATAGCAATGTCCGTCTGTCCTGACGTCCTCACGTCTGTATGAACACCTAGATCACAGAGACTGTAAGAGCTAAAGACACCAAATTTGGTATGTAGCTTTGTCTATATTGCAAGCAGATCAAGTTTATTTCAGAAGTCGGCCACGCCCCTTTTACCACCCTAAAATTGACATAGAAATTTTCATATCCAAATTATAAGGGCAATTTAATAGCTAGAGATTCAAGATTTTGCACAGATGAAGACAAAAGTGTCGGAAACACTCCGACATTTGTTACTAGAGTTAGGGAAGAGGTCTTAGACGTCACCCTACTCAGTAGATCCCTTGTGCCCCACCTAAGGGATTGGCATGTCTCGCCAGAAGAATCCATGTCAGATCATAGGATCATTCTGTATAAACTGCAAGTAAATACAGATATTAGCATACCTACCCGCAATCCCAGAAAAACAAAATGGGATAAGTTTTCAGTGATCCTAGAGCACAATCTACCTGGGACTGTATCTGGTATACCTAGACGCCCCTCGGAGCAAGAAAAAGCTGTAGGGTCACTGAACAGTATCATAAGCAATGCATACTTAAGAAGCTGCCCTATGGGGAAGAAACGAAAAGAAAAAGATACCCCGTGGTGGAATGATAGCCTTGAAGTGCTACGACTCACCACACGTCGCCTCTTCAACAGAGCGAAGAGAGACGGAACATGGGATCTTTACCGACAGGCACTGACCTCCTACAACAAAGAGATCCGGAAAGCCAGACGGAAGAACTATAGGGACTTCTGTGAAAGCATCGGAAGTACGTATGAAGGCGCTCGGCTCCATAGAGCATTATCAAAACGGGCGCCAGAGGCAAACTTAGCCTTGAAGCGTAGGGACAACACCTTCACTTGTAGTAATATGCAAAAGTTAGAGCTTCTGTTCGAAACACATTTTCCAGGGAGCATCCCCATGAATGAGGATAGTCTCGAGCAAGGAAGACGATTTAGGCCGGAGACCGAAGATTTTGCTATTGCAAAATCAACGGTCACATCCGAGAGATTAAGGGCAATTGGAACTTTCCAGCCATATAAATCACCGGGTCTAGATGGTATATACCCAATTTTCCTGCAACAGCCACAGGGCACACTCCTATCGGTCCTCAGGAAGATTTTGGTCAGTAGCCTCGCACTTGGACACATACCGAGCGCATGGAGTAGAGCTAGGGTGGTCTTCATCCCCAAGGCAGGGAAGAAAGACGTCACCAACCCAAAGTCCTTTAGACCCATCAGCTTAACATCGTTTTTATTGAAAACGTTGGAGAAGCTGGTGGACCACAGAATTAGGAGCACTGTTCTAATGCAAAGTCCGCTCCAGCCGACACAGCATGCATACAGAGCAGGTCGTTCTACCGACACTGCACTGTACCAATTACAGCACGTTCTCAGCGCTGCAGTTGACAATAAGGAGGTGGCTATCTGTGCCTTCCTAGACATAGAGGGTGCTTTTGACAACGCATCACACGATGCAGTCAAGGCTGCCCTCGTCAGGAGGGGTCTGGATCATACCACCTGCAGATGGATCTCCTCCCTGCTGAGATCCAGACAAGCCACAGCAACTATACATGAAAGTACGGTTACAGTAACAACCACAAAAGGATGTCCTCAAGGGGGTGTACTATCTCCACTATTGTGGAGCTTATTAGTAGACGAGCTGCTCGTAAGACTAGCTACTAGAGGGATTCAATGTCAAGGCTATGCTGATGACATTGTTATCATAGCGCGAGGCAAATTTGAAGAAACACTCTGTGACATAGTCCAGCTAGGGCTAAAGATGACTAGTGACTGGTGTACTGAGGTTGGCCTCAACCTTAACCCCACCAAAACTGTCATCGTACCCTTCACGAGACGGTACAAGTTACAGAGACTAAGGCAAATAAGGCTCTCGGGAAGCATAATAGAGGCAAGCAAGGAGGTTAAATATCTTGGAGTGACCTTCGACAGTAGATTAAGCTTTGGCCCACACGTTCAGAATACGATAGGAAAGTGCTCAAGAGCAATTAACACATGTCGTAGTATAGCCGGAAAGTCGTGGGGCACTTCTCCAAAGATAATCATGTGGCTATACCTAATGGTAGTAAAGCCGATGCTCACATACGGATCAATCGCCTGGGGTGACAGAGCACGTCTGATAACAGTGCAAAAACAACTGCAAAAGCTGCAAAGACTGGCCTGCGTATGTATGACAGGAGCAATGACAACGGCTATTGAAGTCCTAAGGCAGCTCACACCACTCCATCATGTCATTGGACTACAAAAGAAAGCAACCTTGCTAAGGATGGCAAAGGGTGGAATAGGAGCGGACTGCATCCTTAGCAATAGGTCTGCCGAAACACTATCAGGAGAATTACCTCTAATATTATTACCCAGGGATGAAATGGAAGTTGAACATTTGTTCAATAAAAACTTCAGCGTGAACCTAAGTAGCAAAGGGGACTGGACTTCATTAGAAGAAATCCACCCCATGAAGCCGCTCACAATCAAGTGGTACACCGATGGATCACTTACGCACCAGGGCACTGGCCTAGGGGTCGTAGGCCCTCGGATATCCTACCACGAGTCTCTAGGGAAATACACCAGCATATTTCAGGCTGAAGTATGTGCAATAGGGAGGTGTGCAGACTTTAATCTAAGACGTAACTATCACAATAGAGATATTGCAATCCTATCGGATAGTCAAGCGGCATTAAATGCACTTAGTAAGACGAAAATAACTTTAAAAGTTGTCCGGGAGGTCCGGTCTAAACTAGATCAACTGGGTTTGCTGAACAGGCTGACCCTCAGGTGGATCCCTGGACATAACGATATAGCAGGGAATGAAGCCGCTGTCAAATTGGCAAGAATAGGATCCAATAATCCCCTTATAGGTCCTGAACCGTTCTGTGGAATAGGCAAGCACACTTTCCGAGAACATCTCAGGAGAGATGAAAAGCATCTAAGACAGTCAGAGTGGGAGCAAACCACGGGTCTCCGACAGGCGAATCGTCTTATAGGTAACTATAATCAGAGGCGTTTCGATCAACTGATTCCCATGGGGAAGAATAGACTCAGAATAATGACCGGTCTGCTGACCGGCCATTGTAGACTGAGAAGCCACCTACACAAAATAGGTATAGTTAGTAACGGAACATGCCGCTACTGTGACATAGAGGAGGAAACCTCGATGCACATCACAGCAGAATGCGCAGCCCTGGCCAGACGCAGATGTAGTATCCTTGGAAAACATGCCATCCAGTTGGAAGACATAGCAGACCTCAACCCTAACAAAATCCTCGAATTCGTGCAGGAGATAGGGCTGATGGGAGAGCTTTAGGCTCAGAAGGAGGTACAATAGATCTTTTAGGACGCAGGTACAAATTTCCCCATCACATAATAATAATTGTCATAGATTTTTAATGAAAATTTCATTCCGATCGGACAGTAAATAACCAAGATATTCAAATAATAAATTTTGCTGTTTCGATGATGGAGCGTTGGCAGTAATTAAGATTTGAATAATTTGAAAACATGAAAATTGAATAAACATATTATATAACAAATTGGCCTCCTATACATAATGGGCTTCTGTGTCGTAGTGTTCCGGGTCGCAGCGCTCGTGATATGGTTAGTCATTCGATCGTGAGTTCAAACCCTGGCAGGGACATATGCTTTTTAATTCAATCATTTTGCATTGAAATTCAATTTGTATTTATTAATAATATGATAACATATAATATTAACATTTAATGCTAACAAACGTTTTTAAAATTATGAAATAGAGTCCTGTAAAACCAATATAGAAATTTGGCGACTTGCACGCAATGTGATGTGTGGCTCAATGGGTTGAGCCACCGAAGTTTTAAACTTTCTTTTAAAACTAGGTCGTGGGTTCGATTCCCGGGTCCAACAACATTTTTTTTTTGCGGGTTCGACTCCCGGCTGGGACAATTTTTTTTAAGGTGATTTTTTTTAGCTATTTTTAATGTTTTTGTATTATTTAATTTCAAAACTTTTTTAAAAATTATTATCTAATAATGTTGTATTGACATATTAAGCATCGAATACCTATTAAATCATTTTATTTAAATAATGTTATATTGGCAGTTATATAAATGTAGTGTTAAAATTCTATGTAAATTTAATGTTATATACATTTACTATGTAAATTCATGTTTTTAATAAATTTATCTTTTTGATTCAAATATATTATTAAACTAAATTTTGAGCTTCAATTATGTAACTATATGAATTAAGTGTTGGTTAATTTATTTATTACATTTTTCATGTTAAACGTCTAGTTTTAGTTATATCTCTGTTAATGTTTTACATATGCTTCACAAGACCAAATAATAATGTTAAGCTAGAAACTTCTTTTGTTTTGTCGCATGCTTTAATATGTATGTATGTGTGCACTTAACAAATCTTAGAATTGGGTATATGGCTGTCTCGCTCTCCCTAACGCTTTACGCATATGTATGTCTATTTAACTTTACATTGGATCTTCTTCAATTATTTTTTGCGCGTTGTCTTCGAGTGAGATAGCTTAACCAAACTGATAGAATATGCATTTATGTTGGTTTTGTACTGACCAGATTTGGTTAAAATCGGTTCCATATATCATATAGCTGCCATAGGAATAATTGGTCGAAAATCAACATTTATAAAAGAGTACCTGGGCTCAGGGTATCCAACTGTCGAGCGTGCACGACTGTAGCCTCACCGCGAGCGAAGCAAGCCGGGGGTAGGCGAGTGAAGCGAGCAGGGGGCGGAGCCCCCTTGTTTATTTGTGCGTATTGGTGAGTTGCTCTGTCATAAGCAGCATTTGGGCACCCCTGTTCTAGAGTGACCTTTTAGTTTTGTTTTTATTATACTAACAGCAGTTAGTTCATGAGTGCCTTTTAAGGAAGATATATTTTAAAAAATATGTTTTAAAAACTCTGTTACTGTTTGTGCCATGCTTGATTCTGAATTGATTGTTTCTTTGTAGTCATTTACATTGTCACTTGTTTCATCAAGTGTTTCTATCAGGGACCGTAATCATTATAAGTTATATTATAAAAATTACTTGGTAATGATTATATTTAAATTTTTTATGTTTTTCATCAATAATAACAGCAGGCAATAAATTTCGACTTTTTTCTTCTGAATTGAACCAAACCAACTTTTTTTGATAGATTTGGGGCCCCAGACGCCGAAAAACATTTTTTTTTGTTTTTCTATGATAGAATTTTTATACCCTGAGCCCATTGAAAATGGGCAAAAAAGGGTATAATGCATTTGGCAGAATGTATGTAACAGGCAGAAGGGGGCGTGGCAGACCCCCAAAAGTATATATATTCTTGATCAGGATCAACAGCCGAGTCGATTGAGCCATGTCCGTCTGTCTGTCCGTCTGTCTGTCTGTCCGTCTGTCTGTCTGTCCGTCTGTTTGAACGCGTCGATCTCAGAAACCATAAGAGCTAGAGACGTCATATTTGGTATGTAGGTTCCTGTATACCGTACGCAGATCAAGTTTGTTTTTATTTTTGGATCGGACCACTATATTATATAGCTGCCATAGAAATGATACATCGAAATTCAAGTTTTAGTATGAAAAAGTTTTTTGTTTGTTGAGATATTAGAACCAAACTGATAGAATATGTATCTGGGCTGGTATTCTACACCCTGACCAAATAAGGTTCAAATCGGACCACTATATCATATAGCTGCCGTAGGACCGATACATCGAAAATCAAGTTTAGTATGAAAAAGTTTTTTGTTTGTTGAGATATCAGAACCAAACTGATAGAATATGTATCTGGGCTAGTATTCTACATCCTGACCAAATAAAGTTCAAATCGGACCACTATATCATATAGCTGCCATAGGAACGATACATCGAAAATCAAGTTTTAGTATGAAAAAGTTTTTTGTTTGTTGAGATATCAGAACCAAACTGATAGAATATGTATCTGGGCTGGTATTCCACATCCTGACCAAATAAAGTTCAAATCGGACCACTATATCATATAGCTGCCATAGGAACGATACATCGAAAATCAAGTTTTAGTATGAAAAAGTTTTTTGTTTGTTGAGATATCAGAACCAAACTGATAGAATATGTATCTGGGCTGGTATTCCACATCCTGACCAAATAAAGTTCAAATCGGACCACTATATCATATAGCTGCCATAGGAACGATACATCGAAAATCAAGTTTTAGTATGAAAAAGTTTTTGTTGTGATATCAGAACCAAACTGATAGTAATTTACATCCTGACCCAATTTGGTTCAAATCAGACCACTATATCATATAGATACAATAGAGACGCTCAATCGAAGATTAGGTCTTAGTATGAAAAAGTTTTTTGCTTTTTGAGATATTTTAATCAAACTAATAGAATATGTATTTATGTTGGTATTGTACATTCTGACCAGATTTAGTTCAAACCGGTTCCATATATCATATAGCTGCCGTAGGAACAAACAAAAATCAACTTTTATAAAAGAGTACGTGGGCTCAGGGTATTCTACTGTCGAGCATGCTCGACTGTAGCCGCACCTCACCGCGAGCGAAGCGAGCCGGGGGTAGGCGAGCGAAGCGAGCAGGGGGCGGAGCCCCCTTGTTTTTTTAGCATTTTTTTAAATTTGTCTGTTTTTTTCATGCCGTTTTTTAGAGGTATGCCCACTTTTGTCATCATTACACCCGAATGCCAAAACCGATATTTTAAAGCTTTACTTTTCCTGAAAGCTAATGAATCTAAGATTAAAGTCAGTAGTTTAAGAGCTATTAATTTTTTTAATCAAGAAAATGTTTTTTTTAAGCTTTTTTTTTAGCTTTTTTTACTTTAAAATTCAAGGAAAACTCGAAAAAAAAATCCATATAGCTGCCATAGGAACGATCGGTAGAAAATAAAGTGTTAATATGAAAAACTTTTTTGTAATTTGAGATATTTGAAAAAAAAGGGACTGAATATGCATTTGAGATGGTCATCTGAACTATTAAATTTGCTTCTATATATATAGCTATGTTAATTACCCATCGTTTAGTATGTTTACCGATAAAATCTATGGAAGAATGACTAAGTTATTAGCATATAAACAATGAAAGAATTTTGACTCAAAGCAGCTATATTGTACAAGACTATATAAGATTCTAAATTTGTAAGTTTGGTACAGATAACTTAAAAAATAAAAAAGTTTTTCATACTAAAGGTAGTTTATCGACCGTTCGTATCGATCGTTCCTATGGCAGCTATATGATATAGTGGATCGATCTAAACAAAATTTGGTAAGAATATAAGGGGCAATTAAAAAAACACAATTTATGAGTTTGATTGAGATATCTCCAAAAACAAAAAAGTTGTTTATACTAAAACTTGATTTTGCACCGATCGGTCCTATGGCAGCTATATGATATAGTGAACCGATTTGAACCAACTTCGGTTAGAATGTGTTAGACCATCATAAATGCAGATTCTACCAACTTAGTTAAAATATCTCAAAAAACAAAAAAGTTTTTCACACTAAAGCTTAATTTTACACCGATCGGTCCTATGACAGCTATATGATATGGTGGACAGATTTTAACCAATTTTGGTAAAGATATATAAGACAACAAAACAAACAATTTTGTGATTTTGGTTAAAATTTGTTCAAAAATAAGAAAGTTTTCCATACTAAAGGTGGATTTTCAACCGGTCGTTCCTATGGCAGCTATATTGAATAGTGAACCGATTTGAAACAAATTTGGTAGGGATATAAAACACATACACAACCTGTAAGACTGGTTGATATATCTCAAGAAACAACAGAACTTTTCATACTAGCACTTGATTTTCTACCGATCGTTCCTATGGCAGCTATATGATATATGATGAAAACCCCCGTTCAGATTTTTTTTCGAGTTTTCCTTGAATTTTAAAACAAAAAAAAGCTAAAAAAAAGCTTAAAAAAAACAACATTTTCTTAATTCAAAAATTAATAGCTCCTAAACTACTAACTTAAATCTTAGACTGTGTATAGATGAATTATAGGTATATTCATAAGCTTTTAGGAAAAGTAAAGTTTTTGAATATCGGTTTTGGCATTCGGGTGTAATGATGACAAAAGTGGGCGTACCTCTAAAAAAAAGCCATTTAAAAACAGCCAAATTTCAAAAAATTCTAAAAAAAAAAAATTCTGCCTTAGAAAAAAAAAAAATGTTTTTCGGTGTTTGGGGCCCCAAATCTATCCCAAAAAGTCGGTTTGGTCCAATTCATAAGAAAAAAGTTGCAATTTGTTGCCTAGTGTAATTAATCTTAATCTTTGAGCTGTTCTGTATTTAAATCAGCCAATTGATTTAGTTCTTGCGGCACTTTTATGTTAAAATGTCGTATAGAATTTAGATGTTGATGATGATGATAAAAACACAAACACTAAAATTGGCACTCTGCACTGTACGCAAAAAGGGTGAGCCTTTTTGTACAAAAAAATTACTTTTTACGCAGTGCCGAATGCCCATTTTCGTGTTTGTTTTTTTATTCATTTATATTTTTATTTACGATTTTTATACTAAACTTAATTTTGTTCGTCACAAAATTGGATATCATAAATTTTGGGAAAATTGGTTACGTCACTAGACTTTTACCTCGTGAAGAGGTTTTTTTTTGGGATATCAAAATTTTTCGCAAATTTTTTTTTAATTCAAAAGAAAGATAGGGTGCTCCGACCCCTGCTCTTTTCGCACGCGTTGTTACAGTCGAGCACTGTCGGAGACCCCGTATTTACTATGGAAAAAAGTTTTTCATCCTAAGACTTGATTTTTGGCCGATCGGTCCCATGAAAGCTATATGATTAGTGGTCCGATTTGATCCAACTTTGGTCAGGATATATAAAATTAAGTTAAATGCAAATTTTATCAGTTCGGTTGAGATATCTCATAAAACAAAACAGTTTTTCGTACTAAAACGTGATTTTCGACAGATACAAAAATGTAAATATTGAGTTAATATCTTCCGAACCCCTCAGCCAAAATGTATGTTTCTTTTAGACATATACAAAAGTCTCATTCATGTACTAATGAGAAAAAGATATGTACACTAGAGTGGAGTGAATTTCACTTTTTATCGATTTACGAAAACGCTGTATCATTAATGGATGATACGGTATAAAAGCAATATCTCTAAAAAAAATCAATTTTTTTGGAGGTCATCCTGAGGTGGCGCATCGACGATCTACTTTGGGAAATCGATCAAAAAATTCTAAAAATCCAATATAACTGTAATTTAACCCCAAAAGATAATGATTTAAAAAATACATTTTATTTTTCTTAGTTAGCCCTAACTGTAAGCTTTCTAAAACCATGTCAACTTTAAAGATCGGTGGAAAAATATCAAAGTTACAGATTTTTTTAAAAATATAAAAATTTGCAAAAAGCCGGTACATTTGATTCGGACACGTTCTTTTGGAATGTGTAGAATGTATGAACAAGGCACGTTATTTTTGGGAAATTTTTAAATGAATTTTTTGGGTTGCGAAATTTTAAAATATGGACGTGTGAAAACAAAAAAAAGTTGTTAAATACTCTAAAACTATACTAGGTACAAGTACCTGCCAAAAAATTGTGTTGTACAAGTACCTGTCATAAAAAAGAGCGGTTATTTTACAATTATTTCTTTCAGTAAAGAGTTCAACGTGAAACCCATTGATTTATGATCGCAGCTTCAGAAAATTTATAATTGAACTTTCAAAATACAAAATCAGGCACCTGTTTACAAAAATTAGGTTTTAAGGTCTTACGTCCAGTAGAATACACAGAGAGTAAAATCTTTGTTTGTTATCTTTTGTATATGTCGTAGATCACAGAAATCGTTTGTATTAATTTTGAATGTTAACTGTTAAGTCTCAATAATAAAGATGGTCATGTAATATAGTCGTCCCGTTCTGTTATACTAGGGTTACCACTGAAAGCAAGGTGTGAGGTAAGGATTGCCTCTGCCGAGCATGGCCCAGGGGTGTTGTTCAGTAATCAGTGTTGAAAGTATTCACTGACAGATGTGACAGACAGTGTCAAATATGACAGGAGACATTGACGAGTAAGAGGACAAGTGGAAAGTCACTCTCTTTCCGGTTTTGCGGTCGTGGTGTGTAGACGTGTTGCCTCACTGTTTTCTTAAAACTGAACAATAACCTTATCGGGACTTGCTGTGCGGTCAGTGTAACATAAAGTAAATACAATGAGCAGAAGTCCCTCTCCGACATCAGAAGTGGGATCGCCACGTCCACAGGAGTATCGTGATACCGCGTTAGAGGCGTTTTTGGAATCGCAAAACCAAAAATTCATGCAATTGCTGAAAGCAATGCAGAATCCGGCAGCAACAAAAACAACACGCGAAATCTCTGTGTCGCTGCCTATATACAATCCGGAAGCCGCTGGTGCCGACGCCGCTGCATGGTGTAAGACTGCGGACATGATTTTGACTGAGCATCCACTCGAAGGAAGTGCACTTGTAATGGCACTGAGCAAATCACTATCTGGCACCGCATCCCAGTGGTTATCGCAAATTTGCTTTCCCGGTATGTCTTGGCCGCAATTTCATGCACAGATATGAGGCAGTAGAGACGCCGGCCGCCATCTTGTTCAACATACTAAATGGACGGCCAAATAATAATGAGTGCCTGTCTGTGTATGGCAGCCGTCTAGTGACCTCCCTGACGACGAAATGGCAATCGATGACTATGGAAGAAGTAGCAGTTTCATTTGTAATGGCACACGCATCGCAAATCGACACACGGCTGCAGCGTCTCCTATATACCACATCAATAAAGACGCGCAGCGAAATGCAGCAACAATTAAAGGCGTACGCATTTGCTAAGCGGACCGAACCTTCTGGACCAGACCTCGGCCCAGAAAGAAAGAAACCCAAGATGCAAGGTCCAACTAAATGCCATTACTGTGGCAAACTCGGGCACAAAATGGTGGAATGCCGTAAGCGACAAGCAGACGACAGACGTGAGCCAAAGGCAATCTCATCTTATGGCAAACCTACAGCTGGACGAGCGGAAGTGAAGTGCTACAGGTGCGGCAATCTTGGGCACATTGCGTCTTCTTGCACGAGGGGTGCAGCTACTGCGAATAAGAACGAGAAGCGAGTAGATTTGTGTGCAGTACTGGAGCCCACAGGAACAATGTATCAAAATGGTGAGCCGTATCGATTCTTTTTTGACTCTGGTGCCGAATGCTCACTGATTAAGGAGAAATTATGCAATAAGATAGCTGGTAAAAGATTTAACAATATTGTAGTGTTAAGAGGAATAGGAGAAAATGTCGTAAAAAGTAATTCGCAAATATTGTCTAAAATTCAAATATCACAATTTAATTTAGAAGTACTTTTTCATGTTGTAACGGATAATCATTTAAAGCATGATATCTTGATTGGCCGCGAAGTACTTAGACTTGGTTTTGGCATTACAATAGATTCCAATAATTTAGATATGTTCAAAACTAAAAATGTGAATGTGGTACATGATGAGTCCACAACAAATATTATGATGAAATCTATTGATGATAATAAAGACCTCCAAGAATCAAAAAAGTATATGCTAAAAGACATATTAAATGAATATTCAGGTAGTTTCATAGATGGCATGCCAAAAAAAACGTATCACAACTGGTGCCTTAAAGATTCGTTTATTGGACAATAATAAAACTGTACAACGGCGTCCATACAAATTAAGTGAAGGCGAAAAGAAAGTAGTAAGAACCAAAATACAACAGATGTTAGAAGCACAAGTAATTCGCCCGAGCTGCTCTCCATTCGCTAGTCCAATGCTGCTGGTAAAGAAAAAAGATGGCAGTGACAGGCTATGCATAGATTATAGGGAATTTAATGCAAATACAGTGTCAGACAAATATCCGTTGCCACTAATTACTGACCAAATAGCTAGACTGCGCGACGGAAGATATTTTTCCAGTATAGACATGGCCAGTGGATTCTATCAGGTCCCAATTGAAGTTGAATCGATCGAAAGAACTGCATTTGTAACGCCAGACGGGCAGTACGAATTCCTTGCCATGCCTTTCGGACTGAAGAACGCATCTTCAGTTTTCCAGCGTGCAATTGTACGAGCTTTAGGAGAACTGGCATACTCATATGCAATAGTCTACATTGACGACGTGTTGATTGTAGCCAAATCAAAAGAGGAAGCTTATGATAGGCTGGCAATCGTGCTGAGGACTTTATCAAGTGCAGGGTTCTCTTTTAATATCAAAAAATGCAACTTTCTTCAAACTGAAATTGAATATCTCGGGTTTCTCATCAAAAATGGTGAAATCAAACCTAACCCTAGAAAGATAGAGGCATTGTCTGCTCTAAATCAACCAGTTTCCGTTACACAATTAAGACAATTCTTAGGACTAGCATCTTACTTTAGACAGTTTGTGCCGCGATTTTCTGAACAAATGAAGCCTCTATATAAATTAACCTCCAAAAACAGTGGTTTCATTTGGAATGAGCAGCATGAACTAGTACGTCAAAAGATTATACGAGCACTGACTAGTGATCCGATATTAATCATCTTTGATCCACAATGCCCTATCGAACTGCACACGGACGCAAGTGCAGATGGATATGGTGCAATGCTAGTGCATAGAGTTGACGGGTAATGCAGGGTGGTAGAGTATTACAGCAAATGTACGACAGCAACAGAATCCAAGTACCATTCTTATGAGTTGGAAACTCTGGCTGTGTACAATGCTGTAAAACATTTCCGCCATTACCTGCATGACCGAAAATTTATAGTCTACACAGACTGCAATTCGTTGAAGGCGAGTCGAACAAAAATCGAGTTGACTGCAAGGGTGCATCGCTGGTGGGCTTACCTACAATCGTTCGATTTCGATGTGGAGTATCGAAAAGGAAGTCAGATGGCACATGTAGATTTTCTGTCCAGAAACCCAATCCCAACAAGACCTAATTATACAAATAGAACGGTTGAGGCGCGCATTGATTTGGCAGAGATAACGGATAATTGGTTAATAGCAGAACAACAACGTGATCAGGACATAGTCAAGATTGTAGCACAGCTGAAAAGCGGTGAGATGCAGGAAAACATAGCGAATACGTATGAGACGAGACGCGGATTATTATATCGTAAAATTCAAAGAAATAGGAAAACTCGCTGTTTGCCTGTCATTCCGCGAGCATTTAGATGGTCCGTTATTAATCATGTCCATGAGTCGATAATGCATCTCGGCTGGCAAAAGACATTAGACAAAGTTTACGAGCAATATTGGTTTCAAAACATGTCAAAATATACACGCAAATTTGTAGAGAATTGTATGACCTGTAAGATATCCAAACCTTCGTCGGGTAAAGTTCAAATGGAAATGCACTCAATTCCCAAAATCAAAATACCATGGCATACAATTCACATAGATATTAGCGGCAAATTAAGTGGCAAGAATGATATGAAGGAATATGTCATAGTGCAGATTGATGGGTTTACATAGTATGTTTATCTATACCATACTTTAAGTCTAGATTCCGAAAATTGCATTAAGGCGGTTAAATCAGGCATATCACTCTTCGGAGTACCAAATCGAATCATTGCAGATCAGGGCAGAAGCTTTGCCAGTAGTTCATTCCGTGAGTTTTGTCAGAACAATAAAATTGAATTGCATTTGATAGCCACGGGTGCAAGCCGTGCCAATGGACAGGTAGAGCGCGTGATGAGCACAATGAAAAACATGTTCACAGCAGTAGAGACAAGCAAGCGATCTTGGCAGGAGGCATTAGGAGATGTGCAATTAGCTATGAATTGTACTAGTAATAGGGTGACCAAGTTTAGCCCGCTAGAGCTACTGATAGGTAAAGAGGCCAGACCATTAGGCATGCTACCTTTAAACGAAAATGAAGAAGAAATTGATATAGATAAAATAAGAATACAGGCAAAAGAAAACATAGACAAAAATGCCATGTACAAAAAATGTCATAAAGATAAAAATAAGGCAAAAGTTGTAAAACATACGGTTGGCGATCATGTCTTGCTTAAGTGCGAAGAACGACATCAGACAAAGTTGGATCCAAAGTTTAAAGGACCATTTGTTGTCATTGAATTGTTAGAAGGTGACCGATACCTCTTAAGATCATTAACAAGTAAAAGAACGTACAAGTATGCCCATGAAAGTTTGCGAGGAATGCCCGATAAAGACATTGCCTCAGAAATTATTGAAAAAGATGGTCACGGTGAAAAACACGTTGATCAACAGACGATCTCTGCTACCTAGGGTGCAGGGAACATCACACATGGGGGCTAGATCCAAACAGCAATAGTCATGCCAGCTATGGGTGATATTGTCTGTCGCGGATGGTTGATCTGGTGAAGGATCAAGGCACTGCAGGTGCATAGCGTCGCAGAGAGGCGGCAAGAGCCCGAGAACCATGTGGTGATAAAACCGAAAGCCAAGTGGTCGAGTTTCTATAAGAACTGACATTTGAAGAAATACGAGATATGATGTAAACTAAATTCAAGTTTAACTAACTAAGCAAGATATGATGCCAGACCTAATGTTATAATTGAAAATACACATTACACACGAGGACGCGTGCTAGTCAGGAAGGCCGTGTCGTAGATCACAGAAATCGTTTGTATTAATTTTGAATGTTAACTGTTAAGTCTCAATGATAAAGATGGTCATGTAATATAGTCGTCCCGTTCTGTTATACTAGGGTTACCACTGAAAGCAAGGTGTGAGGTAAGGATTGCCTCTGCCGAGCATGGCCCAGGGGTGTTGTTCAGTAATCAGTGTTGAAAGTATTCACTGACAGATGTGACAGACAGTGTCAAATATGACAGGAGACATTGACGAGTAAGAGGACAAGTGGAAAGTCACTCTCTTTCCGGTTTTGCGGTCATGGTGTGTAGACGTGTTGCCTCACTGTTTTCTTAAAACTGAACAATAACCTTATCGGGACTTGCTGTGCGGTCAGTGTAACATAAAGTAAATACAATGAGCAGAAGTCCCTCTCCGACATATATATCAGTTTTATTATGTAACGAAAAATATACTAAATGATAGAATTTCATAAATCAAGGTTGGAAAAATTAAGCTTTGGTTTCGAAACGTGGAATCATCTGCCTGGCTTTTATCTGCGTACGAATAAACCCATCCCTAGCTTTTTTGTTTTGGTGATAAAATAAAATAAAATATAAACTGAGATAAAAGTGACTAGTGTATGTGCAAATCATAAAAGGAGCATTAATTAAACAAACAATAAGCTGTAATGGATAAAAATATAAAAAATTAATTTCACAGTGATTGTAAGCTGTGCGAAACGCTTAAAAACGCATACATTTTCATATATGTATGAGTATATGTGCGCAAATGCTTGTGTGTGATCTCGGACACAATAAATTTCGAACACAAATTCCTTGAAACAGTTCGAAGCAAACGAGAAAGAGAAAACGAAAAAAATTGAGAGATCTTGCAATTTCGGCGAATAAGTGCTTGTGTGTGTGTTTGCGTGTGTGGTTGCAGAATACACACTACCCTGAAGTACGGCGACTTGCCTAGTACAAAGTGGGTTGAATAATCGTTAGGAAAATAAATAATCACATTAAAAAATTTTGTTTTTTAACTTTGACATTTTTATAAATTGTTTTTATTGTTGGATTGGAGATTAGGGAGTTTTAAAAGAGAGAGGATAGGCCGTCGTCTTAAAATGCTTAAATTGTTAGTTTTCCATTTTTAAATTAAATTTACACATCTGTCCGTGCGGGTATTCGAACTCCCATTTTTTGAGATTGAAGCGGCGACTCTAACCACTGCGCCACTGGCCATCATTGAAATACAACTTGATAAAACGCAGATAAAGTGCGCCTAGTAAATCAAAATCAAATCGTTTTTTTTTGCCTAGCACCCTCTGCATTACTTGAATCTAACGAATTACAGTGGCTCACAGCATATTTCGTGCAAGGGTACAGTAAAACTTTGGAGCCGGGTAGCCAGTAAACTATTAAAGGTATCAAAATAATTTAAATGCAGTTATTTTCAGCAGTCTTTCTTCATTAGTTTGGATACATCACTTTTAATATATTTCTAAAAATAGCCTTTAAAACTAAGGAAAACTAAAACTATCGCCTTTTCCCATGTCACAACTTATTTCGTGCAGATCACTTAATGTTAAATATTTTTTGGAAAACTCAAAAAAAATATATTTTGTGGCCTCCATTTAGTTTAATAGTCCCTTTAAAAATTGTTTCCATTGAAAAATTCAAGTTTCCGGTGGTATCGCTGGATTTTTTTGACCCTCCCTCCAACAGTACGGCTTTAAGCGCATTTTTGTTGGAAATTGTCCTTTTTCGAGTAGCAGATACAAAATTTGTCCAAAAACTCTTGATTATATTGAGGTCAGGTGGCAGGACTAGTGGATCCATTACATGAGGGCAGTTCCACATTAACCAGGACAGCTCAATGCCCACTTTATGTTTTGGGTCACTGGGGTGATAGAACTTTCAAGTACTCCGTGTGCCCAGATTTTCGGCGCTTTGGGGCAAATTATCCTTTAATAATTGAAGGTACATATACTTATCCATTATGCCATCAAAAAAAACCAGGTTTTCAACGCCTAAGCCCGCAATGGGTGCCCAACTATTGCACAGTCACCGGCATGCTTTGAGATGCTTATTTTGGAGCTCCATATTCGGTTGTCGTCAAACATATTGCATTCCATCGGAACGAAATATGTTACATTTTGACTCGTATGCAACATATAAAGTCATTACAGAAGGAAATTGGACGTGTTTCGTCCTTCTGAGCAAATTTTAATCTGCATATAAAGCCAACAGTATGGCTGTGCAATAGTTGGGCCGCGAGCGAAGCAAGCCGGGGGTAGGCGAGTGAAGCGAGCAGGGGGCGGAGCCCCCTTGTTTATTTGTGCGTATTGGTGAGTTGCTCTGTCATAAGCAGCATTTGGGCACCCCTGTTCTAGAGTGACCTTTTAGTTTTGTTTTTATTATACTAACAGCAGTTAGTTCATGAGTGCCTTTTAACGAAGATATATTTAAAAAAATATGTTTTAAAAACTCTGTTACTGTTTGTGCCATGCTTGATTCTGAATTGATTGTTTCTTTGTAGTCATTTACATTGTCACTTGTTTCATCAAGTGTTTCTATCAGGGACCGTAATCATTATAAGTTATATTATAAAAATTACTTGGTAATGATTATATTTAAATTTTTTATGTTTTTCATCAATAATAACACCAGGCAACAAATTTCGACTTTTTTCTTCTGAATTGAACCAAACCAACTTTTTTTGATAGATTTGGGGCCCCAGACGCCGAAAAACATTTTTTTTTGTTTTTCTATGATAGAATTTTTATACCCTGAGCCCATTAAAAATGGGCAAAAAAGGGTATAATGCATTTGGCAGAATGTATGTAACAGGCAGAAGGGGGCGTGGCAGACCCCCAAAAGTATATATATTCTTGATCAGGATCAACAGTCGAGTCGATTGAGCCATGTCCGTCTGTCTGTCCGTCTGTCTGTCTGTCTGTCCGTCTGTCCGTCTGTTTGAACGCGTCGATCTCAGAAACCATAAGAGCTAGAGACTTCAAACTTGGTATGTAGGTTCCTGGATACCGTACGCAGATCAAGTTTGTTTTTATTTTTGGATCGGACAACTATATCATATAGCTGCCATAGGAACGATACATCGAAAATGAAGTTTTTGTATGAAAAGCTTCTTTAATTTTTGAGATATCTCAACCAATCTCACACGATATATATTTGGGGTGGTATTATACATCCTGACCAAATTTGGTCCAAATCGGCCCACTATATCATATAGCTGTCATACAGTCGCTCTGCCGAAAATCAAGTTTTAGTATGAAAAAGTTTTTTGTTTTTTGAGATATCGTAACCAAACTGATAGAATATGTATCTGGGCCGGTATTATACATCCTGACCAAGTTTGGTCGAAATCGGCCCACTATATCATATAGCTGTCATACAGACGATCTGCCGAAAATCAAGTTTTAGTATGAAAAAGTTTTTTGTTTTTTGAGATATCGTAACCAAACTGATAGAATATGTATCTGGGCCGGTATTATACATCCTGACCAAGTTTGGTCGAAATCGGCCAACTATATCATATAGCTGTCATACAGACGATCTGCCGAAAATCAAGTTTTAGTATGAAAAAGTTTTTTGTTTTTTGAGATATCTTAACCAAACTGATAGAATATGCATTTATGTTGGTTTTGTACATTCTGACCAGATTTGGTTCAGATCGGTTCCATATATCATATAGCTGCCATTGGAATAATTGGTCGAAAATCAACATTTATAAAAGAGTACCTGGGCTCAGGGTATCCTACTGTCGAGCGTGCTCGACTGTAGCCGCACCTCACCGCGAGCGAAGCGAGCCGGGGGTAGGCGAGCGAAGCGAGTAGGGGGCGGAGCCCCCTTGTTTTTTTAGCATTTTTTTAAATTTGTCTGTTTTTTTCATGCCGTTTTTTAGAGGTATGCCCACTTTTGTCATCATTACACCCGAATGCCAAAACCGATATTCAAAAGCTTTACTTTTCCTGAAAGCTAATGAATCTAAGATTAAAGTCAGTAGTTTAAGAGCTATTAATTTTTTTAATCAAGAAAATGTTTTTTTTAAGCTTTTTTTTTTAGCTTTTTTTACTTTAAAATTCAAGGAAAACTCGAAAAAAAAATCCATATAGCTGCCATAGGAACGATCGGTAGAAAATAAAGTGTTAATATGAAAAACTTTTTTGTAATTTGAGATATTTGAACTAAACTGACTGAATATGCATTTGAGATGGTCATCTGAACTATTAAATTTGCTTCTATATATATAGCTATGTTAATTACCCATCGTTTAGTATGTTTACCGATAAAATCTATGGAAGAATGACTAAGTTATTAGCATATAAACAATGAAAGAATTTTGACGCAAAGCAGCTATATTGTACAAGACTATATAAGATTCTAAATTTGTAAGTTTGGTACAGATAACTTAAAAAATAAAAAAGTTTTTCATACTAAAGGTAGTTTATCGACCGTTCGTATCGATCGTTCCTATGGCAGCTATATGATATAGTGGATCGATCTAAACAAAATTTGGTAAGAATATAAGGGGCAATTAAAAAAACACAATTTATGAGTTTGATTGAGATATCTCCAAAAACAAAAAAGTTGTTTATACTAAAACTTGATTTTGCACCGATCGGTCCTATGGCAGCTATATGATATAGTGAACCGATTTGAACCAACTTCGGTTAGAATGTGTTAGACCATCATAAATGCAGATTCTACCAACTTAGTTAAAATATCTCAAAAAACAAAAAAGTTTTTCACACTAAAGCTTAATCTTACACCGATCGGTCCTATGACAGCTATATGATATAGTGGACAGATTTTAACCAATTTTGGTAAAGATATATAAGACAACAAAACAAACAATTTTGTGATTTTGGTTAAAATTTGTTCAAAAATAAGAAAGTTTTCCATACTAAAGGTGGATTTTCAACCGGTCGTTCCTATGGCAGCTATATTGAATAGTGAACCGATTTGAAACAAATTTGGTAGGGATATAAAACACATACACAACCTGTAAGACTGGTTGATATATCTCAAGAAACAACAGAACTTTTCATACTAGCACTTGATTTTCTACCGATCGTTCCTATGGCAGCTATATGATATATGATGAAAACCCCCGTTCAGATTTTTTTTCGAGTTTTCCTTGAATTTTAAAACAAAAAAAAGCTTAAAAAAAACAACATTTTCTTAATTCAAAAATTAATAGCTCCTAAACTACTAACTTTAATCTTAGACTGTGTATAGATGAATTATAGGTATATTCATAAGCTTTTAGGAAAAGTAATGTTTTTGAATATCGGTTTTGGCATTCGGGTGTAATGATGACAAAAGTGGGCGTACCTCTAAAAAAAAGCATTAAAAAACAGCCAAATTTCAAAAAATTCTAAAAAAAAAAAATTCTGCCTTAGAAAAAAAAAATGTTTTTCGGTGTTTGGGGCCCCAAATCTATCCCAAAAAGTCGGTTTGGTCCAATTCATAAGAAAAAAGTTGCAATTTGTTGCCTAGTGTAATTAATCTTAACCCGAATCGTCCTGAGCAACATTTTTTCGAATTTCTTAATGAAACTGTCAGGATTGATAAATTTTAGTTCGCTGAATCCGAAAAAAACATTCATTTTGTTCGTCCTTGTCAGGATAATCGACAGGACCATTTTTTCGGCTGTTACCATATGGTAACGCTGGGAAGTACAGGGTACAGGTTTTCTTAATGCTACAAAATACAAATGTTTGAGAAAAAGTCTAATAAACACAACTTATTCCAACAGGGGGGCTCTTCCTTGATATATTGGACCAAATTTGGGTCAAATCGGTGCAGTATATCGTATATATAACACAACTGTCATAGGAACAATCGGGGTCAAATTCACCTTTAGTAAGAAAAACTTTTCTATTCTGAGATATCTCAACCAAACTCTTAGAATATGTGTCTTATGTGTTGCTACACATACTGACCAAATTTGGTTCAAATCGGACCACTATATCATACAGCTGCCATAGAAGCAATCATATTTTATGAACAAAACAGTGCGAAACGCGAATAAAATGTATGGAAAAAACCTGTACCCTGTATTTCCCAGCGTTACCATATGGTAACACGAAAATTAAAAGCGTAAATTAACTTTAAAAAAGTGTTTTTTATTTAAAATTTGTTTCATAATTAAAAAGATCACTTTTTTTACCTTTCTAATGATGGGTGCATTGCATATAGTTCAGTACTAAAATTAGTTAAACGATTTAAATATACTTGCGACGAATTGACAAATGCCGTTTTTTAGCACTGCAGAATATAATGCGCAACTTAAAGCTCATTTTTCGATCAGCTAACTTCAAGAGATTTGTTCAATCAACTTTTTATTAGTTAGAAACAACAATTTACTCTTAGAATATCAAATAAAAGTTAATCTAACGTTAATATGTTGTCTAAAAATAAAGTTTTAGTAAATGCCTATTGTTTGTTACCATATGGTAACGCTGGGAAGATTCGGGTTAATCTTTGAACTGTTCTGTATTTAAATCAGCCAATTGATTTAGTTCTTGCGGCACTTTTATGTTAAAATGTCGTATAGAATTTAGATGTTGATGATGATGATAAAAAAACAAACACGAAAATTGGCACTCTGCACTGTTCGCAAAAAGGGTGAGCCTTTTTGTACAAAAAAATTACTTTTTACGCAGTGCCGAATGCCCATTTTCGTGTTTGTTTTTTTATTCATTTATATTTTTATTTACGATTTTTATACTAAACTTAATTTTGTTCGTCACAAAATTGGATATCATAAACTTTGGGGCTAGAAATTGGTTACGTCACTAGACTTTTACCTCGTGAAGAGGTTTTTTTTTGGGATATCAAAATTTTTCGCAAATTTTTTTTTAATTCAAAAGAAAGATAGGGTGCTCCGACCCCTGCTCTTTTCGCACGCGTTGTTACAGTCGAGCACTGTCGGAGACCCCGTATTTACTATGGAAAAAAGTTTTTCATCCTAAGACTTGATTTTTGGCCGATCGGTCCCATGAAAGCTATATGATTAGTGGTCCGATTTGATCCAACTTTGGTCAGGATATATAAAATTAAGTTAAATGCAAATTTTATCAGTTCGGTTAAGATATCTCATAAAACAAAACAGTTTTTCGTACTAAAACGTGATTTTCGACAGATACAAAAATGTAAATATTGAGTTAATATCTTCCGAACCCCTCAGCCAAAATGTATGTTTCTTTTAGACATATACAAAAGTCTCATTCATGTACTAATGAGAAAAAGATATGTACACTAGAGTGGAGTGAATTTCACTTTTTTTCGATTTACGAAAACGCTGTATCATTAATGGATGATACGGTATAAAAGCAATATCTCTAAAAAAAATCAATTTTTTTGGAGGTCATCCTGAGGTGGCGCATCGACGATCTACTTTGGGAAATCGATCAAAAAATTCTTAAAATCCAATATAACTGTAATTTAACCCCAAAAGATAATGATTTAAAAAATACATTTTATTTTTCTTAGTTAGCCCTAACTGTAAGCTTTCTAAAACCATGTCAACTTTAAAGATCGGTGGAAAAATATCAAAGTTACAGATTTTTTTAAAAATATAAAAATTTGCAAAAAGCCGGTACATTTGATTCGGACACGTTCTTTTGGAATGTGTAGAATGTATGAACAAGGCACGTTATTTTTGGGAAATTTTTAAATGAATTTTTTGGGTTGCGAAATTTTAAAATATGGACGTGTGAAAACAAAAAAAAGTTGTTAAATACTCTAAAACTATACTAGGTACAAGTACCTGCCAAAAAATTGTGTTGTACAAGTACCTGTCATAAAAAAGAGCGGTTATTTTACAATTATTTCTTTCAGTAAAGAGTTCAACGTGAAACCCATTGATTTATGATCGCAGCTTCAGAAAATTTATAATTGAACTTTCAAAATACAAAATCAGGCACCTGTTTACAAAAATTAGGTTTTAAGGTCTTACGTCCAGTAGAATACACAGAGAGTAAAATCTTTGTTTGTTATCTTTTGTATATGTCGTAGATCACAGAAATCGTTTGTATTAATTTTGAATGTTAACTGTTAAGTCTCAATAATAAAGATGGTCATGTAATATAGTCGTCCCGTTCTGTTATACTAGGGTTACCACTGAAAGCAAGGTGTGAGGTAAGGATTGCCTCTGCCGAGCATGGCCCAGGGGTGTTGTTCAGTAATCAGTGTTGAAAGTATTCACTGACAGATGTGACAGACAGTGTCAAATATGACAGGAGACATTGACGAGTAAGAGGACAAGTGGAAAGTCACTCTCTTTCCGGTTTTGCGGTCGTGGTGTGTAGACGTGTTGCCTCACTGTTTTCTTAAAACTGAACAATAACATTATCGGGACTTGCTGTGCGGTCAGTGTAACATAAAGTAAATACAATGAGCAGAAGTCCCTCTCCGACATCAGAAGTGGGATCGCCACGTCCACAGGAGTATCGTGATACCGCGTTAGAGGCGTTTTTGGAATCGCAAAACCAAAAATTCATGCAATTGCTGAAAGCAATGCAGAATCCGGCAGCAACAAAAACAACACGCGAAATCTCTGTGTCGCTGCCTATATACAATCCGGAAGCCGCTGGTGCCGACGCCGCTGCATGGTGTAAGACTGCGGACATGATTTTGACTGAGCATCCACTCGAAGGAAGTGCACTTGTAATGGCACTGAGCAAATCACTATCTGGCACCGCATCCCAGTGGTTATCGCAAATTTGCTTTCCCGGTATGTCTTGGCCGCAATTTCATGCACAGATATGAGGCAGTAGAGACGCCGGCCGCCATCTTGTTCAACATACTAAATGGACGGCCAAATAATAATGAGTGCCTGTCTGTGTATGGCAGCCGTCTAGTGACCTCCCTGACGACGAAATGGCAATCGATGACTATGGAAGAAGTAGCAGTTTCATTTGTAATGGCACACGCATCGCAAATCGACACACGGCTGCAGCGTCTCCTATATACCACATCAATAAAGACGCGCAGCGAAATGCAGCAACAATTAAAGGCGTACGCATTTGCTAAGCGGACCGAACCTTCTGGACCAGACCTCGGCCCAGAAAGAAAGAAACCCAAGATGCAAGGTCCAACTAAATGCCATTACTGTGGCAAACTCGGGCACAAAATGGTGGAATGCCGTAAGCGACAAGCAGACGACAGACGTGAGCCAAAGGCAATCTCATCTTATGGCAAACCTACAGCTGGACGAGCGGAAGTGAAGTGCTACAGGTGCGGCAATCTTGGGCACATTGCGTCTTCTTGCACGAGGGGTGCAGCTACTGCGAATAAGAACGAGAAGCGAGTAGATTTGTGTGCAGTACTGGAGCCCACAGGAACAATGTATCAAAATGGTGAGCCGTATCGATTCTTTTTTGACTCTGGTGCCGAATGCTCACTGATTAAGGAGAAATTATGCAATAAGATAGCTGGTAAAAGATTTAACAATATTGTAGTGTTAAGAGGAATAGGAGAAAATGTCGTAAAAAGTAATTCGCAAATATTGTCTAAAATTCAAATATCACAATTTAATTTAGAAGTACTTTTTCATGTTGTAACGGATAATCATTTAAAGCATGATATCTTGATAGGCCGCGAAGTACTTAGACTTGGTTTTGGCATTACAATAGATTCCAATAATTTAGATATGTTCAAAACTAAAAATGTGAATGTGGTACATGATGAGTCCACAACAAATATTATGATGAAATCTATTGATGATAATAAAGACCTCCAAGAATCAAAAAAGTATATGCTAAAAGACATATTAAATGAATATTCAGGTAGTTTCATAGATGGCATGCCAAAAAAAACGTATCACAACTGGTGCCTTAAAGATTCGTTTATTGGACAATAATAAAACTGTACAACGGCGTCCATACAAATTAAGTGAAGGCGAAAAGAAAGTAGTAAGAACCAAAATACAACAGATGTTAGAAGCACAAGTAATTCGCCCGAGCTGCTCTCCATTCGCTAGTCCAATGCTGCTGGTAAAGAAAAAAGATGGCAGTGACAGGCTATGCATAGATTATAGGGAATTGAATGCAAATACAGTGTCAGACAAATATCCGTTGCCACTAATTACTGACCAAATAGCTAGACTGCGCGACGGAAGATATTTTTCCAGTATAGACATGGCCAGTGGATTCTATCAGGTCCCAATTGAAGTTGAATCGATCGAAAGAACTGCATTTGTAACGCCAGACGGGCAGTACGAATTCCTTGCCATGCCTTTCGGACTGAAGAACGCATCTTCAGTTTTCCAGCGTGCAATTGTACGAGCTTTAGGAGAACTGGCATACTCATATGCAATAGTCTACATTGACGACGTGTTGATTGTAGCCAAATCAAAAGGGGAAGCTTATGATAGGCTGGCAATCGTGCTGAGGACTTTATCAAGTGCAGGGTTCTCTTTTAATATCAAAAAATGTAACTTTCTTCAAACTGAAATTGAATATCTCGGGTTTCTCATCAAAAATGGTGAAATCAAACCTAACCCTAGAAAGATAGAGGCATTGTCTGCTCTAAATCAACCAGTTTCCGTTACACAATTAAGACAATTCTTAGGACTAGCATCTTACTTTAGACAGTTTGTGCCGCGATTTTCTGAACAAATGAAGCCTCTATATAAATTAACCTCCAAAAACAGTGGTTTCATTTGGAATGAGCAGCATGAACTAGTACGTCAAAAGATTATACGAGCACTGACTAGTGATCCGATATTAATCATCTTTGATCCACAATGCCCTATCGAACTGCACACGGACGCAAGTGCAGATGGATATGGTGCAATGCTAGTGCATAGAGTTGACGGGAAATGCAGGGTGGTAGAGTATTACAGCAAATGTACGACAGCAACAGAATCCAAGTACCATTCTTATGAGTTGGAAACTCTGGCTGTGTACAATGCTGTAAAACATTTCCGCCATTACCTGCATGACCGAAAATTTATAGTCTACACAGACTGCAATTCGTTGAAGGCGAGTCGAACAAAAATCGAGTTGACTGCAAGGGTGCATCGCTGGTGGGCTTACCTACAATCGTTCGATTTCGATGTGGAGTATCGAAAAGGAAGTCAGATGGCACATGTAGATTTTCTGTCCAGAAACCCAATCCCAACAAGACCTAATTATACAAAAAGAACGGTTGAGGCGCGCATTGATTTGGCAGAGATAACGGATAATTGGTTAATAGCAGAACAACAACGTGATCAGGACATAGTCAAGATTGTAGCACAGCTGAAAAGCGGTGAGATGCAGGAAAACATAGCGAATACGTATGAGACGAGACGCGGATTATTATATCGTAAAATTCAAAGAAATAGGAAAACTCGCTGTTTGCCTGTCATTCCGCGAGCATTTAGATGGTCCGTTATTAATCATGTCCATGAGTCGATAATGCATCTCGACTGGCAAAAGACATTAGACAAAGTTTACGAGCAATATTGGTTTCAAAACATGTCAAAATATACACGCAAATTTGTAGAGAATTGTATGACCTGTAAGATATCCAAACCTTCGTCGGGTAAAGTTCAAATGGAAATGCACTCAATTCCCAAAATCAAAATACCATGGCATACAATTCACATAGATATTAGCGGCAAATTAAGTGGCAAGAATGATATGAAGGAATATGTCATAGTGCAGATTGATGGGTTTACATAGTATGTTTATCTATACCATACTTTAAGTCTAGATTCCGAAAATTGCATTAAGGCGGTTAAATCAGGCATATCACTCTTCGGAGTACCAAATCGAATCATTGCAGATCAGGGCAGAAGCTTTGCCAGTAGTTCATTCCGTGAGTTTTGTCAGAACAATAAAATTGAATTGCATTTGATAGCCACGGGTGCAAGCCGTGCCAATGGACAGGTAGAGCGCGTGATGAGCACAATGAAAAACATGTTCACAGCAGTAGAGACAAGCAAGCGATCTTGGCAGGAGGCATTAGGAGATGTGCAATTAGCTATGAATTGTACTAGTAATAGGGTGACCAAGTTTAGCCCGCTAGAGCTACTGATAGGTAAAGAGGCCAGACCATTAGGCATGCTACCTTTAAACGAAAATGAAGAAGAAATTGATATAGATAAAATAAGAATACAGGCAAAAGAAAACATAGACAAAAATGCCATGTACAAAAAATGTCATAAAGATAAAAATAAGGCAAAAGTTGTAAAACATACGGTTGGCGATCATGTCTTGCTTAAGTGCGAAGAACGACATCAGACAAAGTTGGATCCAAAGTTTAAAGGACCATTTGTTGTCATTGAATTGTTAGAAGGTGACCGATACCTCTTAAGATCATTAACAAGTAAAAGAACGTACAAGTATGCCCATGAAAGTTTGCGAGGAATGCCCGATAAAGACATTGCCTCAGAAATTATTGAAAAAGATGGTCACGGTGAAAAACACGTTGATCAACAGACGATCTCTGCTACCTAGGGTGCAGGGAACATCACACATGGGGGCTAGATCCAAACAGCAATAGTCATGCCAGCTATGGGTGATATTGTCTGTCGCGGATGGTTGATCTGGTGAAGGATCAAGGCACTGCAGGTGCATAGCGTCGCAGAGAGGCGGCAAGAGCCCGAGAACCATGTGGTGATAAAACCGAAAGCCAAGTGGTCGAGTTTCTATAAGAACTGACATTTGAAGAAATACGAGATATGATGTAAACTAAATTCAAGTTTAACTAACTAAGCAAGATATGATGCCAGACCTAATGTTATAATTGAAAATACACATTACACACGAGGACGCGTGCTAGTCAGGAAGGCCGTGTCGTAGATCACAGAAATCGTTTGTATTAATTTTGAATGTTAACTGTTAAGTCTCAATGATAAAGATGGTCATGTAATATAGTCGTCCCGTTCTGTTATACTAGGGTTACCACTGAAAGCAAGGTGTGAGGTAAGGATTGCCTCTGCCGAGCATGGCCCAGGGGTGTTGTTCAGTAATCAGTGTTGAAAGTATTCACTGACAGATGTGACAGACAGTGTCAAATATGACAGGAGACATTGACGAGTAAGAGGACAAGTGGAAAGTTGCCTCACTGTTTTCTTAAAACTGAACAATAACCTTATCGGGACTTGCTGTGCGGTCAGTGTAACATAAAGTAAATACAGTGAGCAGAAGTCCCTCTCCGACATATATATCAGTTTTATTATGTAACGAAAAATATACTAAATGATAGAATTTCATAAATCAAGGTTGGAAAAATTAAGCTTTGGTTTCGAAACGTGGAATCATCTGCCTGGCTTTTATCTGCGTACGAATAAACCCATCCCTAGCTTTTTTGTTTTGGTGATAAAATAAAATAAAATATAAACTGAGATAAAAGTGACTAGTGTATGTGCAAATCATAAAAGGAGCATTAATTAAACAAACAATAAGCTGTAATGGATAAAAATATAAAAAATTAATTTCACAGTGATTGTAAGCTGTGCGAAACGCTTAAAAACGCATACATTTTCATATATGTATGAGTATATGTGCGCAAATGCTTGTGTGTGATCTCGGACACAATAAATTTCGAACACAAATTCCTTGAAACAGTTCGAAGCAAACGAGAAAGAGAAAACGAAAAAAATTGAGAGATCTTGCAATTTCGGCGAATAAGTGCTTGTGTGTGTGTTTGCGTGTGTGGTTGCAGAATACACACTACCCTGAAGTACGGCGACTTGCCTAGTACAAAGTGGGTTGAATAATCGTTAGGAAAATAAATAATCACATTAAAAAATTTTGTTTTTTAACTTTGACATTTTTATAAATTGTTTTTATTGTTGGATTGGAGATTAGGGAGTTTTAGAAGAGAGAGGATAGGCCGTCGTCTTAAAATGCTTAAATTGTTAGTTTTCCATTTTTAAATTAAATTTACACATCTGTCCGTGCGGGTATTCGAACTCCCATTTTTTGAGATTGAAGCGGCGACTCTAACCACGTCGCCACTGGCCATCATTGAAATACAACTTGATAAAACGGAGATAAAGTGCGCCTAGTAAATCAAAATCAAATCGTTTTTTTTTGCCTAGCACCCTCTGCATTACTTGAATCTAACGAATTATGTAGCTAACTACCAGTGACGTACCATGGGCCTAGAACAGGGTGATGCCTCAACACCAGCCGAACCACAGGGTAGCTTGAAAAAGAAATAGGCATATAACAACAAAGACAGAAAAGGAAAATTTACAATTGAACATAAAAAACGGAATATAAAACCTTTTCAAGGGACGAAAAATTCGATCTGGAAGTTTCGAGTTAGGGCACATTTGGAAGAAAATGATTTGCTTGTTGTTATCGACGAATATCCAGAAGAAGAGACAGAGGAGTGAAATAAGGCCGAAAGAAATGCAAAAAGCATTGTTATTGAATATTTAAGTTAAAAGTTGACACATTACTTATTAATCATTTCATCTTGTTCAATGATTTAATAGGCAATCTAGTAGCAACAGGGGCAAAGTTGGATGAAATGGACCAAATATATCATGTTCTTTTGCCTCTACCTTCAAGTTATGACGGAATAATAACAGCACCTGAGACTTTGTCGGAGGGTAACTTAATATTAGCATTTGTAGAAATCCGTCTTCTTGGCCATGAAATAATGTTGAAAAATGTCAATAGAGATCCAAGTGTCAAGGTGTAACATGCTGTTCGTCTTAAAGAACAAAAAGATAACAAAATGAAAGTTAATAACAAAAAGACTTTTAAGAATAAGTTTAAGTCGAAAGCAAAATGCTTTAATTGTGGTAAACTAGGGCATTATAAAAACGATTGTTTCACTTTTAAGAAAAGTATTTCAAATCATAATATAAATAGCCAAAATGCAGTAAAGATAGGCAGGCCTAAATATCAACAACTCAACCTGAACGTGGTTTTTCATTTATGATGAGGCAAGTGACTGTTTCAGAAAAGGAAAGCGATATTATGTTTATTTTAGATTCCGGAGCTTCCGATCATATAATCAAAGATGTCGCTTTGATTGCTAAAACACCCCAAGAAATATGGCATAATAAAAAGCCTGTCACTGCGAACGGCAGTTCGCTCTAGTGACGAAAGCAGCAAGAAGGGTGCGAAAGGCGACTAGCAATATATACAGCTAATTTGGAAAATTTGCTACCACTGTCCGATCAGATCGAGTTATATACCGATCGAAAGGTTGAGTCCTAACTTACAAAATGGCATACTAAAACTTTTTGTAACTCACCTAGCTCATGAGATACGGGGGTGTAAGTGGGAGGGGAAAAATTTAAACGATCGCAGCTAATGGGGCCGTTGGGGCCTTTTTGTAAAATTTTTTATTTTTAAAAAATTCTAATCAAAAATACGCGTCGATTGATACCCAAATTACCCAAATCCGATAACTGGTTCGAAAGATAATAAAATTTGAAATTTTTAGTGGACTTTTCAAATTAAGATGAAAAGTCAGTTTGTTTGTCGGTTCGTTTGCGCGTATCAAAGCGCTAAAAAAGCTTAGATGTAATGATGAGGATTTGTTTCTTTTAAAAAATATAGAAATGTTTGTTCTACGACTTTTTGAATTTCCCGCTAGTTTAGCGGGAAAACGCTATTTCCCGCTAAACTAGCGGGAAATTCAAAAAGTACTTTTTCTAAAGTACTCAGGTAACATTTTACAGGTGAAATAAGGTTTTTTAGCTTATATTTTGGCGATTTCTGACAAAACGGCTCTAACGATTTTTATTAAATTTATGTATGTTTTAGTACGTAAAAAAAAAAAAAAACACGAAAATTGGTATTCGGCACTGTGCAAAAAGTAATTTTTATGTACAAAGAAGCTCGCCCTTTTTGAGCACAGTGCACAATGCCAAATTTCGTGTTTTTTTTTTTTTTTAATAATTTTTATTTTTATTTATAATAAACTGAATTTTGCTCGTCACACAATTGGATATCAGAAATTTTGGAGCTAAAAATTGCTTTCGTCACTAGACTTTTACCTCGTGTAGAGGTTTTTTTTGTGGGTTTTGAAATATCTAAAGATATTTGGTTCAACGGTATACGTACGTACGAAAACGAAAGCTCGATGAAAAATCGACTAAGTGTATGCTCTTTGAGTATGAACCAAATGGTTTCAAATTGTGGAGTCAGGAATCGAGGAAATTTTTGATAGCTAGAGATGTGGTGGATGAAACAAATATCTTAAATTCTAGGACTGTGGATGATTGTGACATTCAGTCTGAAGACTATGTTTCAACTTGATAGTGTGAAACAGGTTGGAAATTATTGTTTGCAAAATTCAAATGAAGAACAAGAGGTTGAGTTTCTGGATGCAAGTTCAGAAAATGAAGAGTCGATTATTCCAATGAAAAATCTGAAAATTCAAAGCCAGCTTTACAGCCTAGTGAAAATTCCACAAATCTCGAGAATGCCGGTCCAGTTTTGAATGCTGGTGATAGATCTTATCAATTAAAAGAAAATATAGAAAATATAGTAAAGAAATCAGACAAAGTGAAAGATTAAAGTGCAGCATCGAAATGATAAAGCTTACTGGGAGAAAGCAATTCAAGATGAATTGGATTCTCATTTCGAAAATAAAACATGATCGTTAGTACAAAGGCCAGCAAACAAAAATATAGTTGATTGTAAATGGGTGTTTACGGTTAAACAGGATGAATTCGGCAATTTAGTAAAATATAAGGCAAGACTTGTTGCGAGTGGTTTCATGCAAGAATACTTGACTGACTTCGACTAAACATTTGCACCAGTTGCACGAATCTCTAGTTTCCGATTTATTATGGTACTTTCAAACCAATATGGTTTAAGAATTCATCATATGGATAGTTAATTGCTTTTAGACGACGAGCTTGTGCGCATTGAAAACATACAAAAGAATATAGAAGAAGTGAATACTGAAACACAGACTCTTTTTATTTAATTGGCAATTCATTTATAATAAAACAATAGTTTCAAATACCAAAAAACTTGAAACTTTACGTTTTACAAAATATTGAAAATAAATAAAAATCGTTAGAGCGGTTTTGTCATAATTCGGCAAAATGTAAGCTAAAAATCCTTATTTTACCTGTAAATTGTTACCTGAGTACTTAAAAAAGCCTTAAAAGGATATTTATCTTGCTTTTACGGTTTGGAAATGGCTGGGGTTTCAATTTTAGCGGGAAATAGCAATTTCCCGCTAAACTAGCAGTAAGTTCAAAAAGTCGTAGAACAAACATTTCTAGATTTTCGAAAAGAAATAAATCCCTATCATTACATCTTAGCATTTTAAGCGCTTTGAAACAAAAAAACAAACAGACATCACATCTGACTGTTCATCTCATTTTGAGAAGTGCACTAAAAATATCAAATTTGATTATCTTGAGCTAGATGTCAGATTTGTGTGATCAAGGTATGAATCGACTTGATAAAAACAAACAAACAAACAAACAAACTAACTGACATTTCATCTCATTTTGAGAAGTCCACTAAAAATTCATAATTTAATTATCTTTTGAACTAGTTGTCAGATTATTGTGATCGAGGTATCAATCGAAGCGTATTTTTAATAAAATTTAGTTTAAAATACAAAATTTTATCATAAGGCCCCAACGGCCCCATTAGCTGCAATCATTTCAATTTTTTCCCTTCCACTTACACCCCATTATCTCATGACCCAGGTGAGTTAGAAAAAGTTTTAGTATGCCATTTTGTAAGCTAGGACTAAACCTTTCTATCGGTATATAACTCGATCTGATCGGACAGCTATAGCAATTTTCCATATTAGCTGTATATATTGCTAGTCGCCTTTCGCACCCTTCGCGCTGCTTTTGTCTATAGCGCGAACTGCCGTCCACAGTGATAACCGGTTTGCGAACAGAACCTATGTAAGTCTTGCTCTATGGTTCGAGTAATCGAACCGAACCTTTACCAACGTTTTGGTGATTTGCAGGCTTGATTTTAACCAATATGTCCGAATATAGATTTAAGCTGACCTTATACATCCTGATCAAATTTACTTCATATTGGTCTATATCATATAGCGGCAAGACCATCAACTCTTTTTACATGTCAATACCTAGCCGTAAATTTGAAAATTAGTTGTTGTTATGTAAAAAAAAAAACTTTAGACCCCGTACTTGCAGAAATACAGAGGTCTATTGGGTTTGCTGAGTCGTGGTAGACCCTATATAGTATATATATTCCTGATCAATAGCCTAGTCGATAAAGCAATGTCCGTCTGTACTGACGTCTGTATGAACACCTAGATCTCAGAGACTATAAAAGCTAGAGACACCAAACTTGGTATGTAGGTTCCTCTATATTGCAAGCAGATCAAGTTTGTTTCGAAATTCGGCCACGCCCCCTTTATCGCATACAAATCGCAAAACAAAATGTCATATCCAAATTATAAGAAAAATTTTAAAGGTAGTAACACCAAACTAAGTATGTAGATTCCTTTATAGTGCAGGCATATCAAGTATATTATATATTTGGATCGGACCACTATATCATATAGCGCCCAGAGGAACAAACGGTCGAAAATCAAGTTTTAGTATGAGATGTCTCAACCAAACTAATAGAATATGCATATACCTTGGTTTTATACATCCTTACCAAAGTTGGTTCAAATCAGACCACTATATTATGTAGATACCTTAAGACCGATCGGTCGAAAATCAAGCGTTGGTATAAAATTTTTATTTTGTTCTTGGAGTTACCTTACCAAACTGATAAACTATGCATATAAGTTAGTTCTATAAATCCTGACCGATGTTGGTTCAAGTCGGCGTACTATATCATATAGTTGTCCTTGCAGCAATTAGTTAAAAAACTTTAATAAAGCGCTATGTAAGTTCACCGGTTCTGCTGGGTGCCAAGCATCTAAGTATTTTTGAATTTTTTCCACTCTAACTGGATTTTTTGAAGAGGCCCGCGGGACTCAAAGCTCGAAAAGGTCAAGTTCATACAGACGAACACACAAAAAGATATGGCTGTTGATCAAGAATATATAGCTTAAAGAGTCAGAGGTATTTCCTTCTTCATATTACGTACATTGTAACATATATAATATAGTCTATTTATCAACGAATAACAGGTAAACATTTGAAAAAATTACGCTGATAATGTTTCAGATACAAGATATACAACAAATGCGTTTAAAACAAAACATTCGAATTTAACAAAAAAAAAACATGAGTTCCTAAAATATTTTTAAAGACGTTATCAGACGTTGAGTCAACTCGTTATTATCGCATCGCCGTAGTTATCAGCGACGCATGGTGCTCGTGCCTTTCTAAAAAAAATGTGACGAAATCAATGACTTGGTAGGAAACCCATGACAATGCAAGGCAGCTGACTATTTTAGGTACACAGATTTTTTATTCACCCTGTAATTGCTTTTTTAGTGGGAACCAATCAACAAAAAGCAACTTTTAATAATATTAACATACATAAGTATAACATGTTAATTTTAATTTGCAGTCAGTAGTCTAAGAAATAAAGGTCATCTGTAGAATATATATTACATTAAGTAACTTCGTTAAAGAAAATAACATTTTTGTGTTACCTGATCAGAATTATGATTCCTTGTGAATGCGCCCAATGATAAGTTTATGTTTTAAAATTATGATTCCAAACTTTGTATAACCTGTGCGCATTAAAATGGGCAAAAAAGGGAATAATGTGTTTGGCAGAATGTATGTAACAGGCAGAAGAGAGCGCGGCCAACCCCCGAAAGTATATATATATATATTCTATATATATATTATATATATATATATTCTATATATATATTATATATATGTATTCTTGATCAGGATCAACAGCCGAGTCGATTGAGCCATGTCGGTCTGTCTGTCCATAAGAGCTAGAGCCTGCAAACTAAGTTTGTAGGTTGATCGGACCACTATATCATATAGATGTCATATGAATGATAAATTGAAATTGAGGTTTTGGTATGAAATTTTTTTTGATTGATGAGATATCAGAACCAAACTGATAGAATATGCATCTGGCCTGGCATAAAACATCCTGATCAAATTTGGTTCAAATCGGTCCGCCATATCATATAGCTGCAATAGAAACGCTCAATCAAAAAAAAGGTCTTAGTATAAAAATCTTAGCCAAACTGATAGAATATGCATTTATCTTGGTTTTGTACATTCTCAACAGATTTAGTTCAAGTCGAGTTAGATCGGTTCCATACATCATATAACTGCCATAGGAACAATTTGTCGAAAACCAACTATTATTAAAGAGTACCTGGGCTCAGGGTATCCTACTGTCGAGTGTGCTCGACTGTAGCCGCACCTCACCGCGTGCGAAGCGAGTTACGGTTTCGGTTATGCTCGCATTAAGGTTTTCAGTTAAAGGTTACGAACAATTTTTTAGTATCGGTTTTGTAACGGTTATTGGTTTTTTGTTAGTTTCGGTTTTAAAATACGGTTCGGTTTCGGTTCACAAAAAAAAAATTACACACCTACAAACACATACACGCGCTTATGCACTTTTCAAAACCAGTTATAATTTAACTGGAGTTAAAAACCAAAGTTGCTTGTTTTTTTCAATAGCGAGCAGCAAGACAAAACGTGACGCGCCTACCCTGTGACCAACTAAGTGTATTTGCATATGTATGTGTATGTATATCACTAAATAATTAGAATTGTATGTAAATAAGGTAAAACGTAATTTTACGTAAATACTCCCATTGTTAATATATTTATCACTGCGAACGGCAGTTCGCTCTAGTGACGAAAGCAGCACGAAGGGTGCGAAAGGCGACTAGCAATATATACAGCTAATTTGGAAAATTTGCTACGACTGTCTGATCAGATTAAGTTATATACCGATCGAAAGGTTGAGTCCTAACTTACAAAATGGCATACTAACTTTTTCTAACTTTGGTGTTTTTTTTTTTAATAATTTTTATTTTTATTTAAAATATTTATAATAAACTAAATTTTGCTCGTCACACAATTGGATATCAGAAATTTTGGGGCTAAAAATTGCTTTAGTCACTAGACTTTTACCTCGTGTAGATGTTTTTTTTGTGGTTTAATGTACATGTGTATGTTAATATAAATAAATATGATGGGTATGCATAAGATCGTGTGCAACGGTTCGCTGTCTCGCTCGCACCTGCTCAATGCTCTATTGTTCTAAGACGCGTGGTGACGCCAAAAAAACGCACAAAAGTAACCGCCGATACGTCACCACGAAATTCTTAAGAAACTCACACGAAGACAAAAATTGAAGTTGTTCGAAAGTGGGCACAAAATTTGCAATGAGCACTACAACAGCACTGAAGTCATAAATAAAAGCTTAATGAACACTTTTATTGCTCTATTGTCACGTCGAAAGCCTGTGTGGTTGTTGTTTCTGTCCAGCGTCTCGCGACGTGCATTTTCTGTGTAGTTGTTGTTTATTTTATTAGTAGGAGGGGGGGGGGGGGGGGATCATAAGAATTTGCGCTCAGCGTCAAAAGTTGTTGTTGCTTTGTCGAAAATCGAGAGCAACCCAAGGTAACGGTCGGCTACCTGTTCAGAAAACTGGTACCAATTAGTTTTGATCAGTTTCTGCGACGCGTCGCGACGCCCAGAACCAGTGCTGCCAACTTTTGAGACCAAAAAAAAGCTGTTTTTGACTGGAATTTATTGAAATTGGCAAAAAAAGCCAAAAATTTTAAGAAAAAAGCTTAAAAACAAGCGGTACTTATGGGCTCACAAATTAAATGTTTTTAACCCTGTGTTCATTAAAATTGGTCAAAATAGGGTATTAAGTTTTAAACAGAATGTGTGTAACAGGCAGAAAAAGGCGTGGCAGCCCCATAAAATATATATATTCTTGATCAGCTCAACAGCCGAGTCCGTTTGCTTGAACGCATCGATCTCAGGGACTATAAGAGCTAGAGGCTTGGTATGTAGATTCCTGAATACTGTACGCCAATCATCAATCGGTCAAAAATCAAATAAAAGCATAAACAATTTGTTTGTTCTTTGAAATATCTTAAGTAAATGTATAGAATATTTTTGCACTTATGTTGGTCCGGACGGCATCAGAGGCGAACTAAGCGAGCAGAGACTTTTGGCATTTCGAAAAAATTGTTACAGTTGGCGCCGACTTTTGGTATAAAGATGATAGAATGGCCAAAAATAGTGCTGACTTTGGGAAATATCGGTAGAAATAGTAATGAAGATGACACTTTTTTATACTTTTTATGTAACCTTTGGAAGAATTAAAAAAAAGCCGAAAAAAGGCTGAATAAATTTCTAAAAAAGTCAGAATTCCCGCTTCCCGCAATTCCAAAAATTTTCCCGCTACTAGCCTTCAAAAACAGCCAGATTTGACGGGAAAAAAACGGTTTTGGCAGCACTGCCCAGATCCGAAATTAACCCTTATAAATTAATCGGTTACTAAATGGTTATTTCGGTTTAAAGAGTTTCGGTTTTAGAATTTCGGTATAGTGAAAAAATTTTTTTTCATTAACGGATTAGGTTACGGTTCCTAATTTAAATCGGTTTTTACCGGTTTAAGGTTAAGGTTTCGGTTAAGTTGTAATCGCAGAATTAAAGTCTATACACCATCCTCTGGGTCACCAACGTACTAAGCTCGCTGGCTGACCAAACGCCGCTATATGTAAATTTTATGTCAGTTTTATATATATTGATAGATTCAGATTTTATGTTTTTTTAGATTAATAATTATTACGATTATAATCTTAGTTTTAGTAATTTGGTCTTAAAATAATATTATTTTAAAAACAAAATATACTCGTAAGTGGAATGTTCATGATTTTAGAAGCTCATCGTTTTTATACCCGTTACTTATAAAAAATAAGTATAAGGGTATATTGTGTTCGTTGGAATGTGCGTAACAGGCAGAAGGAGGCTTCTCCGACCACATAAAGTATATATATTCTTGATCAGCATCAATAGCCGAGTCGATATAGCCATGTCCGTCTGTCCGTCTGTCCGTCCGTGTGAGCGCCTAGATCTCAGAGACCATAAGAGATAGAGATACCAAACTTTCACTAAAAGACTTCTATATACCCCACGCAGATCAAGTTTGTTTCAAATTTAAGCCACGCCCACCTCCGCCCCCGCAAATTGCGAAAAACCGCCTAAACAAAGAAATCTCAGAGACTATAAGAGATAGAGTAACCAAATTTGGCACACAGATTTCTATATACCCAGCGCAGATCAAGTTTGTTTCAAATTTTGGCCACGCCCCCCTCCGCCCTCGCAAATCGCGAAAAGCTACCACACCCACAGTTTTTAAGATAATATAGTTTTTCTTGTAGTCACTGATATCTATTATTATTATTTATTATCCCACTGAATCGCAACACGATCGGACAAGTAGAACAGCAGTTATTGTCTGAAAATGATTCTTTAAGCAATCATGGCAATACATGCCCCCTAGAGTATGCAATAGATTTTGTATTGTTAGAAAATTTTCTTTTAAGTACTTTTATATGTAGTGAAATAAGTAACGGGTATCCTATAGTCGGGATCTCGACTATAGCCTTTCCCACTTGTTTTTAGTGTGTCGTCTTTGAAATCGACTCGGCTGTTGAACCTGAACAAAAATATATACATATGGGGGTCTGCCACGCCAAAACACAAAAAAAAAAAATTAATAAAAAAAAAAAACACTGAAATTGGCGTTCTGCACTGTTCGCTAAAAGGATGAGCCACGAGCATTATAATTACTTTTTAAGCGTTACCGAATGCCAAATTTTGTGTTTTTCTTGTATAAATTTATATTTTTAAATTTTAGAGAGATTTAGCATTTTTCCGCTAAACTAGGCGTTTTATTAAAATGTCGTAAAACAAAGTTTTGTAGATTTTCGAAAAGGAATAAGTCCCCATCATTGCATCTAAAATTTTTTTTTTGCGATTTGATGCAAACAGACAAAACAAACAAACAAACTGCCTTATTATTTCATTTTGAAAAGTCCACTAAAATTTTCAAATTTGATTATCTTTTGAACAAGTTGTCGGCTTTGGGTGATCGAGATATCAATCGTTGGGTTTAAGAATTAAAAAATAAATAAAAATATTTACCAAAAGACGCCAACGGCCCCATTTGCTGCGATAGTTTAAATATTGCCCGTTCCACTTACACCCCCTTATCTCATGAACCAGGTGAGTTAGTAAATATTAGTTTTAATATGCCATTTTGTTAGTTAGTACTTAACCTTTCGATCGGAATTGTTGAAAAACAGCAACAGAGGTGCGCCCACTTTAGTCTACTTTTACTTGTCCTGAAAGCCAATTAATATATCTATAATTCATAAATACAAAGTTTAACTAGTAGTTTTAGAGATATCAATTCTTGAATTAAGAAAATAATGATTTTATTTTAGCTTTTTTTTAATCTTTTCCTACTTTAAAATTCGAGGAAAAGTCGATAAAAATATATTACATTTTGTCTTCTATTTTATTTACATAGCTGCATTAATTACACGTCATTTAAGATATGATTAATTAAAATCTGTGGAGAAACGGCGATATAATAAATTTTTGTGTCTAAGCATGTTTTTGTCGACTTTTTTGACTTCCTTGTAGAGTGGCATAACTTTTAGTTTTAAAATTTTTTGTGGTTTTTGAGATATCTTCACCAATCTCACACAATATCAATTTGTTCTTATTTTACACATTTTGACCAAATTTGGTTCAAATCGGTCTACTATATCATATAACTGCAATAGGAACAATCGTTAGAAAATCAATGCAGCTATGTACATTTTTTTCGAATTTTCATTGAATTTTGAAGTATAAAAAGCTAAAAAAAAGCTTTAAAAAAATCATCATTTTCTTAATTCAAAAATTAATGTGATTTGGCAGTAAAATTTGAGACTTGGCGTGCAAAAGCGAATCTATGAGTTTGGTTGACATAACTTAAAAAGCAAAAGAATGTTCATACTAAAGCTTTATGTGAACCTCATTCTTCCTGTGGCGGCTATATTATATAGTATTCCGATATTGACCAAATTAAAAAAAACTAGGGGGCTCCGCCCCCTGCTCGCTTCGCTCGCGATGCTACAGTCGACCATACTCGACTGTCGGAGACCCCGTACTTACTATAGAAATAGAAAAGACTATAATAATTAAAGAATATTTTGCTCGCTAGATTCTGTTGCAGAGCGTTGTAATAAATTTCCGACTACTTTTATTAATGACAGCTATATGATATATTAGACCGATTTGAACCAACTTCGGTCAGAATATATAAGACTAACTTAATAACATATTCCATAAGTTTTGTTGAGATATCTCATACAACATACAATTTTTTCATGCTAAAACTTGATTTTCGACCGATTGTTCCTCTGGGCGCTATATTATATAGTGGTCCGATTTCAACCAACCTTGGACAGCATATATAAAACCAAGTTATTTGCATACTGTATTAGTTTGGTTCAGATATCTCATAAAACAAAAAAGTTTTTCATAATAAGACTTGATTTTCGCCCGATCGGTCCAGTGGCAGCTATATGATATAGTGGTCCGATTTAAACCAACTTTGGATAGGATATATAAAACCAAGCTATTTGCATACTGTATTAGTTTGGTTAAGAATTCTCACAAAACAAAAAAGTTTTTCATAATAAGACTTGAATTTCGCCCGATCGGTCCTATGGCAGCTATATGATATAGTAGTCCGATTTGAACCAACTTAAGACAGGATATAGAAGACTAACTGAAATGCATTTTATATTACTTTGGATGTGATAGCTCACAAAACAAAAAAGTTTTTCATACTAAGACTTGATTCGCCCGATTGTTCCTATGGGCGCTATATGATATAGTGGTCCGATTCAAAAAAGAAATGGACTTTGTATGCCTGCAATATAGAGGAACCTACATACTAAGTTTGGTGTCACTAGCTTTTAAATTGTTCTTATAATTTGGATATGAAATTTTTGTTTTCGATTTGTGGGCGATAAGGGGGGTGTGGCCAAATTTTGAAACAAACTTGATCTGCTTGCAATATAGGCGAACCTACACACCAAGTTTGGTGGCTTTAGCTCTTATAGTCTCTGAGATCTAGGTGTTCATACAGACGTCAGGACAGACGGACAGACGGACATTGCTATATCGACTCGGCTATTGATGCTGATCAAGAATATATATACATGATGGGGTCTGCCACGCCTCCTTCTGCCTGTTACGCACATTTTCGTTAAAACAAACCCAATAGACCCCTGTACTTTTTTTAAGTACGGGGTCTAAAAAAAATGTTGCCTGTTGTGAGAAATGAATCCGCGCTTTCAAGCACCTGGGTTTAACACACCATGCTCTCCACTACTGATGTACTGAATTCACCAAATAAATCCATGTCTTTGTTTTGTCAAATCGATTTAAAAAAGTCATGATCAAGCGAAATTCAAAGCCGGAGCTTCTACACCTGGGTCTAACACACAATCCTCTGCACCACTTAGGTACTGAGAACTTGATAGCTGACCAAGCACTGCTATATGTTAATTAACTATATGTATGTCTTTGTTTTTGTTCAAACTGATTTAAAAATAACCATCGTCAAGCGAAATTCGAACCCGGAGCTTCTGCTTCTGAATCAAACAGACCATCCTCTGCACCATTTTGCCACAGAATGCTGCGCCTGCCCAAACTCTACTACACTACTAACACTTGTAAACAGAAAATACATGGGAACTTTGACCTTTAATTAAACGCGCTTGCAGATCAAAATTTTCCAAACCACGACTTTTCTCACGAAAAGATTATTGTAGCCAAGTTTCAGGGTCGTACGCAAACCGTTTAAACCGCTAAATCAGTCAGTTGGGGCATTCAGCAGGTTTTTATACCCTGAGCCCATTAAAAATGGGCAAAAAAGGGTATAATGCATTTGGCAGAATGTATGTAACAGGCAGAAGGGGGCGTGGCAGACCCCCAAAAGTATATATATTCTTGATCAGGATCAACAGTCGAGTCGATTGAGCCATGTCCGTCTGTCTGTCCGTCTGTCTGTCCGTCTGTCCGTCTGTTTGAACGCGTCGATCTCAGAAACCATAAGAGCTAGAGACTTCAAACTTGGTATGTATGTTTCTGGATACCGTACGCAGATCAAGTTTGTTTTTATTTTTGGATCGGACAACTATATCCTATAGCTGCCATAGGAACGATACATCGAAAATGAAGTTTTTGTATGAAAAGCTTCTTTAATTTTTGAGATATCTCAACCAATCTCACACGATATATATTTGGGGTGGTATTATACATCCTGACCAAATTTGGTTCAAATCGGACCACTATATCATATAGCTGTCATAGAGACGCTCTGCCGAAAGTCAAGTTTAAGTACGAAAAAGTTTTTTGTTTTTTGAGATATCGTAACCAAACTAATAGAATATGTATCTGGGCTGGTATTATACATTCTGACCAAGTTTGGTCCAAATCGGCCCACTATATCATATAGCTGTCATACAGCCGCTCTGCCGAAAATCAAGCTTTAGTATGAAAAAGTTTTTTGTTTTTTAAGATATCGTAACCAAACTAATAGAATATGTATCTGGGCTGGTACTATACATTCTGACCAAGTTTGGTCCAAATCGGCCTACTATATCATATATCTGTCATACAGCCGCTCTGCCGAAAATCAAGTTTTAGTATGAAAAAGTTTTTTGTTTTTTGATATATCTTAACCAAACTGATAGAATATGCATTTATGTTGGTTTTGTACATTCTGACCAGATTTGGTTCAAATCGGTTACATATATCATATAGCTGCCATAGGAATAATTGGTCGAAAATCAACATTTATAAAAGAGTACCTGGGCTCAGGGTATCCTACTGTCGAGCGTGCTCGACTGTAGCCGCACCTCACCGCGAGCGAAGCGAGCCGGGGGTAGGCGAGCGAAGCGAGTAGGGGGCGGAGCCCCGTTGTTCAATCAGTAATCGCTCCTTTACTTGTGATGGACCAATAACACTAGGCAACAGCCAAAAAATTACACGAACCAAACCCACTTTTTTGGATAGATTTGGGGCCAAAAACGACGAAAAACATTTTTTTTTTTTTCTATATGGAATTTTTTTTTTTAGAATTTTTTAAAAATCTTGCTTTTTTTTCGTACTTTTTTTCAGAGGTGCGCCGACTTATGTCATCATTACTCGAGAATGACAAAACCGATTTTCAAAAACTTTACTTTCCTGAAAGCCATTGAATATACCTATAATTCATTAATACAAAGTTTTGGATTTAAGCCAGGAGTTAAGGAGACATTAATTTTTGAATTAAGAAAATGATGATTTTTTTAAAGCTTGTTTTACTTTAAAATTCGAGGAAAAATCGAAAAAAATTTATTACATTTGGCTTTAATTTTATTTGCATAGCTGCATTAATTACGCGTCGTTAAAGATAAGTCTTATCAAAATCTGTGAAGAGACGGCGATATAATATTTTTTTGGGTCTAGGCATGTCTTTGTCGACTTTTTTGACTTCCTTGTAGAGTGGCATAACCTTACGTATGAAAATTTTTTGTGATTTTTAAGATATCTTCACCAATCTTACACAATATCAATTTGTTATTATTTTACACATTTTGACCAAATTTGGTTCAAATCGGTCTACTATATCATATAGCTGTCATAGGAACGATCGTTCGAAAATCAAGGTTTAGTATTAAAAAGTTTTTTGTTTGCGTATGTTTACCGTTAAAATCTATGGAAGGACGGCTAAGTTATTAGTAAATTAACAATAAAACAATTTTTACACAAAGGTAGATTTTCGAATGATCGGTCCCATGGAAGCTATATGTTATAGTTATCCGATTCCAACCAAATTTGGACAGGTTGTATAAGGCAATAGAAGGCTTATAACTTGTAAAAAAAGTTATTCATACTAAAGGTTGCTTATCGACCGTTCGTATCGATTGTTCCTATGGCAGCTATATGATATAGTGGTCCGATTTCTACCAAATTTCGTAAGGATGTAATGGGCAATAAAAGATGCCCAATTTATGAGTTTTACAGAAATTTCTCCAAAAACAAAAAAAGTTTTTTATACTAAAACATGATTTTCTACCGATCGGTCCTATGACAGCTATATGATATAGTAGACCGATTTGAACCAACTTTGGTCAGGATGCATAAGACCAACTTATATGCATATTCTATCAGTTTCGTTAAAATATCCCAAAAAACACAAAAGTTTTTCATACTAAAACTTGTTTTTAGACCGATCGGTCCTATGGCAGCTGTATGATATAGTAGACAGATTCGAACCAAAATAAATAAAGATGTAAAGGACAACAAAGAGTACACAATTTGTGAGTTCGATTAAAATATCTTAGAAAATAACAAAGTTTTTCATACTAAAGGTGAATTTTCGACTGATCGTTCCTATGGCAGCTATATTGAATAGTGATCCGATTTGAACCAAATTTGGTAGGGATACATACCACATTACTAAATACATAACCAGCAAGATTGGATGATATATCTCAAAAAACAAAAAACTTTTTCATACTAACCCTTGTATTTCTAACGATCGTTCCTATGGCAGCTATATGATATAGTAATTTGATTAAGACCAAATTTGGTCAGGGTGTATGAGACAGTCCCAAATACACTATCTGTGAGTTTGGTTAAGATATCTTAAGAAACAAAAAAGATTTTCATACTAATTGTCATGCCGCTCTACAAGGAAGTCATAAAACTCGACAAAAACATGCCTAGACAAAAATAATACATCGCCGTCTCTCCACAGATTTTGATAAGACATATCATAAACGACGCGTAATTAATGCAGCTATGCAAATAAAATTAAAGACAAAATGTATTAAATTTTTTTCGACTTTTCCTCGAATTTTAAAGTAAAAAAAGTTAAAAAAAAAAGCTTAAAAAAATCATCATTTTCTTAATTCAAAAAGTGATATCTCTTAAACTATAAGTTTAAATCCAAAACTTTGTATTAATGAATTATAGATATATTCAACTGCTTTCAGGAAAAGTAAAGTTTTTGAAAATCGGCGTTCTCGAGTAATGATGAAAAAACTGGGCGCACCTCTGAAAAAAAGTACGAAAAAAAAGCCAAATTTCAAAAAAATTGAGAAAAAAAAATCTCACCAAAAAAAATTTTTTTTCGTCATTTGGAGCCTCAAATCTATCCAAAAAAGTGGGTTTGGTTCGTGTAATAGGCAAAAAGTTGAAAATTGTTGCCTAGTGTAATTATTGATAATAGCCAAAAAAATTAAACTAACCAAACCCACTTTTTTGGATAGATTTGGGGCCAAAAACGACGAAAAAAAATTTTTTTTTTCTATGGTGAAATTTTTTTTTTGGAATATTTGAAAAGTCAGGCTTTTTTTTCGTACTTTTTTTCAGAGGTGCGCTCACTTTTGTCATCATTACTCGTGAATGACAAAACCGAAAAGCTTTACTATTTCGGAAAGTCAATGAATATACCTATAATTCATTAATACAAAGCTTTAGATTTAAGACAGTAGTTTATGAGACATTAATTTTTGAATTAAGAAAATGATGAATTTTTTAAAAATTCGAGGAAAAGTCGAAAAAAATAATATATAAACAAATTTAATAGTTCAGATGACCATCTTAAATGCATATTCTGTCAGATTGGTAAAAATATCTCAAAAAAACAAAAAAAAAGTTCAAACTAAACCTTGATTTTCGAACGATCGTTCCTATGGCAGCTATATGATATAGTACACCGGTTTAAACCATATTTGGTCAAAATGTGTTAAATAACAACAATTTGATATTGTGTGAGATTGGTGAAGATATCTTAAAAATCACAAAATATGTTCATACTAAAAGTCATCCCGCTCTACAAGGAAGTCATCAAAGTCGACAAAAACATGCCTACACACAAAAAAATATTATATCGCCGTCTCTCCACAGATTTTTAAACAACGCGTCATTAATGCAGCTTTGCAAATAAAATTAAAGACAAAATGTGATACATTTTTTTCGACTTTTCCTCGAATTTTAAAGTAAAAAAAGCTTAAAAAAAATCATCATTTTCTTAATTCAAGAATTGATGTCTCTTAAACTATAGCTATTAGTTTAAATCCAAAACCTTGTCTAAATAAAATCTAGATATATTTATTGGCTTTCCAAAAAAGTTTTTGATAATCGGTTTTGTCATTCACGAGTAATGATGACAAAAGTGGACGCACCTCTGAAAAAAAGTGCGAAAAAAAAAACCAAATTTTAAAAAATTCAAAAAAAAAATGTTTATTGTCGTTTTTGCCCCCAAATCTATCCAAAAAAGTGGGTTTGGTTCGTGTAATAGCCAAAACTTTCAAATTTGTTGCCTAGTGTAATCAGTAACAGCTGAATGAAATTATACCATTTTACTAAAAAAATCTTTTTTCATCGTACGGAATAAACAATCAGAATCAGGTATCACACTATTTGTACTATACATTTTTGTGATACCGATACCAATATTTTACATTTTTGCTATTGCAAAGACCACGACTCGTAAAAATTAAAAAAATATATTTATTTAACTTGAATTTATAAGATCTTAATAATCTCAATAATCTTTGTTAACAATATATCATAAGACATAAAAATAGTTTATACTAAAACTTGAAGATCGACTAATCGGTCATATGGTATCTAATGAAATTTAAAGTAGCCCAAATTGCAAATGTTGGTTAACGGAGTAATAGGATACATCTTTAAACTTCAAAATATATAAGCAATATGGTTTTACGGTAGTTGGTTTTTTCTTGGCAGAGGAAATTATTTTTGTAAAAAAAAAGGTATTTTCAATGGTGAAAAATGAGCAAAATAATCGTTTCAATTTTCTTACGCTTAGCAAATCATAAAATTGTTTTCATTCCCTTTTATTTAAGATAAGAATCATGCTTATAAGTTATTTCAAACACTTAAAAAATTTAAACTAAAATAAAGGTTCACTGTGTGTAACATCCGTAACGGAAAATTGGGTATTTTCAATTTGACAAAATTAATTTTAATAATTTTGTTTTCTAAGCTAGCTTAATAAACAGAGATTTTTATGCACTTTAATCTAATGAAAAAAAAACAATATCTTAATTACACATTATTTTAAAAAATATTAATGGCAAAATGTGTTATGTCCGTAACGGCATGACATTTCAAAAAAAGTTTTTGGTGCTTTTAATGGATTTAAGTCTGGGCTTAAACTTACTCTAGGTTGCCGAAAATCCGAAAAAAATTTTATTAGTTACAGTTATTTTAATACATAAATATTTTTCATTTACACAATTTGGCTTGATGGAAAAAGTGTAACGTCCATAACGTAACGTCCGTAGCAGACCAAAAATTACGATTTTTATTTAGCGAGACTTCTTTCTTGTATTCTCTCAGCTGGATTGATATGGTTGTACAGTCCACATCATTGTATGTATCTGGACTTTTTTGGTTTACTACGCAAAATTCGCTAAAAAATGAGCAAATGCACGCAAACCTCAAGTACACTATTTTATGTAACGGGCGTAACCGAACTTTTAGCAAGCACAACTTTTTTTTTTTAAAACAGTTAAGCTTTTATTTTTTAATAAGTTTAAAAGTACTCCCAATGAACTGCATTTTGCAAAATATTTCATGAAAATATACCAATGTACATGCCAGCTGTGTCAATTTAAACGAGGAAGTTTGCGTACGAATGTAACGTCCGTAACGCAGGATAAGGCCATATGATATCTATCAGTTTCGTTAAGATACTTGAAAAATGTCTGTTTGGCGCAGAGTAAATTATTTCAAAGGTTCAGTTTATTATCTGATTTGAGTAACATAAAAATTCTGGGTATCTCCCAGTCGTTTATTTTGGACTGGGTTCTTACTTGGAATATGAGTCCATTAATTATATCAATATCTTTACTTTACTTGGGTTTGTCCGCTGATTGTACTCGTATGAGTACTTCTTTCTGGAAGGGGAGCAAACCGAAGTAAGACAGTCATTTACGCTGAATGCGGGGACATAGTAGCGAGAAAATGATAAGATTTCTGTATACAGGGTGTTTCGCAGAGACTCAGCAAAGTGTTATGTTAATTCTTTGTTAAAATTTACCAAGCAGCCTGTATATTTTATCAATTTAAAGAAGGCAGAGACTACCTTAAGAACTGTTTGCCCAATTCGAATATAATCAGTTAAATTCCGGCATTTGAGCACGCCAGTTAGAAGGAAAACTAGTAGCACAAAAAAAAAAAGTCTATACTGAAAACACAATTATACAATTTCATATAGCCTCGAAACTGCATGTTAATACTCCCGCAGTCATTTAAGCATCTAAAAAAAAGACAACAACACAGTCGGGAATGACAAAAATCATGACGCTGCAACGTATTCATCAGCTAATTCTCTATGTGCTGTGTTTGCTAGCCTTACTTGTGTTCTGTGCCCCAGCACAGAGCGAATCACGACGAGTGATCTTCTTGGCGCCTCCAGGTATTCATCGCAGTCAGATACTAGCTACGCGTGGTCTTGACAAGCCCTGTCAGAGATGCTATATGAGAGATCATCGTGGAAACTGCCGGCGAATAATATCGTATAGTTCAGGTAAGCCCCGAGGGTTTCAAATAATAGATATCAAGTCTTAAGTGTTCGTGATGAAATTTTTTAACTGGAGTTGTACTTTTGGGGTTTTTAGATGGCTTGAATTGCTGAAATAATCCAGGACATGGACATTTTGTGGCTATCAACCGAATCTCTAGCACATGTAAAAACACTAAAACAAAGGATACCATTTATTATTTATTCGCTTTCGATGCACTATTTATTACATACTTCTATATTTAACAAAATTTCGATTGTTCTAAATAAATGATTATGGAAATTTGCAAACATATAAAAATTTAACCTGTACCAGAAAATATATCAACTTTATGCTAAAGTTATAGCCGACAGTAAAGACGTCGCAGACCATTTAATAGGTACAAAATACAAGTCGATCTACCAGTGCCGCACACTGGGGTCGCAATCCGAAAATCTTGGCAAAATCCATTTTTAGCTCGGTACCCAAAATAAGAATACTGGAGCCCATTATATTCGTGACAAATATGGTACACTATTTTTAACACCTTTATATGCGAGACTATTAGAACTAGAGCTACCAAATTTTGTGACAACACTGCTATGTTGTGCACGCACTTCAAATTTGCTTAAAATTTTTCACGCTCCCAATTTTCTGTAATCGACAAAAAACAAAAATATTGAATTACAAGGCCAATTTAATAATTTGAGATTTCAGGTTCAGCGCCCGTTTAGATTACTATATTTGCGATGCATGCAAAAAATTTCATTGCGATCGGAAAATAAACATTGAATATATTAAGCAAATAAATTTCGCTTTGCACGCCGTGGTCCACACAGTCTGTAGGGGTGGGGGTAACAGTAGGTACACATTACATACAATAAAAAATTGTTTAATTTCAATGAGCGCCGGGCTGCAAAATAATCGTTTTTGCCCCCATGCAAAATTTGAGCCCGATCGGTGGTCATTTAATGGACCCAAAAACAGGTCAAAGGTCAGCAGTTCGCATTTGTATGAAGAAAACAAGGGGGCTCCGCCCCCTACTCGCTTCGCTCGCCTACCCCCGGCTCGCTTCGCTCGCGGTGGGGTGCGGCTACAGTCGAGCACGCTCGACAGTAGGATACCCTGAGCCCAGGTACTCTTTTATAAATGTTGATTTTCGACCAATTATTCCAATGGCAGCTATTTGATATATGGAACCGATCTGAACCAAATCTGGTCAGAATGTACAAAACCAACACAAATGCATATTCTATCAGTTTGGTTAAGATATCTCAAAAAACAAAAAACTTTTTCATACTAAAACTTGATTCTCGGCAGATCATCTGTATGACAGCTATATGATATAGTGGGCCGATTTGGACCAAATTTGGTCAGGATGTATAATACCAACCCAAATATATATCGTGTGAGATTGGTTGAGATATCTCAAAAATTAAAGAAGCTTTTCATACAAAAACTTCATTTTCGATGTATCGTTCCTATGGCAGCTATATGATATAGTTGTCCGATCCAAAAAAAAAAACAAACTTGATCTGCGTACGGTATCCAGGAACCTACATACCAAGTTTGAAGTCTCTAGCTCTTATGGTTTCTGAGATCGACGCGTTCAAACAGACGGACAGACGGACAGACAGACGGACAGACAGACGGACATGGCTCAATCGACTCGACTGTTGATCCTGATCAAGAATATATATACTTTTGGGGGTCTGCCACGCCCCCTTCTGCCTGTTACATACATTCTGCCAAATGCATTATACCCTTTTTTGCCCATTTTTAATGGGCTCAGGGTATAATTAGTTGTATGGAAAACTTTTTTTTTACTAAAAATATCATAGCCAAACATCATCCTGACCAAATTTGAGCTACTATATCTTATAGGTGCCATAGGAACGATCGAATGAAAATTGACCTTTAGTATGAAAAACTTTTTTGTTTCTCAAGATATCTTAACCAATTTGTTCCAAATAGGATTACTATATCCTATAGCTTACATGGGAACAATCGCTCAAATAATAAGCTCAGTATGAGAATTCTTAAGGAATTTTTCAGTCAAAGAACAAATAACTTAAACGAAACAAAATCATGCTAGGTAAAGTGCATCGAAGAGAAATGCTTAAACGAAGATTAAGAAAATTCGAATTAGAAATCACTGCGGACGGCAGTCCGTGCTAGTGACGAAAGCAGCACGAAGGGTGCGAAAGGCGACTAGCAATATATACAGCTTATTTTTTACGACAGTCCGATCAGATCGAGTTATATACCGATCGAAAGGTTTAGACCTAACTTAATGGCGTACTAAAACTTTTGCTAACCCATCTGGCTCATGAAATAAGGGGGTGTAAGTGGGAGGGAAAAAATTTAAATGATTGCAGCTAATGGGGCATTTTGGAAATTTTTTTTTTTATTTCTAATCAAAAGATAATTAAATTTTAAATTTTGAATGGACTTCTCAAAATGAGATGAAAAGTCAGTTTGTTTGATGGTTTGTCCGTATCAAAGCGCTATAAAACTTAAGATGTAATGATGGGGAATTATTCCCCTTAAAAAAACGCTATTTCCCGCTAAAATTGAAACCCCTGCAGTTTTCAAACCTTTAAAGCTACAGATACGTAATATATATATCGTTGGAAAGGTATTTTTAAAGGCGTACCTTTAAATATTTTCTAAAGTACTTAGGTAACAATTTACAGGTGAAATAAGGTTTTTTAGCTTACTTTTTCGTGAATTATGACAAAATGGCTCTAACGACTTTAGCGTTTTTTGGTATATGATACATAAATATTGGCTGAGGAGTTTGGAAGAAATTACCTGTTAACTGAAAATAGACATTTTTGTATTGGTCGAAAATCAAGTTTTAGTAAGAAAAACTTTTGGTTTTATGAGATATCTCAACCAAACTAATAAAATGTGCATTTAACTTCGTTTTATATATTCTCACCAAATTTGGTTGGAAACGGACCACTATATCAAATAGCTGTCATAGGACCGATCGAAAATTAGGTCTTTGTATCAAATTTTGTTTGTTTTAGATATTTTAACCAAATTCATAGAATATGCATTTAAGTTAGTTTTATACATTCTGACTGAAGTTGGTTCAAATCGGACCACTATATCATATAGCTGCCATAGGACCGATCGTGAGAAAATTAAGTTTTAGTATAACAAAAATTTTATGTTATCTCAACCTGGGCGGTTTAACATTTTAACATTGGGTTTATTCTGCAGGTTTTTTAATCAGTAATACCTTCATTACTTCTGATAGATATAGGATACCCGTTACTAATTTCAATACATTAGCGATTCAATCCTAATGTCATATTTGCGTTGCCAGAACTAGTTGAGAATTTGAAGCATTCTAATAAGGTTTAACAATACAAAAACTATCGCATACTCTAGGGGGCACCTGTTGATTTAACAACTTAGACACGCAATAACTGCTGTTCTACTTGTCCGATCTTGTTGCGATTCAGTGGGATAATAGATAATAATAACAGATATCGGTTATTACCAAAAAATACGTATTATATGAACAATTGTGGACGAGGTGGTTTTTCGCGATTTGCGGGGGCGGAGGGGGGCGTGGCTTAAATTTGAAACAAACTTGATCTGCGTGAGGTATATGGAAATCTGTGTGACAAATTTGGTTATTCTATCTCTTATAGTCTCTGAGATCCTTGTGTTTATACAGACGGATGACCAGTTTTTCGCGAATTACGGGCGTGGAAGGAGGCGGGTCCAAAATTTAAAACAAACTTGACCTGCTCCAACGCATTTGTGATCTACGTGTGAAAGTTTGGTTACTCTATCTCTTATGGTCTCTGAGATCTAGGCGCTCACACAGACGGACAGACGGACAGACACACATGGCTATATCGACTCGGCTGTTGATGCTGATCAAGAATATATATACTTTATGTGGTCGGAGATGCCTCCTTCTGCCTGTTACATACATTCCAACGAACACAATATACCCTTATACTTATTTTTTATAAGTAACGGGTATAAAAATGTACCCCATAGTCGTAATCTACGGTAATGTCTAAGTTGTATTACCAGACAACTATAGTTCTAAAATCAATTCCTAGTCCCCGCTTTTTGAGTTGAAAATATTTGCGATGCACTCTAATGTACACACACAAAGAATGGAGAATATTACACTTTAAATCGTCATTATTTATGACCTGATATAACACATTATACGCAATCTGTCTGCTAGAGCTTTTAGAAAACCATGTGTAGGTTTCGCTTATTATAAATTCAAGTGCTTGTGGCAAAGTTTTTTTTACAAGCGAATGGCAGACGCATCTGGATAAAATTAAGGACGGCGCAAACTTCTTAGGCTCAACATATACACTTTTGTTTTTACCCACCATGACATTTCCATTGTCCGTTCCTATTCCAATCAAATTTTTTATTGGCATTTTGCGTTTATTAATTTAAGCTATAACGCAGTTCGCAATGGTCACTGCGTCTCCACTTTTAGAGGAAATCAAGGACAAAAGAGTTGACGTTATGTCCAATCGTTGATGCCTATATTAAGTTATTGCGAAACCTTTTCAAAATTTAAATATTATTAAAATATATTTTGTACATGAGATTGTTTCATACCAAGAATCTTATTGAATGAAATATCGGTTGACTTATCAATTAATAGACTGTATTCATTGTCTCTAATGTTTTTCCTTAACTCCTTGTCGAAGTGCGAAGCCAAAACGTTTTTTATTATGCCAGTGCATTTGGTCCGTTGCAATTGAATATCTTTGGCACCAAAATGCGAACTGCAAAGTTGACTAAGGGGCCCAACCGGATTATTTGCAGTATGTTGGCCACAAAACATTGCTAGTACCGGCGAGATTCTGATCTTGCGACTGGCTTAAACGGAATTTTGTTTTTTTGCTTGAATAGCATTGCACTTTGTATATGTTTTTTTCTTGTTTTCCCATGTGCACGAATCATATCAATTTTTGGATTTAAGGTACACTTGGAGTATGCTTTGTTTGAATCTGTGGCATCTCGGCACATCCAATTCATCAGCGCCAGTTCTTCCAACAAAGATGAGCGAAATTTATGTTTGTAAGCTTCTTTTGGCATTTTGAAACCTATTTATCAATATGTTTGATATCGATTGCACAAAGATAAAACAGGGGTTCATCGCTTTCAAAAATGTTTATCGATCAAGGAAATTCGATATGAAAACGATGCCGCATAGTTTTAAATAATAAATTGCATTAACATTTGAAAAATAAAAAAAGGATGAAAAAAGGACAAAATAAAATAAAAAAGGCTGTTTTTCCGGATAGAGGATGTTTTAAAATTTTTGCGGACAAAGCAATTTCAAACAGGACAGATCTGTTCCAAAAAATGACAAATTGGCAACACTGGACCAGATGCACCGAATCGGTAGTGTCTGGAGAATCGGAATAGGTAAATACCATTGTGGATTTAATGAAACGTAATGCTGGATTCTGGGTTGCAGTTTGCGACTTCGTAGTGTAGAGACACAAGTTGCTTTGCGGAAAACAAAAAAAAAAGCGATTTACATTTTCAGCACAAGCAATAGATAGCTAGATAGATAGGACGACCATGTCTTTGGCAAATCACAAATACGACCAATTTTGATAGAAATCTGTAAACAGTGCATGGAAAAGTGTTGCTGGAGAAATATATTAATAATAATTGGCGCCACCCACACAATCACTTCATCGTCAGAGCTCATTTGCTTTCTTTTTTAATATTACTTGACCTTTCCAATTTGGCATGACAGTTTTAGGTAAATATTTTTGGCATATTAGGTGCTTGGTCACACTGTTTTAGTTATGCTCCACAAACGCAAGAAATAATTGTCAAATTCCTGACAATTTTATTTTGCTGGAAACAGGCCTCTAAGTGTAAATAAAATGGATTTAAAAAAAAAACAAGAACATACACATCCTAAGTGGCAACATAAGACCAAAAAAAAACAAAAAAAAAACCCTGCTTGCTTCGCTTGCCTACCCCGGGCTCGCTTCGCTCTTGGTGAGGTACGGCTGAAGTCGAGCACGCTCGATAGTAGGATACCCTGTGCCCAAATACTCTGCACTAAAAGTTGATTTTCGACTGATTGCTCCTTTGGCAGCTCGATAAACACACGCAAATTTACAACCGTCTCTGAGTTTTATTTTAATTTAATTCGATAAACATTTTAAAACAATTTAAAACAAACACTCAACGTTACTTAACGTTATAAACGTCAGATAAATTAGATTCAATCAAAAAAAACCAAGTGTGATACACGTAAAAAACATTAACAAAAGTAAGCAACACAAGCTAAAAAGCTGCCAATCACGAAACACTCAATGAACTCACTCAAAAATTGTTCACAACCACTCAACTTGCCGCTCAGAAACTATGCCAGGCTCGTCAGCCGCAAAAGGATCCCGCGAAAACACCAACCCGAACATGAGGACAGCCAGGCAATCGGATGCACTTTCGCCCAAATTGATGGAAACGCTCCATCTACGTTTTGATGAGCAGGTCAACCTCATTAAGGAGCAGATGCGTGAGGCAGAGGATCGCATTTTGGCTGTGCTCAACGACAATTTTAGCCGAATGTCGATTGAGATGCAGCAATTGGCTCAGCGTGTTCACCGTCTGGAGGCCCGAGCTGACACTGCAAATCAACTGAAGAAGAGGGTGGCCGGATTGGAAGCCAGGATAGCGTCTTTGACGTCTGCGGAAGCCAATGCCAGCGCCGTCAAGAACCTTCGTCTTCACGGAATACCATATGAAGAAGGAAAAAATTTGAAGATTCTGTTCAACACACTATGCTTTGAACTCAAACTTACACCGGCTTAAAAATTGGTGGACATCTTCAGATCAAAAGTAAAAATGCGACGAACACAATTGTTGACCCAGTAATCATTATAAAAACCGAACACGTGAGAGATAAGCAAAATTTACTACGTGCAGCAGGTGAGCACTGCAGAGAGAGAAAGCAACTAATAAACCTATGTATGCTGGGCTATGACTCACAAGCTCCGTTCTACCTCAATGAGCAAATGACAAAGCCCAACTATGAGCTTTTTATAGAAGCAATGAAGCTCAAGCGACAGAAGCTTTTGTCTGCAGTTTTCTCTCGCCGATCAATCGTACATGTAAAAGCTTTCAATAGGCTATACATCAGTGATGCCCAAACCATTGCTCATCAAGCTCATTTTGTTTTTTCTATAGAAAGAGCAATTGCCATATGCATGTGCGGCTCACTCCATTGACAAAGCAGACTTCAAGAACAATTTTGCGTATTCTCTTTACTCTCCGCGCCTTCGTTGAACTGAGCAACAACTCTTTCATAGGCTTTACCGTTAACTCGATAATCCGAATGTAAATTGTTGTTGCCTTTTCGCGAGCTTGCACTGAAAGATACATTTTTTTGTTTTAGAGGTATAGCCTATTTCCAGGACCACTCACATTTGGCTCATTCGCGCACATTCGGATGTGGCTCAATTTTGGCTTTCCACGACCAAATGTGACACATTCAAAGCACTTGCCATGTAACCAGAATAAATCAGCTGTTCGGTTTCTGTGCACATATAATAAAAACCTGACAATAACAACAATTTAATATTTTTATTGAAATTATAATTGGCGAAAATTAAATGCCTACTGTTTTTATTGAACAAAACAGCTGGGTTAGGTGATGATTGCTTTTTTCACGAGTATATCGATAAACATCGGGTGTTCGATAAAAAAAATACTGAAAATACTGTCAAAAAATCGGCACATTCATTTTGGATGAGCCAAAAAGAACATTCCGATTTTGTACTGAAATTAAGTCCACATTCGGGCCAGATGATGAAAATGGCGTCGAATGTGCGGAATGTGCAAATAGGCTATAACTCGAGTATCATCGGCTTTGCCAAATTGTTCATTCCGTTTTAAGCTTTATTTATTCTCACTCATTTTACTGAGTGCCGTATGGAATGAGGCAACACGCACTCATGTTGATGTTCAATCGTGTCGTTGTTTGCATCGAACTCACTCAATTCAATTCAATTTGAGTCCATTCAATTTGGCGTATGTTGTGAATGAAGCCATGCAGACCTCTAGTCTCTAACCGATTAAAAGTTGATTGAAACAATTTCTTAAAGTTAGCGTATCGAAAAATGAGCATTAAGTTGCTCATTATATTCTGCAGTGCAAAAATACGGCATTTGGCAATTTGTCGCAAGTAAATTTTATACCATTTAACTAAATTTAGTACTAAACTATATGCAATGCACACATCATTAGAAAGGTAAAAGAGTGCTCTTATTATTCGTACAAAAAAAAAATCGGAGAAAGAAACATCTTTTTCGGTAAATTTACGCTTTTTATTATCTTGTTACCATACTAAACTTAATTTTGTTCGTCACAAAATGGGATATCAGAAATTTTGGGGCTAGAATATGCTTTCGTCACCAGACTTTTACCTCGTGTAGAGGTTTTTTTGTGTGATATAAAACACATTGTAGCACTTGGATGTAATGATTACGTAAATAAAGTCACAAGCATACTTCAAGTATAAAGTAACATGATACCACAAGTATGCAATGTGCAGTAGAAGTGCCGAATCGACATGTCTAGCATTCGCGACCGTCCCTTCTATATGTATGTGTTTAATACACTCTCTCGCGCTCTCGCTGATATCGGCGCTGAGAATATTAGTAATGGAGAATGGCCAACGTCTCTGCCGTTGTTTACTGGCAGCGAGGTTGTGCAGCTTAAGCTTTATAGACAATGTACGTACGATTAGGATGGCAATCGAAATAAAGGGACTAAACCTTCCAGACGTTTTGAGTGTATTTAAAATATGCAATAATTATAATACACAAGTTTGGTGTCTCAAGCTCTAATGGTCTCGGAGATCTAGGTGGTCATACAGACGTCAGGACAGACGGACATTGCTATATGAACTCGTCTATTGATGCTGATCAAGAATATAATTACTTTATAGGGTCTGCCACGCCTCCTTCTGCCTGTTACGCACATTTTCGTTAAAACAAACCCAATAGACCCCTGTACTTTTTTTAAGTACGAGGTCTAAGAAGAACAGACATTTTTTGAAGGATAAATAAAATGACAAACATAATAATCTTAATTTTATTGTTATTGAAGTTTTGTTCAATTTCCTGTGCAGCATATGCTGCATTCGACCTGATAAGCTGAAGGCAACTTTCAGGTACTTTATAATCATGGCAAAATGCACCTAAGGAATCCGAGCGTACAAGATAGAAATAAATAAAATTATATTAAAAATGTATTTAATTGATTAGTAGTTAAACCTGTCTAGTGGCCAAAATCGAGTTTAGCGTGCCAATGTTAAGCCTATTCCTTAATTAGGTTTTCACCAAATGAACTTGGCTAAATACTCGTTCGATCTCAGCATTCGACCATGGCCCTATGATTATTAAAAAAAAATTGATATTCTACACTGCGCAAAAATTAATTTTTATGTACATAAAAGCTCACCCTTCTGTGCACAGTGCAAAAAGCCAATTTTTTTTTTTAATCTATATATATACATTTTTTTTGTCCAACTGATTTAGCATTGTACAGGCCAAACGGTTTATCGTACGACCTTCAAACTTGGCCACAATATTCTTAAGATAATTTCATCGGGAGATAAGGCGGGATTTTTCTAAAATCGACCTGAAAGGGTGTTAAATTAAAGGTCAAAGTTCCCATGTATTTGCTGTTTACATGTGTTTGCAGTGTAGTAGAGTTTGGTCAGGCGAGCCATCCAGTGGCAGATGGGGTAGAGGATGGTCTGTTAGACTCACGCACAAGGCATCACGGGTTCAAGACCTGCCGATTCAGCCCAGGCAAATAATACTTTTTTTTTAAATGATCTATATCAGCGGGGGGCACAGAATTTGCAATCGTGAGCACTACAACAACATCTACAACAAACACAACTTTTAAAGTCATAAATTAAAGCAAAATGAACACATTTATGACTCTGTGCGCCGCGACGAAAGATCTGTGTGGTTGTTGTTGGTTTTGATGAGCCAAAACAATTATACACTAAAAGAAGTTCTAATTAATTTTATTTTGTAAGTCGAACGCTTATTATGTGGTTACGATCAAAACGCATCAAAACTTTTCACACAGTGTACAAAACGCTACTGAAGGAAATGAACACCTTTACGCGTCGCAGCCGAAACTCGAGCATTTGCTGTGTATTTGTTGTTTTGTTTTATTGGGGGTCATAAAAAATTTGCGCGCAGCGTCAAAAGTTGTTGTATTGTCAAAAATCGCAGGCAAGCCAATTTACCGTTTGGAGCAGCGTGAGCAAGGGCTTGCCCACTGCTAATCTATATATATATTATCTATTTACATGTGTTTGTAGTGTACTAGAGTTTCGCCAGTCGTAGCCAACAGTGGCAAAGTACTGCAGAGAATGGTCTGTTAGATTCAGAATCAGTAGCTCCGTGTTCGAATCTTGCTTGATCATGGCTTTTTTAAAATCGAGTTGACAAAACAAAGATATACATTTATTTGATATAGCTGCCAAAGGAACAATCGTGTTCACATTAAGCTTTTAGTATGAAAATCTTTTTTTTTGTTTTTTAAGGTATCTCAACCAAAGACAGATTCGCTTTTGCACGCCAAGTCTCAAACTTTTTTGACAAATCTAGAATTTTCCCGCTCAATCTGGCATTTTCCCAAAGTCAAATTGCAGTGGTAGCTGGAAGCGTGTATACAATTATTCGTTTCTCTTTCAAAAAATGTTATATTATATACATTTTTTGCTACCTATGACATTCAGCAGGAAATTTCCAACAACCAAAAATTTTAAACTCTTCATAGATAGCTAATAACTGATAATAATTGAAAAGAAGTTTATTCAAGAAAAATATAAGAAGTGCTCCTCTTTTTCACTTTTCAATTTCACGAGCGAAGCGAGCCTGGGGTTGGTGAGCGAAGCGAGCAGGTCGCGGAACCCCTTAGCATAATATATTAATAAATAATTGTTTGCACCGCTGCTTGAGTTAGCAAAAAACTTCGATATTTGGCGTGCAAAAGAAAATCTGTGAATTTAGGAAATTGCAAAAATTAATAAGGTTTTCATACTAAAGGTTAATTCATATGGCAGCTATATTATATAGTCAATCCATTTAGACCAAATTTGAACGGGATGTAATATTTAGTAAAATAATCATATTCTTCGACTTTGGTTGAGATAGCTCAAAAAAAATAATGTTTACCAAATTTGGTCAGGGTGTAACAGGCAGTCTTAAATTCACATTCTGTAAGTTTGGTTGATATGTCTTAAGAAACAAAAAAGTTTTACATACTAAATTGAGCTTAAGTGTACATATGATAGCTATATGATATAGTCATCCGATTTTGACAAAAATTGGTCAGGGTTTAAAATATGGTAAATAAAACACAATCTGTGAGTTTGGTTGAGATAACTTAAAAAACAAAAAAGTTTTGAGCCCGCGCCTCCTTGCACCTGGATTCAACACAACATCCACTGCAATACTTAGTTACTGAACTCGATAGAAAAAAGTGAAAAATTAAAAAAAAAAAATTAAAGAAAAATAACTTATTAAGTGAACAACTATAACAACTTTACAAGTGACATATGGGCATTTCCACAGCCCCGTTACGTTACATTCGTACGCTAAAACGTGACAAAAACATAAAAAAACAAGGGGGCTCCGCCCCCTGCTCGCTTCGCTCGCCTACCCCCGGCTCGCTTCGCTCGCGGTGAGGTCTGGTATGTCTACAGTCGAGCGCACTCGACAGTAACTTGCTCGGCACCCAAACGTTCGCAACCGACTAATTCAATTTCAATGAAATATTGTCGACATAAAATTCTACAGACTATAGCCCACAGTTAGGGGTGCTAGTCTGTGCAGAACTGGTATTAATACTAACTATAATACAATACGTGAATAATAAAATACAGATTTTTTTTATTAAATAATTAATTAGAAGTATAAATAAAATAGCCAATAAAGTAAGTCACCGCTCGAATTAGCTACCGATTAAAATAATTGAATTCGCGCTAAATACAAGTAACAATAAACTGATTATTATTCAATGCACTTGTAAAATAACACAGTACTTCTTTGCTCAACATATAATAACTTATATTCTGTTATTAGTTCTGAATATTCTGTACCTAACATAAGAAAATCTATTATGTTACACTTAACTTAATTTGGTTTTGTTAATTCTGCACTGCCGTCCACTACGCTGCTGTGAGTCGGACCATAGCCTTAAAAATTTTGTCCCACCGGGTCGGTGGTGCAGAATATATTTTTTTATCTCTTGTTTATATTAGTTATATCATTACTGCACTTTGTAATGTTTTCATTGAAATAAATAAATAAATAACACGCCTACAGGAAATTTGGGTCCTTATTGACAGATATGAGCAATGAAAATTGCTTTTCGAAACACTTTTTATCACAAATCACAGAAAGATACAGTACGCACTCAAAGCAATCGATCGAATTAATGTAGAGTAAGCTAGTGTGAGTGAGCTTTGCATGCTTTGCACTATTTCCCTCTTTTCTTAGAACACACGATAATAAGGGAACATAAATGAAACAGAAGAAAAATGCAAAACAGACACAATAAAAATAGCATGGTTTGGTTTATTTTGGCGGTAGAAATATCGTGATGGTGGCTGAGTTGGATGATCTTTGCCTTGTGACGAACTTGTAGCGGTTCAAATCCCGGTGCGGTCACAATTCCTTTTGTTCATTTAAATAAAATTTGGCCTTATGGCGTTTATTTTGTGTTTCCATACATTTAGTTACTCTCTTCACAAAATTAAAGAAAAATTCAAGTTGTTAAAAAAGTCTCGCGCGTTAGAAGAGAAGCGCTACATACACACATACATACATGTGCAAATAAAGCTATTTATAGAACCAAATTCGTTGTGCTGCTAATTCATGGTACTGATTGCAAAATGTGCATCACATAAAACTATTGATTAAGTATGTAAAGTATTCATTTAAAAAGTATGTAATTATTAATAAGTATGTAAATAATTTAATGTAATGAACAAAAAAATTATGATACAAATTTTGTTCAAAACAAAGGGCCGTTTTGAACCCGAGTCCAATGTACCCACAAATCGCATGCATTGCTGCAAGTTTTGTACCAAAATCTGGCCACTGCACGTACGCATGAGAAATGAAAAGATATTAATTAATATCTTCTGTATTTGTTATCCGATTGCAATGCAGTTTTCAGGGTGCATTATTAAAATTGTGTTTAGTGTGTGTGCAGATTTTGACATCTGTACCTTTTAAATTGGGTAGTATTTGGATATTTTAGTTTTTTTGTCGATTACAGGATAATTGGGGGCGTGGCAAAATTCTAAAACAAACTTGATCTGCGTGACCAACATAGGAGTATTGTCACCAAATTTGGTATCTCTATCTCTTATAGTCTCTGAGATCCAGGTGATTATATTTTCGCCATATATCATATTTCCTCAAATATATTCTTTGTTTATTAACCGATCTCGATGAAAATTTCAGCACACCTCAGGACTGGACCCCCTATCCCGTGTGCCAAGTCTCAAGGCTGTGGCTTTAAAAGTGCTCTTGTTATACGATTTTATATCATTTACGTGGGCGGACGTGGGCGGGGCCAAATTTGAAAACAAACTTGATATAGATCAACATCATAGGAGTATTGTCACCAAATTTGGTTGCTCTTACTTTTATAGTCGCGGAGATATATGTGTTCAAAATTCTGTACCATAATTGACACGAATCTAATAGGCTCTAGTACCCTTTTTTGGGTACCGAGCTAAAAACGATTTTAAAAAGTTGATTTTATATCTAAGTAGCAATTCAGCTTAACTATATTTAGTGAATAAGACGAAAACAATCGACCTTTTAGATTAAAAGATATAATCAAAAACTCGGTTTTGAGTTGGGATTGAAAGACGCAAAACTCTGAAAGTCTCTTAATAAAGTTTTTTGAGATTAGAGTTCGCCTACATTATTTCTCTTAGAATAGTAAACTTTTAAGAGAAGATGCTCTTAGAAATGAAGAAAGCTGAACAAATCACGTGTTTCAACTTTAGAGCTTTAATTCTCGCTAATGTATTTAAAAACAAGGGGGCTCCGCCCCCTGCTCGCTTCGCTCGCCTACCCCCGGCTCGCTTCGCTCGCGGTGAGGTCTGGTATGTCTACAGTCGAGCGCACTCGACAGTAACTTGCTCGGCACCCAAACGTTCGCAACCGACTAATTCAATTTCAATGAAATATTGTCGACATAAAATTCTACAGACTATAGCCCACAGTTAGGGGTGCTAGTCTGTGCAGAACTGGTATTAATACTAACTATAATACAATACGTGAATAATAAAATACAGATTTTTTTTATTAAATAATTAATTAGAAGTATAAATAAAATAGCCAATAAAGTAAGTCACCGCTCGAATTAGCTACCGATTAAAATAATTGAATTCGCGCTAAATACAAGTAACAATAAACTGATTATTATTCAATGCACTTGTAAAATAACACAGTACTTCTTTGCTCAACATATAATAACTTATATTCTGTTATTAGTTCTGAATATTCTGTACCTAACATAAGAAAATCTATTATGTTACACTTAACTTAATTTGGTTTTGTTAATTCTGCACTGCCGTCCACTACGCTGCTGTGAGTCGGACCATAGCCTTAAAAATTTTGTCCCACCGGGTCGGTGGTGCAGAATATATTTTTTTATCTCTTGTTTATATTAGTTATATCATTACTGCACTTTGTAATGTTTTCATTGAAATAAATAAATAAATAACACGCCTACAGGAAATTTGGGTCCTTATTGACAGATATGAGCAATGAAAATTGCTTTTCGAAACACTTTTTATCACAAATCACAGAAAGATACAGTACGCACTCAAAGCAATCGATCGAATTAATGTAGAGTAAGCTAGTGTGAGTGAGCTTTGCATGCTTTGCACTATTTCCCTCTTTTCTTAGAACACACGATAATAAGGGAACATAAATGAAACAGAAGAAAAATGCAAAACAGACACAATAAAAATAGCATGGTTTGGTTTATTTTGGCGGTAGAAATATCGTGATGGTGGCTGAGTTGGATGATCTTTGCCTTGTGACGAACTTGTAGCGGTTCAAATCCCGGTGCGGTCACAATTCCTTTTGTTCATTTAAATAAAATTTGGCCTTATGGCGTTTATTTTGTGTTTCCATACATTTAGTTACTCTCTTCACAAAATTAAAGAAAAATTCAAGTTGTTAAAAAAGTCTCGCGCGTTAGAAGAGAAGCGCTACATACACACATACATACATGTGCAAATAAAGCTATTTATAGAACCAAATTCGTTGTGCTGCTAATTCATGGTACTGATTGCAAAATGTGCATCACATAAAACTATTGATTAAGTATGTAAAGTATTCATTTAAAAAGTATGTAATTATTAATAAGTATGTAAATAATTTAATGTAATGAACAAAAAAATTATGATACAAATTTTGTTCAAAACAAAGGGCCGTTTTGAACCCGAGTCCAATGTACCCACAAATCGCATGCATTGCTGCAAGTTTTGTACCAAAATCTGGCCACTGCACGTACGCATGAGAAATGAAAAGATATTAATTAATATCTTCTGTATTTGTTATCCGATTGCAATGCAGTTTTCAGGGTGCATTATTAAAATTGTGTTTAGTGTGTGTGCAGATTTTGACATCTGTACCTTTTAAATTGGGTAGTATTTGGATATTTTAGTTTTTTTGTCGATTACAGGATAATTGGGGGCGTGGCAAAATTCTAAAACAAACTTGATCTGCGTGACCAACATAGGAGTATTGTCACCAAATTTGGTATCTCTATCTCTTATAGTCTCTGAGATCCAGGTGATTATATTTTCGCCATATATCATATTTCCTCAAATATATTCTTTGTTTATTAACCGATCTCGATGAAAATTTCAGCACACCTCAGGACTGGACCCCCTATCCCGTGTGCCAAGTCTCAAGGCTGTGGCTTTAAAAGTGCTCTTGTTATACGATTTTATATCATTTACGTGGGCGGACGTGGGCGGGGCCAAATTTGAAAACAAACTTGATATAGATCAACATCATAGGAGTATTGTCACCAAATTTGGTTGCTCTTACTTTTATAGTCGCGGAGATATATGTGTTCAAAATTCTGTACCATAATTGACACGAATCTAATAGGCTCTAGTACCCTTTTTTGGGTACCGAGCTAAAAACGATTTTAAAAAGTTGATTTTATATCTAAGTAGCAATTCAGCTTAACTATATTTAGTGAATAAGACGAAAACAATCGACCTTTTAGATTAAAAGATATAATCAAAAACTCGGTTTTGAGTTGGGATTGAAAGACGCAAAACTCTGAAAGTCTCTTAATAAAGTTTTTTGAGATTAGAGTTCGCCTACATTATTTCTCTTAGAATAGTAAACTTTTAAGAGAAGATGCTCTTAGAAATGAAGAAAGCTGAACAAATCACGTGTTTCAACTTTAGAGCTTTAATTCTCGCTAATGTATTTAAAAACAAGGGGGCTCCGCCCCCTGCTCGCTTCGCTCGCCTACCCCCGGCTCGCTTCGCTCGCGGTGAGGTCTGGTATGTCTACAGTCGAGCGCACTCGACAGTAACTTGCTCGGCACCCAAACGTTCGCAACCGACTAATTCAATTTCAATGAAATATTGTCGACATAAAATTCTACAGACTATAGCCCACAGTTAGGGGTGCTAGTCTGTGCAGAACTGGTATTAATACTAACTATAATACAATACGTGAATAATAAAATACAGATTTTTTTTATTAAATAATTAATTAGAAGTATAAATAAAATAGCCAATAAAGTAAGTCACCGCTCGAATTAGCTACCGATTAAAATAATTGAATTCGCGCTAAATACAAGTAACAATAAACTGATTATTATTCAATGCACTTGTAAAATAACACAGTACTAACACGCCTACAGGAAATTTGGGTCCTTATTGACAGATATGAGCAATGAAAATTGCTTTTCGAAACACTTTTTATCACAAATCACAGAAAGATACAGTACGCACTCAAAGCAATCGATCGAATTAATGTAGAGTAAGCTAGTGTGAGTGAGCTTTGCATGCTTTGCACTATTTCCCTCTTTTCTTAGAACACACGATAATAAGGGAACATAAATGAAACAGAAGAAAAATGCAAAACAGACACAATAAAAATAGCATGGTTTGGTTTATTTTGGCGGTAGAAATATCGTGATGGTGGCTGAGTTGGATGATCTTTGCCTTGTGACGAACTTGTAGCGGTTCAAATCCCGGTGCGGTCACAATTCCTTTTGTTCATTTAAATAAAATTTGGCCTTATGGCGTTTATTTTGTGTTTCCATACATTTAGTTACTCTCTTCACAAAATTAAAGAAAAATTCAAGTTGTTAAAAAAGTCTCGCGCGTTAGAAGAGAAGCGCTACATACACACATACATACATGTGCAAATAAAGCTATTTATAGAACCAAATTCGTTGTGCTGCTAATTCATGGTACTGATTGCAAAATGTGCATCACATAAAACTATTGATTAAGTATGTAAAGTATTCATTTAAAAAGTATGTAATTATTAATAAGTATGTAAATAATTTAATGTAATGAACAAAAAAATTATGATACAAATTTTGTTCAAAACAAAGGGCCGTTTTGAACCCGAGTCCAATGTACCCACAAATCGCATGCATTGCTGCAAGTTTTGTACCAAAATCTGGCCACTGCACGTACGCATGAGAAATGAAAAGATATTAATTAATATCTTCTGTATTTGTTATCCGATTGCAATGCAGTTTTCAGGGTGCATTATTAAAATTGTGTTTAGTGTGTGTGCAGATTTTGACATCTGTACCTTTTAAATTGGGTAGTATTTGGATATTTTAGTTTTTTTGTCGATTACAGGATAATTGGGGGCGTGGCAAAATTCTAAAACAAACTTGATCTGCGTGACCAACATAGGAGTATTGTCACCAAATTTGGTATCTCTATCTCTTATAGTCTCTGAGATCCAGGTGATTATATTTTCGCCATATATCATATTTCCTCAAATATATTCTTTGTTTATTAACCGATCTCGATGAAAATTTCAGCACACCTCAGGACTGGACCCCCTATCCCGTGTGCCAAGTCTCAAGGCTGTGGCTTTAAAAGTGCTCTTGTTATACGATTTTATATCATTTACGTGGGCGGACGTGGGCGGGGCCAAATTTGAAAACAAACTTGATATAGATCAACATCATAGGAGTATTGTCACCAAATTTGGTTGCTCTTACTTTTATAGTCGCGGAGATATATGTGTTCAAAATTCTGTACCATAATTGACACGAATCTAATAGGCTCTAGTACCCTTTTTTGGGTACCGAGCTAAAAACGTGTACTCTATGATTTAATAAAATTTGGATATTTCTCTTTAATACAAAAATTAAAAAAAAAAAGTTTGGATGACTTTTAAATTTTTGGTCCTGGTGGACCTTTTTCTGGAAATGCCCATATATAAAATATATATATATAAAAAAAATATAATAATGAACGGAAAACATTTAAAGTGCATCTAAAGCAAAAACAAGAGCTATGTATATACAAAATTTACGAAAATGAGTAGAATGAGAAAGTTGATCTATTTTTAAAATGAAAAACAAAAAAAAAGGTTCCAAAATTTTTTTAAAAGATGTTCTTACTAATATATCCTAAGAGGACCGACAACGCTACATAGAGCGTCTCAACGAAGTACAGAAAAAAACTTCGCGCTGGTGCGAAGCATCGCAAATAGTGCTGCATTTATGCCCATGCTCTATTTGCCATTAAATTTAAACCTCTAACCAAGTCGATGCGAACCGCTGCTTCAAAAATACTAAAATCTGTTAGGCCTTACACTAAAACCATATGGCTGGTATTGAATTATGTAGAGCCAGCCATTGGTTCTCTTAACTAACAAACTTTTCCATTCCTCAAATCAAAAAACTTTTTATTAATTTGGGCGAATATATATTTGTATATTTGTAACAAAAATAAAAATTAAAATTTTTTAAATAATTGATAAATTCATAAATGATAAATGATGATTTAATTTTTTTTTATATATTAATATTAATGAAATTTCATTTCAGTAGCATTGAATAAAATTGGTGGTTATGAAATTTCATTTCACTAGCATTGAAAAAAGTAGTGCTAATGAAATTGCATTTTACTAGCATTGAAAAAAAGTAGTGCTAATGAAATTTCATTTCACTAGCATTGAAAAAAAGTAGTGCTAGTGAAAAATTATTTAATTGGCATTAAATGAAAAATTTTTCGGTGGCATTAAGTAATGTCAATGAAAACTCATTTTAACCCGAATCTTCCCAGCGTTACCATATGGTAACAAGCAATAGGCATTTACTAAAACTTAATTTTTAGACAACATATTAACGTTAGATTAACTTTTATAAGATATTCTAAGAGTAAATTGTTATCTCTAACTGATAAAAAGTTGATTGAAACAATCTCTTGAAGTTAGCTGATCGAAAAATGCGCTTTTAGTTGCTCATTATATTCTGCAGTGCAGAAAAACGGCATTTGGCAATTCGTCGCAAGTAAATTTAAATCGTTTAACTAATTTTAGTACTGAACTATATGAAATGCACCCATCATTACAAAGGTAAAAGAGTGCTCTTTTTAATTATGAAACAAATTTTAAATAAAAAACACTTTTTTAAAGTTAATTTACGCTTTTAATTTTCGTGTTACCATATGGTAACGCTGGGAAGTACAGGGTACAGGTTTTTTCCATACATTTTATTCGCGTTTCGCACTGTTTTGTTCATAAAATATGATTGCTCCTATGGCAGCTATATGATATAGTGGTCCGATTTGAACCAAATTTGGTCAGGATGTGTAACAACACATAAGACACATATTCTAAGAGTTTGGTTGAGATATCTCAGAATAGAAAAAAGTTTTTCATACTAAAGGTGAATTTGACCCCGATTGGTCCTATGACAGTTGTGTTATATATACGTTATACTGCACCGATTTGACCCAAATTTTGTCCTATAAATCAAGGAAGAGCCCCCCTGTTGGATTAAGTTGTGTTTATAAGACTTTTTCTCAAACATTTGTATTTTGTAGCATTATGAAAACCTGTACCCTGTACTTCCCAGCGTTACCATATGGTAACAGCCGAAAAAATTGTCCTGTCGATTATCCTGACAAGGACGAACAAAATGAATGTGTTTTTCGGATTCAGCGAACTCAAATTTATCAGTCCTGAAATTTTCATTAAGAAATTCGAAAAAATGTTGCTCAGGACGATTCGGGTTAATTAGCATTGAAAATAATAAAAAGGATTGCTAAATATAAAATAAAAAAATTGCAAAAAAAAATAATAATAATAACGTAAAAATACTAAATAAAAAGAACGCAAAAAATAAAAATAATAATATGAAATAATAATAATAATATAAAGTCACTGCGAACGGCAGTTCGCTCTAGTGACGAAAGCAGCACGAAGGGTGCGAAAGGCGACTAGCAATATATACAGCTACGACTGTCCGATCAGATCGAGTTATATACCGATAGGTTGAGTCCTAACTTACAAAATGGCATACTAACTTTTTCTAACTCACCTGGTTCATTAGATACGGGGGTGTAAGTGGGAGGGGAAAAATTTAAACGATCGCAGCTAATGGGGCCGTTGGGGCCTTTTTTTTAAATTTTTTATTTTTAAAAAATTCTAATCAAAAATACGCGTCGATTGATACCTCGATCACCCAAATCCGATAACTGGTTCAAAAGATAATAAAATTTGAAATTTTTAGTGGACTTTTCAAATTAAGATGAAAAGTCAGTTTGTTTGTCTGTTCGTTTGTCCGTATCAAAGCGCTAAAAAACTTAGATGTAATGATGAGGATTTGTTTCTTTTTTTAAAAAATATAGAAATGTTTGTTCTACGACTTTTTGAATTTCCCGCTAGTTAAGCGGGAAAGCGCTATTTCCCGCTAAAATTTAAATAAAAATAAAAATTATTAAAAAAAAAACACAAAAATTGGTATTCGGCACTGTGCAAAAAGTAATTTTTATGTACAAAGAAGCTCGCCCTTTTTGAGCACAGTGCACAATGCCAATTTTCTTGTTTATTTTTTTTTTTTAATAATTTTTATTTTTATTTAAAATTTTTATAATAAACTGAATTTTGCTCGTCACACAATTGTATATCAGAAATTTTGGGGCTAAAAATTGCTTTCGTCACTAGACTTTTACCTCGTGTAGAGGTTTTTTTTGTGGGATTCTTACCTACATGCACAACTGATTACGCTTCACACGGTTCGATTCGTGTTTTATGCACTAACTACAATAGCCTCTTTCACGTTTTCTACTCAGAACTCTCTCTCCCTTCCCTAAAATCCACACTTTTCCAATATTTTACGTTAAATCCCTGAACTTACTAATACTAATAACCTGTTATATTACATTTAAATATCCAAACATTTATTCTATTACTAATACAAACACTAATCTTTATTGAACAGCAAATGTTGGAGCACTTTTAATTTTTGCTTACCCTAGATCTGAATCTAATTTTAATTTTAATTTTTCTTATCAGTATATTATTTATATTTAATATTAATTTTATGTTAATTCTTAACTCAATTTTTATACTTAATAAATTTTTCTTTGCCGACTGTTTTGAGTCGTGCATTAATAAATAAATAAATAAATTACCCCCACACCTCCAGACTGTGCGTACCACGGCATGTAAAGCTATACTTATTTGCTAAATATATTCGTTGTTTACTATTCGATTGTAATGACATTTTCAGCATACATCATACGTGTGCAGAATTGTAAATCTCTACCTATTGGCCTTGTAATTGGAAATTTTAGTTTTTGTTCGATTACAGGAAAACTGGGTAGCGTGGCAAAATTCTAAAGAAAGCTTGATCTGAGTGCGCAACACAACAGTATTGTCACCAAATTCGGTAGCTCTAGTTCTTACGGTCTTTTTTTTTTTTTAAATATACATTGCCTTTTTTATTGAATCTTCTCCAGGGGAGAATTACAATAAGTTTATCAAATCTTATATTTAAAGCTTAAATAACAGTCATGTTGACTTATTATGAACTACGATGCCCCATGTGTTTATTGCTGGGCTGGAAGGTCGTTTCGTTGAAAACGGGTTCGACTGCAAGCCCGAGTTAATCACCTAGCAAGATGATTAGGGTGCAGGGATAGCTTAATGTTGTAGTTCGCCTTTTGTCGTGCTATCTCATCTTTAACGTAATAAGGTTCCAATCTCTATGAATGTTCTCGTTTCGCACATACCACGGTGCCCTAGTGATAGTCCTCAAGATTTTCGATTGCTCTCGCTGGTTGATATCAATATTGCTACTGCACGCGTTTACCCATAGCTGCGAGCCGTATGTTCACTCTGGTTTTTTGGTGGAATTGTAGAGTTGGACCTTGTAGTTCCTTGGGATTGCGTTGTATTCTCAGATAAGGAAGCATTTTTTAAAATGCTTAGACAAGCACGGTAGTAGACTAATTGGTCTATAAGATGATGGTATTGTATGATCTTTTCCAGGTGAGTTCTCCACAAAGGATGCTTGGTACTGGGTGGTGATAATTGCTCTATGTAGCGGCTTTGGGCATCTGCTTCTTCTTGCTTTAGAGCTTTGCTGAGTCTGCGCAAAGCATCTTTAAAGCGTTGTTTGGTAGATGGCGACCGGTGGGACTGCCATTCACGTCGCAATCGTCGCTTTTCCAGAACAAGTTGTTCTATTTGAAGATTAGTTTTGCGTTGATTGGTCTGCACATGCGCATGTTGTGGAGTAGAGATTTTAGTGCTTCAACAGGTACAGATTCTAATAAATCAGCAGAGCAGTCGATGTCCGCTTCAATGTTGAATTGCGGGGTAAGATCGAGGTCAGAACTAACGTATTTCTTGTACTTGAGCCAGTTGGTTCTGTGTGTTGTAAGTCTATTAGGATATTCCATATATTCCGGGGATTGGAGTAGATTTAATAACACGGGGGAGTGGTGGGATGACAGATCCGAAAGTGCTTCGGCGCTTATTAGATTGCGTGAGATGTTTTCTGTAACAGCAAAATCTATTAAGTCTGGTTGTTTTTTAGGGTCTGTTGGCCAGTATGTAGGACTACCCGGGGTTGACTACCCATACCCATAGTTGAGTTTGATGCTAGGATTTATTATTGCGTTGTATAACTATCTTCCCATAGTGGTCTCAAGGCGAGAGCCCCAGTGCGGGTGTTAGTAAAAAATATGTTAAAAAAAAATAAAGAAATAAATATAACAAAAAAATAAAATTTGGAGAGGTACTCTCTAAATACACGAATTTTTACAGATGAAAGCGATGTGGATTTTTTCCCGTACTCCCTCAAATTACGTCAGGGTACACTCAGAAAAAAACAAGGGGGCTCGGCCACCTGCTCGCTTCCCTCGCGGTGAGTTGCGGCTACAGTCGAGCATGCTCGACAGTAGGATACCCTATGCCCAAATACTCTGCACTAAAAGTTGCTTTTCGACCGATTGTTCCTATGGCAGCTATATGATATATTCAACCCATTAAGATGTCTCAAAAAATAAAAAAACTTCTTAAACTAAAACTTTTTTTTCGACCGATCGGTCCTCTGACAGCTATACGATATAGCAGACCGATTTGAGCGAACTTCGATCAGAATGTACAAATCTAACTTAAATGCATATTCCAAGAGCTTAGTAAAGATATCTATAAAAAAAATCCATACTAAAACTGAATTTTTGATTGAGCGTCTCTATGGCAGCTATATGATATAGTTGACCGATTTGAACTAAATTTGATCAGGATGTATAATTCGAGCCCAGATGCATATTCTATCAGTTTGGTTACGATATCTCAAAAAACATAAAACTTTTTCATACTAAAACTTGATTTTCGGCAGAGCGTCGCTATGACAGCTATATGATATAGTGGGTCGACTTTAACCAAATTTGGTCAGGATGTATAATACCACCCCAAATGTATATCGTGTGAGATTGGTTGAGATATTTCAAAAATTTAAGAAGCTTTTCATACTAAAACTTAATTTTCGATGTATCGTTCCTATAGCAGCTATATGATATAGTTGTCCGATCCAAAAATAAAAACAAACTTGATTTGCGTACGGTATCAAGGAACCTACATACCAAGTTTGAAGTCTTTAGCTCTTATGGTTTCTGAGATCGACGCGTTCAAACAGATGGACAAACAGACGGACAGACAGACGGACATGTCTCAATCGACTCGGCTGTTGATCCTGATCAAGAATATATATACTTTTGGGGGTCTGTCACGCCCCCTTCTGCCTGTTACATACATTCTGCCAAATGCATTATACCCTTTTTTGCCCATTTTCAATGGGCTCAGGGTATAAAAAAACACAAATACATTAAAACGATCAGTTTATTTGTTGCACTGAAAAATGGTTTGCTGACATTTTCAACAGGGTGAACATAAGTAACTCTAAAACAAAAACAAGGGGGCTCCGCCCCCTGTTCGCTTCGCTCGCCTACCCCCGGCTCGCTTCGCTCGCGGTGAGGTGCGGCTACAGTCGACAGTAGAATACCCTGAGCCCAGGTACTCTTTTATAAAAGTTGATTTTCGACCAATTGTTCCTGTGGCAGCTATATGATAAATGGAACCGATTTGAACCAAATCTGGTCAGAATGTACAAAACCAACCTAAATGCATATTCTATCAGTTTGGTTAAGATATCTCAAAAAACCAAAACATTTTTCATACTAACACTTACTTTTCGACTGAGCGTCTCTATGGCAGCTATATGATATAGTGTTCCGATTTGGACCAAATTCGGTGAGGATGTATAATACCAGCCCAGATGCATATTCTAACAGTTTGGTTACGATATCTCAAAAAACAAAAAACTATTTCATACTTAAGCTTGATTTTCGGCAGAGCGTCTCTATGACAGCTATATCATATAGTGAGCCGACTTTAACCAAATTTGGTCAGGATGTATAATACCACCCCAAATGTATATCGTGTGAGATTGGTTGAGATATTTCAAAAATTGAAGAAGCTTTTCATACTAAAACTTAATTTTCGATGTATCGTTCCTATGGCAGCTATATTATATAGTTGTCCGATCCAAAAATAAAAACAAACTTGATTTGCGTACGGTATCCAGGAACCTACATTCCAAGTTTGAAGTCTCTAGCTCTTATGGTTTCTGAGATCGACGCGTTCAAACAGACGGACAGACAGACGGACAGGCAGACGGACATGTCTCAATCGACTCGGCTGTTGTTCCTGATCAAGAATATATATACTTTTGGGGGTCTGCCACGCCCCCTTCTGCCTGTTACATACATTCTGCCAAATGCATTATACCCTTTTTAGCCCATTTTTAATGGGCTCAGGGTATAAAAAGTTTCTTTCAGTGCAAGCTCGCGAAAAGTCAACAACAATTTACATTAATTAACGGATGGATTAACGTGTTAACGGTAAAGCCTATGAAAGTGTTGTTATGTTCGCCCTGTTGAAAATGTCAGCAAACCATTTTTTTCAGGTTTAAATTGTAGCGGGAAATAGCGTTTTCCCGCTAAACTAGTGGGAAATTCAAAAAGTCGTAGAACAAACATTTCTAGATATTTTAAACGGATTAATTCCCATTACATCATTACATCCAAGGTTTTTTAGCGCTTTGATACGGACAAACAAACAAACAAACAAACAGACAAACTGACTTTTCATCTCATTTTGAGAAGTCCACTTAAAATTTAAGATTTAATTTTCTTTTGAACCAGTTATCGGATATGGGTGATTGAGGTATCAATCGACGCGTATTTTTGATTAAAATTAAAAAAAATATAAATGTTTTCTATAATGCCTTAACGGCCCATTAGCTGCGATCGTTTAAATTTTTCTCCGCCCATTTACACCTGCGTATCTCATGAAGCAGGTGAGCAAGAAAAAGTTCTAGTATGTCATTTTGTAAGTTAGGACTAAACCTTTCGATCGGTGTATAACTCGGACAGTCATATAAAATTTTTCAAATTAGCTGTATATATTGCTAGTGGCCTTTCGTGCTGCTTCGGGCTTTTAGATGTACCTGTTTTCTGAAGAATCAGGTAACCATTTACAGGTGAAATAAGGTTATTTAGCTTATTTTTTGGCGAATTATGACAAAACGGCTTTAACGATTTTTATTTATTTTCAATATGTTGTAAAAAGTAAAGTTTCGAGTTTTTTGCTATATGAAAATAAATTTGGACTGAGGGGTTTGGAAGATATTACCTATTAAGTGAATATATACATTTTTTCATCGGTCGAAAATCACGTTTTAGTACGAAAAACTTTTTGGTTTTATGAGATATTTTAACCAAATTCATAGAATATGCATTTAAATTAGTAAAACACATCCTGATCGAAGTTGGTTCAAACCGGACCACTATATCAGATAGCAGTCAAAGGACCGAACCGCCGAAATTTAAGTTTTAGTATGAAAAACTTTTTTGTTTTATGAGATATCGTTACCAAACTAACCAAAGCATTTAAATTAAACTTATAGGTCCTGACCAAAGTTGTTTCAAATCGGACTACTATATCATATAGCTGTCATAGGAGCGATCGGACGAAAATCAAGTCTTAGTAGAAAAACTTTTTTCCATAGTAAGCACGGGGTTTCCGACAGTCGAGTATGCTCGAATGTAGCAACGCGACCGAAGCGAGCAGGGGTCGGAGCACCCTACTTTTCTTTATAATTAAAGAAAAAAATTGGCAAAAATTTTGATATACCACAAACAAATTTCGTATTTGTTATTTTATTAATTTATATTTTTATTTAAAATTTTTATATTAAACTTAATTTTTTTGTCACTAAATTGGATATCAGATATTTTGGGGCTAGAAATTGCTTTCGCTTTCAGTTATATTATCAGTTATCAGTTCATTATTTTACAAACTAAACTTCTTTACGAGGTATAAGTCTAGTGAAGAAAGCATATTCTAGCCACAAAATTGCTGTTATCCAATTTTGTGACGAACGAAATAAAAATAAAACGCATAAAATTTTAAAATAAAAATATAAATTTAAAAAATATTTACATTTCGCACTGTGCACAAAAAGGGTGAGCTTTTATGTAGGTTAGAGCGGCTGTCGATTCTACGACTCACTTAGGCCACAGATGGGTCCATTGTAGTACCGCGGATCTAGGGTTCTTTTCTACCTTTGTGGTGACATGTCAATCAGTAGGGAGTCCAGTTTGAAAGCTGAATAAATTTAGCGATTTCGCGCTGTGTTATTGAGGCAAGTTCACCCAGAGTGGAGAGAAAAGGTTTTCCCAGGGTGTGGAGTCTTCTATTACTCAGTGCGGGACATTAGCAGAAGAAATGTTCAGGTGATTCAATTTCTTCTTCGTCTCTACATCTCCTGCAGAAATCATTGTATGGGGCATTTAGACGTGTGGCGTGGATGCCTACCAGCCAATGTCCTGTTAGAACAGTCTGTTCTGTTTAGTTCACAAAGAATACTAGAACGAGTCTTATTCAGGTGGGGCCAGGTTTGCCTCGCGACACGACAATGTTGCGTGTTTTGCCATCGGTTTTCGCTTACGGTTGTAAATTGACCTAGAAGTAGTAGCTTGCAGGTCGCCAGTGGCATACGCGTATCCTCCTTGTCAGGAAGGAGGTGTACTGTTGTACCTTTCCTGGCTAGTTCATCAGCTATACAGTTTGACTGTCACTGTATATGTTAATACGGCCCGAATTGACTTGAGATTTCCTAAGGAGCTTTAAGGCTTCATTTATAACCTGGATTTCGGCTTGGAAGACGCTGCACTGATCAGGTAGCCTAAAAAAAACCTTTATATTAAGCTCCTGAGAGTATACCCCTCCACCCACTTGATTGTTAAATTTTGAACCATCTGTTTAGAAGGATAAGGCCCCACTTTGTCCTGGAGTATGTGATGACCATTTCTCCCTGCGCGGAATGGTTGTTTGAAAGGGAGTTCGATATGCTCTATTTGCATACAGTAGTCGGTTCTGGAAGAAACGATTTGGTTGTCCTTAAGAATGGCGGAGTGCCCTGTTGAGCATTCTATCCAGGAGTTAGAGTCTCTCAGTCGAATTGCTGTCATGGTGGAAATATTTTTGGTTACTTGCCTGATTGGCTGTATGTTAAGAAAGGCGTTTAGAGCTTCGCCAGGTGTTGTGTTAAGAGCACCTGTGATGCAGATTTCGGCCATCCTCTTTGTTGAGCTGTTTATTGATGGACTGCTTTGTTAAAGCAGACCACCACATTCCTAGACCATATAGTGTAGCAGATAACGTTGAAAAATATACAAAGATACTGTACGTATCGCTAAGTCGGACGAGCTGATGTTATTACTACAAAAGACGCGGCACGCGCTTGATCCGGCTTCTATATAGTCGGCAGCTAGGAGTGGATAAGGTAATTGAGGATTCGTCTAGCAGTGATGCTCGCGTGGCTAAAATATTATATATTGAAATATCGCGTGCTAAGATTTCGGTTGGTTTTTAGGACATACTGGAGGGAAACAGACAAGACTATATATGCGGACGGAATATACAGAAAGTAAACCTAAACACCTTGAATTTTAGAGTTGCATGATGTTATTGCAACCCTTGAAATGCCCCCCCCAACCTTGATCACATACTCCTGAAATGAAAAGAAATTGAATGCGATCCCTAATAAAATTCAAAGTTTCTTACATTAGTAAACTTTCACGCCACATGGTCCCAATATAGATTAAAGTTAGCAAAGGTACATTATACAACAATTCATTTTAATTAACTTCAATAATTATCGATCTAAAGAGACAGCTATTCATTATAGTTTTCAATATTGGACAGGCGAATATTTTGCTTATTATTAAGTTATAATAAAAGATATAAGAATAACAAAGTAACATACTATGTAGGTAAATATAATTAAGTAAAGAATATTTACTATTTTTAGATTCAATGTTGCAATTAAGAAAAAAAAATAAAACCGAAATTAACTTCGAATAAGCTTTTGAATTTATTTCGCCCCATGTGCATACTAGGGTTAATGCAAGGAACAACTTAAGATACCAACCAAATTAAATGTACGGAAAAAGAAGAAAAGGAGACGCAAAACTAGGTCAGCGCTGTCGAACAGCTGATCTGCTCTCGTGGCCTTGAATCACTTTAGCTGCCATAATTCTTGCGCGCACTTTTCCTCTCTCTTTCGTTAAGCCGCTCAAATAACTCTCAGAGAGTAACCACAAAACATAATTAGAAAACAAATTTGTACCACTTACACATTTGTTTGTTTTATTCCATCGATGAAAGCGCTTCCATGATCGGTACTGTGGATTTAATAGTTATTCATTTATGATATGGTTATTTCACTAAACTTTTATATTTCTTTTATTTCAGAGGCTTGGACGATTTTATTTCATAAAAAAAAACAATTTTAATGAGAGAGCGCACTTTGCTATTTTTTTTCTTTTTTTTTTTTTTTTTGCATATGAGAGAGCAGACAAAACTCACTCATACAAAATAGGGGGCAATTGAGCAAAACGGAATTCTATGTATGCACATGCGTGTGAAATTTACACGCTTCAATTTAACCTCACTTTTGATCGTTTCTTTCTTTTTTCTTATTTGCACTGATTTGCAGCTGAAAATTGAATTTTTGATTTTGGAGAGAAAACTAGTTATTCACTAAGATATAACACTAATTAAATTATTTAATTAAGCTAATACGGCAGTATTAGCGCAAAGGCGAAATATACCTTTGAGCGCGACTTGCCTTCGCCTTTTGGCCAACACTTGGCGCCTTTTCTTTAAATGTTTTTGCAATGGCAAATATAATGTTTAAATAATTAACTTTATAATTTTCAGCACTCAGAAAAAAATTACAAAAATAATTGTCGAGCTGGACGACGAATTTCCCAAAAAAAAAAATATCACCAACAAAAACTCCGTTGATCCGTCCGCCTTCTGTGCAGTTTTCGCGACGTGAGCGAACTGATGCACTCAAATTTGTGGTCGCTGGTCCCGAATGCAGATCCCGACTTTTTATTTAGTTATGTGCAGAGAGGAACTCTCTCTTGCTTTCCCGTCGCTCTTCTGTATAATGCCAGGGGAAACGTGACTAATTCCTTGGACATGTGGCCTCCAAAGGGGGAGGGGGGAATTCCAATTGATATTGTGTTTGCTTTATCGGTGGCCAGCGCAACTTGATTTAAATTTGTCACAATGCCGGACAGATAAATTGTACGTTTAGTACATAGGGCCAAACCTGCAAGCAGGTTTACCGAAAAAATAAAAAATAGATAGTAAGGAAATAAAAAAAATGATCTTCGAGATGAAGAACTCACCTATTATTGGTTTGGCCAAAAAAAAAACAATTTGAATTTTTTTATTTCACTTTTCTTGTCTATATATGTATTAATTTTTTTTTTTTTTTCTTCTTAGCGCAGCTTGACTTGCTGACACGCGGCACTTGTAAAAAAAAACTTGGAGCTTGTGCGTCTGGTCTGTAGCACGTATAGATTTGAAAAGAAAGGTTATTTTCTTTCCAAGTGATCTGAGACCTTAAACTTGAGGTGAATCCAAAATTGACAATTGTGCCTGTTAAAAAAATTTTGGATTTTTGTTTTTGTATGGCCTACCAGCTGTTTGCTTAGACAAGCAGTGCAAAAATATTTTGTTGCCTACTTTTGAGGTCAAAAAAAAATCTTTATTTAAGGAGAGACTGGTAATACTACAACACCTCCCGGCAAAAATCTCACTTTACGGTGGGATCAACTGTAAAGTGGGATTGTGGACCTGAACGATGCGCTATTGCTTTATATCTTTTGCGTGATATTTTCCCATAAATCGTCCTTGCATATCTTCGAGCTCATAGTAGCTATTGCCAAGTTTTTTTTTTAATTCTAGCTTTTACGAAGGTAGGCGCAAGCTTAGCATTAAAGCCCTTAGCGAAGTTACTTTGTTGAAAATTTCTTCTAAATACTTCCTGTCCAACTACAAAAGATACGGATCGGCTGCGTAAATTGTATGTCTTTTCGTTTCGCTTTTGTTGACGCTGCGCAGAAGCAATCGCTTGCTGTCCAATAAGCTGAAAGGAATCGTCTCTAGAAAACTGCACAAATCTATCTTCAAGCATCTCCAGATCACGAAGTAGCTGATAACTTGTGCCATTCGTTACCATATGTTGTCCAAAAGCAACTCTATATGGACTTGTGTTGATGGCCGTGTGGAAACTTGAACGCAATGCACAAGCGATAGCACTCAGCTCTTCATCCCAGTTAGACTGATCTGGCTTCACATATGATTTAATTGCGGAAATAACTGAACGATTTACACGTTCAGATGCATTCGCCTGAGGAGCATACACCGCAGTATAGGCATGCTTGATGCCATACTGTTGCAATAAAGCATTAAAATGCAATGATTTAAATTGCACGCCGTTATCAGATACAATGGTTTCTGGGACTCCAAAGCAATGAAAGAGGTCCTGTTCTATAAAGGGAGTTATGGCGTCTGCTGTGAACTTTTTCACAGCTTTCAAAAATGGGAATTTAGAAAAGTGATCAAGCACTACGAAGATTCCAATGTGTCCACTTTTGCTACGCGGATAGGGTCCTAAGAAGTCGATGTATAATTTTTGAAAGAATCGTTGGGTCCCGCCAGTTTTTCCCAGTGGCGGTCGCAAACTATAATTAGGGTATTTGGAACACTTGCAAATTTCACAATTGTTAACAAACGTCTTGACGTCTTGAACTAAATTTGGACAATAAAAATACCGTCTTAATTTTTCAAGCATCTTATTTATGCCACAATGCGCGGATATTGGAGGCTCATGAGCATCTTTTACTAATTTGGGTATCAGATCGTGGGGCACCCAAAGTTTCCAGCATTGGTCATCCGAAATTTTCTCGCCCGTTGCATGTTCGGCACGCCGATAAACGCGATCATTAATGATTTTTACGTCCGGTAGACGGGATTGATTTTCTAATACTCTTCCTTTGAGTTGCTCATACTCAGGTGATCTAAAACTATTTGAATTCAAGTCGACCGAAATATTTACACTGATTTCGGACAAGTCCTCAGTGTAAACTCGAGAGAGAGCATCAGGTACTACATTTTGACTACCTTTTCGATGCAATATCTTAAATGTAAACCCTTGAAGCTTCAATGCCCATCGAGCTAATCTTGAGCTTAAATCCGTTTGAGACATTAGCCACTTAAGGGATGCATGGTCTGTGATAATAGTGAAGTTGTGTCCTTCAACATAGGCTCTGAACTTTTTCACACATAAGATGGCTGCTAAACATTCTTTTTCGGTCACTGAATAGTTCCGTTGGCACTGATTCAGTTTCCTCGACATAAATGCAATAGGCACTTCGTTGCCAGTCGCATCAGTTTGCATCAGCACTCCACCTACGCCGGTATGACTAGCGTCACAATGAATGGCAAATGGTGCGTCAAAATTAGGGCTGTGTAATACGGGAGCTTCACATAAATGTGTTTTCAATAGCTCAAACGATTTTTGTGCCTCGTCAGTTCACACGAACTTTCGCTTTTGCTTGAGCGTATCTGTAATTGGAGAAGCTATACCAGCGTAGTTTTTGATAAATTTGTGGTACCACCCTGTTACTCCTAGAAATCTGCGAACTTGTTTGATTGATCGTGGTACTGGAAAATCTTTAATGCCTGATACTTTTTCTGGATCTGTTTTTATTGTACCATTCCCAACAACATGACCTAAGTATTTAACTTCTTTTAAGCAGAAATGACTTTTTTCCACATTTATTGTCAGGCCAGCCTGCAATAATCGTGCTGCCAATTCTTTAAGCACCCTAACATGTGTTTCAAAAGAGTCAGAGACGACCAACAAATCATCCAAATAAACAAAGATTTCATTGCGTAAATTCGTTGGGATAACTTTATCCATTAGTTTCGACATGGTCTGTGGGGCATTGCATAACCCAAAAGGCATTACTGTGAAATGGTAAAGTGGTCTACCTGGCACCGTAAAAGCAGTCTTTTCTCGAGCGGATGGGGCAAGTGGAATCTGCCAATAGGCATCCTTGAGATCAATGCTCGAAATATATTGTGCTTTGGGAAGACGGCTGAGGATTCCATCGATCAACGGCATGGGATAGGCATTCTTTATCGTGACTTCATTCACCTTTCGACTATCTATGCATAGACGCACTTTGCCAGGTTTACGCACAAGAACTACTGGACACGACCAAGGACTGTTCGACTCCTCAATGACACCCAGCGCCAACATACGGTCTAGTTCTTCATACATAGACTTTTCTATTGCCGGTGAAACGGCGTAGTGGCGCTGTTTGATGGGATTTGCATCTCCAGTGTCTATGTCGTGCATCAGCCAACTGGTTCGGCCTAATCCTCGTTTAGAGAATGACGGAAACGTATTGATTGCTTCCAAGAGCTGATTGCTCTGCGTCTCCGATAAAGACACTTGTGTTGCTTCATCAAACTTTAAACTTGATACGATTGGGACATTCGAAATAAACGACGGCAATAGATTAAAGATTTTCCAAAAGTCAATACCTAAATAGAGATCGTGGGCAAGAGAAGGAACTATGTAGAGTTTAAGTAGTTTTGTGTCACCACAAAAAGAAATGGAAGTGGTTATTCTTCCAGCAATCTGTTGAGCACTTCCATCTGCTGTGCGCACTAAGCCAGATTCTGTTCTACACGTGGGAATTTCTTGTAATATTTGTGAAGCAAACTGCCCTCCTATACAGCTAACAGATGCTCCTGTATCCATTAGTCCACGAACCGTTTTATTGAAAATTGTAACTTCTGCATGTGGTCTTGGATCGTCGGAATTATTTATTATAGAGGACAATAAAGCTTTTCGTTCTCGTTTGCGTTTTTGCTTGTACTCGAGAATTCGTGCTCTAGAACGAAGGGGTTTTGATGAATTCTTGCAGGTTGATGAGTTATCTAAGCTGCTGCTTATTGGCATCAGATTAGATAGGGAACAAGTTGGGATAAGGGACAAGTCAGGTAATTTTGGGAGTGGACTTGAATCATGGTCCTTTACTCCGTATTGGTCGCTTTTGAGGACATCTGTTTGCGTGCACTGGTCATTGCTGCACGGACTGCTAAGTTTTTTGATGCATTGCATTTTCTGCACGAAGGCTTATAGGTGTCTGGTTTTCCACACCCATAACAAAAAACCTTTCGCTCTCCAACACAGTCCTGGTATCTGTGGCCAGATATACCACAATTCCAACAAACAAGAGATATTGCTGACACCTCGGTGTCATCAACATCAGCCAATTCAGCTTCTGAATCACTTATTTGTGTATTCAGCTCACTGATATTTCGCCTCACTGTAGCTCGCTGATTAGACGCAGTTTGTTTAATTAAAGACTGCATAAATCTTTCGCGAATACGCACTGCGTTTCGCAACTCAGCAACACTGTTGATCGACACATGCAATATTTCGTGCTTAATATCAGGTTCGAGATTTGCACGAAGTGCTTCTAAAAGACTCAGACATAGGCTGAATTAATCGGTCTGCTAAAGCGACGATGGCTTCATAAAACTCATCAAATGTCTCCGCATGCTTTTGCTTACGCTGAGTAATAGCAGTTCGAATATCTAGATCAGTTCGCCCATCTTTGAACTGGATCTTAAGAGCTGCGCACAGTTCCGCCCACTGTACGATTCGCACACTCTTGTGGTACCGCCAGTACCAATCACTTGCGCTGCCATCGAACAGATTGCTAGCGTAGCGAGCTAATAATTCAAAATTACCATCGAGTGTCTGCATTGTCAATGCTTCTACTCGATAAATGAAATCGTCTACTGCCACGGATGATCGCCCAGAGAATCGTAATTTCCAATTGGCAATAATCAAACTTATTCGGTCGGATCGCAAATCCGAGCTCGATTGACTACCGAAGTTACTAAGATGAGGTGTTCGATTAACACCTGATCTTGTATTGGGGTCTACTGGAGCAGATCGTAAAAGTTGCTCGAAAGCCTGTTGCTCTACCAATTGAGCTGTCGTCATATTCATATTGGCTGCTTGCACACCATCTACGCTAGCTCGTTGCGCGCCAGATTGTAGCGACATGTTTTGAAACCCAGTTTCAATTGTTCGATCTAAAATCTGCGTTTGGTTACTAAGAGCTACAGCCATAGCTTCGACAATCGCTTGCTTTAAACTATCGGCAACCGAGGCTTGTGATCTCTCTTCTTGCGAAGCTGCAGAGCCATCGGTTGACAACCGAGGATTTTCTCTACCCGCGCCACTCGTGCTTGCCTGTGTGTTATCCTCTGGCAAGGACGTATCGCGTCCCTTACTTTGGGATCTAGTATGCATCGTTGCGTCACTTCTCGAAATTGAAGCTCGTACTTGGCTTAATTCTTGAGCCAAATTGGGATGTAACGATTTTGCGGACTTGTTGCACACTGGACACACTTTATTTGTTCCCGCTCGAACGTTAAAGCAACTACGATGGAAATTATGACCACACTTGGCCTTTAATAGCTGGGCACGGTACCTAACACCTTTATTGCAGGCTCCACAAGTATACAGAGGCAGGGAAGCTTTATCTAAACTTTCCCAACTAGTATTGCTAAAAGACATTATTTACTCCTGGCAAGGGAACTTAAATTAGTTTCGACAAATTGGCTATGCTGCTAATTCAAAATTTCCGTAATCGAAAAACCAAATACAAAAATGAAATGTAAATAGAAAAATTTTTATATTGTTAACGATAATCAGAAAAATATTTCATAAATTAATAATAATTATATCGACAAAGATAAGCAGAGAAATATATCATAAATTTTATTGGGAACCATGTGAACGCTTCAATAAACTTCTGTAATCCGTTTACCATACTTCCTACCACATAAAGAAAAAAAAGATACATCTGAGCATTTTTGAATTTGGGCGTCAGGATGTAGTGTTTAACCACATAACCTGAAGTCAAGCCCAAATAATACTCATTGACAAAAGACAATAATACGATTCACCAGACAGTGCACATATTTGCATATTGCTTGATAAGCTGATTGGAACCTGCGCTTATGTTTAAAGCATCAGTATCTCTACAAACGCTTCTCATACTAGCGAGCAAATCGGATAACCGGCCGGACATAGCTCTTGGCCATAATCAATCCGTATCCAGTATCATCTTTCATTGTGCACTTCGGGGATACACTGTTATCTTTAATGATATTCACGGAATCTTTAGTTACTTATAAACTGTAAAATATTCAACGTGGTCAGATAACAATTTGAAGTTTATTGTTGTATTTTTGAGACAGGCATGTATGCATTTTATTAATAATGCAACTTCAACTGAACTCACAACAATTCTACTAACATAAAAATAAAAAACACAAGCCGAAACTCGGGAAAGGGAATTGAGTCAGGTGGTTTTGACTACTGAGTTATATTTGAGGGTCTGACCAAAACAGGCCTCGACGTTTGGGCGCCAAATAATTAATAAATTAACTTATATTAACTGTAGCAGATAACGTTGAAAAATATACAAAGATACTGTACGTATCGCTAAGTCGGACGAGCTGATGTTATTACTACAAAAGACGCGGCACGCGCTTGATCCGGCTTCTATATAGTCGGCAGCTAGGAGTGGATAAGGTAATTGAGGATTTCGGTTGGTTTTTAGGACATACTGGAGGGAAACAGACAAGACTATATATGCGGACGGAATATACAGAAAGTAAACCTAAACACCTTGAATTTTAGAGTTGCATGATGTTATTGCAACCCTTGAAATGCCCCCCCCAACCTTGATCACATACTCCTGAAATGAAAAGAAATTGAATGCGATCCCTAATAAAATTCAAAGTTTCTTACATTAGTAAACTTTCACGCCACATGGTCCCAATATAGATTAAAGTTAGCAAAGGTACATTATACAACAATTCATTTTAATTAACTTCAATAATTATCGATCTAAAGAGACAGCTATTCATTATAGTTTTCAATATTGGACAGGCGAATATTTTGCTTATTATTAAGTTATAATAAAAGATATAAGAATAACAAAGTAACATACTCTGTAGGTAAATATAATTAAGTAAAGAATATTTACTATTTTTAGATTCAATGTTGCAATTAAGAAAAAAAAATAAAACCGAAATTAACTTCGAATAAGCTTTTGAATTTATTTCGCCCCATGTGCATACTAGGGTTAATGCAAGGAACAACTTAAGATACCAACCAAATTAAATGTACGGAAAAAGAAGAAAAGGAGACGCAAAACTAGGTCAGCGCTGTCGAACAGCTGATCTGCTCTCGTGGCCTTGAATCACTTTAGCTGCCATAATTCTTGCGCGCACTTTTCCTCTCTCTTTCGTTAAGCCGCTCAAATAACTCTCAGAGAGTAACCACAAAACATAATTAGAAAACAAATTTGTACCACTTACACATTTGTTTGTTTTATTCCATCGATGAAAGCGCTTCCATGATCGGTACTGTGGATTTAATAGTTATTCATTTATGATATGGTTATTTCACTAAACTTTTATATTTCTTTTATTTCAGAGGCTTGGACGATTTTATTTCATAAAAAAAAACAATTTTAATGAGAGAGCGCACTTTGCTATTTTTTTTCTTTTTTTTTTTTTTTTTGCATATGAGAGAGCAGACAAAACTCACTCATACAAAATAGGGGGCAATTGAGCTAAACGGAATTCTATGTATGCACATGCGTGTGAAATTTACACGCTTCAATTTAACCTCACTTTTGATCGTTTCTTTCTTTTTTCTTATTTGCACTGATTTGCAGCTGAAAATTGAATTTTTGATTTTGGAGAGAAAACTAGTTATTCACTAAGATATAACACTAATTAAATTATTTAATTAAGCTAATACGGCAGTATTAGCGCAAAGGCGAAATATACCTTTGAGCGCGACTTGCCTTCGCCTTTTGGCCAACACTTGGCGCCTTTTCTTTAAATGTTTTTGCAATGGCAAATATAATGTTTAAATAATTAACTTTATAATTTTCAGCACTCAGAAAAAAATTACAAAAATAATTGTCGAGCTGGACGACGAATTTCCCAAAAAAAAAAATATCACCAACAAAAACTCCGTTGATCCGTCCGCCTTCTGTGCGGTTTTCGCGACGTGAGCGAACTGATGCACTCAAATTTGTGGTCGCTGGTCCCGAATGCAGATCCCGACTTTTTATTTAGTTATGTGCAGAGAGGAACTCTCTCTTGCTTTCCCGTCGCTCTTCTGTATAATGCCAGGGGAAACGTGACTAATTCCTTGGACATGTGGCCTCCAAAGGGGGAGGGGGGAATTCCAATTGATATTGTGTTTGCTTTATCGGTGGCCAGCGCAACTTGATTTAAATTTGTCACAATGCCGGACAGATAAATTGTACGTTTAGTACATAGGGCCAAACCTGCAAGCAGGTTTACCGAAAAAAAAAAAATAGATAGTAAGGAAATAAAAAAAATGATCTTCGAGATGAAGAACTCACCTATTATTGGTTTGGCCAAAAAAAAAACAATTTGAATTTTTTTATTTCACTTTTCTTGTCTATATATGTATTAATTTTTTTTTTTTTCTTCTTAGCGCAGCTTGACTTGCTGACACGCGGCACTTGTAAAAAAAAACTTGGAGCTTGTGCGTCTGGTCTGTAGCACGTATAGATTTGAAAAGAAAGGTTATTTTCTTTCCAAGTGATCTGAGACCTTAAACTTGAGGTGAATCCAAAATTGACAATTGTGCCTGTTAAAAAAATTTTGGATTTTTGTTTTTGTATGGCCTACCAGCTGTTTGCTTAGACAAGCAGTGCAAAAATATTTTGTTGCCTACTTTTGAGGTCAAAAAAAAATCTTTATTTAGGGAGAGACTGGTAATACTACAATAGTTGTATCGGTCTGACTATAGCTATGTATGGCCAGTGGACGATATACGAGGGGTCTTACAAAAGTTCGGTAAGCTGGCGACTTTTAGCTCGTTTTCCAAAATTCCAATAGTGTCAAGTCTTTTGCAATACTTTTAGGATAAATCGGTCGAAATGGAAACAAGAAAACGCAAATTAGCTGAAGGTGGCTCAGATGAAATACCACCACCAACGCAAACGGAAATCCGTAAAATTCGACGTAAACTAAAGCCGGTACAAATATTTGATGAATGCCAAAATGAATATGGAACGTATGCACCATCTCTGAAGACCATTTCAAAATGGTTTTAAACATTTCAGACTGAACATTTTTCTGTTTCGGACGAACCGCGAGAAGGTCGACCGAAATCTTCGAGAGACGATGAAAATGTGGCCCTAGTTAGATCAAAACTAATCGAAGACTCTCGATCTAGCCAGGAAATGATAGCCTGTGAACTGGGCTTGAATGCCATAGCCGTATCTCGAATATTGACTCAAGATCTGCTGTACACGAAGAAGTTTGCGCGATTGGTTCTGCGTATTCTTAATGATGTTCAAAAAGAACCTCGCGTGCATTTTGCCCAATATTTTTTGAATAAATTTTAAAATGGACAGTCTAGCAACTTTAATAAAGTCGTTACTTGTGACGAAGCTTGGTTTTATAAATATGACCCGGAAACCAAGCAACAGTCTATGGTATGGAGCCCAAGAGCAGCAAACCCGCCCAATCAAAAATTGTAGCTGCCATTCCTCTGAAAAAGGGACAGACGGTAACTGCTAAGTGGTATACTGAAGACTGCTTACCAATCGTTTTCAAAAATTTGTTGGAGCACCGAAAAAATGAAGAGTTGCGACGCTATTTTTTACATCATGATAACGCGCCAGCTCACACTGCTGAAATAACATCCAACTTTATTGCGAGCTCTGGCATCGCATACGTTATTATTTCAAAAAATTAAAAAAAATTTGAGAGGAAAAATTTTGGACAGCAACGAGGACATAATTAATGCGGTAAATGCTGAGCTTGAATTGATGACAAGTGGATATATAGACTTAAGAAAGACATTGAAATCAATGGCGATTATGTAGAAAAGATAAAAAAAGACGAAGATTTAGAATAAATACAAAAAAAATTTTACGATGAGCTTACCGAACTTTTGTTTGACCCCTCGTATGGCGACATGCCCCATTTCAGGCCGATCGCTTTTCTGCAAGTGTAGAGTGCAACTTCTGCCTTTCTACATTTTTTCTTGCGTGTTAATTTTCCAGTCCAGCTTTCTGTCCAGAATTAAACCCAAATATCTGACGCTTTCGCTAAAGGAGAGGACGGAGTCTTTTATTCTTAAGGGTATTAGAGCTGGGATTTTGTATTGCCTAGAGAAGAGTACAAGTTCCGTTTGGCTGGGCTTACTCCCAGGCCACAATTATCGGCCCAGGTGACCAGTTTTTGCTTGACCGACATCAAGTCGCATAGTGTTTGAGGGAATTTTCCCATGAAAATTAGTGATACGTCGTCAGCGTAGGCAACAACCTGGCAGCCTCCACCCTCTAAGTCACATAACAGCCTGTTGACTGCTAGGTTCCATAAAAGAGGAGATAGAACCCCTCCTTGAGGTGTTCCCCTACTGATGAACCTGGTGAGTGTTGAAGAGCCAAGTGTGGACGTTACGACCCTGCATATGAGCAATTGGTCGATGAATCCCACTAGCCGGTTTTCAATCCCCAAGTTTGTCAGTGCTCCAGTGTATAGTCGTGTTCAACGTCGCTATGCTCCGGATCCTCTGGCTCTGCCGTTATGTCCTCCTCGACGGGCGTGTCGAAAGGATCTATTCCGGCCGCGGTATCCGATCTATAAACCCGGATGGAAACGGAGCTGAAACCAAAGTTTAGCTCGTTACCAGCGGCCTCATTCTTTATTAAGAATGAGCACGACCTGATTAGTTGGTCCCTTCAACTCCTCTACCTTGACAACTTTTCAGTCATGAGTCGGAAGACTCGGGTTACAATGCTGGAGCATCTTTAAGATTCTCTCCGGTTCTTTGATGGAGGATGGGATCCACAATCTGGCCCTGGGCCGGACTGAAATGTCGCTCCACTTAACAGCCTCCAATTTGGCTCCTGGGTGTACCTCGCCGATATTCGAGACTGCCGCTCTGTAAAGCTCTGCAGATCTCTCATCGTCGCAAGCTATGACCTTCACACTACCCTGGTACCAGCCAACATCTTTGCAGACCGGTGGTGGTCCAGGTTCCTGCTCTAACATCTCGAAGCAGCGGATGGTCAGTGCGGTCTCCACTCACTTCCATTTATTCTTGGGGATCCTGCCACCCGATTCACCTCGGTCAAGAACCCCTATGAGGATCCTTTCCTTGGCCTTTCCTTTCTGGGAGAAGGACCAAAGTTGTTTCAAATCGGACTACTATATCATATAGCTGTCATAGGAGCGATAGGACGAAAATCAAGTCTTAGTATGGAAAACTTTTTTTCCATAGAAAGCACGGGGTCTCCGACAGTCGAGTATGCTCGAATGTAGCAACGCGAGCGAAGCGAGCAGGGGTCGGAGCACCCTAGTTTTCTTTATAATTAAAGAAAAAAATTGCCAAAAATTTTGATGTACCACAAAAAAATTTCGTATTTGTTATTTTATTAATTTATATTTTATTTAAAATTTTTATATTAAACTTAATTTTTTTTGTCACAAAATTGGATATCAGAAATTTTGGGACTAGAAATTGATTTCGTTTTTGGTTATATTATCAGTTATCAGTTCATTATTTTACAAACTAAACTTCTTTACGAGGTATAAGTCTAGTGAAGAAAGCATATTCTAGCCACAAAATTGCTGTTATCCAATTTTGTGACGAACGAAATAAAAATAATACGCATAAAATTTTAAAATAAAAATATAAATTTAAAAAAAATTTACATTTCGCACTGTGCACAAAAAGGGTGAGCTTTTATGTAGGTTAGAGCGGCTGTCGATTCTACGACTCACTTAGGCCACAGATGGGTCCATTGTAGTACCGCGGATCTAGGGTTCTTTTCTACCTTTGTGGTGACATGTCAATCAGTAGGGAGTCCAGTTTGAAAGCTGAATAAATTTAGCGATTTCGCGCTGTGTTATTGAGGCAAGTTCACCCAGAGTGGAGAGAAAAGGTTTTCCCAGGGTGTGGAGTCTTCTATTACTCAGTGCGGGACATTAGCAGAAGAAATGTTCAGGTGATTCAATTTCTTCTTCGTCTCTACATCTCCTGCAGAAATCATTGTATGGGGCATTTAGACGTGTGGCGTGGATGCCTACCAGCCAATGTCCTGTTAGAACAGTCTTTTCTGTTTAGTTCACAAAGAATACTAGAACGAGTCTTATTCAGGTGGGGCCAGGTTTGCCTCGCGACACGACAATGTTGCGTGTTTTGCCATCGGTTTTCGCTTACGGTTGTAAATTGACCTAGAAGTAGTAGCTTGCAGGTCGCCAGTGGCATACGCGTATCCTCCTTGTCAGGAAGGAGGTGTACTGTTGTACCTTTCCTGGCTAGTTCATCAGCTATACAGTTTGACTGTCACTGTATATGTTAATACGGCCCGAATTGACTTGAGATTTCCTTAGGAGCTTTACGGCTTCATTTATAACCTGGATTTCGGCTTGGAAGACGCTGCAATGATCAGGTAGCCTAAAAGAGACCTTTATATTAAGCTCCTGAGAGTATACCCCTCCACCCACTTGATTGTTCAATTTTGAACCATCTGTGTAGAAGGATAAGGCCCCACTTTGTGCTGGAGTATGTGATGACCATTTCTCCCTGCGCGGAATGGTTGTTTGAAAGGGAGTTCGATATGATCTATTTGCATACAGTAGTCGGTTCTGGAAGAAACGATTTGGTTGTCCTTAAGAATGGCGGAGTGCCCTGTTGAGCATTCTATCCAAGAGTTAGAGTCTCTCAGTCGAATTGCTGTCATGGTGGAAATATTTTTGGTTACTTGCCTGATTGGCTGTATGTTAAGAAAGGCGTTTAGAGCTTCGCCAGGTGTTGTGTTAAGAGCACCTGTGATGCAGATTTCGGCCATCCTCTTTGTTGAGCTGTTTGTTGATGGACTGCTTTGTTAATGCAGACCACCACATTCCTAGACCATATAGTTGTATCGGTCTGACTATAGCTAGTATGGCCAGTGGACGATATACGAGGGGTCTTACAAAAGTTCGGTAAGCTGGCGACTTTTAGCTCGTTTTCCAAAATTCCAATAGTGTCAAGTCTTTTGCAATACTTTTAGGATAAATCGGTCGAAATGGAAACAAGAAAACGCAAATTAGCTGAAGGTGGCTCAGATGAAATACCACCACCAACGCAAACGGAAATCCGTAAAATTCGACGTAAACTAAAGCCGGTACAAATATTTGATGAATGCCAAAATGAATATGGAACGTATGCACCATCTCTGAAGACCATTTCAAAATGGTTTTAAACATTTCAGACTGAACATTTTTCTGTTTCGGACGAACCGCGAGAAGGTCGACCGAAATCTTCGAGAGACGATGAAAATGTGGCCCTAGTTAGATCAAAACTAATCGAAGACTCTCGATCTAGCCAGGAAATGATAGCCTGTGAACTGGGCTTGAATGCCATAGCCGTATCTCGAATATTGACTCAAGATCTGCTGTACACGAAGAAGTTTGCGCGATTGGTTCTGCGTATTCTTAATGATGTTCAAAAAGAACCTCGCGTGCATTTTGCCCAATATTTTTTGAATAAATTTTAAAATGGACAGTCTAGCAACTTTAATAAAGTCGTTACTTGTGACGAAGCTTGGTTTTATAAATATGACCCGGAAACCAAGCAACAGTCTATGGTATGGAGCCCAAGAGCAGCAAACCCGCCCAATCAAAAATTGTAGCTGCCATTCCTCTGAAAAAGGGACAGACGGTAACTGCTAAGTGGTATACTGAAGACTGCTTACCAATCGTTTTCAAAAATTTGTTGGAGCACCGAAAAAATGAAGAGTTGCGACGCTATTTTTTACATCATGATAACGCGCCAGCTCACACTGCTGAAATAACATCCAACTTTATTGCGAGCTCTGGCATCGCATACGTTATTATTTCAAAAAATTAAAAAAAATTTGAGAGGAAAATTTTGGACAGCAACGAGGACATAATTAATGCGGTAAATGCTGAGCTTGAATTGATGACAAGTGGATATATAGACTTAAGAAAGACATTGAAATCAATGGCGATTATGTAGAAAAGATAAAAAAAGACGAAGATTTAGAATAAATACAAAAAAAATTTTACGATGAGCTTACCGAACTTTTGTTTGACCCCTCGTATGGCGACATGCCCCATTTCAGGCCGATCGCTTTTCTGCAAGTGTAGAGTGCAACTTCTGCCTTTCTACATTTTTTCTTGCGTGTTAATTTTCCAGTCCAGCTTTCTGTCCAGAATTAAACCCAAATATCTGACGCTTTCGCTAAAGGAGAGGACGGAGTCTTTTATTCTTAAGGGTATTAGAGCTGGGATTTTGTATTGCCTAGAGAAGAGTACAAGTTCCGTTTGGCTGGGCTTACTCCCAGGCCACAATTATCGGCCCAGGTGACCAGTTTTTGCTTGACCGACATCAAGTCGCATAGTGTTTGAGGGAATTTTCCCATGAAAATTAGTGATACGTCGTCAGCGTAGGCAACAACCTGGCAGCCTCCACCCTCTAAGTCACATAACAGCCTGTTGACTGCTAGGTTCCATAAAAGAGGAGATAGAACCCCTCCTTGAGGTGTTCCCCTACTGATGAACCTGGTGAGTGTTGAAGAGCCAAGTGTGGACGTTACGACCCTGCATATGAGCAATTGGTCGATGAATCCCACTAGCCGGCTTTCAATCCCCAAGGTTGTCAGTGCTCCAGTGTATAGTCGTGTTCAACGTCGCTATGCTCCGGATCCTCTGGCTCTGCCGTTATGTCCTCCTCGACGGGCGTGTCGAAAGGATCTATTCCGGCCGCGGTATCCGATCTATAAACCCGGATGGAAACGGAGCTGAAACCAAAGTTTAGCTCGTTACCAGCGGCCTCATTCTTTATTAAGAATGAGCACGACCTGATTAGTTGGTCCCTTCAACTCCTCTACCTTGACAACTTTTCAGTCATGAGTCGGAAGACTCGGGTTACAATGCTGGAGCATCTTTAAGATTCTCTCCGGTTCTTTGATGGAGGATGGGATCCACAATCTGGCCCTGGGCCGGACTGAAATGTCGCTCCACTTAACAGCCTCCAATTTGGCTCCTGGGTGTACCTCGCCGATATTCGAGACTGCCGCTCTGTAAAGCTCTGCAGATCTCTCATCGTCGCAAGTTATAACCTTCACACTACCCTGGTACCAGCCAACATCTTTGCAGACCGGTGGTGGTCCAGGTTCCTGCTCTAACATCTCGAAGCAGCGGATGGTCAGTGCGGTCTCCACTCACTTCCATTTATTCTTGGGGATACTGCCGCCCGAATCACCTCGGTCAAGAATCCCTATGAGGATCCTTTCCTTGGCCATCTGGGAGAAGGACCAAAGTTGTTTCAAATCGGACTACTATATCATATAGCTGTCATAGGAGCGATAGGACGAAAATCAAGTCTTAGTATGAAAAACTTTTTTTCCATAGTAAGCACGGGGTCTCCGACAGTCGAGTATGCTCGAATGTAGCAACGCGAGCTAAGCGAGCAGGGGTCGGAGCACCCTAGTTTTCTTTATAATTAAAGAAAAAAATTGCCAAAAATTTTGATATACCACAAAAAAATTTCGTATTTGTTATTTTATTAATTTATATTTTTATTTAAAATTTTTTATTTTAAACTTAATTTTTTTCGTCACAAAATTGGATATCAGAAATTTTGGGGCTAGAAATTGCTTTCGTTTTCAGTTATATTATCAGTTATCAGTTCATTATTTTACAAACTAAACTTCTTTACGAGGTATAAGTCTAGTGACGAATGCGTATTCTAGCCACAAAATTATTGTTATCCAATTTTGTGACGAACGAAATAAAAATAATACGCATAAAATTTTAAAATAAAAATATAAATTTAAAAAAAATTTACATTTCGCACTGTGCACAAAAAGGGTGAGCTTTTATGTAGGTTAGGTTAGAGCGGTTTAGCGATTTTGCGCTGTGTTATTGAGGCAAGTTCACCCAGAGTGGAGAGAAAAGGTTTTCCCAGGGTGTGGAGTCTTCTATTACTCAGTGCGGGACATTAGCAGAAGAAATGTTCAGGTGATTCAATTTCTTCTTCGTCTCTACAGCTCCTGCAGAAATCATTGTATGGGGCATTTAGACGTGTGGCGTGGATGCCTACCAGCCAATATCCTGTTAGAACAGTCTGTTCTGTTTAGTTCACAAAGAATACGAGAACGAGTCTTATTCAGGTGGGGCCAGGTTTGCCTCGCGACACGACAATGTTGCGTGTTTTGCCATCGGTTTTCGCTTACGGTTGTAAATTGACCTAGAAGTAGTAGCTTTCAGGTCGCCAGTGGCATACGCGTATCCTCCTTGTCAGGAAGGAGGTGTACTGTTGTACCTTTCCTGGCTAGTTCATCAGCTATACAGTTTCCTGTAATATCTTGATGCCCTGGTACCCATATTAGGCAAATGTCGAAAAGCTCAGCCATCTCATGTAGAGATTTGCGGCAGCTCGAAACTGAGATGGAATTAGTTGTGGACAATTCTATAGACTTGATAGCTGCTTGACTGCCACTGTACATGTTAATACGGCCCGAATTGACTTGAGATTTCCTTAGGAGCTTTAAGGCTTCATTTATAACCTGGATTTCGGCTTGGAAGACGCAGAAATGATCAGGTAGCCTAAAAGAGACCTTTATATTAAGCTCCTGAGAGTATACCCCTCCACCCACTTGATTGTTCAATTTTGAACCATCTGTGTAGAAGGATAAGGCCCCACTTTGTCCTGGAGTATGTGATGACCATTTCTCCCTGCGCGGAATGGTTGTTTGAAAGGGAGCTCGATATGATCTATTTGCATACAGTAGTCGGTTCTGGAAGAAACGATTTGGTTGTCCTTAAGAATGGCGGAGTGCCCTGTTGAGCATTCTATCCAAGAGTTAGAGTCTCTCAGTCGAATTCCTGTCATGGTGGAAATATTTTTGGTTACTTGCCTGATTGGCTGTATGTTAAGAATGGCGTTTAGAGCTTCGCCAGGTGTTGTGTTAAGAGCACCTGTGATGCAGATTTCGGCCATTCTCTTTGTTGAGCTGTTTGTTGATGGACTGCTTTGTTAAAGCAGACCACCACATTCCTAGACCATATAGTTGTATCGGTCTGACTATAGCTATGTATGGCCAGTGGACGATATACGAAGGGTCTTACAAAAGTTGGGTAAGCTGGCGACTTTTAGCTCGTTTTCCAAAATTCCAAAAGTGTCAAGTCTTTTCAATATATAGTTCAAATTTTGGATAAATCGGTCGAAATGGAAACAAGAAAACGCAAATTAGCCGAAGATGACTCAGATGAAATACCACCACCAACGCAAACGGAAATTCGTAAAATTCGATGTTAACTAAAGCCGGTACAAATATTTGATGAGCCCCTATGAGGAGCCTTTCCTTGGCCATCTGGGAGAAGGATTTACCCACCTGAGCCCTCGACTTCTTGGCAGATGGGCCAGGAGTCTCCAGGGAGCGTTGCCTCTTGACCTGAGCTTGTGCCTGCGCCATGGGCTCCAGCTCGCTGTAAGCGGGAAGCACGCTCTTGGCCCACGCTACTTTCTCTAGCCATTCCGCTGATAGACTGGATTCTGCTCCCGCATTTTGTCGCTGAAGGATGCTGCACTCCTTTTCGCAACGTAGGAAAACTTATTTGCGACGCTGGCTGTTGGAGGTTTCCCATCACACCTCTGGTGCAGGTGGCACAGCCAGTGCCGAATGCCAATTTTTTTTTAATAATTAATATTTGTATTTAAAATTTTTATGCGTATTATTTTAATTTCGCTCGTCACAAAATTGGATATAAGAAATTTTGGGGCTAGAATATGCTTTCGTCACTAGAGTTTTACCTCGTGTAGAGGGTTTTTATGGGATATCAGAAATTTTTACAATTTCTTTTGCTATTGACATTGTAGCTTTATCACTAATGCAGGCAGATTGTAATATATGTAAATTTATATGTTGATTTTCTTATATATTTAAAATAAAATTTTTCTTTAATATTAACGAGAAAATTACCACATTAATTTAATATGCGTTGCAGAAAGACGCAAGACCGAGTTCTCAAACAAAAAAATGTCTGGCAACGCTGGGGGTTCTTCAACGCAAAACAAAACTTACTGGCAACACCGGTTGTTTATGCCCCTTAAGCTGTATGCTACGTAGGTTTGCTGCTATGACACGTTATTGCTGCTGTCAGCTCTCCACTTTTCGTAACATGTATACTTACACTTAAATAATAATATCTCGAGAAATCGAGCTTTTACAAATATATGTGATATGTCAAATAACGGGGAATTTTTTTGACTTTAACTTATTGAAGTGTAATGAAGATGTTGAACGTTGTGATGTTGTGAGACAAAAAAGGCACGACTAAAAGCCCTCAATCTCACGTTTTTAAGGATATATGGAACATATCTGTAGATTTGATGGCTTAGAAATTACGAGTTTCAATTTTAGCGGGAAATATCGTTTTCCCGGTAAACTAGCGGGAAATTAAAAAAGTCGTAGAACAAACATTTCTAGATTTTTCAAGCGGAATAATTCCCCATCATTACATCAAAGGTTTTTTTAGCGCTTTGATACGGACAAGCAAACAAACAAACAGACAAGCACTAAATCACACTATATCTCGTAAGACAAAAAAGTTTTTCATACTAAGACCCAATTTTTGCCCGATCTGTCCTATGACAGCTGATATGATATAGGGGTCCGATTTCAACCAAATTTGGTCTGGATATATAAAACTAAGTTAAATGCATATTTTATCAGTTTGATTGAGATATCTCGTAAACGTGGTTTCCGACCGATACAAAAATGTCTATAATCAGTTAATAGGTAATATCTTCCAAGTCCTTCAGCCAAAATTGATGCTTCGTATAGCAAAAAACGCAAAACTTTACGTTGTACATATTAAAAATAAATAAAAATCGTAAGAGCCAAAATTCGCCAAAAAGTATTGAGGGAAATTCAAAAAGTCGTAGAACAAACATTTCTAGATATTTGAAAAGGAATAAATCCCCATCTCTACATGTGAGCTTATTTAGCACTTTGATGCAAACAATCAATCAGTCAAGCAAACTAACTTTTCATTTCATTTTGAGTAGTCCAGTAAAATTTCAAATTTAATTATGTTTTGAGCTAGTTGCTGGATTCGGGTGATCGAGGCATCAATCGACGAGTATTTTTGGTTAAATTAAAAAAAAAAATTAAAAATTTTACCAAAAGGCCCCAACGGCCCCATTTGCTGCGATCGCTAAAATTTTACCTATCCCACTTACTCCCCATTATCTCGTGAACCAGGTGAGTTAGAAAGAGGTCTATTATGCCATTTTGTAAGTTAGGACTAAACCTTTCGATCGGTATATAACTCGATCTGATCGTACAGTCAAAGCAAATTTTCCAAATTAGCTGTATATATTGCTAGTCGCTTTTCCACATTGTGCTGCTTTCGTCACTAGAGCCAACTGTCGTCCGCAGGGATAGTAAAGTGGAATACTTTCGAGAAATAAAATGTTGCTCACGAGGTGCCAACTTCATATAATAAAACGGTGTCGAAATTCGATAGAAGAAAATTCAGCAGCAGTTTAGCTGAGCAGTCTTCACAAAAAAGAATCAGTGTTGTTAGATCTAAGGGGCTGTCGGTTTCCAACACTGTTAGTGAAACAGCTGATTTGCGCTAGGCTGCCTGTAAGTAGAATGAAATTTTCAATCCTCTTATCCCACTTGGCAAAAATTGCCGCCATTCATTTGAAAACAAAACAAAATGTTTGAAGTTATGTAACAAGAATACATAAGAATAATATATAAGGATACAACTGAAACCATCTTTGCACCCTGAATATACAAATTTTTTTTTATTTTTATTAACAAAGTGCAGAAATCTGCAAAATATATATATATATTGAGCTACCAAACATATAATATCCTACATTTTCCATTCTCCATACCTCCTCAATGTGTTCTAATCAGTTGTGTGTTTTTTAATTTAAACAAAGCGCGCAACTGATGAAACAGAGTTACCATTAGAATTTTGTTTATTTTTGTGTGTTGCATTGACAACACTGACTTTCTCTAGGCCTTAGCAAATGATTGGAATTTTTTCGCAAGCAAAGACAAACTTTTTCTGAGTATTCGCCTTAAAAATGGATAAAACCAACTTAAAGCATATTCTGTAATTTTGGCTACGATATCTTATAAAACAAAAAAGTTTTTCATACTAAGACTTGATTTTTATTTATTTATTTATTAATGCACGACTAAAAACAGTCGGCAAAGAAGAAATTATTAAATATAAAAATTAAGATTAAAATTTAAAATAAAATTAATATTAAATATAAGCAATATACTGCAAAGAAAAAATTAAAGTTAGAATTACTTTTGGGGTAAGCAAAAATTAATAATTAAAAATGATCCAACATTTGTTGCAAGGATTGGGGAAAATCCAGAAAAACCCAATCAGATCAGTAAATATTAGTGTTGTTGTTAGTAATAGTATGACTAATTGGCTATTAAGAATAATATATATTAGTATTAGTAAGGTTAGGAATTTAACGATTTAAAATATTGGAAAAGTGCGGATTTTAGGGAAGGGAGAGGGAGAGAGTTCTGAGTAGAAAACGTGAAAAAGGCTATTATAATTAGTGCATAAAACACGGAACGAACGGTGTGAAGCGTAATCAGTTGTGCATGTAGGTAAAAATAAAGGCCTGTAATTCCTAGTAGACCTGCGGGGGACCGAAAATCTGAGGCGGCCCAAACCGAAACTAGAATCAATGTCGCCATTAATCAATTTGCGAAGAAAAACCACACTAAGAGTTTTCCTACGATTAATTAAAGACGGAAGGTGAATAAGACGAAGCCTATGGGAGTACGGTGGTAAACGACGGCTGGGATCCCAGTTAAAACCACGTAAGGCGAAAAGCAAGAATTGCTTTTGAACTGATTCAATTCGATTCTGATTTATTTGATACTGCGGGCACCAAATGCATGAACAGTATTCAAGGATGGGACGGACTGAAGAGACGTAAAGGAGCTTAGTGGTGAAAGGATCATTGAATTCTTTCGACCAACGTTTAATGAAACCAAGTACTCCTTTGGCATCATTAACTATAGTGGAGATGTGCAAATTGAAGCATAATTTGCAGTCAAATAAAACTCCAAGCTCCTTTACAGTTTTTATACGTTGCAAAGGGATATTGTCAATCGTATAAGAACCTAAGTAGGGCCTAGAACGACTAAATGTCATAAACATACACTTTGAACAATTGAGATGCAACTTATTGGCCGAGCACCATAGTTGCATAGTGTTCAAATCGTCTTGCAGACTATTGTGAAACAGGGGATCAGTGTATGAAAAAATAAGCTTAACATCATCTGCATACATTAAAATATAAGAGTGGGACAGAATAGTGGGTAAATCCTTAATGAACAGTGCAAAAAATAAAGGTCCTAAGTGACTACCTTAAGGTACACCAAAAGTTTCACGAACCGAACTCGAAATGGTTGACCTAAGAAGCACTTTTTGGGTCCTACCTTTTAAGTAGGTGGAAACCCAACGTATAAAGGCGGGAGGGAGACCTACGCAGTTAAGTTTGTAAAGTAAGAGGTCATGGTTCACAGAGTCAAAGGCTTTATTGAAGTTAGTGTAAATGACATCAGTTTGCTTTTTCTCTGAAAATGCATCATTTACCAGGGAGGTAAATTCAAGCAAGTTGGTCGTAGTAGACCGACCCTTAATAAAGCCGTGTTGTGCAGGGGAAATTATCGATTTACATAGATGCTGCAAAGAAGAAACAAGGATTTGTTTCAAATAATTTAGGAATGGCTGATAGCTTTGCAATGCCTCTGTAGTTAGAAATATCAGACTTACCACCTTTTTTGTGGAGGGAAATGATATAAGATTCTTTCCAAAGATATGGAAAGATTGAAGTTTCGAGGGATAGATTAAAAAGCTTATGCAAAGGAGCAGCTAAAGAAGAACAGCATTCCTTAAGTAGACAACTAGGAATGTTTTCTGGCCCAGGAATGAAAGAAGATTTTAAAGAGCTAATAGAAGAGTTATATTGTTATAAGAAATAGATTGAAAAATAGAATAAGGATAAGATGAGTTGGAAGTGGAGATTGGAGAGTAGGTGGATTGAAAAAAGTTAGCAAATAGTTCAGCGGCTGCAAAGCCGTTGCCAGCAATATCTGTCCCAAGAAAAAAAGAGGAAGGTAAACTGGAGGATTTTCGCTTCAAGTTAACAAATTTATAAAATTGTTTAGAGTCACGGGAAAACTGTCTTTTGCAACGAGTTAGATAGTTCTCGTAGCATAGCGAGTTTAAATTGGCAAAGTCCGACTTGGCCGACTTGGTCCGAGAGATCAAGCATGTTATATAAGAAAATATCTTGATTTAAGGGAATAAGGTAATTTGAATTACTAAAAAGAGACCAAGAAATTTTAAGAAGATTAAAATCACCCAGCACAATAAATAAGTCGTTATCTTTAACTTTATGGTTAATTTCTTCAATACAGGCAAAATGTTGCAAGTAAACTGAAGGAGTAGCTCTTGGAGGGATATAAGAGCAGGTGATAACAATTAATCGAGTTTAAAAAGTTACTTTGACAGCAATAATTTCAATATCAGTAGTCACATTAAAAGAAATGCGTTCTGACTGAAGAGCAATAAGAACGCCACCACTTCGATTCGGTCGATCATATCTATATAAAAGGTAGTTACTTGACATAACTTCAGAATCAGACACTGTAGGAGTTAACCAAGTTTCTGACAATGCAATTATATCAGAATCAAAGAACATACTACTCAAATATAGATTTTTGAGCTTAGTAAGGAGGCCTCTAACATTTTGATAATGAATACTGGCCGCAGGTCTAGTTTTTTGAAGCCGTACTGGCGGGGTCCTGTACGTTGGAGCTGACGGCAGTAAGAGAAACAGGCAAGGGTTCACTACGCCTTTTGGGCTTAAACTCATGAACAATCATATGTTGTGGCCAAAATTTTGGATCACAAATGATAGAAAACGAGTCATGAGGGACACTTATTTTAAAAGATGCTATTTCGCGAGCAGTGGCAACATTAAATTTAGTGATTGAGACACTAGCAGAAATTTTGCTAGAAATGTACGTCGCTACAGATTCACAAGAAGTGTCCGAGGATAACCTGGACACAAATACTTGCTTACGAGGAGCAATAACATTTAATATAGGGACCTCAGATGTAGAGACAGCTATGTTATTAGTAGTATTGTTAGGCGTTGCATTGCGAGGAGGTCTACTCTTCCGACACGATCCAGTCCGCACCGAAGACGCGATGACTTGGGCTGGTTCAAATGTCCGAGTGATAGAATCACCTGCAGAAGGTGTAGGAGAATTGAATAGGTTAACAATACTCGCACTGGCCGATACGGACAACGTTGGGGAGACATCTTGATAGTGACGAGATGCCAATCGAGTCACGGGAGGCTGATTAACTGGTATATTAGGGGGAACTGCTAAAAATTGAGGATCAGGTGGTGAGTTAAATTTATATTAGCTAAGCAGATCGAGACTAGAGTCAAAATCACTCGAAAGAAGCTTAGCCATTTTAATAAGTTTTAAGAATTGGTTTCTCACAGAAGTATACATTCTTGAGAAATCAATTTGCAACTCGATACATATTGGACAAGACCATTTCACTGCACCTCATTCCTTTTTAGAAACGGCAATGATCTTATCACATATTGGACCTGAAAGTCCAGCACATTTGGCATGCATTAGATTATCACACAACCAACAATTAATAAATCTCGGTTGATCAAGACCATCGGCACACTTAACCCGAATCTTCCCAGCGTTACCATATGGTAACAAGCAATAGGCATTTACTAAAACTTAGTTTTTAGATAACATATTAACATTAGATTAACTTTTATTTGATATTCTAAGAGAAAATTGTTGTCTCTAACTGATAAAAAGTTGATTGACACAATCTCTTGAAGTTAGCTGATCGAAAAATGCGCATTAAGTTGCTCATTACATTCTGCAGTGCAAAAAAACGGCATTTGGCAATTCGTCGCAAGTAAATTTAAATCGTTAACTAATTTCAGTACTGAACTATATGCAATGCACCCATCATTAGAAAGGTAAAAGAGTGCTCTTTTTAATTATGAAACAAATTTTAAATAAAAAACACTTTTTTAAAGTTAATTTACGCTTTTTATTTTCGTGTTACCATATGGTAACGCTGGGAAGTACAGGGTACAGGTTTTTTCCATACATTTTTTCGCTTTTAGGTACTGTTTTGTTCATAAAATATGATTGCCCCTTTGGCAGCTATATGATATAGTGGTCCGATTTGAACTCAATTTGGTCAGGATGTGTAACAACACATAAGACACATATTCTAAGAGTTTGGTTGAGATATCTCAGAATAGAAAAAAGTTTTTCATACTAAAGGTGAATTTGACCCCGATTGTTCCTCTGACAGTTGTGTTATATATACGATATACTGCACCGATTTGACCCAAATTTGGTCCAATATATCAAGGAAGAGCCCCCCTGTTGGAATAAGTTGTGTTTATTAGACTTTTTCTCAAACATTTGTATTTTGTAGCATTAAGAAAACCTGTACCCTGTACTTCCCAGCGTTACCATATGGTAACAGCCGAAAAAATGATCCTGTCGATTATCCTGACAAGGACGAACAAAATGAATGTGTTTTTCGGATTCAGCGAACTCAAATTTATCAGCCCTGAAATTTTCATTAAGAAATTAGAAAAAATGTTGCTCAGGACGATTCGGGTTAATAGTTCAGTTTTTCTTACAGCACGACATATTTCCAACAGGGGTTAAAGATAAATAATTAGGTCGAATAGGCAGAAATTGCGCACGTAAATAGAGCGGGAGGCACTTAAATGAAGCTCAAAACCAGAGAGCAAAAAAAAAACAATTTGCTTTGAGAGCGCGCTGCTAAACAAAAAGAAATGCAGCAGCAAACACACACACACACAAATGTATTAAGATGTGCGAAGCGCCAAAACTGATATAAGGAGATGTAAACACAAACAAAAACAAGCGGGAAAGGCTATAGTCGAGATCCCGACCATATGATACCCGTTACTTACTTTAATATATTGAAAAGTACTTTAAAGAAAATACTTGTTTTCATCTGAAAACTTTAATTCGCCATAGCTGTCGTTCTACATGTCCGATATTAACCCGAATCGTCCTGAGCAACATTTTTTCGAATTTATTAATGAAACTTTCAGGACTGGTGAATTTGAGTTCGCTGAATCCGAAAAAAATATTCGTTTTGATCGTCCTTGTCAGGATAATCGACAGGACCATTTTTTCGACTGTTACCATATGGTAACGCTGGGAAGTACAGGGCACAGGTTTACTTAATACTACAAAATACAAATATTTTTGAAAAAATCAAATAAATACAGCTTCATTCAACAGGGGGGATCTTCCTTGATATATAGGACCAAATTTGGGTCAAATCGGTGCAGTATATCGTATGTATAACAAAACTGTCATAGGAACAAACGGGGTCAAATTCACCTTTGGTAAGGAAAACTTTTTTCTATTCTGGCATATCTCAACCAAACTCTTAGAATATGTATCTGATATGTTCCTATACATCCTGAGCAAATTTCAAATCGGACCACTATATCATATAGCTGTCATAGGAGCAATCATATTTTATGAACAAAACAGTGCGAAACGCGAATAAAATGTATGGAAAAAACCTGTACCCTGTACTTCCCAGCGTTACCATATGGTAACACGAAAATAAAAAATGAAAATTAAGAGAGAAAAAGGGGTTTTTATTTAGAACTTTTTTCAAAATTAATAAGTGCACTCTTTTACCTTTCTAATGATGTGTGCATTGCATATAGTTCAGTACTAAATTTAGTCAAACGGTTTAAGTTTACTTGCGACGAATTGCCAAATGCCGTTTTTTTGCACTGCAGAATATAATGAGCAACTTAAAGCTCATTTTTCGATCAGCTAACTTCAAGAGATTGTTTCAATCAACTTTTTATCAGTAAGAGACAACAATTTACTCTTAGAATATCTTATAAAAGTTAATCTAACGTTAATATGTTGTCTAAAAATTAAGTTTTAGTAAATGCCTATTGCTTGTTACCATATGGTAACGCTGGGAAGATTCGGGTTAATGCGATTCAGTAGGATAATAGATAACGCTAATAATCACAAAAAACGTACTATCTTGAATACTGTGGGTGTGGTGGTTTTTCGCGATTTGCGGAGGCGGAGGGGGGCGTGGATTAAATTTGAAACAAACTTGTTCTGCGTTAGGTATATGTAAATCTGTGTGCAAACTTGGTTACTCTATCTCTTTTAGTCTCTGAGATTTCTTTGTTCAGACGGTTTTTCGCTATTTGCAGGGGCGGAGGGGGGCGTGGCTTGAATTTGAAACAAACTTGACCTGCTGCAACGCCTTTGTGATCTGCGTGTGAAAGTTTGGTTACTCTATCTCTTACACGGACAGACAGACGGACAGACACACATGGCTATATCGACTCGGCTATTGTTGCTGATCAAGAATATATATACTTTATGGGGTCGGAGATACCTCCTTCGCATTCCAACGAACACAATATACCCTTATACTTATTTTTTATAAGTATTGGGTATAACAATCGGTGTGCTTACAATAACAACAAACTTGTGTGAGCGAGGTGTAAAGCAAAAGCCGAAATACACAAACAAACACACACACAAGAATGTTAAGATTTAAGGGAAAATGCAAAACTAAGTTTAGCAAAAATAAAATGCTATTTATTTTGACCACACTGCACAAATGATACAACTTACACAGCAAGTCGATGAAAGTTTACGAGCCAAATTAAAACACGTCTGTTTCGCATAAGCAAAGAACTCTCTCTGTTTTGTTTTTGCCGATCGGTATTATGGCAGCTATATGATATAGTTGTCCGATCCAAAAAGTAAACCAACTTAATCTGCCTGCAATATAGAGGAATCTACATACTAAGTTTGGTGTCACTAGCTTTGAAATTGTTCTTATAATTTGGATATGAAATTTTCTGTGTCGATTTTTGGAAATAATGGGGGCGTGCCCGAATTTTATAACTAACTTAATATGCCTGCAATATAGAGATACCTACATGCCAAGTTTGGTGTCTCTAGCTCTTATAGTCTCTGAGATCTATTTGTTCATACAGATGTCAGGACAAACGGACATTACTATATCGACTTGGCTATTGATGCTGATCAAGAATATATATTCTTTGTAGGGTCTGCCACGCCTCCTTCTGCCTCTTACGCACATTTTCGTTAAAACAAACCCCATAGACCCCTTTACTTTTTTTTAAGTACGGGGTCTAAAAAGAACAGACCTTTTCAACGGAATCCGAGCGTACAAGATAGAAATAAATTAAAATAAATTAAATATGTATGTAATTGTTGAGTAGTGAAATCTGACTAATTGCCAAAATCGAATTTAGCGTGTCAATGTTAGGATTTCACCAAAAGAACTTGGCTAAATACTAAATAAATACGTTCGATCTCTGCATTCAACCATGGCACTATGATTATTAAAAAGAAAATTGACATTCGACACTGCGCAAAAATTAATTTTTATGTACATAAAAGCTCACCCTTTTGTGCACAGTGCAAAACGTCAATTTTTTGTAAATTATATATATAAAGTTGTTAGTCCAACTGACAGATTTTGCATTGTACAGGCCAAACGGTTTGACGTCCGACCCTGAAACTTGGCCACAATATTCGTAAGATAATTTTATCGGGAGAGAAGGCGGGATTTTTCTAAAATCGACCTGAAAAAGCGTTAAATTAAAGGTCAAAGTTCCCATATATTTTCTGTTTACATGTGTTGTAGAGTTTGGTGAATCGTAGCATGCAGTGGCAAAGTGGTGCAGAGGATGGTCTGTTAGATTCAGAAGCAGTAGCTCCGGGTTCGAATCTTGCTTGATCATGGCTTTTTTAATTTTTTTTTATTAAATTTTATTAACATATAATATTATATATTATATTTAAAGATTTTTTTACAATTTAGTCAAAATCGGGTTACCATATAATATAGCTGCCAAAGGAACAATCGGGTTCACATTATATTTTAATATGAAAATCTTATTTGTTTTTTTTTAAGGTATCTCAACCAAAGCACAGATTCGCTTTTGCACGCCAAGTCTTAAACTTTTCTGCCAAATCTAGAAGTTTCACGCCAAATCTGGCTTTTCCCAAAGTCCAATTGCAGGGGCAGCTGGCAGCGTGAATATAATTATTCGTTTCTTTTCAAAAAATGTTATATTATATACATTTTTTGCTTCTTATAACATTCAGCAGGAAATTTCTAACAACCAAAAATTTTAAATTCTTCTCAAATAACTAATAACTGATAATAATTGAAAAGAAGCAGGGACCGTAATCATTATAAGTTATATAATAAAAATTACATAGTAATGATTATATTTTAATTTTAAACAATTTTGTTTAGTGATAATAATTATTTTAGAGTAATTTTATAAAACTTAGACCGTAATCATTATTTTTGATCAAAAAAAATAAAACTCACAAATAATGATTAGTAATGATTTTTACTTTTTTCTTCACTGATAATAATTATTTTTGAGTAATTTTATAAAACTTAGACCGTAATCATTATTTTTGATCAAAAAAAAATAAAACTCAAATATAATGATTATTTATGATTTTTATTTTTTTCGCTCAAAATAAAACTCAACAGTATTTTACGGCCTCTGGGTTAAATATTTTGCCAATATTATTTTTTATTCTTATAAATGGAACCTAAAGCTACCTCCCAGCATAATAAATAATATTTAGCAAAATATTTAACCCAGAGGCCATAAATTACTGGAGTTTTATTTTGAGCGAAAAAAATAAAAATCATAAATAATCATTATTTTTGAGTTTTATTTTTTTTGATCAAAAATAATGATTACGGTCTAAGTTTTATAAAATTACTCAAAAATAATTATTATCAGTGAAGAAAAAAGTAAAAATCATTACTAATCATTATTTGTGAGTTTTATTTTTTTTTATCAAAAATAATGATTACGGTCTAAGTTTTATAAAATTACTCTAAAATAATTATTATCAGTGAAGAAAAACGTAAAAATCATAAATTTAAAAATCATGACGGAAATGCAGAGCCTAAGAAAAAATAAGGATTTTGGTGTGAACCATATTTTTCTAGGTCCATTAGAAGTGTGTGATTTTTTTAGTTAAAAAAATAAAAATAATCATTATTTACGGTCCCTGAAAAGAAGTTTATTCAAGAAAAATATAAGTGCTCCTCTTTTTCACGTTTCATTTTCGCGAGCGAAGCGAGCAGGGGGCGGAGCCTCCTAGTATATCATTAAGCTGTTATTGAAAAAAGCAGTCGAAAATGTATTACAACGCTCTGCAACAGCATCAAGCGAGCAATATAGTTTTTAATTTTTGCAGTCTTTGATACTTCCATAGTAAGTACGGGTTCTCCGACAGTCGAGTATGCTCGGACCGCGCCGCGCCGGACTTGCGAGCGAAGCGAGCCGGGGGTTGGCGAGCGAAGCAAGCATGGGGCGGAGCCCTATAGTTTCCTTTCCAATCCTAACCATGTTTTTTAAAAAGAAACAACAATGAGTAATGTAACATTAAGGATATGTTTTTAATAATTTTTTAAAAGAATGAGTATATAAAAAAACGTAACAAAAAATTGGTCATCAGGATAGCGCCACCTGCGATAATTTTCATTTAATTCAGTTTTTAAGCAACGAAAATGTTTTTTTGCATATATATTTTAGTAACTTTTAGGTGAAATTACTATTGCGTGGTACCGCCTTGTTTTTAAAATAACATCGAAAATTCGATCGAAAATTCAATCGTAAAGTTTTTTAATGTAATTAATTGATATGGTGGACCAAGCGTGTTTGATCCCTTCGATTAACTTGGTTATATTACTGTATTGTTTTCCGGAGTCATACACTTTTCTGGCCAAAAATCCCCAGACGATTTCGATGATATTTAGGTCGGGAAAGTATAGCCACTCGAGGAGATCAACTTTTTGTCCCTGAATCCACGATTTCACAGAGTGGGCACACTGCCTTGAAGCATTATCATGATGGAAATGCCACTGGAGATTTTGAAAAACGTTTTGGAAGTGTTGAAAAGCCGTTCGTAGCATGCTTTTTTAGTTCTGCGCGTTCATGCGCGATGTTAAAAACTGTAGCTCACAGGTGCCAAAATACGAAATGGCTCCCCACACCATTACACCCCCGTCACAGCTGTGCAAGCGGTCCAAATGCTCCTCTTTGCGTAGGTCATGAAAGTAATAGTTATATCCATCGGGACCTTCTAAATTAAACTGCAAATTTGAAGCTTGTCTCACTATTGCTCTCTTGTCTGCGTGGGAAATCAATTGATTCTTGCCGCCTTTGAAGTTTTTTTCCATAAAATTCTATATTTCGAAGAACATTTTATGAAATTTTATGAAAGAATAGTCCAGAGTTATAGAATGCTTAAATTTTAGATTTTTCTTCCAAAGATAAAACGGTTCATCTTCCCATATTGTGCGTTTATTTGAAGACAATTATTAATTGAAGCTACACAAAAAATTTGGTGAAAATTTGAAATTGAGAGCGCTAACCTGATGATGCACAATGAATGCAAGCTTTTTCGTCGAAAAGAAAACACAATAGAAAATAAAATAAAACGGTTCTTTCTAAGAGCTTTTTTTTATATTTTGCAAAAGAGCACATATGATCACTGCAAAAGCAAAACAGTAATTACGTAGTTGAGTGCTATAGTAATGTAAAAAACAGCAAAAACATATGTATGTGTGGAAGAGGGGGCGCTAACCTGATGACGCGCTGTGTACATGAGGGCTGATATTATACATTCTGATCAAATTTAGTTCAAATCGGTCAACTATATCATATAGCTGCCATAGAGACGCTCAGTCAAAAATTCAGTTTTAGTATGGAATTTTTTTTTTAGATATCGTTACCAAACTCTTAGAATATGCATTTAAGTTAGATTTGTACATCCTGATCGAAGTTCGCTCAAATCGGTCTGCTATATCATAAAGCTGTCAGAGGACCGCTCGGTTGAAAAAAAAAGTTGTAATATGACAGGTTTTTTTATTTTTTGAGACATCTTAACCGGTTGAATATATCATATAGCTGCCATAGGAACAATCGGTTGAAAAGCAACTTGTAGTGCAGAGTATTTGGGACTAGGGTATCCTACTGTCGAGCATGCTCGACTGTATACGCAACCCATTACGAGGGAAGCAAGCAGGGGGAGGAGCCTCCTTGTTTTTTTCTGAGTGTAGTTTTTGTAGTCTCTGAGATCGAAGCGTTAATTTTTAATGAGAGAGCATAAGAGAGAACATTTTTGTGGAAATTGTTTCTTTTATTATTAATAACTTTTAAGCCGTTGATGTTTTTAATTCATTAATAAAAATTATTTACATTTTATTTGAGTAACGTGTATCTCATATTTGGATACTTGACTATAGCGTTCTTACTTGTATGTTTTCTATTATTGCCATCTTATGTTTTGAAAGCTTGAAATAATTTCGTCATTGCAAACATTGCTTTCGTTTGGTACTGTTGTGACATAGGCGTATATACACCGGCATGCTTTGAGATGCTTATTTTGGAGCTCCATATTCGGTTGTCGTCAAACATATTGCATTCCATCGGAACGAAATATGTTACATTTTGACTCGTATGCAACATATAAAGTCATTACAGAAGGAAATTGGACGTGTTTCGTCCTTCTGAGCAAATTTTAATCTGCATATAAAGCCAACAGTATGGCTGTGCAATAATTGGGCACCCATTGCGGGCTTAGGCGTTGAAAACCTGGTTTTTTTTGATGGCATAATGGATAAGTATATGTACCTTCAATTATTAAAGGATAATTTGCCCCAAAGCGCCGAAAATCTGGGCACACGGAGTACTTGAAAGTTCTATCAGCCCAGTGACCCAAAACATAAAGCGGGCAATGAGCTGTCCTGGTTAATGTGGAACTGCCCTCATGTGATAGATCCACTAGTCCTGCCACCTGACCTCAATATAATCAAGAGTTTTTGGCCAAATTTTGGATCTGCTACTCGATAAAGGACAATTTCCAACAAAAATGCGCTTAAAGCCGTACTGTTGGAGGGAGGGTCAAAAATCTCCAGCGATACCACAGGAAACTTGAATTTTTCAATGGAAACAATTCTTAAAGGGACTATTAAACTAAATGGAGGCCACAAAATATATTTTTTTTGAGTTTTCCAAAAAATATTTAACATTAAGTGATCTGCACGAAATAAGCTGTGACATGGGAAAAGGCGATAGTTTTAGTTTTCCTTAGTTTTAAAGGTTATTTTTAGAAATATATTAAAAGTGATGTATCCGAACTAATGTAGAACGACTGCTGAAAATAACTGCATTTAAATTATTTTGATTCCTCTTATAGTTTACTAGCTACCCTGCTCCAAAGTTTTACTGTACCCTTGCACGAAATAAGCTGTGATATTTTCCTGTATATTTTATTTTCTTCACATTAATGAGTTTTGATTGAACAATCAACTGTAGAGCGCAGATGTCCAAAGGTTACTATACAACCTGTTAAACAATGTATAATGAGTTAATTTCATTAGCTTGTTAAATATTTTTAATAACAAATTAACACGCACCCGGCGACAACGATTTCGATGGTCACGCATATAGCCACGCTTACAAAGGCTACGTTGTACAGCCAAGAGCATGCCCCTTTCCACGGAGTTGGTGGTGTTCCCTTTTACTTCCACACTCTTTTCACTGTTCGGCAAATTATAGTATATGACACGTGAAGCTCTGGTCTGTAGCAGAGGTAGAATCACCAGTCCCAAGAATAGACTCAATCCAAAAATTCCCAGTCTTCCTGTAGGCCACAATCGCACCATTCCGTCGAAGTTAATACACTAATGTCTGCCGTTTGTTCCAGAATCCATAACTGATATGCACGTCGCAAAGTCGCTCTCAGCACGTTCAGCGATGGAAAATTTCTTATCAGTTTGTTTACAGCTTAACATAGACGCTCATTTTTACAATTTATTTCGATCAGAAATCTGCCTATAGTTCTCTCATTATACCCTGTGCCCATTAACAATGGGCAAAAAAGGGTATAATGTGTTTGACAGAATGTATGTAACAGGCAGAAAGAGGCGTGGCAGACTCTATAAAGTATATATATTCAGCAAAGTATATGTAGCCAGGCGCAATCGTTAAGATATCACTCCTTAACTGAACAATCAGTTACGAAGTAAGTCTATTTAACGACCCTGAAAATTTCAAAGCGATTCATCCATGAATAAAGGTGATATTTAAGAATTACTTTTAATTCAATAATTACACATGCAAAGCAAAATGAAAGGCAGTTCGCTCTAGTGACGAAAGCAGCACGAAGGGTGCGAAAGGCGACTAGCAATATATACAGCTAATATAGAAAATTTATTATGACTGTCCGAACAGATGGAGTTACATACCGATCGACAGATTTAGTCCTAACTTACAAAAAGATATTACCTGTTAACTGAATATAGACATTTTTGCATCGGTCGGAAATCTCGTTTTGAGTACAAACAACCTTTTTGGTTTTATTAGATATCTCAACAAAACTGATAAAATATGCATGTAACTTAGTTGACCAAATTTAGTTGAAACCGCACCACTATATCAGATAGCTGTCATAGGACCGATCGGGCGAGAATTAGGCCTTTGTATGAACAACTCTTTTGATTTATGAGATATCTTAACCAAATTCATAGAATATGCATTTTAGTTAGTTTAATACATCCTAACTGAAGTTGGTTCAAATCGGACCACTATATCATATAGCTGTCATTGGACCGATCGGGCGAAAATCAAGTCTAGGTATGAAAAAATTTATTTTCCATAGTAAGTACGGAGTCTCCGACAGTCAAGTATGCTCGGCTGTAGTAACTCAAACGAAGCGAGCAGAGTGCGGAGCCTCCTATTTATTTTATAATTAAAAAAAAAAATTTATTTAAAAAATATAAACAAAAATTATTCAAATATTTAACTATCTGCCTGCATCTATATGTATTAAATTCTTTGGCCTGTCATTCATTCACTCACTCACTCACTTACTAACTCACTCACTCATGTATCTTTGTACAGGCCAAACGGCTCAAGATACAAGTTTGAAATTTTGGGACAGCAAAGTGGTGACAATTTCATCGGGAGATAAGGCTGCGTTTTTTTAATTTTGGCTACAAGTTTGTAAAATTTGAGGCCAAAGTTCGCGTCTATTTTGATTTACATATAGCAGCGTTTGGTCTGCTGGCGTGTTTAGTGCTTAGGTAGTGGAGCGGATGGTGTCGTAGACTCACGCGCATATGGTCGCAGGTTCGAACCTAGCTCAAAGAAGATTTTATTTTTATTAATATTTTTTTAAAATTTACGATATTTTACAATTTGGTCAAAATCTGGTTGCTATATAGGAACAATCGGGTTAAGATTAACCTTTTGAATGGAAAACTTCTCTATTTATTAAGTTATCTCAACCAAACTCATAGATTGTGTGTTTGAGACTACACCCTGACCAAATTTGGTCAACATCGGGTAACTATATCATATACCTGCCATTGGAGCAATTGGATGGAAAATACTTAATAAAAAGTACGGGGGTCTATTGGGCTTATTTTAACGAAAATGTGCGTAACAGGCAAAAGGAGGCGTAGCAGACCCCATAAAGTATATATGTTCTTGTTCAGCATCAATAGCCGAGTCGATATAGCAATGTCCGTCTGTCTGTATGAAATCCTAGATCTCAGAGCCTACAAGAGCTAGAGACACCAAACTTGGTATGTAGGTTCCTTTATATCTATTTATTTATTTCAATAAAAAACATTACAATGTGTAGTAATGATAAAAACTATTATAAACAAGAATTTAAAAATAAATTCTGCACCACCGACCCGGTGGGACAAAGTTTATAAGGCTATGGTCCGACTCACAGCAGCATAGTGGACGGCAGTACAGTATTAACAAAACCAAATTATCTTAAGTATAACATAACAGATTTTCTTATATTAGGTACAGAAAATTGAGAACTAATAACAGAATATAAGTTATTATAAGCAAAGAACATAAAACGGTTCGTGAAGAGTGTAATTCGCAAAACAGCGCCGTAGAGATAATGGTTTAAAGTTACGCAAGGCTCTTGGGGGAACAGCAAACTTTAAATTGGATAGGAGCTCAGAAGAGTCAACGGTTCCGTTAATTAGATGAAATAGAATAGGGTAAATCGATAAGTTCCAATCTAGCAGAGTAGGGAGGAAGTCTAAGGCTAGGATTCCATGGAAGGCCGCTAAGAGCAAACAGCAAAAATCTTTTTTGTACTGATTCAATCATATCTTGGTAAACAGCATACTGGGGACTCCAGACACAGGAGCAGTACTCAAGGCCAGGACGCACCAGTGACATATAAAGTAGTTTAGTGGTATAGGGGTCATCAAACTCTTTCGACCATCTTTTTATGAAGCCACGATTACTATTAACCATATTGACCACGAGGGCAATATGATCATTAAAGCATAGTTTATTGTCAAATAACACTCCAAGATCATTAACGGATGAAATACGCTTAAGTTGAGCAGATCCAATTGAGTAGGGCATAATGCAAACATTAGAACGATAGATGGACATCACTGTGCATTTGGAGTGGTTAAGGATAAAATCATTAGCTGAGCACCACGCACTCAAAGAATTTATATCATCCTGCAGCTGGTGATGAACAGAGGGGTTGTTGTAAGAGACTCAAAGCTTTACATCGTATGCGTACATCAGGACCTTAGCATGCAATATGACTAAAGGAAGGTCATTAATAAATAAGTTAAAAAGGAGAGGACCAAGATGACTTCCTTGCGGCACCCCAGATGTAACGTCGATCACCTTAGACAGTGTTTGAATGAATAAATTTCTTTGAGTTCTATTAGTCAGGTAGTCAGCAATCCACTTTAATAAATTTGGCTGAAAGCCAAGCATGTCAAATTTTCTAATTAGAAGATTGTGACTAACTTTGTCAAATGCTTTACTAAAGTCCGTGAAGACAACATCAGTCTGCATTTTGTTAAGAAAACCATTACTAATGTAATTACAGAATTCCAAAAGATTTGTGGTTGTTGAGCGACGTTTCATAAACCCATGTTGCGTATGGCTGATTATAGAGAAACACAGGTGTTGCAAGTGGCAGACAAACATTTGTTCGAGCAACTTAGGAATTGCTGACAATTTTGAGATGCCACGATAATTTTCAACACAAGATTTACTGCCCTTCTTGTGAAGAGGAATAATGAAAGAGCTTTTCCATGCCTCGGGAAAAGAGGATGTAATAATAGAAGCATTAAAAAGAATACTTAACGGGATGCACAGTGAATCCGCACAATACTTGAGTATGCAACTTGGAATACCGTCGGGACCAGGAGAAAATTTTGATTTTAAGGCTTTCATGGATTTACAGACATGCGCACAAGTAAATAACGGAGGAAAAATTGAACTGGAGCTATTAATATTATATGGATATGACAAACTAAGTTTAGGATCAGAATATGATTCTTGAAAATATTTGGCAAATAGATAAGCTATTTCGAGAGCTATTAACTTTTGGGGTGAGCCATGTTTCAGTAAAAACGATTATATCAGCTTCGAAAGCGGCACTACCAATGAAAAGTCTGCTAAGTTTACCCAGAACTACATAGAACTAGGCGTTCGCCTAGTTAAAATGGAACTCATGCATAATAGTATGTTGAGGCCAGAACGACGGTTCAAGCACAGATTTTAAAATGCGTTCAGGCAACGAAATTTTGAAAGATGCAATTTCGCGCTGATGCTTAAATGCTAATTTAGAGACAATAATCTCCTCAGGTATCCCATATTTTAGTTGACGGCAAATATGGCTTCTTAATAAATCCTCAGTGACAGCCGCCGCGAGTCTAGAAACAAAGATAGACTTTCGCGGAGGTATGGCAGACAGGACAACAGGCTGAAGAGTGGCTGAAGACAGTGGTGGAACAGCAGTCAGTGCATCAGAGCCATTATAAATAGCAGCAGCATTGGCTGTCTCAACAGCAAATGCTGTGTCAGCATTTGCATCCACGACATTGACCACAGCAGTAACATCAGTGATAAAGACATTGGCGACGCTTTCTGCATTAAAAGCGCCGGTGAAAGTAGCATATGGGTGTTTCCAAAGTCACGGTCGTTACCATTTTTCGGAGATTATTTAAATAAAATTCCAACCTAAGCAAATAGTCCACGAGGATTGCCTAATTTTACACCTACGAAAGTTCAAGCATCAGTAGCAACCGAAAGCATTCATAAGAAGTCTAATTTCAATACTTTTTTTGACCATTAAAAAAGTCATGGTCGTTACCTTACAAATGAGCTCTTTTTGATTTTTGTCAACAAACATAGTTTTCTGTAAAATTTTGCACAGGATGTGATAGGTAAAAAAATTTGATTAAATTCTTTGGAATGTTTTGTTTAAGGAATGAGTTAATTTTCAAACTATAGAAAATTAGTTACCAAAAAAAAAAGTTTTAAAAAGGTCATGGTCGTTACAGGTGAAAGTCACGGTCGTTACATTATAAAAAATTAAACGATTTTTGTGTTTGCATCCATTTATTATGAGTAAAAAAAAAGAAAAACATAAACGAAAGGCTATATTCTGTTGCGTACAATTAGTGTGTTAAGTTTATTGCTGTTTTATTCGCCTTGAGATGAAGAATAAACGTCATTATAATGTAAACGTTTTAGGATATTCATTTTTAAAACTGATACGCCTGTTAAACCCGATTGCACGGAATTTACGTTGTCTTTTTGAAAATAGTGCAGTTGTTGAATTTTTTCGATAGGGGTGTTTCCAAAGTCACGGTCGTTACTTTTTTTCGGAAATTTTTTTAATAAAATTCCAACCTAAGCAAATAGTCCACGAGGATTGCCTAATTTTACACCTACGAAAGTTCAAGCATCAGTAGCAACCGAAAGAATTCATAAAAAGTCTAATTTCAAAACTTTTTTTTTAAATGCCGAAAAATAGGTAATGGTCGTTACATCGATAAAAAATTGTTTAAAAAATCAAAGGAGACATTTGATGCTTATGTGGTCTTACGAAATTCTTCTTCTTGCTTACCTTCTTACTATCCGCTACAGTAATATTATATTGCTTAAATCATTTACAGAATAATCAAACTTCTATGCTTTTAGGGTAATGGTCGTTACACTCGTTTAGGCTATTTTTGATTTATTCACAAAAATTGTAATTTTCAATTGTCGCCTTCGGGATTGTTCCTAAGCATGAAGAAATTTTTTAGCTGTCACGTGGCTTTTGTTTTCTTTGTAAACCACCATTAGAACAGTTTTTCCAGAGCTTACAAAAGGCCATGCAATTTGCCGGGAAAAAATCGGGTATGGTGTACGAAATTCAAAGCAGCATATTTTTGTTAGTATAAAGAAAATTAAATGTAATCCTTCGGAAAAGGACAGATACATTCATTTTGTGTAATATTAGCGGAAAAATAAATAAAAAATACTAATTTTATTTTTGAGTTGTAAGAGGTCATTTTCTGTGGAAACACCCATATCCAACTTTATTGGCATCAGGTTCAGCAACACTCGCTGCAGTGGCAACATCAGGAATAGTGACATCGGTGCCATTGACTGTGATGCCAATATTAAGTGCATTTGCAGCAGCCTCAGAAATAGCTGATGCAGCGTTGGTGGACACAAGGTGAACCTCCGTAAGACATCCCGATGCAGATATGGGTGTAGATATAGGTGTTGCCGGCAGATCAAGTTCTGGAATAGATAAATTATTATTAGGTAAAGAAAGATTGCTCTTCTTTCTTTTGGGAGACTCATTGGTCACTATAAGGTTTTTAAAATGTGACTCCATATCTAGAAATCTTGCATTAAGTTCACAAAAACCAGAGTTTACAAGATCAATTTTCAGCTGAGTTTGACGCATAAACACTCGCATATCGATTTCCATTCTTCGACAATCCCAGCAAGACCAGCTTAAGCCGCAGTTGGCTTTTATCAAATCACCTACTCGGCCACCGATATGGTTAAATTCAGCACAAGTAGTAAGAGCAGTGTTATCACATAGCCAGCAATACACACAGGATTGACGTGAGTTTATTTTGCGACCGTAAACGCAGCGGGCAGCACAGCAAAGACTCATGTTTCAAAAAATAGAAGAAACAAGGGGGCTCCGCCCCCTGCTCGCTTCGCTCGCCTACCCCCGGCTCGCTTCGCTCGCGATGAGGTGTGGTATGTCTACAGTCGAGCGCACTCGACAGTAACTTGCTCGATACCCAAACGTTCACAACCGACTATTCCCCTTCTTTTCATAGAAAAAACGATAATGAGAGAACATAAATGAAACAAAAGAAAATTGCAAAGCAGACACAATAAAAATTAAATGCGTTGGTTTTTTTTGGTCATAGACATATCGTGACGGTGGCTGAGATGGATGATCTTTTGCTTTGCGACAAAATTCTATCGGTTCGATTCCCGGTGTGGTCAATTCCTTTTGTTCATTTATATAAAATTTGGCCTTGTGGCGTTGATTTTGTGTTTCCATACATTTAGTTACTCTTTTCACAAAATCAAAGAAAATACAAGTTGTTAAAAAAGAAAATAGTTGACAAAAAAAAAAAAAAAAAAGTTGCACATGGGCAAGATTGAAACGGGATTCGAACTCTCGACTCATCGCCTCGAAATACACTGCTCTATCATCAGAGCCATCGGAGCATTATATTTGCATGTGGCAATATCAATGTATATCATTTTTTTTCGTTGTACGTTTTGCACGTTTCTTTTGTTTCAATTATGTCTCGCTCGTTAGAAGAGAAGCCCTACATACACACATACATACATGTGCAAATAAAGCTATTTATAGAACCAAATTCGTTTTGCTGCTAATTCATGGTACTGATTGCAAAATGTGCATCACATAAAATTATTGATTAAGTATGTAAAGTATTCATTTAAAAAGTATGTAATTATTAATTAATATGTAATTAATTTAATGCAATGAAAAAAAAAATAAAAATAATAATAATAATAAATAATAAATAATTTGGTTCAAAACAAAGAGTTGTTTTGATCCCGAGTCCAATGTACCCACAAATCGCATGCATTGCTGCAAGTTTTGTACCAAAATCTGGCCACTGCACGTAGGCATGAGAAATGTGAAGTTTTGATTTAATATCTTCTGTATTTGTTATCCGATTGCAATGCAGTTTTCAGGATGCATTATCAAAATTGTGTTTAGTGTGTGTGCAGATTTTGACATCTGTACCTATTAAATTGGCCTTGTATTTGGATATTTTAGTTTTTTGTCGATTACAGGATAATTGGGGGGCGTGGCAAAATTCTAAAATAAACTTGATCTGCGTGCGCAACATAGCAGTATTGTCACCAAATTTGGAATCTCTATCTCTTATAGTCTCTGAGATCCAGGTGATTATATTTTCTCCATATATCATATTTTCTCAAACTACTTCCCTGTTTATAAACCGATCTCAATGAAATTTTCAGCACACCTCAGGACTCGTCCCCCCATCCTGTGTGCCAAGTCTCAATGCTGTAGCTTTAATAGTGCTCTTGTTATTAGATTTTATATCATTTACGTGGGCGGACGTGGGCGGGGTCAAATTTAAATACAAACTTAGTATAGATCAACATCCTAGGAGTACTGTCACCAAATTTGGTGGCTCTTACTTTTATAGTTGCGGAGATATATGTGTTCAAAATTCTGTACCATAATCGACACGAATCTAATAGGCTCTATACCCATTTTTTGGGTATCGACCTAAAAAAAGATTGTTAATTAGAAACAACAAAACATAACAATCTAGAATGACAAGACAAATAATGTAAATGTAATGCAACAGCAGTAAGCAAAGTACATTAGTTTGTAACTTGTGTATGATAGTATGTATGTTTGAAGTATTGTAGGTAGACGCGAAGTGTAAACAGCAGAGTACCGCAAACTACAGCGGGCCAGAAACTTCAGCAATAACAACATACACGTCGGGCGGGGTCAATTGAGTTCAGCGCGAACAACAATGTCTTAGGAAGCAATCGCAGCCAAAAACGACAGCAAAGTTAGGCGTAGGCGTAAATGCACAAACAACAATTGCTTAGAAGCAAGGCAAAGCAAGACGAAAACTTTGTAATGCGCGACAACAACAATGTTATGTTGCTTGTAGAAATCAACAGTTTATTAATATAAATCGTTTAAAAGTCACTATCTTTCGGTGCGCAGTTTAATAACGTTAAACAGTAGAGATATCTACATCCGAACAATAAGACTAAATTATTTGATAATAATTAGTATAATCAGTATTTAATATAATTCAGAGCGCAAGGTGAAAACACGTTTAACCACGACGAAGACCGAATGATGCAAGCAGAGCAAGTTTGTTTCAAAATTTGGCCACGCCCCCTTTATCGCCCACGAATCGAAAAACAAAATTTCACATCCAAATTATAAGAACAAATTAAAAGCTAGTGACACCAAACTTAGTATGTAGATTCCTCTATATTGCAGGCATATCAAATTTGTTTCTTTTTTCGATCGAACCACTATATCATATAGCTGCCATTGAACCAAGTAGTCGAAAATGTATTCAACGCTCTGCAACAGCATCAAGCGAGCAAAATAATTTTTAATTTTTGCAGTCTTTCCTATTTCCATAGTAAGTACGGGGTCTCCGACAGTCGAGTATGCTCGATTGTAGCACCGCGAGCGAAGCGAGCAGGGAGCGGAGCCCCCTAGTTTTTACTAAGTGTTACACCCTGTTCAAATTTGGTCTAAATCGGATGACTATATAAAATAGCTGCCATTGCAGCGTCGGTTTCAAATTTACCTCGTGTAGAGGTTTTTTTGTGTGAAATTAAAAATTTTTGCAATTGGTTTTGCTTTTGAGATTGTAACTTTATCATTCATTTTACTTTTATATATTTTTTAAATAAATTACCGATGAACTAGGACGTGTTCTATTTCCATCGGTGAACGTCGGTCAAAAACCGACCCTGTCAAATTTTTATGTGTTCACACGACAGCTGACAGCTTTTCAGCAAAAAGTGTCGGTGAAAAAACGTTCGTCTGACCGGGGCTTAAGGAAAATAAAGTTTTTCATACTATGACTTGAATTTCGCCCTATCGGTCCGATGATAGCTATATGATATAGTGGTCCGATTTGAACCAACTCTGGTCAGGATCTTTATGTTTAATTTATGTGCATATTCTTTTAGTTTGGTTACGATATCTCATAAAACATAATAGTTTTCATACTAAGACTTAATATTGGGCCGATCAGTCCTAGACAGCTATATGATATAGTGGTCCGATTTGAACCAACTTTGGTCAGGATATATAAAACTAAGTTATATGCATACTGAATTAGTTTGGTGAAGATATCTCAAAAAACCAAAAAAATTTTCATACTAGGACTTGATTTATATGATATAGTGCTCAGATTTTAACCAAATTTGGTCCGGATATAAAAAAACTAAGTTAAATGCATATTTTATCAGTTTGGTTCAAATATCTCATAAAACCAAAACGTTTTTCGTACTAAAACGTGATTCAGTTAATAGGTAATATCTTCCAAGTCCTTCAGCCGAAATTGGTGCTTCATATAGCAAAAAATGCGAAACATTACATATTGAAAATAAATAAAAATAGTAAGAGCCAAAATTCGCCAAAAAGTAAGCTAAAAATACTTATTTCACATGTAAATTGTTACCTGAGTACTTTAGAACAAAAATTGAAAGGTACGCCTAAAAGCCTTTAAAAATACATTTTCAACGATATATAGTACATATATGTAGCATTTAAGGTTTGGAAACTGCGGGGGCTTTATTTTTAGCGGGAAATAGCGTTTTCCCGCTAAACTAGAGGGAAATTAAAAAGTAGTAGAACAAACATTTTAAGATTTTTGAAAAGGAATAAAACCCCATCTTTTTATCTGAGCTTATTTAGCGCTTTGATGCAAACAGACAAACAAACTAACTTTTCATTTCATTTTGAGAAGTTCACTAAAAATTTCAAATTTAATTATCTTTTGAACTAGTTGTCGAATTTGGGTGATCGAGGTAACAATCGACGAGTATTTTTGATAAAAATTAAAAAAAAAATTAAAAATTTTACCAAAAGGCCCCAACGGCCCCATTAGCTGCGATCGTTTAAATTTTGACCCTCTCACTTCCCCCGTATCTCGTGAAATAGGTGACTTAGAAGGTTGAGTGAGTTCTAGTATGCCATTTTGCAAGTTATAACTAAACCTTTCGATCGGTATATAACTCGATCTGAACAGTCATAGCAAATTTTCCAAATTAGCTGTATATATTGCTAGTCGCCTTTCCACATTGTGCTGCTTTCGTCACTAGAGCCAACTGCCGTCCGCAGGGATAGTAAACCAATTTAAACTGTAAAGATGGATAAACCCAACTTAAAGCATATTCTGTCATTTTGGCTACGATATCTCATAAAATAAAAATGTTTTTCATACTAAGACTTGATTTTTGCCGATCGGTCCTATGGCAGCTATATGATATAGTTGTCCGATCCAAAAAATAAACAAACTTGATCTGCCTGCAATTTAGAGGAATCTACATACTAGCTTTTAAATTGTTCTTATAATTTGGATATGAAATTTTCTATGTCGATTTTTAGGAAATAAAGGGGGCGTGGCCGAATTTTTAAACAAACTTGATCTGCCTGCAATATAGAGGAGCCTACATACCAAGTTTTGTGTCTATAGCTCTTATAGTCTTTGAGATCTATGTGTTCATACAGACGTTAGGACAGACGGACATTGCTATATCGACTTGGATATTAATGCTGATAAAGAATATATATATACTTTATAGGGTCCACGACTCCTTCTGCCTGTTACGCAACAAATTCGTTAAAACAAACCCAATAGACCCCTGTACTTTTTTTAAGTACGGGTTCTTAAAAAAATATGACGAGACTGGAATCGAACCCACGACTCAATTTTAAGAGAAAGTTCAAAACGTCGGTGGATCAAAAAATTAAGCCACATCGTGTGTTGCGTATAACTTGTCATATTAGTTGTTTAATGTAATCTTTATTAACATTAAATGTAAATATTATAGGTCATTATAACATTAACAAATACACATTGAATGTCAATGCAAAATTATTGAATTAAAAAAAATACGTCCTTGCCCGGGTTCGAACTCACGACCGGCTGACCTATGCCACAGCAGTCCATGACTGATCGAACGCCACATTTGTTATACTTATATTATGTTAACACAATTTTCATGTTATCAAGCTATTTAAGATTTAACAAGTGGGAAAGGGTATAGTCGAAATCCCGACCATAGGATGCCCGTTACCTATTTCAATACATATAGAAGTACTTTAAAGAAATTACTTGAATTACTTTTAAAACATTAAATCGCCATAACTGATTCAGTGGGATAAAAGATAATAAGAGGGCGGGCTGATAAGTAATCGGCCTTACCAAAAAAAAACATCTTAAACAACCCATAAATATTTTATTCGATTAGTGTTTTCTATCGGCTGATTGCTGAAAAAGTTTTAGGCGTTTTTCTCAACACTGGTAATTTTGGCGGGAGTTTTAGCATGGTCACTTTTGCATTGTCCCCAAAATGAGTAAAATAGAATATCGAGCTGTCATTAGATTTCAGTTTTTAAAAAAGAAATCCAACGATGAAATAAAAAATGAGTTAATCGAAGTTTATGGGGAATCAGCTCCATCGATTTCGACCATTAAATATTGGACTGCTGAGTATAGGCGCGGGCGGACAAGCATTTTTGACGAGGACCGTCCGGGACGTCCCAGAGAGGTGACAACCCCAGAAATGGTAGATAAAGTCCACGGAATGATATTGGATGATCGCCGAATAAAGCTGAGAGAGATTGCTAAGGCCCTAAACATTTCTCGTGAACGTGTTGGAAACGTCTTACACGAATATTTAAATATGAGTAAGCTTTCGTCAAGGTGGGTGCCGCGATTGCTCTCAGCGGAACACAAACGCAACCGCTTGGTCATTGCGAAGGAGAGTTTGGCATTGTTAAACGCAAATAAGAATGAATTTTTGCGTCGTTTTGTGACTGTCGACGAAACTTGGATACATCACCATACACCAGAAAGCAAGGAACAGTCAAAGCAGTGGATTTCAACCGGAGAAACGGCGCCGAAAAAAGCCAAAAATTGGTTTTTTTCGCCAACAAGGTAATGGCAACGGTTTTCTGGGATGCCCGAGGCGTAATTCATGTGGATTATCTAGAAAAAGGCAGCACAATTAATGGAGAATACTATTCTAACCTTTTGGGACAGTTCGATTCAGAAGAAGAAAAAAGTTCTGTTTCACCAGGACAACGCTTTGGCTCACAAGAGCGTTGTTGCCATGATGAAATTGTGTGAACTACACTATGAAATTCTTCCACATCCCCCCTATTCTCCAGATTTAGCACCATGTGACTATTATCTATTTCCAAACTTAAAGAAATGGCTTGGTGGAAAGAAATTTCAGTCGAATGAACAGGTGATCTGTGAAACAAACGCCTATTTTGAGGACCTGGACCAGTCATATTTTATGGAAGGTATAAAAAAATTGGAGGACCGTTGGACTAAGTGCATACGTCTAAAAGGAGATTATGTTGAAAAATAAAAAAGAAAAATAAAAAAAAAACCGTGTTTTCTTTGGTAGGCCGACTATTTATCAGCCCACCCTCGTATTACTAAATAACGCTAATTACCAGAAAAACTGTATTATCTTGAAAACTGTGTGTGTGGTGGTTTTTCGCAATTTGTGGGAGCGGAAGGGGGCGTGTCAAAAATTTAAAACAAGCTTGACTTGCGTGGGGTCTTAAGTGATCTGTGTATGAAATTTTGGTATCTCTTATAGTCCTGCTCAGTCAACAAAGATGACCCTAATACAAACAAGTGGGAAAGGCTATAGTCGAGATCCCGACTATAGGATACCCGTTACTTATTTCACTACATATAAAAGTACTTTAAAGAAAATTTTCTAACAATACAAAATCTATTGCATACTCTAGGGGGCATGTGTTGCCATGATTGCTCAAAGAATCATTTTCAGACAATAACTGCTGTTCTACTTGTCCGATCGTGTTGCGATTCAGTGGGATAATAAATAATAATAATAGATATCAGTGACTACAAGAAAAACTATATTATCTTAAAAACTGAGGGTGTGGTAGCTTTTCGCGATTTGCGAGGGCGGAGTGGCCAAAATTTGAAACAAACTTGATCTGCGCTGGGTATATAGAAATCTGTGTGCCAAATTTGGTTACTCTATCTCGTATAGTCTCTGAGATCCTTTTGTTCATACGGACAGCGCGCCATCAGCTTCTGCCAGCTGCAGTAATAGCATCCCATCAACGGGATATCTTTCGCTAGTGCTTTAAAATCTGGCTTACAAAAACCAACTCCCTCAGCAGCACCCCCTAGTGTAATCCAAGAAGATTTGAGTATGGATAACGCTCAGCAGCCCATGCAGCAATCACAAAGCTCTATTGAATCAATGATTTTCACCCTACAACAAAGTATGATGGAATTCATGTCGTTTATGAGATCAACTATGGAAAATCTTATGCAAAATCAAAACACATTGACACAGATGCTTGCATCTTAACAATCCAAATAATCAATGGCGTCTTCGAATATCTTTATGGAACTTACTCAATTCCTATACGACAAACACATTGATGTAATGCTGCTTTCTGATTATTCGGACAGAAAAGCACACGGTGGAACCAGTATTCTAGTAAGAAACCGCATCAAACATCCATTCCACAAAAGGTTTGCGACAAACTATCTACAAGCCACATCCAAAACTGTACAATCGGACATAAACAATATTACTATTGCTGCTGTATACTGTCCTCCCCGCTTTACAATCTCTGAATATTAATTTATGCAATTCTACAACTTACTCGGACAGCGATTTATAGCAACAGAAGACTACAACATAATCTAGTATAAATAATTATTTTTAGTTTTTTTAAAATCTTACTTTGCTTCTATTTTTATATTTTTGTTATCTTTATTTCATTGTATTTTTTTACTTATTTTTTCTTTAGTCATAATCAAGTAAAAATCATTATTTTTAATACATAAATACCAAAATTTATTACTTTTAGCAGTTTAAGATACGTCGAGTATTGACTTTAAATGAATTGCCTTCCTTATACTTAATAAAACATTATTAGAAAAAACTATTTTTTTTTAATTTAATTTTTGCGCGCTGCGCTGAATTTTTTGTCGCCAATTCCACACGAGATTCCAGTGCAATTAAGACAGGGAAATTCTGTAATAAAATTTCCTACACGGGAATTTTGTGTGGAATAGAGCAGTGACGGCCTCCGGGATACCTTCCGAGCCCTTGGCTGACCCTGCCGGAAAGAATTCCGGTTCAAAGTATGGAATTACCCCGGCCACGCATGTGTAAAAGTGAATGAAGGTTTTCCACAAGTTGGCTGGACTGAACAGCGACGCTTTCCACATGATTTCGTAAAGTTTTCCGGTAACTTTTCTCGACTGGGTAACTTTTGTAGTCTCAGAGATCGAAGCGATAATTTTTAATGAATAATGGAAATTGTTTCTTTTATTATTAATAATTTTTAAACTGTTGATGTTTTTAATTCATTAATAAAAATCATATACATATTAATTGAGTAATGTGTATCTCATATTTGGATACTTGACTATAGCGTTCTTACTTGTATGTTTTCTATTATTGCCCTCTTATGTTTTGAAAGCTTGAAATAATTTCGTAAATATAAATATTGCTTTCATTTGGTACTGTTGTGACATAGGCGTATATAAATACAATGAGTTAATGAGTTCTTGATATAACTTTCAACTGTAGAGCGCACATGTCCAAAGGTTACTATACAACCTGTTAAACAATGTATAATGTGTTAGTTTCATTAGCTTGCTAAATATTTTAAATAAGAAATTGACACTCACTCGGCGACAACGATTTCGATGGTCACGCATATAGCCACGCTTACAAAGACTACGTTGTACAGCCAAGAGCATGCCCCTTTCCACGGAGTTGGTGGTGTTCCCTTTTACTTCCACATTCTTTTCACTGTTCGGCAAATTATAGTATATGACACGTGAAGCTCTGGTCTGTAGCAGAGGTAGAATCACCAGTCCCAAGAATAGACTCAATCCAAAAATTCTCGGTCTCACTGTAGGCCACAATCGCATCATTCCGTCGAAGTTTATACACTAATGTCTGCCGTTTGTTCCAGAATCCATAACTGATATGCACGTCGCAAAGTCGCTCTCAGCACGTTCAGCGATGGAAAATTTCTTATCAGTTTGTTTACAGCTTAACATAGACGCTCATTTTTACAATTTATTTCGATCAGAAATCTGCCTATAGTTCTCTCATTATACCCTGTGCCCATTAACAATGGGCAAAAAAGGATATAATGTGTTTGACAGAATGTATGTAACAGGCAGAAAGAGGCGTGGCAGACTCTATAAAGTATATATATTCAGAAAAGTATATGTAGCCAGGCACAATCGTTAAGATATCACTCCTTAACTGAACAATCAGTTACGAAGTAATAGCCTATTTCCACGACCACTCACATTTGGCTCATTCGCGCACATTCGTATGTGTCTCAATTTTGGCTTTCCACGACCAAATGTGACACATTCAAAGCACTTGCCATGTAACCAGAATAAATCAGCTGTTCGATTTCTGTGCACATATAATAAAAAGCTGACAATAACAACAATTTAATATTTATATTGAAATTATAATTGGCGAAAATTAAATGCCTTCTGTTTTTATTGAACAAAACAGCTGAATTAGGTGATAATTGCTTTTTTTCACAAGTATATCGATAAACATCGGGTGTTCGATAAAAAAAATACTAAAAATATTGGCATAAAATCGGCACATTCATTTTGGATGAGCCAAAAAGATCATTCGGATTTTGTACTGAAATGAAGTCCACATTCGGACCGGATGATGAAAATGGCGTCGAATTTGCCGAATGTGCTGTCGTGGAAATAGGCTATAAGTCTATTTAACGACCCTGAATATTTCAAAGCGATTGATCCGGGAAAACACTATTTCCCGCTAAAATTGAAACCCCCGCAGTTTCCAAACCGTAAAAGCTACAGATATGTACCATATATCGGTGGAAATGTATTTTTAGGCGTTTCTTTTAATTTTTGTTCTGAAGTACTCAGGTAACAATTTACAGGTGAAATAAGGTTCTTTAGCTTACTCTTTGGCGAATTATGACATAACGGCTCTAACGATTTTTATTTATCTTCAATATGTTGTAAAACGTACAGATTAATTAAAAAAAAAATTTTGCTTATTGCACACCTCAAAAAAATGTATATCTTTGTTTTGTCAACTCGATTTAAAAAAACCATGATCAAGCAAGATTCGAACACGGAGCTACTGCTTTTGAATCTAAGAGACCATCCTCTGCACCACTTTGCCACTGCATGCTACGACTGACCAAACTCTACTTCACTACAAACACATGTAAACAGAAAATATATGGGAACTGTAACCTTTAATTTAACGCACTTTGAGGTCGATTTTAGAAAAATCCCGCCCTATCTCCCGATGAAATATTGTGGCCAATTTTTAAGGTCGTACGTTAAACCGTTTGACCTGTACAATGATAAATCAGTCAGAGAATCAGTTGGACAAACAACTTTATATATATAGATTAAATAGATATAAACAATAGGGTGGAGTGAATTCCACTTTTTTTCGATTTTCGACAACGCTGTATCATTTATGGATGATACGGTATAAATGCAATATCTGTAAAAAAAATCAATTTTTTTGGAGGTCATCCTGAGGTGGCGCATCGACAATGTATTTTGAGAAATCGGTCAAAAAATCCAATATAACTGAAATTTAACCCCAAAAGATAATGATTTAAAAAATAAATTCTATTTTTCTCAGTTAGTCCTAACTGTAAGCTTTCTAAACCCATATCAACTTTTAAGATCGGTGGAAAAATATCGAACTTACAGATTTTTTAAGAATAGCAAAATTGTCAAAAAGCCGTTACATTTGGGGCGGACACGTTCTTTTGGAATGTGTAGAATGTATGAAGCAGGCACGTAATTTTTTGCAAATTTTTGAATGAATTTTTTGGGTTGCTAAATTTAACCCGAATCGTCCTGAGCAAAATTTTTTCGAATTTCTTAATGAAAATTTCAGGACTGATAAATTTGAGTTCGCTGAATCCGAAAAACACATTCATTTTGTTCGTCCTTGTCAGGATAATCGACAGGATCATTTTTTCGGCTGTTACCATATGGTAACGCTGGGAAGTACAGGGCACAGGTTTCCTTAATACTACAAAATACAAATGTTTGAGAAAAAGTCTAATAAACACAGCTTAATCCAACAGGGGGGTTCTTCCTTGATATTTAGGACCAAATTTGGGTCAAATCGGTGCAGAATTTCGTATATATAACACAACTGTCATAGGAACAATCGGGGTCAAATTCACCTTTAGTATGAACAACTTTTTTCTATTCTGAGATATCTCAACCAAACTCTTACAATATGTGTCTTATATGTTGCTACACATCCTGACCAAATTTGGTTCAAATCGGACCACTATATCATATAGCTGCCATAGGAGCAATCATCTATATATATAAAATTGATGACCTCATTCATTCACTGACTTAGCATTGCACAGGCCAAATGGCTAAAGATACAAGTCTGAAACTTGGCCAAAATAAACTTAAGATAATTTCATCGGCGTTTAAGACGCCATTTTGTAATATTGTAAGTCGAAGTGCGTCAAAATCGAGGTCAAAGTTCGCGTGTATTTTGATTTATATATAGCAGCGTTTGGTCAGCCGGCAGGCGAAATGGTTAGGTAGTGCAGAGGATGGTGTGTTAGACCCAGGAGCGTGCAGGCACTGGTTCAAACCCCAGCAAGGGCAAGAATTTTTTTTTAATTTTTCTTTTTGAATTTAATTTTTTTAATACTTTTTTTAGTTTTACGATATTTTACAATTTAATAAAAGTCGGGTTACTATATAGTGTAGCTACATCGCGCTCACATTAATCTTCAGTATGAAAAACTTTTTTGTTTCTTCAGCTATCTCAGTGGCAGCGGGCAGCGTGAATATAATTATGTTTCTCATAAAAAAAAAATTTTACTTTGATTTATATATAACAGCGTTTGGTCAGCCGGCAGGCGAAATGGTTAGGTAGTGCAGAGGATAGTGTGTTAGACCCAGGTGCGTGCAGGCACTGGTTCAAATCCCAGCAAGGGCAAGAACTTTTTTTAAATTTTTTGTTATCCTTTTTTTAATTTAACGATATTTTACAATTTGATAAAAGTCGGGTTACTATATAGTATAGCTACATCGGGCTCACATTAATCTTCAGTATGAAAAACTTTTTTGTTTCTTCAGCTATCTCAGTGGCAGCGGGCAGCGTGAATATAATTATTCGTTTCTTTTTTTTTTTTAAATGTTACTTTGATTTATATATAGCAGCGTTTGGTGAGGCGGAGGACTAACATAAGTGAGTTGGTAGTGCAGAGGATGGTGTGTTAGACCGAGGCGTTCGCCGGCGCACGATCACACCCCAGCAAAGGCAAGAATTTACTTTTTCTTAAGTTCTTTTTTAAATTCAATAATATTTTACAATTTGGTGAAAATCGGGTTACAGTACAATATGGCTACACCCTGACCAAATTTGGTCATTATCGAGTAACTATATCATATAGCTGCCATTGGAACAATTGGATGGAAATTAACTTTTACTATGAAAATTATTTTCGTTTTGAGCTATCTCAACCAAACACTTTATTTACTAAATGTTAAACCCTGTTCAAATTTGGTCTAAGTCGGATGAGTTATAATATAGATGACATATGAACGTCGGTTTCAAAATAACCTTTAATATGAAAAATATTTTTAATTTTTGCAATTTCTTAACAAAACTCACAGATTTGCTTTTGCACGCCAAATTTCTAACTTTTCTGTCAAATCTAGCAGCGTGCATACAATTGTTCGATTCTTTTACTTAAATTGTTATATTATATAATTTTATTGCTACTTATAACATTCAGAAGGGAATTTCCAACAACAACAAATTTTTAATTCTTCTCTAAAACCTGATTACTGATAATAATTGCTTTGTACGAACGGTGAAAAAACGTGGTAGTCTAATATGTATAAGAAGGTATCATGTCATTTAGCAAGTACTGATAACTGATCCATCAGAATTAAAGAGAGATTACTGATTAAAAAATCTGATTAAATAAACCCAATGTTAGAGAGACGACCCATTCCTATAAAATGACAGAAACTTTAGTTTTAATGCCTTCTCTTGCACATATTTTTGCTACTTTTATTCTTTTTTCTACACGCAAACACGTTAATGTGATCGGATTTCAGACTCAACAGATTTGTATGGTGCCTGGGCAACAGATTATTTTTATAGATAAAAAATTAATTCAAGACAAATATAAGAAGTGCTTCGCTCTTTTACGCTTCAATTCCGCGAGCGAAGCGAGCCGGGGGTTGGTGAGCGAAGCGAGCAGGGGGCGGAGCCCCCTAGTATTTTATAAATAAAACAGTACCTAAAAGCAAACAAATGTATGGAAAAAACCTGTACCCTGTACTTCCCAGCGTTACCATATGGTAACATGAAAATGAAAAGCGTAAATTAACTTTAAAAAAGTAGTTTTTATTTAAAATTTGTTTCATAATTAAAAAGTGCACTCTTTTACCTTTCTAATGATGGGTGCATTTCAAAAGTTTAGTACTAAAATTAGTTAAACGATTTAAATTTACTTGCGACGAATTGCCAAATGCCGTTTTTTTGCACTGCAGAATATAATGAGCAACTTAAAGCTCATTTTTTGATCAGCTAACTTCAAGAGATTGTTTCAATCAACTTTTTATCAGTTAGAGATAACAATTTACTCTTAGAATATCATAAAAAAGTTAATCTAACGTTAATATGTTGTCTAAAAATGAAGTTTTAGTAAATGCCTATTGCTTGTTACCATATGGTAACGCTGGGAAGATTCGGGTTAATAATATGGGCGTGTGAAAACCACAAAAGGGTGTTAAATACCCTAAAACTATACTAGGTACAAGTACCTATCAAAAAATGGTGTGGGACAAGTACCTATCCTAAAAAAAGGGCGGTTATTGTACAATTATTTCTTTCAGTAAAGAGTTCAACGTGAAAACCATTGATTTATGATCGCAGCTGCAGAAAGTTCATTATTGAACTTTCCAAAATACAAAATCAGGCTCTGTGGACTCACAGGTTGAACTCTCAGATGGCCAAATTATCTGTTAGCTAGAAAACGAAGTACTAAAATTCTTATTATTCCTAACAAACTCGCCGTGCCTTCGTTTTCTAGATTCATTGCGTTGAAGAGATTTCGTTATTGTTTTATCCACATTACCAATATACATTTTTCTATCACTTCGTTGGTCCAATAAAAACGTTTTCTCTATAGCCGGTACTTTCGTAGAACATTTACATATAAACCGCGTTGTACACTTACACGCTGAGATGTCAAACAACTTTATAGAATCTTCGTAGAAAGCCTGCTTCTTGATGTTCCCACGTATTTTTTTCAAGCTTTTGTACTTATTGTAGTACAAAATCAACTTTGCGACAACTACTAATCGTTGGCAAAGATGCTCTATCCCATATTTTTGTTACGTCTACAGCAATTGTTTCACAAATATCTTTTACTGCGGGATCTTTTTCATTATTCATCTCAAGCATGTCGTTCCTTTTCCACAAATAATATCTAAGAACATCACAATACGTTGGCAGCATATTTTCTCCTAGCTTAAGCGGATGGCCAAATATAGGGCAACGCAAAGCTTTCCGAGTTTTTGGCATATTTACGGTTATGACCTTTCATAAAATGTATTTAACCAAATGTATATTTTTAAAGTAGATTAGTTGCGATTCATTCACTTACAAAATTATACAAACTTACCAAAATAATTAGTTTTAAAACACTTTGCATTCACATAAATTCACTCTTTAACACTCGTCCGCACAGTTCAATTTCTAAAATACTTCTGAAAAAATGCAAATCTTCCACTTGACGTAAGACCTAAAAACCTAATTTTGGTAAACAGGTGCCTGATTTTGTATTTTGGAAAGTTCAATCATAAACTTTCTGCAGCTGCGATCATAAATCAATGGTTTTCACGTTGAACTCTTTACTGAAAGAAATAATTGTAAAATAACCGCCCTGTTTTTAAGACAGATATTTGTACCACACCATTTTTTGATAGGTACTTGTACCTAGTATAATTTTAGGGTATTTAACACCCTTTTGTGGTTTTCACACGCCCATATTATTAAATTTAGCAACCCAAAAAATTCATTCAAAAATTTGCCAAAAATTACGTGCCTGCTTCATACATTCTACACATTCCAAAAGAACGTGTCCGCCCCAAATGTAACGGCTTTTTGACAATTTTGCTATTCTTAAAAAATCTGTAAGTTCGATATTTTTCCACCGATCTTAAAAGTTGATATGGGTTTAGAAAGCTAACAGTGAGGGCTAACTAAGAAAAAAAGAATTTATTTTTTAAATCATTATCTTTTGGGGTTAAATTTCAGTTATATTGGATTTTTTGACCGATTTCTCAAAATACATCGTCGATGCGCCACCTCAGGATGACCTCCAAAAAAATTGATTTATTTTACAGATATTGCATTTATACCGTATCATCCATAAATGATACAGCGTTTTCGAAAATCGAAAAAAAGTGGAATTCACTCCACCCTAATAAACAACGATACTTGAAAATTGAAATTCGGCACTGCGCAAAATAATTTTTATGCACAAAAAGCTCACCCTTTTTGCACACAGTACAGAATTAAATTCAAAGAAAATTCGAAAAAAAAATAACTAAATTCAGTTCTATTTTATTTACATAGCTGTATTAGTTTCGCGTTGTTTAAGATATGATTCATAAAAATCTATGGAGAAACGGCGATAAAATATTTTTTTACCTGTAAGGATGTTTTTTTATTTTATTTTTATGACGTCCTTGTGGAGCAGCATGACCTTTAGTATGAAAATTATTTGTGATGTTTAAGATATCTTAACCAATCTCACACAATATCAATTTGTTGTTATTTTACACATTATGACCATATTTAGATTAAGTCGGTCTACTATATCTATATAGCTGCCATAGGAGGGATCGGTTGAGAATCAGCCTTTAGTATGAAAAACTTTTTAGTTATTGAATTATGCAAACTAAACTGATAGATTTGGTTGAAATCGGACCACTATATCACATAGCTGCCATATTTTATTTACATTAGAATTCTGTACTGTGTGCAAAAAGGGTGACCTTTTTTGTACAAAAAAATTACTTTTGCGCAGTGCTGAATTCCAATTTTCAAGTATCGTTTTCTTATATTTATTTAATATTCGTATATAAAACTTAATTTCGTTCGTCACAAAATGGGATATAAGACATTTTGGGGCTAGAATATGCTTTTGCCACCTCGTGTAGGTGTTTTTTGTGTGATATCAAAAATTTTTTAATTTGATTTTGCTTTTCAAATTGTTACTTTTTTTTCAAAACATCATCAGTAACTTAATTAAACAATTACTAGCTCTAAAACTATTGGTTTAAATGTTATTCTGCGGATGAATAAAATATAGATATATTAATAACTTTTAGAAAAAGTAAAAATTTTGGAAAAAAAAACATAAGAAAAAAAAACAGATTTTTGAAAATTTCAAAAAACAAACAAGGGGGCTCCGCCCCCTACTCGCTTCGCTCGCCTACCCCCGGCTCGCTTCGCTCGCGCTGAGGTGCGGCTACAGTCGAGCACGCTCGACAGTAGGATACCCTGAGCCCAGGTACTCTTTTATAAATGTTGATTTTCAACCAATTATTCTTATGGCAGCTATATGATATATGTAACCGATTTGAACCAAATCTGGTCAGAATGTACAAAACCAACATAAATGCATATTCTATCAGTTTGGTTAATATATCTCAAAAAACAAAAAACTTTTTCATACTAAAACTTGATTTTCGGCAGAGCGACTGTATGACAGCTATATGATATAGTGGGCCGATTTTGACCAAATTTGGTCAGGATGTATAATACCACCCCAAATATATATCGTGTGAGATTGGTTGAGATATCTCAAAAATTAAAGATGCTTTTCATACAAAAACTTCATTTTCGATGTATCGTTCCTATGGCAGCTATATGAAATAGTTGTCTGATCCAAAAATAAAAACAAACTTGATCTGCGTACGGTATCCAGGAACCTACATACCAAGTTTGAAGTCTCTAGCTCTTATGGTTTCTGAGATCGACGCGTTCAAACAGACGGACAGACGGACAGACAGACGGACATGGCTCAATCGACTCGACTGTTGATCCTGATCAAGAATATATATACTTTTTGGGGTCTGCCACGCCCCCTTCTGCCTGTTACATACATTCTGCCAAATGCATTATACCCTTTTTTGCCCATTTTTAATGGGCTCAGGGTATAAAAAAATACTGCCATAGAAAAAAAAAATTTGGCCCCAAATTTATCCAAAAAAGTCGGTTTCGTTCAATTAGTCGCCAAAAAGTTCAAATTTATTGCCTAGTGTTATCAGTTCATTATTTTATTATTATATCTGTTGATGACATTTGCAGAATATTTTAAGTTTTTATTTTGGGGAACTTAGGAGCTTTTAGTCAGCTGAAGTCGACTCGTAGGTCAGCAAATTACACTAGGCAACAAATTTGAACTTGTTGGCTATTACACGAACCAAATCCACTTTTTTGGATAGATTTGGGGTCAAAAACGACTCGTGAATGACACAACCGATTTTCAAAAACTTTACTTTTTCGGAAAGCCAATATATATACCTAGATTTTATTTATACAAAGTTTTCGATTTAAACGAATAGCTTAAGAGACATCAATTCTTGAATTAAGAAAATTATGCATTTTTTTAAGTTTTTTTTTCTTTAAAATTCGAGGAAAAGTCGAAAAAAACTTATTACATATTGTCATATTTAGTATCATCCAATCTCGCTGGTTATGTATTTAGTAATGTGGTTTGTATCCCTACCAATTTTGGTTCAAATCGCATCACTATTCATTATAGCTGCCATAGGAACGATCAGTCGAAAATTCACCTTTAGTATGAAAAACTTTTTTATTTTCTAAGATATTTTAATCGAACTCACAAATTGTGTACTCTATGTTGTCCTTTACATCTTTATTAATTTTGGTTCGAATCTGTCTACTATATCATACAGCTGCCATAGGACCGATCGGTCTAAAAACAGGTTTTAGTATGAAAAACTTTTGTGTTTTTTGAGATATCTTAACGAAACTAATAGAATATGCTTATAAGTTGGTCCTATGCATCCTGACCAAAGTTGGTTCAAATCGGTCCGTTATATCATATAGCTGTCATAGGACCGATCGGTAGAAAATCATGTTCTAGTATAAAAAACTTTTTTTGTTTTTAGAGAAATCTCAATAAAACTCATAAATTGCGTATCTTTAATTGCCCATTACATCCTTACCAAATTTGGTTGGAATCGGACCACTATATCAAATAGCTGCCATAGGAACAATCAATACGAACGGTCGATAAGCAACTTTTAGTATGAAAAACTTTTTTGTTTTTTAAGTTATCTGTACCAAACTTACAGGCGATAAGCCTTCTATTGCCTTATACAACCTGTCCAAATTTGGTTGGAATCGGATCACTATAACATATAGCTTTCATGGGACCGATCAGTCAAAAATCTACCTTTGCGTAAAAATTTATTCATTGTTAATATACTAATAACTTAGCCGTCCTTCCATAGATTTTCACGGTAAACATATGTTACGATTGGTAATTAATATAGCTATATATATATAAACAAATTTAATAGTTCAGATGACCATCTTAAATGCATATTCTGTCAAATTGGTTAAAATATATCAAAAAAACAAAAAAAAAGTTCATACTAAACCTTAATTTTCGAACGATCGTTCCTATGGCAGCTATATGATATAGTGGACCGATTTGAACCAAATATGGTCTAAATGTGTAAAATAATAATATAATAATAAATCACACAAAATTTTCATACAAAAGGTTATGCCATTCTACAAGGAAGTCAAAAAAGTCGACAAAAATATGCCTAGACAAACAAATTTATTATATCGCCGTTTCTCCACAGATTTTGATAAGACATAGTAATAGTAAAGCTTTTGAAAATCGGTTTTGTTATTCTCGAGTAGTGATGACAAAAGTGGGCGCACCTCTGAAAAAAAGTACGAAAAAAAAGGCAGATTTTTAAAAAATTCTAAAAAAAAATTTCACCATAGAAACAAAAAAATGTTTTTCGTCGTTTTTGGCCCCAAATCTATCCAAAAAAGTGGGTTTGGTTCGTGTAATTTTTTGGCTGTTGCCTAGTGTTATTATTTGGAAAGTGACCCCATAATAATTGAATTGGCTTCCACGTCGTCTTCCCTGGGAACTGATTTTTTAAATCGGAAGCAAATTCGAGCGGCGAAATTTTTAAACATACATATTTATATATATATAACACTAGGCAACAGCCCAATTTTGAATTGGACCAAACCGACTTTTTTTGGATAGATTTGGGGCCCCAAACACCGAAAAACATTTTTTTTTTTTTTCTATGGCAGAATTTTTTGAAATTTGGCTGTTTTTTTAATGCTTTTTTTTAGAGGTACGCCCACTTTTGTCATCATTATACCCGAATGTCAATAGTGGAACGATTTGAACCAAATTTGGTAGGGATATAAAACCCATTATAAGATACATCCCAAAAAACAACAGAGCTTTCATACTAACACTTGATTTTCAACCTATCGTTCCTATGGCAGCTATAAGATATAGTCGACCGATTTGAACCAACTTTGGTCACTATGCGTAAAACCACATCAAATTGATTTCCTGTGAGTTTGGTTAGGATATCTCAAAAAACACAAACAATTTTTATACAAAAGGTTATGCCACTCTACAAGGAAGTCAAAAAAGTCGACAAAAACATGCCTAGACTCAAAAAAATATTATATCGCCGTCTTTCCTCAGGTTTTCATAAGACATATCTTAAACGACGCTCAAATAAAGCAGCTTTGCAAAAAAAATCTGAACCCCCGTTTAGATTTTTTTTCGAGTTTTCCTTGAATTTAAAAACAAAAAAAAGCTAAAAAAAGATTAAAAAAAACAACATTTTCTTAATTCAAAAATTAATAGCTCTTGAATTATAGGTATATTCATTAGCTTTCAGGAAAAGTAAAGCTTTTGAATATCGGCTTTGACATTCGGGTATAATGATGACAAAAGTGGGCGTACCTCTAAAAAAAAAGCATTAAAAAAACAGCTAAATTTCAAAAAATTCTAAAAAAAAAATTCTGCCATAGAAAAAAAAAAAAAATGTTTTTCGGTGTTTGGGGCCCCAAATCTATCCAAAAAAGTCGGTTTGGTCCAATTCAGAAGAAAAAAGTTGCAATTTGTTGCCTAGTGTAATCAATGTTATAAACAAAATATTTTTTATAGAGACTTGGTTTAGGGTATCCTACTGTCGAGTGCGCTGCACTGTAGCCGCACCTCACCCCGATCGATGCGAGCCATGGGTTGGTGTTCGAAGCGAGCAGGGGGCGGAGCCCCTTGTTTATCACTGTGGACGGCTGTCTACACTGATAGAAAAGTACTGTGAAATTTTAAAATTTTCACATTGATTTAAATATTTTTCTCTATGATTTTGCGTTAAATGCAGATTTAGTATATTAAAAATGTAAGCACAAACAAATACGAATAAATTAAATTTAAATATATTGCTTATTTAATTTAAGTATTATAATATTTAATAAACTAACGTTGGAGTTGTATTAAAAAGAAAAAATAATGCGGACTACTTGGTTGAAAAAAACCTCTGGTATACAAGTTTTTTTTTGTATATCAACCAAACTCACAGATTATGTATTTGGGACTGCCTGTTACTCCCTGACCAAAATTGGTTAACATCATATGACTATATCATATAGCTGCCATAGGAACAATCGGGTCCAATTTAACCTGTAGTACCAACAATTTTTGGTTTTTAAAGCCATCTCAACCAAACTCACAGAATATTCATTAAAGTTGGTCTTATTTTACCGAAGTTGGTTCCAAGCGGTCCACTATCATATGGCTATTATTGAAGAAGGTAATTAAACATGTAATACAGCGCTCTGCGAGGGCGTCAATAATATTAATATAATTAATATTTATTAATTTATAGCAGTCTTTTGCTCTTAGGCCAAGTAACACTGAAAGCGAAACGACCGCGGAAAACTCCATAACAAAACAGCGAATAGGTTTCTTCCTGACTAAAAAAATGGCGTACTAAAAGTTTTGCTTACCGACCGAGTTCATGTAATAAGGGAGTGTAAGTGGGATGGGAAAAATTTAAATGATTGCAGCTAATGGGGCCTTGGGACCTTTTGCTAACACATTTAAATTATTTTTTTTAAAATATATATTAAAAATACGCGTCGATTAATACCTCGATCACCCAAATCCGATACCTTTTTAAAAATATAAGTAAATTTGAAATTTTTTTGGTCCTCCTTAATATGATATGAATATTCAGTTTGTTTGTTTGTTTGTGTGTCTATATCAAATCGCAAAAAAAGCTAAAATTGGATATTGAGGATATTACTCTTTGATAATCTAGAAATGTTTGTTCTACGACTTTTATAAAATCCGCTAGTTTAGCGGGAAGCCGCTAGATCCCGAAAAAATTTAAGCCCAAAATTAAAGCCCCATATCTGTAAAAATTCGATTTCTCATGATATTATTTGCTAATAATAAGTGTATATATACATATTAGTGAGATTCCTGTAACCGATTTAGCTTTGATTTTGATTTCGTTAAAGCAAATCTGAATCAGTTTCAGGAACGACGCTTTTTGCACACTGATTTGATTTGGATTTCGTGAATTTAAAAAAGTGGAGGGAAAACACAAATTGACAAATGAAAATGTGAAAACTGTTTTTCTTAGACTTTTTATTAATAATTTGGTTACAGAATAGTATATTTGGAATAATAGTAAATTTGTTTATAATGATTAAATTGCAAATATACACATTAACAGCTTCTTTATTACCTGCGTATTTTTAAGCTATTTTAGTACATTAGCTTCAATTCTAACAGCCCTTTCTTAGCTGTCATCCATCTGGGACATTTTTAGTAATAATTTTGTTTTAATAATATAGTTATTAAATTATCCATTCTTGAAATGCAAGAAGCTTTTGACATTATCCTAATTAAAATCACCACAAAATGTAAGCAAACACCAAGTGTGGCCAAATAATTTTATCAAAATGCACGGTCTCACATGTTATCGAAATGAAATCAAAACGAAATCAGCCTCAAGCCTGATTTCGTGACATCACTTAGGGTTCGCACACTTTCCGTATAATTTTTTTAATTTGCCTGGCAACCTTACACATTTTGTATGGAACAGCTTTGAGCAGCTGACCGGCGAAATCAAATTCGTAACGAAACCAAGTCAGTATCGCTATCTGGAATACCTACATTACGTAGAGTTGAAATATGACAGTAGCAATAACGTGTCATAGCAGCAAACTTACGTAGCGTACCGTTTTACGCGGTATAATCATAATGATTTGCGGAGAAGAAACAGCCAGTGTTGCCAGACAGTTTAATATTTAATTTTTAAGAACTCTGGCTTAAGCTTGTTTAAATTAATTAAACTAGATGCGTCTTTCTGCAACACATATTAAATTTATGTGATCGTTTTCCCTTTATTATAAAAGAAACATTTTCTTTTAAATATGAAAGAAATTCAACAATTAAATTGATATATTTTACGGTAATAGTCTATTAGGCTGGACCAACTCCAAAATAAAAAAAAAAAACACCAAATAGAGGCAATTTATCATGAATTTAGCCGAAAAAATTGGTTTGGGGTCTCAACTAGTTTTTTTTTTTTAAATGTTTGAAGTTTCCATACAAATTTGACTATTTTTGTTGTTGCCCTGTGCAACTTGTCACTTTACAGCTCGTTTACCAACACTGATTTGGTCACCCGTTCACAAATAGCTTGTGGAACATCTCTATAAACTTCATCCTAGAAGTGTTCAGGAGTGTAAGAAAAGGACCGTAGACTAAACTTTTTGTCTACGGCGTTTGATTTTCACAGTTGCACACACATTTCATGAGCATATAAATCTTATAAATGGTTCTCCAGTACACTTCAAACTTCTTTTGGATTTGAAACTTGGCTAAATATTCCAAATAATTATCTGTTTTCATTAAATTATTTTTCGATTGAGATTTTTCCAAATAAAACTCACAAATCCATTATGTACTTGATAAACTGTCCTAAAAATGGACAAGTCAAAGAAAAGTAGTGTTGGTAAACGGGCCATTACAGTAACTAGTTGCACAAGCAACAACAAAAATAGGCAATTTTGTATGGAAACTTCAAACATTTAAAAAAAAAAAACTAGTTGAGACCCCAAACCAATTTTTTCGGCTAAACTCATGATAAATTGCCCTCTATTTGTGGTTTTTTTTTTGTTTAATTTGGAGTTTAACCTATTACTATCTGCCTGCATTAGTGATAAAGTTAAAAGGCCAAGATAAACCAATAGCAAAAATTTCTAATATCCCACAAAAAATCTCTGTATTACCATGTTTATACATTGCCTTAAGTTGTTTTAATTGAAAGCGAGTTACATTTAACCGCATTTATAAACACTTTTTTTTATGCGTTTTAACGTTAACAGTGATTTAGCGAAGCTCTCTTTTTAAACCCGTCGTAACTTTTATAAGTCGCTTTAAATGCACGTATAAACACATGTAGCTTTGAAAATTTACTACAAAACCAACTGTTTCTCAAATACAACTATTAAGTGCCATTGAAAATGCAACGAAATGCTAAATATTGAATTAATACACAATAATAACACAATAAAGTCGCACATATAAACACTTAAAAAAATGTGTTGTTAGAGCAAACGACTTAAGTTAAAACAAGTGGGAAAGGCTATAGTCGAGATCCCGACCATAGGATACCCGTTACTTATTTCAATACATTAGCGATTCAATCATAATGTCATATTTGCGTTGCCAGAATTACTTGAGAATTTGAAGCATTCTAATAAGGTTTAACAATACAAAAACTATTGCATACTCTAGGGGGAACCTGTTGATTTAACAACTTAGACACGCAATAACTGCTGTTCTACTTGTCCGATCTTGTTGCGATTCAGTGGGATAATAGATAATAATAACAGATATCGGTTATTACCAAAAAATACGTATTATATGAAAAATTGTGGGTGAGGTGGTTTTTCGCGATTTGCGGGGGCGGAGAGGGGCGTGGCTTAAATTTGAAACAAACTTGATCTGCGTGAGGTATATGGAAATCTGTGTGACAAATTTGGTTATTCTATCTCTTATAGTCTCTGAGATCCTTGTGTTTATACAGACGGATGACCAGTTTTTCGCGAATTACGGGCGTGGAAGTAGGCGGGTCAAAAATTTTAAACAAACTTGACCTGCTCCAACGCATTTCTGATCTACGTGTGAAAGTTTGGTTACTCTATCTCTTATGGTCTCTGAGATCTAGGCGCTCACACGGACAGACAGACGGACAGACGGACAGACACACATGGCTATATCGACTCGGCTGTTGATGCTGATCAAGAATATATATACTTTATGTGGTCGGAGATGCCTCCTTCTGCCTGTTACGCATATTCCAACGAACACAATATACCCTTATACTTATTTTTTATAAGTAACGGGTATAATTAAGTTTAGCTAATGTATAAACATGGTATATGATGTAAAAGTTTAGTGAAGAAAGCATATTCTAACTCCAAAATTTCTGATATTCAATTTTATGACGGACAAAACTAAATTTAATACGTATAAACATTTTAAATAAAAATACTAATTATAACCCAGCAAACATTTTATTAAATTTCTGATCGTATTTGAGTCTTTTTCGACTCCTCAAACTGATTAAAATAATCGAAAGTGCGCTCGTTTTCTGATCGAAAATGACACTTTCGTCGGGAGAAAATGGTACCCTAGCCGCGACTCTTATAAATGAGTCGTTTGCGACTCTTCTGAAGGAGTCCTTTTCGAGTTGTATTACAAATCAGTTTCGACACATATTCGAGTCGTTTTTTAAATCATTTGCTCACAATTAAAATATAAATATTTACTAAGGAAATAATATATATTTATTTATATTTATAGAATTTAATTTAATAAATTAATATGCACAAAAGTATTTTAATTAATTCAAAGTTGACTTATAAGAATAAACAAAAAAACTTATATTTTTCATTCAAAATTTTTCGCTTGCCAGACCTTCACTTCACTTTTCAACTATAATAATGAAGAAAAATTCAGAGTTTGACTTAAACTCAGATAAGAGAGCACCGTTAGTAAAAGAAGAGAGACATAACATAGCAAGACCAAAAACAATCATTATTTCATCACCCGCGCGATCAGTATTCGATTGATTTGCGTTTTGTTAGTCTTATTTCAATGAATCGCATTTTAGGCATACGAACGAGTCATTTTCGAGTCATCTTTTGATCACCAATCTCTTTTTAATCAGAAAAGCGACTCGAAAATGACTCAGTCAGTCGATTTTCATAAATGAAATCGTCCAAATGCTGGCTGGGTAAATAACACTAGGCAACAGCCAAAAAATTACACGAACCAAACCCACTTTTTTGGATAGATTTGGGGCCAAAAACGACGAAAAAACATTTTTTTTTTTTCTATGGTGAAATTTTTTTTTTAGAATTTTTAAAAAATCTGGCTTTTTTTCGTACTTTTTTTCAGAGGTGCGCCCACTTTTGTCATCATTACTCTTGAATGATAAAACCGAATTTCAAAAACTTTACTATTTCGGAAAGTCAATGAATATACCTATAATTCATTAATACAAAGTTTTAGATTTAAGACAGTAGTCTAAGGGACATTAATTTTTGAATTTAGAAAATGATGATTTTTTTAAAGCTTCTTTTTTAGCTTTTTTATACCCTGAGCCCATTAAAAATGGGCAAAAAAGGGTATAATGCATTTGGCAGAATGTATGTAACAGGCAGAAGGGGGCATGGCAGACCCCCAAAAGTATATATATTCTTGATCAGGAACAACAGCCGAGTCGATTGAGACATGTCCGTCTGTCTGTCCGTCTGTCTGTCCGTCTGTTTGAACGTGTCGATCTCAGAAACCATAAGAGCTAGAGACTTCAAACTTGGTATGTAGGTTCCTGGATACCGTACGCAGATCAAGTTTGTTTTTATTTTTGGATCGGACAACTATATCATATAGCTGCCATAGGAACGATACATTGAAAATGAAGTTTTAGTATGAAAAGCTTCTTCAATTTTTGAAATATCTCAACCAATCTCACACGATATACATTTGGGATGGTATTATACATCCTGACCAAATTTGGTTAAAGTCGGCCCACTATATGATATAGCTGTCATAGAGACGCTCTGCCGAAAATCAAGCTTAAGTATGAAATAGTTTTTTGTTATTTGAGATATCGTAACCAAACTGATAGAATATGCATCTGGGCTGGTATTATACATCCTTACTGAATTTGGTCCAAATCGGACCACTATATCATATAGCTGCCATAGAGACGCTCAGTCGAAAATCAAGTTTAAGTAAGAAAAAGTTTTTTGTTTTTAGAGATAGCCCAACCAAACTGATAGAATGACCACTATATCATATAGCTGCCATAGAGACGCTCAGTCGAAAATCAAGTTTAAGTAAGAAAAGGTTTTTTGTTTTTAGAGATAGCCTAACCAAACTGATAGAATGAACATTTAAGTTCGTCTCATATATTCTGGCCAAATTTGGTTCAGATCGGACCACTATATCATATAGCTGCAATAGAGACGCTCAATCGAAAAGTAAGTGTTAGTATGAAAAATGTTTTGGTTTTTTGAGATATCTTAACCAGACTGATAGAATATGCATTTAGGTTGGTTTTGTACATTCTGACCAGATTTGGTTCAAATCGGTTCCATATTTCATATAGCTGCCACAGGAACAATTGGTCGAAAATCAACTTTTATAAAAGAGTACCTGGGCTCAGGGTATTCTACTGTCGAGCGTGCTCGACTGTAGCCGCACCTCACCGCGAGCGAAGCGAGCCGGGGGTAGGCGAGCGAAGCAGCAGGGGGCGGAGCCCCCTTGTTTACTTTAAAATACGAGGAAAAGTCGAAAAATTGACCAAAATTGGTTCAAATCGGTCTACTATATCATATAGCTGCCATAGGAACGATCGTTCGAAAATCAAGGTTTAGTATGAAATTTTTTGAGATATTTTAACCAATCTGACAGAATATGCATTTAAGATAGTCATCTGAACTATTAAATTTGTTTATATATATATAGCAATATTATTTACCAATCGTTACGTATGTTTACTGTTAAAATCTATGGAAGGACGGCTAAGTTATTAGTATATTAACAATGAAACAATTTTTACGCAAAGGTAGATTTTGGACTGATCGGTCCCATGGAAGCTATATGTTATAGTGATCCGATTCCAACCAAATTTGGACAGGTTGTATAAGGCAATAAGGCTTATAACTTGTAACTTTGGTACAGATAACTTAAAAAACAAAAAAGTTTTTCATACTAAAGGTTGCTTATCGACCGTTCGTATCGATTGTTCCTATGGTAGCTATATGATATAGTGGTCCGATTTCTACCAAATTTGGATGGGGTGTAATGGGCAATTAAATTTACCCAATTTATGAGTTTGATTAAGATTTATCCAAAAACATAAAAGTTTTTCATACTAAAACTTGATCCTATGACAGCTATATGATATAGTGGACCGATTTGAACCAACTTTGGTCAGGATGCAAAAACACAAAAGTTTTTCATACTAAAACTTGTTTTTAGACCGATCGGTCCTATGGCAGCTGTATGATATAGTAGACAGATTCGATCCAAAATTAATAAAGATGTAAAGGACAACATAGAGTACACAATTTGTGAGTTCGATTAAAATATCTTAGAAAATAAAAAAGTTTTTCATACTAAAGGGAATTTTCGACTGATCGTTCCTATGGCAGCTATATTGAATAGTGATCCGATTTGAACCAAAATTGGTAGGGATACATACCACATTACTAAATACATAACAAGCGAGATTGGATGATATATCTTAAAAAACAAAAATCTTTTTCATACTAAACCTTGATTTTCGAACGATCGTTCCTATGGCAGCTATATGATATAGTACACCGATTTAAACCAAATTCGGTCAAAATGTGTAAAATAACGACAATTTGATATTGTGTGAGATTGGTGAAGATATCTTTAAAATCACAAAAAATGTTCATACTAAAGGTCATGCCGCTCTACAAGGAAGTCATCAAAGTCGACAAAAACATGCCTAGACACAAAAAAATATTATATCGCCGTCTCTCCACAGATATTTAAACAACGCGTGATTAATGCAGCTATGCAAATAAAATTAAAGACAAAATGTAATAAATTTTTTTTCGACTTTTCCTCGAATTTTTAAGTAAAAAAAGCTTAAAAAAAAGCTTAAAAAAATTCATCATTTTCTTAATTCAAGAATTGGTGTCTCTTAAACTATTAGTTTAAATCGAAAACTTTGTATAAATAAAATCTTGATATATTTATTGGCTTTCCGAAAAAGTAAAGTTTTTGAAAATCGGTTTTGTCATTCACGAGTAATGATGACAAAAGTGGGCGCACCTCTGAAACAAAGTGCGAAAAAAAAGCCAAACTTTAAAAAATTCTAAAAAAAAAAAATTTTACCATAGAAAAACTAAAAATGTTTTTCGTCGTTTTTGGCCCCAAATCTATCCAAAAAAAAGTGGGTTTGGTTCGTGTAATAGCCAAAAAGTTCAAATTTGTTGCCTAGTGTTATAAAGACAAATAAGAGGATCCGCCTTCTGCTCGCTTCGTTTGAGTTGCTACAGTCGAGCATACTTGACTGTCGGAGACCCCGTACTTACTATGGAAAATAAAGTTTTTGATACTAAGACTTGATTTTCACCCGATCGATCCTATGACAGCTATAAGATATAGCGGTCCAATTTAAACCAACTTTGGTCAGGATCTATAAATTTCATTAAAATGCATATTCTATTAATTTGGTTACGATATCTCATAAAACAAAAAAGTCTTTCATACTAAGACTTTATATTGAACCGATCGCTCCCATGACAGCTATACGATATAGTGGTCCGGTTTCATCCAAATTTGGTGAGGATATATATAAAAGGCCCCGACTGCCCCATTAGCTGCGATCGTTTAAATTTTTCTCCTCCCACTTACACCCCTTTATCTCATAAACCAGGTGAGTCAGTTAAAGTTCTATGTAGTATGCCATTTCGTAAGTTAGGACTAAGCCTTTCGATCGGTATATAATTCGATCTAAACGCACAGTCGTAGCAAATTTTCAAAATTAGCTGTATATATTGCTAGTCGCCTTTCGCGCCCTTAGTGCTGCTTTCGTCACTAGCGCGAACTGCCCCCTAATTTTTTAATTTTTTACTAAGCCAATCGTTCGTATTGAAATCTTTGAGAGCAAGTTTGAACAACATGCAGTTAGATTTTTCGAACATGGTTCGAAAGAAAGTAACAATTTTATTTTAAAAGTTCAGCCCAATATACGTAAAGTATTTTACTGTTTGCTCTTCATGGACCTGCGCACACGGTATTTCGTAAACCTGATCTTTTTTTTTTACATGTCATTAAGGCAAATGTGTTGATTCTTATTCATACATTATGGTTAATTTGTTCATATATTTTCAATGATTATTTTCATAGGAATTGCATCATCACCAACACTCACAACAAAAAATAATTTTGTTTTATTTGTGTCTTCTTTTTTGGTCAATGCAATGAAATATATGGTTATTGCCGGTGTCATTATCGAGCCATAGCGCCAGTCGATGCTGGAGAAGCATATTTACCAGGGTCGACATTCATAAGCTCTAAAATTGAGAAGAAAACATATCAAATCTTCAAGTTCTCACTTACATTTTTTGCTACTCACTTGCCGTGGCGACATCCTTGCTACAGTGGCGTTGATTACGCCGACTACGCGAATGCGTAGTGATCTGGACTTGGGCCTCGTCGTCCGAAGTAGAATACACCTGATGTCGACCGCGTTGCAGAAGATGCTGTCGAGCTGTCACCTGACCGCCGTTTTCCGATGGGCTCCGTTTCTGATGGATCAGCACATTCTCGCTGGAAGACTCCCTGTTTTGGCGACGGCGTTGCAGTCCACGACTAAAACTTTCGTCCTTAACAACAAGTGTGCCGGCTTTGCTAGTACGCAAAAAGTATTGCGGCACATGTTGTAGGGTCTGTTCGGGAGCATACTCTGGCGAGGAAAAGCGTCCACGCGACATACTAATGCGTTCCAATATTGAATGCTGGCCAGAGCTCTGCGTGCGTCGATATCTACGCTTCTCCTGTGGGCCTGTAGATGATGAATTAACTGTCGTGGTCAGCGTTGAAGTAGATGGTAGTGTTAGATAGCCCAGCAGCCTACGCTGTGGGTGCTCCTGCCGCTGATCCTTAAAGCGCATGCCGCGCAATGAGCTGGAGCGCCGTGAGCTGATCGCGTTGTGCGTCTGCCAATCGGGTAGCTCATGTGTGCTGAAATCAATGCAGCTTCCTGTCAGCGGCCGTCTTACTGGGCTGGGTATGGGTGTGAGTTTGCTGCTGGGCGTTGCCTCCCCAATGCACAGATCATGAAACTCATTAGGCAATTGCGCCTCATGTGAAATATAAGTTAGATTAGACGTTGTGGAAAGTTTTCGTCGATTTGAGGCTGCAGTTGCCCGATACGTTTGTTCTTCTTGTCCATCTGCGTCCAAAATAAGCACCCCTTTGTGATCATACAACAGAATTCGAGGCAGTGCAATGTTGCTGCAACTACGTGATGTGTTTAATTCCAAATTCCAGTGGGCAGGCTTACGTAACTGTAGACTAAGAAGATTCGCAAGGGGATCACACTTTTCCTGTTCCTGATCTTCGTGCTCGGATTCAGATTCAAAAAACTGCTGCTGCTGCTGTTGTTGACATTTTGACATTGCTCTTGGTTGAGTCAACGTTGACAGTTGTTGCTCATAAAACCCTGCTGCTTCCGCTGCTGATTCTTTCACCTGTTTGATGTCTATTAGATGATGGCGAGGGAACAACAACAATTGTAGCAGTCTTCCCTGTCTCCCTCTCCGTTATCTTCTTGTCACTTGCCGTACTGGCCACTTGCCAACTTATTGTTTATATCAGATATAGTGCTGTATGCCACGTGTACACATATACATCTATACATATGTATGTTTATGTATAGATACATACATTTCTATTAGATGCGCTGATCGCTATCTTTCTTTGTTTGTTAGTGCTTTTAGTGTATTTATAGTTGTCTTTTTCTGCCACTCCCGCTTTCTTCCCCATCCTATATAAATGCTCCACAGCAGTGGCACAGTGCACTGTGCTACTTTTACCATTTAACAATAACACAATTACTTTATTAAGCTGGCACGTTCCGTATGCTCATGTTTTAACGCTCTTAGTTACACTTTTCACATGTTGTTCTCTCGGTCACAATATAATGCTCTCTTTCGTTTCTATGCGATCAGCTGCTCCGCATACTTTTGTTCGTCCGCCTGTCAACCAGCACCGTCATCAACTGTTTGACTGGGAATTATAGATTAACCCAAAGACCATGGCTTTTGCTGGCGATGATCACCTTAAAAAATAAAATCATGAGGTGGGGGCTTTTAATTCTAAAACTTCTTACTCTTTCAGAACAGAAAAATTAGGGGGCTCTGTCCCCTGCTCGCTTCGCTCGCGGTGCAACAGTCGAGCACACTCGACTGTCGGAGAACCCGTAATTACTATGACAAAAGCTAAGAAAGAAAAAAGTTAACATATGTATATTTAGTTTACTTGACTGTATAAGACAAAATTAAATGCATATTCTATCAGATGTCTCATAAAATCCTAGTGTAAACAGCAGTCAACTGTTGCGTTGACTGCAAATTGACGTTGCGAAAAAGGTCAATTGACATTGTGAGTGTAACTTTTTAAGTCAACAGTTGAAGTCAAAATGGCTACGTTAACAATGGCAATTCAAATTGACTTTATGTTCATTATTTTATAATGCGTTGACAAACTTTGTGTACACATTAAATGTGGCAGCACTATGCTTTTGACATCAATGTTGTTTGCTGAACATTTTTTTTGATTTTGATTTAAATACTACTCATAATTATTTTAAATATAACCAATTCACAAGAACATTATTAATTGTTTATATATAACATATCACTTAATAAGTCCCGGTCCTAGCTAATCCCACAAAAAAAACCTCTACACGAGGTAAAAGTCTAGTGACGAAAGCAATTTTTAGCCCCAAAATTTCTGATATCCAATTGTGTTTATTATAAAAATTTTAAATAAAAATAAAAATTATTAAAAAAAAAAAAACAAGAAAATTGGCATTGTGCACTGTGCACTGTGCTCAAAAAGGGCGAGCTCTTTGTACATAAAAATTACTTTTTGCACAGTGCCGAATACCAATATAATAGCATTTTCCCGCTAAACTAGCGGGAAATTCAAAAAGTCGTAGAACAAACATTTCTATATTTTTGAAAAGAAACAAATCCTCATCATTACATCTAAGCTTTTTTAGCGCTTTGATACGGACAAACGAACAGACAAACAAACTGACTTTTCATCTTAATTTGAAAAGTCCACTAAAAAGTTCAAATTTTATTATCTTTTGAACCAGTTATCGGATTTGGGTGATCGAGGTATCAATCGACGCTTATTTGATTAGAATTTTTAAAAAATAAAAAATTTTACAAAAAGGCCCCAACGGCCCCATTAGCTGCGATCGTTTAAATTTTTCCCCTCCCACGTACACCCCCGTATCTCATGAACCAGGTGAGTTGGAAAAAGTTTTAGTATGCCATTTTGTAAGTTAGGATCGGTCTTTCGATCGGTATATAAACCGATCTGATCAGACAGTCGTAGCAAATTTTCCAAATTAGCTGTATATATTGCTAGTCGCCATTCGCACCCTTCGTGCTGCTTTCGTCACTAGAGCGAACTGCCGTTCGCAGTGATAGAACAGCAACTTTTATTTAAAACTAAATTTTATTCATCAATGTTATATTTTTCTCAGATTATACTCTTATTCCATAGATTCTCTATCTACGCGATGCCTTTTTAGGAAAATCTCTTTACTATGGAAATGTACCTTTTTTAAGACAATTTTGACCTATGCGGCACTCATTTTGATAACATATTGGAATAACTGCCGAATTTGGACGTTTTGAAAGTTCTTCTTGTTTTAACAGACCAGAATCTGAATGCCAAGCAATTTTTTGGGTTTAAAAGTATTTTTTCAATACAAATTTTTTTTCAATATAAGAAAACTAAGATTTTTTCATTGCTTGAAAATTTCACAGATAACCATTTTTTTTAAGTGATAGTTACTTGCAAACTAATAATCCAATTTCAAATTTTGACACAGATCTTATAAAGGATGGAACTTTCGGAAAAACTATGGATTTTTTATTAGTGGCACAAATTATATGTAAAACCCGGGACTTATTGAGTGATGTGTTATATATATATTTATGTAAGCCAGTGGTGTCCAAAATTTGTAAAACCAAACACGCGTGTTAAGCAGTGCTGCCAACTTTGAGACCAAAAAAAATGCCGTTTTTGACTGGAAGGACCCGCAAAAAAAAACAAAAATTTTAAGAAAAAAGCTTTAAAAAAAAGCGGTACTTATGGGCTCACAAATTAAATGTTTTTTACCCTGTGCTCATTAAAAATGGTCAAAATAGGGTATTAAGTTTTAAACAGAATGTATGTAACAGGCAGAAGAAGGCGTGGCAGCCCGATAAAATATATATATTCTTGATTACCTCAACAGCCGAGTCCGTCTGCTTGAACGCATGGATCTCAGAGACTATAAGAGCTAGAGGCTTGGTATGTAGATTCCTGAATACTGTACGCCAATCATCAATCGGTCAAAAATCAAATAAAAGCATAAACAATTTGTTTGTTCTTTGAAATATCTTAAGTAAATTTATAGAATATTTTTGCTCTTTTGTTGGTCCGGACGGCATCAGAGGCGAACTAAGCGAGCAGAGACTTTTGGCATTTCGAAAAAATTGTTACAGTTGGCGCCGACTTTTGGTATAAAGATGATTGAATGGCCAAAAATAGTGCTGACTTTGGGAAATATCGGTAGAAATAGTAATGAAGATGACACTTTTTTATACTTTTTATGTAACCTTTGGAAGCATTAAAAAAAAGCCGAAAAAAAGCTGAATACATTTCTAAAAAAAAACAGAATTCCCGCTTCCGGCAATTCCAAAATTTTTCCAGCTGCTGGCTATCAAAAACAGCCAGATCTGACGGGAAAAAAACGGTTTTGGCAGCACTGGTGTTAAGGAAGCCAAATTCTGCCGGCGTCGCAGCCGACACACGTATAGAGAGAGAGAATATGTGTATTCTATAAATAGCACGCTCGGCAGCTTGTTCTCGAACGATGCGTGTGCTCAGCTGCTTTTGCTCTTACGACGCTCGATTTCGGCTGAAGCTCTAAACTTTAGAGTCTTATAGGCTATTTCCACGACAGCACATTCGGCACATTCGACGCCATTTTCATCATCCGACCCGAATGTGGACTTCATTTCAGTACAAAATCCGGATGATCTTTTTGGGTCATCCAAAATGAATGTGCCGATTTTTTGCCAGTATTTTCAGTATTTTTTTATCGAACACCCGATGTTTATCAATATACTCGTGAAAACAAACCAATTATCACCAAACCCAGCTGTTTTGTGCAATAAAAACAGAAGGCAATTAATTTTCGCCAATTATAATTTCAATATAAATATTAAATTGTTGTTATTGTCGGCTTTTTATTATATGTGCACAGAAATCGAACAGCTGATTTATTCTGCTGATATGGCAAGTCCATTGAATGTGTCACATTTGGTCGTGGAAAGCCAAAATTGAGTCACATCCGAATGTGCTCGGATGAGCCAAATGTGAGTGGTCGTGGAAATAAGCTATAAAGCAGTGGTCGGCACCAACACATTCATATGTTTGATGACGCCCCAGCCAGCATTTGGACGATTTCATTTATGAAAATCGACTGACTGAGTCATTTTCGAGTCGCTTTTCTGATTAAAAAGAGATTGGTGATCAAAAGATGACTCGAAAATGACTCGTTCGTATGCCTAAAATGCGATTCATTGAAATAAGACTAACAAAACGCAAATCAATCGAATACTGATCGCGCGGGTGATGAAATAATGATTGTTTTTGGTCTTGCTATGTTATGTCTCTCTTCTTTTACTAACGGTGCTCTCTTATCTGAGTTTAAGTCAAACTCTGAATTTTTCTTCATTATTATAGTTGAAAAGTGAAGTGAAGGTCTGGCAAGCGAAAAATTTTGAATGAAAAATATAAGTTTTTTTGTTTATTCTTATAAGTCAACTTTGAATTAATTAAAATACTTTTGTGCATATTAATTTATTAAATTAAATTCTATAAATATAAATAAATATATATTATTTCCTTAGTAAATATTTATATTTTAATTGTGAGCAAATGATTTAAAAAACGACTCGAATATGAGTCGAAACTGATTTGTAATACAACTCGAAAAGGACTCCTTCAGAAGAGTCGCAAACGACTCATTTATAAGAGTCGCGGCTAGGGTACCATTTTCTCCCGACGAAAGTGTCATTTTCGATCAGAAAACGAGCGCACTTTCGATTATTTTAATCAGTTTGAGGAGTCGAAAAATACTCAAATACGATCAGAAATTTAATAAAATGTTTGCTGGGTAGTGTGCGAATTAACAGAACGTTAACAGACATCAAGCATCTGACGTTTGCTGCCGATTCATTTTGCCTCGTCTCTACAGCCGAATTACAGCGTAATAGCCCTATAACAGCGACACGACAGCGACTTAACAGCAAAATGTCGTAGCAGCGACGCCACACGAACGTTTACGCTGTACGTGAGCAGGCAGCGCTGCGGCAGAGCAAATGCCTATACGCGGCGTATAGGCCGTGCCGACCACTGGTCTAAAGTCAAACGCGCAGTCAGTCGCTGTGCAACATTTAATGAGGAAAGACCACAGAGCGCACGACTTTTTACTACACCGAAAAAATGTTTGATTTTGATTGGGAAAAGAATTATTTTTCATTAATAAAATGGATGGTAATGCTCAATGTTTATTGTGCCATAACGACGCTAGTCATTTTATTGTTGTTTTTTTTAAAGGCATTACCAATCTTGCCACGGGGGCTATAATGAATAAAGGGGAGCGAGAGAAATTTAAAAATTGTAGATATGCTGGCAAGACATTTTTTAATGTATATAGCTGACAATGAAGAAATCATTCAACACGACATTTATCAAATTATTCAACTTGAGAACAAAAAAATTGTGTAATTGTCTATTAGTTAGGGCCCATCTCAAAAAAAAAAAAAAAAAAAAAACCCCAAATAGAGGGCCATTTATCATGAATTTAGCCGAAAAAATTAGTTGGCGGTCGCAACTAGTTTTTGTTTTTAAAAATGTTTAAAGTTTCCATACAAAATAGCCTATTTTTGATGTTGCTTGTGCAACTTGTCACTGTTACATCCGCAAAAAGGGTTTGTTTTTTTGTATATAAAAATAAATTTTTGCGCAGTGCCGAAATCCAATTTTCAGGTATTGTTTTTATATATTTATTTAATTTTTTTTATATTAAACCTAATTAATAGAATACGCTTTCGTCACTAGACTTTTACTTCGTGTAGAGGTTTTTATCATTAATACAGGCAGATAGTGAAATACAGTATGTCAACTAATTGTTTGCAAAATGAAACAAGGGGGCTCCGCCCCCTGCTCGCTTCGCTCGCCTACCCCCGGCTCGCTTCGCTCGCGGTGAGGTGCGGCTACAGTCGAGCACGCTCGACAGTAGAATACCCTGAGCCCAGGTACTCTTTTATAAAAGTTGATTTTCGACCAATTGTTCCTGTGGCAGCTATATGAAATATGGAACCGATTTGAACCAAATCTGGTCAGAATGTACAAAACCAACCTAAATGCATATTCTATCAGTCTGGTTAAGATATCTCAAAAAACCAAAACATTTTTCATACTAACACTTACTTTTCGATTGAGCGTCTCTATTGCAGCTATATGATATAGTGGTCCGATCTGAACCAAATTTGGCCAGAATATATGAGACGAACTTAAATGTTCATTCTATCAGTTTGGTTAGGCTATCTCTAAAAACAAAAAACCTTTTCTTACTTAAACTTGATTTTCGACTGAGCGTCTCTATGGCAGCTATATGATATAGTGGTCCGATTTGGACCAAATTCGGTAAGGATGTATAATACCAGCCCAGATGCATATTCTATCAGTTTGGTTACGATATCTCAAAAAACAAAAAACTATTTCATACTTAAGCTTGATTTTCGGCAGAGCGTCTCTATGACAGCTATATCATATAGTGGGCCGACTTTAACCAAATTTGGTCAGGATGTATAATACCATCCCAAATGTATATCGTGTGAGATTGGTTGAGATATTTCAAAAATTGAAGAAGCTTTTCATACTAAAACTTCATTTTCAATGTATCGTTCCTATGGCAGCTATATGATATAGTTGTCCGATCCAAAAATAAAAACAAACTTGATCTGCGTACGGTATCCAGGAACCTACATACCAAGTTTGAAGTCTCTAGCTCTTATGGTTTCTGAGATCGACACGTTCAAACAGACGGACAGACAGACGGACAGACAGACGGACATGTCTCAATCGACTCGGCTGTTGTTCCTGATCAAGAATATATATACTTTTGGGGGTCTGCCATGCCCCCTTCTGCCTGTTACATACATTCTGCCAAATGCATTATACCCTTTTTTTGCCCATTTTTAATGGGCTCAGGGTATAAAAAATCACAAAAGTTAAACTTAAACATGAAAAATATAAGTAAAGGCATTAGTTGGAAATATTTTATTAATCAATTATTATTAAGATATGCCTAAGTTATAAGAATAAAAAAAATGACAAAATTCCACGCAAAACGTAAAAGCGAAGAAAACAAAAAAGCGGCATTTATCACGCTGTCAATAAATTCTTTGCAAAATGCAAACACTGGTTTAGAGAAGACAATAGAATAACTAACGGGACAGCAAGAACGAAAACGATCGAATGCACATTTTTTCTAGTCTTCCTTAGACTTATTCGTGTAAAAATTTGGTTCGGTTCACTGCACGATTTTATTAAATTGAGGATTTTTACAATGCCTGGCAAACGCACTAAAGATAATTTGATACAATTAGTTTACTTTAATCTTAAAAAGCGAAAAACAGCAAAAGAGTTGGCGAAAATGTACCAAATTCAACTTCAAACTGTGGATTATATTATTTATCGGGCAGAAAAGGAAAACAGGCTTGAGTTATACTGCTCTGATGGCAGACCACCAAAGCTCTCTCGGCGAGAGTGTTCAGTAATATTGAAAACTATTGAAAATAAACCGCAAACAAGCCTTAGAGAGTTGGCAAATGACTTTAAAAAAAACTACAAGAAGAAAGTGTGCCACGAGACGGTGAGAAAAACGCTTAATCGCCACAAGTACTCGTCTTGTGTAGCAAGGAAGAAGCCTTTACTATCTGATGCGAACATTGAAAAGCGTTTAAATTTTTCCATTTTGAATGCCAACCACTCTCCCGAGTACTGGAATGATGTTATCTTTTGTGACGAGACGAAGATAATGATGTACTATAATGATGGACCTAATAAAGTTTGGCGGAAACCAAAAACAGCCCTCCAGGCCAAGAATATTGTGCCTACTGTAAAATTTGGCAAGCTATCAGTGATGGTGTGGGGCTGTGTTTCATCCAAGGGCGTTGGAGAGCTGCGTATATTCAATGACATTATGACGAAAGAGTTTTATTTGGACATTTTAAGAAATTAACTGGCAAAAAGTGCGCACAATTTTTGCTTCGTTGATCCGCAAGACAACAACAAACTAAAGTACAAACTTTATCAGGACAATGATCCGAAGCCCAAATCGCTGCTGTGCCGCACTTGGACGCTGTACAATTGGAGCAAAGTGATTGACACGCCCGCCCAGAGTCCGGATCTCAATCCAATTGAAAATTTGTGGGCCTTGCTTAAGAAAAAGGTGGCAAAACGGAGCCCTACTTCTAAGCTTAATTTAATCAAGTGCATAAATGAGGAGTGGTGTAAAATACCTGAATCCTACGACATACAAGGATTAATATCGTCGATGTCGTGGCGCCTCAGGGCAGTTCAGGATGCTAATGGAGGGCATACAAAATATTTGGCAATTTTTGCCATTTATCCATTTATAAATTACAGTTTGCATTTTGCAAAGAATTAGTAGACAGCTAATATTTGCTGCTTTTTTTTTGTTTTTATGAATTGTTATTGTTTTTGTGACTATTTTCGTTACTTTTATTAGTTATATAGATTTAGAATACATACCTCAGTAAAAGAATTATATGTGACAAAATATTTTTGCTCATCTTTGCGTTTTAGGCAACGGTACTTTGTTTCTGAGAATGCAGTTTGTTTTGGTGATCTCTTGTTATGTATAAACAACTATCATTTTCTCATTCTCTTCATATTCGGCTTACCGTTAGCTTAAAAAGTAAGCGTGCCTATTGGTTTTGGTTATAAAGAATTATATGTGACATTTGCATTTAGCTCCGTGATTTTGCTCAATAATCGGTTTAAAAAGGTATAACTGCAAGAATTTTGTTTTAAATTGAAACGTGAGTATACGTATATGCTATAAATTGCGTTAGCTAACATTTTTGTATATTAGGGAGTACAAAATGCCTCGTGGAAAAAGCCTTTCGGAGCATGAGCAAGGATTGATCATTGGAATGCATGAAAGCGGTTCTAAAAACATAGAAATCGCAAGGAAACTCAATCATCATAAGAATACAATATGCAATTTCCTAAAAAATCCAAATGGATATGGCACAACACCACGCAGTGGACGGAAAACCGTTATTGACCCCCGGTGCAAACGTCAAATCCAACGTCTTGCAGCCGTGGATTCAATGAGCAGTGGACAAATTAAGGCTCAATTGGGACTAAATATAACAAGAAGTTGGATTATTCAAATAATCCATGAAAATCCGAGTCTCAAACATACCACTATGGTACCTAAACCTATGCTTTTACCTCGTCACATTAAGGCACGCATGGAGTTTGCACACAGGTACCAATTCTGGGACGAAGAATGGCGTAGTGTTATTTTTAGTGATGAGAAGAAGTTTAATTTGGACCGACCTGACAGCTGTAAGAAGTATTGGCGAGATATGCGACAGGATCGACGCACATGCTATAAGCGTGGTCATGGTGGTGGAACGGTGATGGTGTGGGCAGCGTTTTGCTATAAAGGAAAGAGTCCAATGTGCTTTATATCAACCAGAATGAATGCCGAAATGTATGTGGAATTATTGGATGACAAGTTGGTGGAGTTCGGTAGTCAGCTATACGGCGATGAGTGGACCTTTCAACAGGATAATGCGCCAATACACAGTGCAAAGCTGACTACCGAGTTTTTCAATGAGAGAAATATTCCAGTTTTAAAGTGGCCAGCAATGAGTCCGGACCTCAATCCCATTGAGGATCTTTGGGGTATTCTATCCTCTGCTGTGTTCAAAAATTGTCGCTCAAATTGGCAATTGAGCAAGAATGGTCAAAAATTGACCTATCTTACCTACAATCTTTGGTTATTTCCATGCCGTTTCGGCTAAGCTCAGTTATTATGAATAATGGCAAGTCAATTGAATATTAGCTTTACTAAATAAAATCGAATTTTGTTAATTTAAGTTAATTAAACCATTAATTTGAGCCAAATATGAAAGAGTCACATATAATTCTTTATAATGAAGTAAAAATTTAATTTAAGTTTTTTCTGCCTTAAGTTAAGATTTCTGAATCTGTTTTCTCTTTTTTTGTTTTCTATTACCATAAGCAATAAAACTGCATACCAAAAACTTTTCGACGTACACTTGTCCATTTCTAATTTTACAAAAATATGCGTCACATATAATTCTTTTACTGAGGTATATGAAAAATTTTGTGAAGGACTGAATATGAAAACAAGTGCCTTTCTAAATAAAACATTATGTTAATGCTAAATTTTTGTGATTTTTTTCATTTTTCAAACAATTAGTTGACATACTGTATATATATAATTTTATTTTTATATATTTTAAATCAATTTTTTTTTAATTATAAAGAAAAATAGGAGGCTCCGCCCCCCGCTCGCTTCGTTTGAGTTGCTACAGTCGAGCATACTTGACTGTCGGAGACCCCGTACTTACTATGGAAAATAAAGTTTTTCATACTAAGACTTGATTTTCACCCGATCGGTCCTATGACAGCTATATGATTTAGCGGTCCGATTTGAACTACCTTTGGTCAGAATCTATAAGTTTAACTTAAATGTATATTCTATTAGTTTGGTAACGATATCTCATAAAATAGAAAAGTTTTTCATACTCAGACATAATATTCGCCCGATCGTTCCTTTGGCAGCTATATGATATAGTGGTCCGATTTGAGCCAGCTTTGGACAGGATATATAAATCCAAGTTATATGAATATTTAATTACTGTGGTTGAGATATCTTATAAAACAAAAAAGTTTTTCATGCTAAGACTTGATTTTCGCCCGACCGGTCCTATGGAAGCTACATAATATATTGGTTCGATTTATACCAACTTCGGACATATTCTAAACTAAATGCATATTCTATGAATTTGGTTAAAATATCTAATAAAACTAAAACAAATTTTCATACTAAGACCTAATTTTTGCCCGATCGGTCCTATGACAGCTATATGATATAGTGGTCCGATTTCAACCAAACTTGGTCTGGATATATTAAACTAAGTTAAATGCATATTTTATGAGTTTGGTTGAGATATCTCATAAAACCAAAGAGTTTTTCGTACTAAAACGTGATTTTCGATCGATACAAAAATGCCTATATTCAGTTAATAGGTGATATCTTCCAAGCCCCTCAGCGAAATTTTATGTTTCATATACCAAAAAACGAGAAACTTTACGTTTTACAACATATTGAAAATCAATCAAAATTGTTACAGCCGTTTTGTCATAATTCGCCAAAAAGTAAGCTAAAAAACCTTATTTCACCTGTAAAATGTTACCTGAGTACTTTAGGAAAAAAGTTTAAAGGAAAAAGCGTTTTCCCGCTAATCTAGCGGAAAATTCAAAAAGTCGTTGAACAAACATTTCTAGATTTTCGAAAAGAATTGAATCCCCATCATTACATTTTCGCTTTTTTAGCGCGTTGAATGTCTAAGCTTAAATTTTACAAATTACACTAAGCAACAGCCAAAAAATTACACGAACCAAACCCACATTTTTGGATAGATTTGGGACCAAAAACGACGAAAAACATTTTTTTTTTTTCTATGGTGAAATTTTTTTTTTAGAATTTTTTAAAAATCTGGCTTTTTTTTCGTACTTTTTTTCAGAGGTGCGCCGACTTATGTCATCATTACTCGAGATTGACAAAACCGATTTTCAAAAGCTTTACTATTTCTGAAAGTCAATGAATATATCTATAATTCATTAATACAAAGTTTTAGATTTAAACCAGGAGTTAAAGAGACATTAATTTTTGAATTAAGAAAATGATGATTTTTTTAAAGCTTTTTTTTTTTTAGCTTTTTTTACTTTAAAATTCGAGGAAAAGTCGAAAAAAATTTATCACATTTTGTCTTTAATTTTATTTTCATAGCTGCATTAATTACGCGTCGTTAAAGATAAGTCTTATCAAAATCTGTGAAGAGACGGCGATATAATATTTTTTGTGTCTAGGCATGTTTTTGTCGACTTTTTTGACTTCCTTGTAGAGTGTGGCATAACCTTAAGTATGAAAATTTTTTGTGATTTTTAAGATATCTTCACCAATCTTACACAATATCAATTTATTATTATTTTACACATTTTGACCAAATTTGGTTCAAATCGGTCTACTATATCATATAGCTGTCATAGGAACGATCGTTCGAAAATCAAGGTTTAGTATTAAAAAGTTTTTTGTTTTTTGAGATATTTAAACCAATCTGACAGAATATGCATTTAAGATGGTCATCTGAACTATTAAATTTGTTTATATGTATATATAGCTATATTAATAACCAATCGTTGCGTATGTTTACCGTTAAATTCTATGGAAGGACGGCTAAGTTATTAGTATATTAACAATGAAACAATTTTTACGCAAAGGTAGATTTTCTACTGATGGGTCCCATGGAAGCTATATGTTATAGTGATCCGATTCCAACCAAATATAGACAGGTTGTATAAGGCAATAGAAGGCTTATAACTTGTAAGTTTGGTACAGATAACTTAAAATACAAAAAAGTTTTTCTTACTAAAGGTTGTTTATCGAGCGTTCGTATCGATTGTTCCTATGCCAGCTGTATGATATAGTAGACAGATTCGATCCAAAATTAATAAAGATGTAAATGACAACATAGATTACACAATTTGTGAGTTCGATTAAAATATCTTAGAAAATAAAAAAGTTTTTTATACTAAAGGTGAATTTTCGACTGATCGTTCCTATGGCAGCTATATTGAATAGTGATCCGTTTTGAACCAAATTTGGTAGGGATACATACCACATTACTAAATACATAACCAGAGAGAATGGATGATATATCTTACAAAACAAAAAACTTTTTCATACTAAACCTTGATTTTCGAATGATCGTTCCTATGGCAGCTATATGATATAGTAGACCGATTTGAACCAAATTTGGTCAAAATGTGTAAAATAACAACAATTTGATATTGTGTGAGATTGGTGAAGCTATCTTAAAAATCACAAAAAAATTTCATACTAAAGGTCATGCCGCTCTACAAGGAAGTCATCAAAGTCGACAAAAACATGCCTACACACAAAAAAATATTATATCGCTGTCTCTCCACAGATTTTGATAAGGCATATCTTAAACGACGCGTAATTATTGCAGCTATGGAAATAAAATTAAAGATAAAATGTTATAAATTTTTTCCGACTTTCCTCGAATTTTAAAGTAAAAAAAGCTAATAAAAAATCTTTAAAAAAATCATAATTTTCTTAATTCAAAAATTGATATCTCTTAAACTATAAGTTTAAATCCAAAACTTTGTATTAATGAATTTTTTATAAATTCAATGGCTTTCAGGAAAAGTAAAGTTTTTGAAAATCGGTTTCGGCGTTCTCGAGTAAATATGAAAAAACTGGGCGGACCTCTGAAAAAAAGTACGAAAAAAAAGCCAAAATTCAAAAAATTCTAAAAAAAAAAATCTCATCATAGAAAAAAAAAAAAAATGTTTTTCGTCATTTGGAGCCCCAAATCTATCCAAAAAAGTGGGTTTGGTTCGTGTAATAGACAAAAAGTTGAAAATTGTTGCTTAGTGTTATCAGCCAGGGACATTATAAGTTTTATAAAAAAAATTGCACCTTTACAATAATTTCCAAACTTTTATTTAAAAGTTACGAAATAACAATTATTTTTGATTTTAATTAAAAAAGTAAAATGTAATAATTACAAAACAATTTTTATTTAAAAGTTGAAAAATAGCACTTATTCTCAGGGAGCATAACTGTTATGAGGAATATCCAAAAAAATCACTTTTAATGATTATCTTAAGACTTTTATTTTATAAATTCAAACTAATGGTTACTTTTATTTAAGAAAAATAAAAATAAAAATTAATCATTATTTTTGATTTTTATTTTGTTAGTTTTTTGTAAGTCTTTCAATTTTTTTTTGATAAATAAATTAAAAGTCTAAAGACTTTTATTTCTGATTTTTAAATTTTAAAAGTCTCAAAAGACTTTTATTTTTGAGGAATAAATTAAAAGTCTTTAAAGAAATATTGGTTTTTGCAGTATACCTTGATCCGAGACTTCGTAGAACGCTGAAAACCCCAAATAAGCTAGCAACAGCGAAAAATTATTTAAAACGGCTATTTCGTAATATAAACAACGTTCAGAACAATGTAAATATCATTGAATTTTAATTTTATAATACTTTTTCCTATTATTTAATTTATTTAGTCGGTAGAGGATAAATTGAAAGTCGTAGGTTTTACTGGTGTTGCAATTTTGAAATGTTTATCTTGAGTATAAGCGGAGATATTGACAAAGACTTTTATTCAAAACATTTCAAATCGTAAAAGTCTTTAAAGACTTTTATTCAAAAAAATTTTAAAGACTTATAAAAGATTGTTAAAAAAAAAATAAAAAATTAATAATTATTTGAAATTTTTTTAATCACAAATAATTATAAAATTTGATTTATAAAATCAAGTCTTTAAAAAACCATTAATAATGATTTTTATACCCTGAGCCCATTAAAAATGGGCAAAAAAGGGTATAATGCATTTGGCAGAATGTATGTAACAGGCAGGAGGGGGCGTGGCAGACCCCAAAAAGTATATATATTCTTGATCAGGATCAACAGTCGAGTCGATTGAGCCATGTCCGTCTGTCCGTCTGTTTGAACGCGTCGATCTCAGAAACCATAAGAGCTAGAGACTTCAAACTTGGTATGTAGGTTCCTGGATACCGTACGCAGATCAAGTTTGTTTTTATTTTTGGATCGGACAACTATATCATATAGCTGCCATAAGAACGATACATTGAAAATGAAGTTTTTGTATGAAAAGCTTCTTTAATTTTTGAGATATCTCAACCAATCTCATTTGGGGTGGTATTATACATCCTGACCAAATTTGGTCCAAATCGGCCCACTATATCATATAGCTGTCATGCAGTCGCTCTGCCGAAAATCAAGTTTTAGTATGAAAAAGTATTTTGTTTTTTGAGATATCGTAACCAAACTAATAGAATATGTATCTGGGCTGGTATTATACATCCTGACTATGTTTGGTCGAAATCGGCCCACTATATAATATAGCTGTCATACAGACGATCTGCCGAAAATCAAGTTTTAGTATGAAAAAGTTTTTTGTTTTTTGAGATATCTTAACCATACTGATAGAATATGCATTTATGTTGGTTTTGTACATTCTGACCAGATTTGGTTCAGATCGGTTCCATATATCATATAGCTGCCATTGGAATAATTGGTCGAAAATCAACATTTATAAAAGAGTACCTGGGCTCAGGGTATCCTACTGTCGAGCGTGCTCGACTGTAGCAGCACCTCACCGCGAGCGATGCGAGCCGGGGGTAGGCGAGCGAAGCGAGTAGGGGGCGGAGCTCTCTTGTTTTAACTTATTTTCGTGCTCCATATTAAAATTCCAACAAAATGTAAACAAACTCCAAGTATGACCAAATAATGTTATCGAAATTAATGGCCTACAACATATTATCTAAATGAAACCAAAATAAAATCTGGCTTAACCCATTATCCACTGGAATCGAAATACGAAGAATATTTATCTGATAATTTTGGTCCTAGCATGATTATACCTGTTACTTATAAAAAATTAGTATAAGGGTAATGTGCGTAACAGGCAGAAGAAGGCATCTCCGACCCAAAAAAGTTTATATATTCTTGATCAGCATCAACAGCCGAGTCGATATAGCCATGTGTGTCTGTCCGTCCGTCCGTCTGTCTGTCCGTGTGAGCGCCTAGATCTCAGAGACCATAAGAGATAGAGTAACCAAACATTCACACGCAGATTACAAAGGCGTTGGAGCAGGTCAAGTTTGTTTTAAACTTTTGACCCGCATCCTTCCACGCCCGTAATTCGGGAAAAACCGGTCGTCCGTCTGTATAAACACACGGATCTCAGAGACTATAAGAGATAGAGTAACAAAATTTGGCACACAGATTTCTATTAACCCCACGCAGATCAAGTTTGTTTCAAATTCAAGCCACGAACCCCTCCACCCCCGCAAATCGCGAATAACACCTCACCCACAATTTTTCATATAAATCGTATTTTTTTTGGTAATAACCGATATCTGTTATTATTATCTATTATCCCACCGCAACAAGATCGGACAAGTAGAACAGCAGTTATTTCGATCCTAAGTTGTTGAAGCACAGGTGCCCCCTAGAGTTGGCAATAGTTTTTGTATTGTTAAACCTTATTAGAATGCTTAAAATTCTCAACTCGTTCTGGCAACGCAAATATGACATTAGGATTGAATCGCTAATGTATTGAAATAAGTAACGGGTATCCTATGGTCGGGATCTCGACTACACCCTTTTCCACTTGTTTTTTTTCTCAAAATTATGTTATGTCGGTCAATTTGTATGGTAAATGCAAAGTCATTATCGATATGACATTCATAGCGATGTATCGATAAGCATACTAAATGCGGCATGTATTTATTAACTATTTACAAAAAATTCAGTCTATTAAGTTTTCATAATATTAATTTGACAAAACAATTATTTATTTAATCAAAACTATTTTTTAACGACACCATCCTTTGCACTACCTAGGCTCTGTTGTTGACTGACTTGCTGTTGTTGTTGCCGCGGCTGTGGCAAAAGCCACGATTGATTTGGCTGCCAAAGTTGTTGTTGTCGCAACTGCCAAATATGTATTTGAGGTTGCTGCCATAATTGTTGTTGTGGCTGTATAATTTTTTGTTGTTGTTGGCCATCAGCAAATTCCTATTGTTGTGTCTGTTGTAGCTGTATAAAATTGTGCTGCAGCGCACCCATCGATCGCTTGCTCATTTTAAACAATTAGTGATGGGTATCGCTATTTGTTACAAAGAAGCGATACTTATGCAAGGTAAATATCGATATGAGATTCAAAGCGATGTATCGATTATTTGGTCTTAATTCACGATACCAAACTACTCCCGACGTCTTTTTCGCCAAAGCAGCCAGGTCCTCATTTGGTCCCGCGAACACTATCAGCGGCATATCTTTCGCTAGTGCTTTAAAATCTGGCTTACAAAAACCAACTTCCTCAGCAGCACCCTCTAGTATAATCCAAGATGATTCGGGTATGGATAACGCTTGGCAGCCCATGCAGCAGTCACAAAGCTCTTTTGAAGCGATGATTTCCATGCAAAATCAAAACACCTTGATACAGATGCTTGCATTTCAACAATCAAAATAATCAATGGTACCTCTACGAATATCTCTGTGGAACGCCAACGGTGTTTCACGGCATAAACTTGAACTTTCTCAATTCCTATAAGACAAACACATTGATGTAATGATTCTGAGACGCATCTCACTAACAAATATAACTTCGGTAAAATTCTGTTATATGCCGAAAGCTTCAAAAAAAAAAAAAAAAAAACCCCAAATAGCGGGTAATTTATCAAGAATTTAGAAAAAAAAATTAATTTGGGGACTCAAATAGTTTAATTTTAAAAAATCTTTAAAGTTTGTATAGAAAATTGCTATTTTTTGTTGTTGCTTTTTGAAACTTGTCACTATTACAGCTCGTTTACCAACACTGTTTTTGTGATATGAATCCGATTTTGAACCAATTGAACTGTAAGATTTTTTGGAATGTTTACCAACACTGCTTCGTAGCTTTCCTGTGAATTTTAAACCTTAATTTGAAAATAATTATCTCTTTTAAAAAATATTGGGGCCCTGAAAAGGGCCGATTTGGTGACACAGTGACATGTGACAAAGTGACATAAAGTCACCTTAGACTTCATCGTCATCACCGCCGTCATCGTCTTCCTAAAGGGTGGGGGGGAATATATAAAAGAGCCGAAAGCAAAAATAAATTTAAAAAAATCGTAATTAAAGCGCAGCAGGCAAAAATTTTTTCCCTTTCTTCAACATACCACAGAGAACCTTACATCTTCATTAATTACAGAAACAGTAGATGGATTATAAAGTTGCCCTATGGCCATGAAAATCTCATGAATTCGGCTGGGGATGTCTCTATATGTCTTTTTAAATTGGAACTTTGCCAGGTAGCCAATATAGTGCTCCTTTCTTCGTCCATAACTTGGGATCTCGCCGCGCATGTCCCGCCACAGTCTTTCAATATTTTGAGTGTGTGCCCCACTGTCTGGATCAACAAAGTTTTTAGAGTGGTTAACTGTTTGGTGGTTGAATCCTTCTTCCTTCAAACAATTATACGCCTTCCAACAATCGGACATGATGGTGGTTCCATCAGCTATCCGTTCCTTTATTATGGTTAGCAATGTTGCCGAGTCCCGGCATTTCACTGGCTGAATAAAAAAGGCGCCACTATCCCTTTCTATTCCTCCGAACATCCAATCATCCGTAACCACTCGTCCACAGTTATATTTTCTTTTTCCCACTTTTGCCTCGTCTATCTCTACTATTTTTCCTGGGCCTCCGATAGTAGGACGACTATTTGTTATGCTCCAGTCTATGTAGACCTCGCGGAGAAAGCTTCTCCAGTCAGTCACAGATTGACGACACCAGCCTAGTTCAGAAAGAAGAGCTTCTGTTTCGGATTTTAGCCCGACAGAATCATACACAACAAAGTTGCATATGTCTTCTATCTGCAGCCTCGATCCGTCGAAAAATGTGTTCACGCGTACACTCTCTTGAAAGCTGCACTGAGCTCTAATTTTCTTCTTCTTTCCTATCTGCTGTGCAATCGACGCTCTGCAACTAAAAAAAAACGATGCCCCGTTACGTGACGAAATCATGGACGTTGCACCACATTTTGGACAAATCCGTTCACGTAAAATCACATTGTGATTTCATAAGAACTCAAGCAATTGGTCATTGCTAAATTTATGGAATTTAATCATTGATAAATTGCAGCCAGTGCACGACATTTTGCTGACAAATAATTTTTGACAGTTTCCCGTTATAAATAGTGTTGGTAAACATGATATTAATCGGACAGTTCCGATTCGGAATCAAATTACATAAAAAGTGTTGGAAAACGGCTGAAAAGAGTGAAAAGTTCCACAAAGCAACATCAAAAAAGTTCATTTTTATTGGAATTTTCAAATATTTTTTAAAATTAAACTATTTGAGTCCCCAAATTAATTTTTTTTTCTAAATTCTTGATAAATTACCCGCTATTTGGGGTTTTTTTTTTTTTTTTTTTGAAGCTTTCGGCATATAACAGAATTTTACCTGCAATTCTACAAATCACTGGGACAGCGATTTATAGCAGCAGGAGACTACAATGCGAAACACCCGCACTGGGGCTCTCGCCTTGTGACCACGTAAAAAAAAAGTACGTAGATTAACGTATTTCAGCAAAAGTGTGCTACGGAAAAACACGTAGATTTTGGAGCCAGCCTACGTAATTTTTAAAGTTTGAGTTGGCATCCCTGCTTCTAGCCCAGCAATAAACACTTGGGGCACCGTAGTTCATATTAAGTCAACATGACTGTTAATTAAGCTTTAAATGTAAGAATTGATAAACTTATTGTAAGTCTCCCCTGGACAATATTTAATAAATAAAGGCAACGTAAATGAGTATAAACTTATAAATTCGTGCGGCCTTAGAATCAATAAAATTCCCCGCCGCAAAATGTTTATAAATAAACATATAATTTATCTTGCGAGCCTCAGAATATTAAGAACAACCCTCGCTAAGAAATGAGTAGAATATAACACATGAGCTAAATATAGAAAAGGGTCAACCACTAAAGTAAAAGTATATGTGAGCCCTACGCCAACACATACGAAAGTCCTTATCTATAACTCAAGTAGGTACCAAACTGTACAAAACCTCAAGATTACCATTTGGAGTAATTGTTTGTAAAAACTAGTACTTACTATGAAAATAGAAAAGACTACAAAAATTTAAAAAAATTTTGCCCGCTTGATGCTGTTGCAGAGCGTTGTAATAAATTTTCGACTACTTTTTTCAATGACAGCTATATGATAAAGCAGTCCAATTTGAACCAACTTCGGTCAGGATATATAAAACCAAGTTATATGCATACTGTAATAGTTTTGTTGAGATATCTCATAAAACAAAAAAGTTTTTCATACTAAGACTTGATTTTCGGCTGATCGGTCCTATGAAAGCTATATGATATAGTGGTCCAATTTAAGCCAACTTCGGACAAGACATATAAAACCAATTTATATGCATTTTGTATTAGTTTGGTTAAGATATCTCATAAAACAAAAAAGTTGTTCATACTAAGACTTAATTTTCGCCCGATCGGTCCTATGGCAGCTATATGATAAAGTGGTCCGATCCAAAAAAGAAACAAACTTGATATGACTGCAATATAGACGACTCTACATACTAAGTTTGGTGTCTTTAGCTCTTATAGTCTCTGAGATCTAGGTGTTCATACAGACGTCAGGACAGACAGACAGACGGACAGACGGACATTGCTATATCGACTTGGCTATTGATGCTGATCAAGAATATATATAGTTTATAGGGTCTGCCACGAATCCTTCTGCCTGTTACGCACATTTTCGTTAAAACAAACCCAATAGACCCCTGTACTTTTTTTAAGTACGGGGTCTAATGAACCCAAATATTCTCACTCAAAAACTGAGTATAACATTGCACTAGAATAAGAAACATTGTTTAGCATTAAGATAAAAAAGGTCAACCATAGTATTGTTAAGGTTGTCACAAAAAGAAGATGATTCTCATATCGGCTATATAAGCAGATGTGAGCCAATAAAGAAATTAGTCTTGAACTGAACCCGACCCACGGTAATTCTTTCATACTCATTGCTAGCGCTTGAACCCGACCAACGGTAATTCTTGCCTAGCTCTCTCAGGGATTTTAGGAGGGGCCTCGATCGAGTATTTATCAATACTTGTTCATTTGGTCCATCGAGCGATTGCATACGTACTCGTATCAACCTCGACAAATAATACGCAGGCGTAGGTCTTCGGGCCTCCCGTGATTTTTATTTGAGACAAGAACACAGCAAAAATTTTCAAAAGTTTACGAAGTCCGTGCAGCTTGTAGTGCCGGCAAATTTAACGAAGTCCGAGTAGCTTGTAGCGCCGGCAAAAAATACAAAGTCCGAGTAGCTCGTAGCGCCGGCAAAAATAACAAAGTCCAAGTAGCTCGTAGCGCCGGCAAAAATAACAAAGTCCAAGTAGCTCGTAGCGGCGGCAAAAATAACAAAGTCCGAGTAGCTCGTAGCGCCGGCAAAAAATTTCGCCCAGATACTTACAACATCTGGGCAACGCAGAAGGAAGAAGGAGAATAACCCAGATACTAACAACATCTGGGTAACGCAGAAGGAAGAAACAGAATAACCCAGATACTTACAACATCTGGGCAACGCAGAAGGAAGAAGCAGAAAAACTCAGATATTTACGACATCTGGGCAACGCAGAAGGAAGTAGCAGAAACAACATCAAAAATAAATATATACAAAATTTTTTTTTTAATTATTTGTTTAAAAAAAGAAATTAAACATATAAATATAATTTTTTCTCACGCTAAAATTTCTTCTTTGTTTCGAATATTTGTCTTTGGTTAAATGGAGCAGAAGTTCTCTAAGCTACAAAATATTGAATTTTTAAAGTCAGCAGCTGAACCAGATGCTGGCCCCATTAACAATTAAAGACAAATAAAAACAAGTGGGGAAAGGCTATAGACAAGATCCCGACCATACGATACCCATTACTTATATATAAAAGTAATTTATAGAAAAAACAAGTGGTAAAGGCTATAGTCGAGATCCCGACCATAGGATACCCGTTACTTATATCTATACATTATCGATTCAATCCTAATGTCATATTTGCGTTGCCAGAACTAGTTGAGAATGTTAAGCATTCTAATAAGGTTTAACAATACAAAAACTATTGCATACTCTAGGGGGCACCTGTTGCTTCAACAACTTAGGCACGCAATAACTGCTGATCTACTTGTCCGATCTTGTTGCGATTCAGTGGGATAATAGATAATAATAACAGATATCGGTTATTACCAAAAAATACGTATTATATGAAAAATTGTGTGTGAGGTGGTTTTTCGCGATTTGCGGGGGCGGAGTGTGGCGTGACTTAAATTTGAAACAAACTTGATCTGTGTGAGGTATATGGAAATCTGTGTGCCAAATTTGGTTACTCTATCTCTTATAGTCTCTGAGATCCGTGTGTTTATACAGACGGACGACCAGTTTTTCGCGAATTACGGACGTGGAAGGAGGCGGTCAAAAATTTAAAACAAACTTGACCTGATCCTACGCCTTTGTGATCTGCGTGTGAAAGTTTGGTTACTTTATCTCTTATGGTCTCTGAGATCTAGGCGCTCACACAGACGGACAGACGGACGGACGGACAGACACACATGGCTATATCGACTCGGCTGTTGATGCTGATCAAGAATATATATACTTTATGTGGTCGAAGATGCCTCCATCTACCTGTTACGCACATTCCAACGAACACAATATACCCTTATACTTATTTTTTATAAGTAACGGGTATAAAAAGAACCCCACTTCCTCAAGAAAATAAAATTCGACAAAGGGGATCGGGAAAAAAAACAAAGGTGAAAGCAGAGAAAAAAAACTTTATAAATTAATAACAATATCTACAGGAGATCTTCAACAAAAATTTATTAGCGAACTGAAGCAATTAAATACACTAGCAAAAGTAAACAATAAGAACAAAATAAATGTTAATAACAAGAATATAAAATAAAAATATTAATTTCTGCCATACAATTGAATTAAATTGAATTATACGATTAAAAAAAAAACATACGAACAAATTTTTTCGGGTAGCTTCTACAATAATTTTACACAATAATTTGCAAAAAAAAATTTTGATCTATCTTAAAAAAATATATATTCATTCAATGCAAGATATTTTTACTGAAAAATATTCAAACAATATTAAAAATGAAAAAAAGTAAAACTCAAATTAATTCATTTTAAAAACATTTTATATATATATATATATTTACAAATCGAATTTTAATCATTTAAAAAATAATAATATATAACTGAATTAACATGGCTCTTACTAGAGAACAGATTAAGGCTATCGCCAAAAATCAATTTTCAATCTACAACAATATAATAGAATTAGAACAGAAATGGATTCCAAAAAAAAAAGATAGACGAAGAGACAGCCGAAGCCGAAATTCTCAAGCTTTGGGCAGCCTTTGAAACACAGCATAGGGTAATGGAAGATAATCGGGAAATAGTTCCAGAATGCAATTATTTTGAGCACGAAACATTTCAGAAGGCATTTAATATAAAAGAAAGAATACTTATGAGTATTACTAGGGAAACAGTTGACCCAGTTGTAGTTTCACAATGGGAAAGGCAGATCCAAAGATTTTTACGAGGTACATATGATTTTCGAAAATCGATTAATTTCAGCAGGACCACTGAGGATGCAGATCTAGAAAAGAAATTTCTTGAAGATGAGTTTGATCTAATTCGAGATGACTTAAAAGAGTTAAGGAAATTGAAGCTCGAAGCTGACGAAGAAAGGACAATCGAGCGTGAGTTCAAGGAGGTAATGGGCCTTTACCAATACCAATTAAAATCAATTTCAAGAAATAATGTTTCCCAGAAACCACTCAAATTAAAACAAATTGAGATTCCTCCCTTTAATGAAGATCTTGCGACTTGGGTTGCATTTTTTGATTTGTTTAGCAATTTAGTAGATAATAACCACAATCTAAGCAGAAAAGAAAAACTTATCCACTTAAAAGAATTGGTTAAAGGAGAAGCTGAGTATCTAATTAGACACCTAGTGGTCTCCGAAGAAAATTATGAAAGGGCAATTGAAATCTTGAAAGAATGATTTGAAAACAGGAGGCAGCTATTCACAAATCATTTTGATACTTTAATAGATCAGCCTTTGATGAATAGCGAGTCTGAAAAAAGCGTGAGACAGATGTTGGACACAACTCGTCAATGCTTGCATGCAATAAAAGGCATGAAAATTGATGTAGGAGACGCAGATCCGTTTCTAGCAAGAATAATTTTGAGAAAGTTTGATAGAAACGGACTGCAACAGTACGAACAAACAGTTCGGAAAACAAATGAAATCCAAAAATTGGATGACATCTTTGAGTTTTTAGAGCAGCATCTGCAAGCTATAAAAACTCTTCAGCCTCAAAAGAATATACTGGATATTATAACCAAATGGCGGAAGTGGAAGTATGTCATAACAGCAGACGTAGAAAAAATGTATAGGCAGATAAGACTAAAAAAAGAAGATTAGGATTTTAAAATTCTATGGCGTAGAGACCCACGGGAGACGATGAAAGAATATAAAATGACAACAGTCACCTATGGAACAGCATCAGCTCCTTTCCTAGCAACTAGATCTTTGCTAGAAATATCAATTCAATTTAAAAATGAGTTGATAAAAAACAGAATAAAGGACGATTTTTATATGGACGACTTAATGACGGGTGCCGATGACTTGAACCAATGTATACAGATACAAAAAGAAATAGGTATTGAACTAGGGAAATACGGGTTACACCTGCGAAAATGGACATCTAACAATAAATTGATTAAAGGCGATTTACCAAAGGAAGAAAATAAGTTGTTCGAAACCAACGACGAAGAGTTAGTAAAGACTCTTGGGTTGAAATGGAACCCGCTAAAAGATGAGTTCAGTTTTCAGATAAATGCAAGCGAAATAGCCAATGTAACGAAGCGAAAAGCTCTGTCAACATTAGCTAAAATTTTTGACCCATTGGGTTGGCTCTCACCTGTTACTGTCGTTGCTAAGCTAATGGGACGAAAATCTTAATTCACAGTTGGTCTGTGAGTGGAACGGGAACGGGAACGCCTCAGAATTAGCGTACACAGCAGTAGTGTATGCAAAAGGGGTACTCATTTTAGCTAGCAAAGCAAAAGTCAATCCAATAAAGAATAGGAAAACACTGCCAAAACTAGAACTTTGTGCAGCCCATTTGTTAACAAGCCTCTTAGAAAAAATTATGGCAACAATGGAAAAATGCACATCAATATATGCATGGAGTGATTCAACAATAACTTTATGTTGGATCAAAAACAATAAAAGTAAAGATAGATTCGTGCGATCAAGGGTCGATTATATTAACAAGATGGGACCTTATATAAACTGGAGACATGTAGGGTCGAAAGATAATCCAGCCGACATAGGTTCTAGAGAAATTTCAGCAGACAAACTCAAGGAAAAACAGTTATGGTGGAATGGGCCAGAATGGTTACTAAAAAATAAAGAAGAATGGCCAGAAGAAGATAAGCTGGAAATTCAACTTAGTTTTCAGATAATAGTAAAGGAAGACATAATTCAAGTTCTTGTGGAAAAATGTAGCTCCTTTGGAAAATTAACGCGGATAATAGGATATATTATATTATTTAAAAAACTTTGTCAAAGGAAAATTACACCAAGAAAATTAGAGAAAGATGAAATAGACAAAGCAGTTACTATAATTTTGAAAAAACACCAACGGTTTGAGTTTGCCCAAGAGATCTTCGTCTTACAAAACGACAAGAATGTTAACCCAAAAAGCAAATTAGCTTCACTTTATCCATACCTAGATGACAAAGGTATTTTAAGAGAAGGAGGTAGACTAAAATTTGCTGACATAAGTTATAATCAGAAGCACACAATTATATTAAACAAGTCGCATTTAACGAATATCATTATAAGCCAAGTACACAAGGAAACGCTACATGGGGGAAACAAAGTAATGGAAGCACTGATACGTAGGCAATATTGGGTATTTGGGTTAAAAAAATCAATTAAAAAACTAGATCGGTTGTGTGTAAAATGCACAAGATATAGACAGCATAACTTACAACAAGTAATGGGACAAATACCAGAAGCACGTGTAAAAATAACTCATGCATTTACTCACACTGGAGTAGACTATGCAGGGCCTATTCAAATAAGAGGCTCAAAAGGAAGAGGAACAAAATCTTACAAAGGATACATTTCAGTGTTCGTATGTATGAGCACAAAAGCGATCTATTTGGAAGCAGTAAGCGACCTAACGACCGAGGCATTTCTTGCGGCGTTTAAAAGATTTGTAGCAAGAAAAGGCAAATGCTCACACGTATACTCGGATAATGGTACAAATTTCGTGGGTGCTGTAAGAAAGCTTCATGCTGATTTTCTGAAAGCTTTTCACAATAATAGTACAAACAACGTATGGGCTAATGAAGGCGTTCAATGGCATTTTATTCCCCCGGCAAGTCCTCACTTCGGAGGAATATGGGAAGCGGGAGTAAAATCGGTAAAATACCATTTAAAGAGAGTTATAGGGGATAGTACGCTAACTTATAAAGAGATAAGTACGTCACTGTCACAAGTTGAAGCAGTATTAAATTCGAGACCATTATATTCAATCGATAATAGCAACGAACATACTGACGCCAGACCATTTCTTAATTGGCAAACCAATGTTAGATATACCTGAAGCAATTGACGATAGAGCAGTATCATCACTGGACAGGTGGAAAATACTAACAGCTATGAAAAATCAATTCTGGCAAAAATGGAAAGATGAATACCTGGTAACGTTGCAGCAACGATTTAAGTGGAAAAAGGACAGTCCAAACTTGAGAAAGGGACAGATAGTAATAGTTAAAAACGAAAACACAGCTGCTTCAAATGGCCGTTGGGAAGGATTGAAGAAACAATAAAAACGGAAAATGGGTTGATAAAGCGCCCGTTAGTAAAACTCTGTCCATTAGAGACAGATACACCTGGGGAAGAATCAAGGCGGCCAAGAAGGGCCCCAACTGCAATGGCTCTCAGTTTTCTTATGGTATTATTAGCTTCAGGAATTACGGGAGCTACCACATTAGATATCAGTTCTCAAAATAGATCCGTAGATATTACTCCATTAGAAATTGATACAATGATACAATGATTTATTTAGACAATGTTGGACAAATGGACATCGTTTCTTCAAAATGGAGTTTAGTTATATAATATGACTTAGAGATGTTTAACAGGGAAATAGAGTCTATTCATAGACATATCTAGAGACTTGGTCAAGCATGTACGAAGTTAGGTAATTATGAACAAAATTGTACAGAAATGACTCGAGCTCTTAACCGACGATATGCAAATCTGAAAATGAACAATAATCTGATAATGGTAAAACAGAGACAAAAAAGAGCACCATTCGAATTTGTAGGTTCTATTCATCATATGTTATTTGGTACAATGGATGCTGACGATAGAGAAGATATGGAGAACAACATGCGAAATATATTAGAAAATCAGCACGACACTCCATAAAAAACAAACATCTATCATAGCGTCGACAGTTAAAATTATGAAGAAAACTCAAGAAGAAATATATACTGGATTTGAAACCGTTCAAGAACAAATTAACAAATTATTTGAAGACCTGGTAACTTGGAAGAACACAGAACATATGGTATTAGACTTTCAAATATCAACTTCACAATTAATGATGTTTATCGAGGACTGCGAAAAAAGCCAAACAGCAATAGTAGCTCTTCTAATTGACCTAAATCATGGTCGAATAAATCCACAATTAATAAACCCCGAACAACTCATGAAAGAAATTAACACAATTAAGGGAAAATTAAACCAAAAACTTAAATTACCTGGGGACGACAAAGGCACAACTATTAAAGAAATTTACAGCTTAATAGAAGCTAAAGCTGTAATGGTTGATGGGAAACTAGTGGTAAACGCGGAAATACCACTATTTAACCAAGATACGTCTATAATATATAAGCTAATACCAGTCCCATTTATAAAACACACAATAATTGCTGAAATTAAAGACGAGTTTATGGTCTACAATTTTAATCTAGACGCATATGTTTCATTAGGAAACTCAGAACTCAATAAATGTTTAAAGAGAAGTGATAATCACATACTTTGCAAGTGAAATTGGCCATGGAACATAGCTACTGACAATTCTTGCGAAATGTCAGCCCTTAAAAGAACAAGCATACCAGATTGTGAATTTGACTAAACTTCATCACAGAACGTTTGGACAGTTTTAAATACACCAAACACATGGTTATATAAGGTGTTTGATAATAAGGTTTTAGAAGTAAACTGTGGAAACCTGCAGGGAGATGTTATAAAGATACCAACTCAGGGGGTTTTAAAATTACCAGAGGATTACACAGCTAGACATGGAACAAAATTAATGATAGCAGCTAGCGAATTAAGATCAAGAGATTCAATACAAAGTCAGGCTTCTCCCATTACAAAACTAGTAGACTGGATAAAATTAGAAGAAATATTTCCCCTAGCCAAAATAATGATAAATAACACAAATGATATAACACATTTAAGAAAATTAATCGAGGATCATAAAAAAGAAGGCATTAACCTAAAGGGGGTACACTTTCATATCTTAAGTGAGCATTCAAATCTAATATAATATACGATTCTTATAACTATTGTATTACTCATAGTTTTATATATAAAATACAAATGTACAACTGGTAGAGTAAGAATTAATTTTGCCACTCCTAATATCCCAAATGTTTAAAATTAAGAAAAATAAAATAAGGAAATTATACATGAATATTCCATATTTCAAAATGTAGATAGAAAAATACAGTCCATTATATAAGAAGGAATTAAAACGAATATTCCCCGCCGCAAAATGTTTATAAATAAACATAAACTTATAAATTCGTGCGGCCTTAGAATCAATAAAATTTCCCGCCGCAAAATCTTGCGAGCCTCAGAATATTAAGAACAACCCTCGCTAAGAAATGAGTAGAATATAACACATGAGCTAAATATAGAAAAGGGTCAACCACTAAAGTAAAAGTATATGTGAGCCCTACGCCAACACATACGATTGTCCTTATCTATAACTCAAGTAGGTACCAAACTGTACAAAAACTCAAGATTACCATTTGGAGTAATTCTTTGTAAAAATAAACCCAAATATTCTCTCTCAAAAACTGAGGATAACATTGCACTAGAATAAGAAACATTGTTTAGCATTAAGATAAAAAATGACAACCATAGTATTGTTAAGGTTGTCACAAAAAGATGATTCTCATATCGGCTATATAAGCAGATGTGAGCCAATAAAGAAATTAGTCTTGAACTGAACCCGACCCACGGTAATTCTTTCATACTTATTGCTAGCGTTTGAACCCGACCAAAGGTAATTCTTGCCTAGCTCTCTCAGGGATTTTAGGGGGGGCCTCGATCGAGTATTTATCAATACTTGTTCAGTAAATTGAAAAAAAAAGGTGGTCTTGTGCCCAGTATTGAATCCGTCACTGTGAGGGAACAAGAACCCATATTTCAGGACGATTCTGCACCTTGTCATCGGGCGCGCTCTGTAAGTGATTATTTGGCTCTACGCTGGTTCAAGAATTTTTTTAATTACTTTTGACTATTCTTAAACGACAGATAACCATTTTAAAGGAAATAGGAAAGCGGAAGCCAAAAACTATGGTAGAACTAAAGGAAACCATAGAAAAAGTATGGTTTGAGGATATAACTGAGGAATATCTGATGGCTTTATACGATTCAATGCTCAACAGGGTCAAATGTGTAATTAAAGCCAAGGGTGGAACCGCAAAATATTAAATAATTGTTAATTTAAAGAAAATCTATCGAATAAAATTGTTTTTGTCATTAGTTTGTAGTAAATAGTGTAAATCATTGAAAACAAATTGTATGAAAAACAACTTTATTTTATTATTTATTTTTTTCTTGCAACTGGTCAAATTTCAAAAAAATCGTTTAAAAAGTTTAATTTTAGAAAAATGTTTGTTTATAATTATGAAAGTGTGAATAAAAGCAATATGTCATTATGTTTAAAATTAATTAATTGACAACCCAACAAAAAAATATGCGAATTGAATAACATTTAAGGGGTTATCTAACGAGTGAAGGCAAAAATTCATGAAATGGCAGAGTGAGGCTTTTTCTGGGTGTATATCTTATTGCCCGTCGTTATTGTTTTCTTATAAGCACTACGGTTCCAGCAGAGTGTCTTCTTTCAAGGGCGGGTGCTATTGGCACTGAAAAGAGGAACAGGTTGAACAGGTTCATCAATTCCCTATTAAATATAGACAAATTTAACACTTACGTTCTTTTTTAAGTATTTTCTAATTGTTGTTAATATCAAGTGCATTACACATGCTAATGTAATATCAAAAATTGCGAAATAGGTGCATATTGATAAAAATCATTTGATTAATCGACTATTGGATTTTTTCTCGATTAATTGCGATGAATAATCGCTTAAATTAAATTAATCATATGATTCATTAATCGATTAATGAATTATTTTTGCCGTCCCTACTTGTAGGCCGATTTTGGGAAATCGCCGTCTTATCCTTCGATAAAATTATCTCAACCCGACCCAACAGCGACATAACAGCAAAATGTTGTAGCAGCGACGCCACACGAACGTTTACGCTGTACGTGTGTAGGCAGCGCTGCGGCAGAGCAAAGGCCTATGCGCGGCGCATAGGCCGTGCCGACCACTGGTTTAGAGATTGAGATACAAATTTCTATAGTAGGATGATGTAAGTCTTCAGGGATACTTAATGGGGATGACCTAGAGACGGTAGTATTTGCAAAGTCATTAATAAAAACTAGATCAAGAATTCGATCATTATGATTTCTTATTGAGTTATTTTGAAACAACGAGAGATCAAACATGTGATCTAAAAAATAATCTTGTTTTAAGGGAATAAGGTAATTTGTGCTACTGAAAAATGACCAAGAGATTTTAGGCAAATTAAAATCACCCAGCACAATAAATAAGTCGTTATCTTTAACGCCATGACTAATTTTTTCAATAAAGGCAAAATGCTACAAGTAAACTGACGGAATAGCTTTATTTGGAGGGATATAAAAGCAGGTGATAAAAATGGATCGAGTTAAAAAAGTACAGCAATTTCAATATTAGTAGTCACATTAAAAGAAATGCGCACTTCGAGTCGGTCGATCATTTCTATATAAAAGATAATTACTTGACATAACTTCAGAATCAGATACTGTTGTAGTTAACCCTCTATTATTTTGATAATGAATACAGACAAAATCGGGTCGCAAGTCTACTTTTTTGAAGCCGTACTGACGGGCACCTGTACGTTAGAGATGCCGGCTGTAAGAGAAATAGGAAAGGATTCATTACGCCTTTTTAGCTTAAACTCATGAACAATCAAATGAGGTGGCCAAAGTTTTGGATCACAAATGACAGAAAATGAGTCATCAGGGACACTTATTTTAAAAGATGACATTTCACGGGCCATGGCCAAATTAAACTTAGTGATTGAGACACTAGCAGAAATTTTGCTAGAAATGTATGTCGCTGCAAATTCACAAGTAGTGTCCCAGGATAACTTGGACACAAATACTTGCTTACGAGGAGCAGCATCATTTAATATAGGGACATCAGATATAGAGGCAGCTATGTTATTAGTACTATTGTTAGGCGTTGCATTGCGAGGAGGTCTACCCTTCCGACCAGATCCTGCCCGCACCGAAGATACGATGACTTGGGCTGATTAGTAGTCTGTGTAGTGTTGGTATAGGGGAATTAAATAGGTTAAATATACCCGGAGAGGGCGATAAAGACAACGATGGCGAGACGTCTTGATGGTGACGAGATGCCAATGGAGTCACGATGAGGGTGAGTAGCTAGTATATTAGAGGAAACTGTTTAGAATTGCGAATCAGGTGGTGAGTTAAATTTATATTTTCTTAGCAGCTCGAGACTAGAGTCAAAATCACTCGAAAGAAGCTCAGCCATTTTATTGAGTTTTGAGAATTGGTTTCTCACAAAAGCATACATTCTTGAGAAATCGATTTGTAACTCGATGCATATTGGACAAAACCATTTCACTACACCACATTCCTTTTTAGAAACGGCAATGATCTTATCACATTGTGGACCTGAAAGTACAGCACACTTAGCATGCATTACATTATCACACAACCAACAATTAACCCGTACTTTCCCAGCGTTACCATATGTTAACAAGCAGTAGGCATTTACTAAAACTTCATTTTTAGACAACATATTAGCGCTAGACTAACTTTAATATAATATTCTAAGAGTAAAATGTTTTCTCTAACCGATTAAAATTTTATTAAAACAATCTCTTGAAGATAGCTGATCAAAAAATGCGCATTAAGTTGCTCATGATATTCTGCAGTGCAAAAAACGCATATGACAATTCGTCGTAAGTAAATTTAAACCGTTTAACTAATTTTAGAAAGGTAAAAGAGTGCTCTTTTTTATTATGAAACAAATTCTGAATAAAAAATACTTGTTTAAAGTTAATTTACGCTTTTTATTTTCGTGTTACCATTTGGTAACGTTGGGAAGTATAGGGTACATTTTTTTTCCATACATCTTATTCGCGTTTCGTTACTGTTTTGTTCACAAAATATGATTGCTTCTATAGCAGCAATATGATATAGAGTTCCGATTTTAACCAAATTCGGTCAGGATGTATAAGAACATATTAAATACATATTCTCAGTTCTCAATAAGCAGTCAAAGTGTTCGGACGTGCAAGTAAAACCGCGGAACATTAAACTCAACTTAAAGAGCTTTATCAATCTTTGCTATCAAACACTCTTTACTTTTGCTTCGCTTCTATTTCGTAAATACCAACAACATCAAGACAAACTAAGAGAAGCGATTAACTGCGCAAAGCGCAAATAATGCACCCTACAATGGGACAGCCACCAGACCCTCCTGACCTGCATAAGCTGTACAGCACTACAACAAACACCTCAACAATGGAATTTTCAAACGGACCCAAATATTTAATAATGGAAAGAGTAAACAGCAATACTCCAACCAACAATAATGAAAACAAAACCAAAAACGATTCACTTGAAAATGTTTCTCCATTCTTAATTGAGAAAGTCATAGACCACACATGTAACGGTGTAGTGGATGAGTGTAAGAAAATGAGAAATGGTGCAGTCTTAATAAAAACAAAAGACCATAAGCAAGCCACTAAACTACTCAAACTTTCAACCTTATCTCCCGAAATATCAGTAAAAATAACAGAACACCCAACTCTCAACTTGCGTAAAGGCGTCATTTACTGCAATGACCTGAGATCAATCTCAGAGGAGGAAATTCAGAATGAACTGCGCTCCCAAAATGTTGCCGCAGTTAAAAAAATTACAAAAAAGAAAGGCAACGATCGGATTGAAACCGGTCTCATAATTCTGACGTTTGCACTACATGATCTACCAGAATACATATTAATTGGATATCAGAGAACCAATGTTCGCACCTACATACCACTCCCCATGCGTTGCAATAAGTGCTTGCGCTTCGGACATACTTTGAAAGTATGCCAAGCAACGGATAAAATTTGCACAACATGTGGAAACAAACAACACTGTGAAATTGAAGAAATGGACAAATGTACAAACGGTCTACGCTGCGTAAACTGCAGTATGAATAACCTGAACCACAACCACTCTACATTTGATAGGAAATGTCCAGTCTTTTTGAAAGAACAGGAAATCATTGCCATTAAAACTACACAAAAAATTGACAACAAAGCTGCACATGCAGTATACAAATCCAGACACCATGGAGATACGACATTTGCTACAGTTCTTAGCCAAAATTCTTCACCCTCTGCAGCTAAACTAACACCGGAACCAAACACCAGCCATGATACACCAACAACGTCAACTAAACCCAAACAACGCACTCTAGTAGACTATGACGACATAAACAGTCCATTAGAAGACACCAACAAGCGCGAATACATAAATAACATTACCGCCAAAAAAATTAAAATCGCGCCAAGATCTACATCCAGGCGTACTCTCCGACAACTCAAGATGACCAACAAAAAACCTAAACTCAGCCCAACAAGTAACCCAAATCTGAAATCAGAATCAGAAGAATCTATGATAGATGATGATCAAAATTTAACTTAGTTATAATTTTACTTTATATTTTTGCTCCTCCCCCGTCAGTCCATCTGAGATTTTTTTTCTACAACACAACCTAGCTCACTACAAATAATACAAAATTATATTAATCCTTAAAATCTACTTTAAACAAAAAACCTAATTTTATTAAAATGTCTTTGAAAATACTGCAATGGAACATTAAAGGATATGTCAATAATAATAGTGAGCTCTTAATATTAATTAAAGAACATAAACCCCATATTATAGCAATACAAGAAACACACATACTTGACAACAATAACCTACCAATTCCAGTCAATTACAAATTAATAACATGCACTGCATCCAATCGGTTTGGTGGAGCAGGCATACTAGTTCACAAGTCGATTCAATATGTTGAAATAAATACTACAAATGACTTAGAAACAGTGGCTATTGAAATTAATTCAAAACAAAAACTATCCATATTTTCCGTATATATTCCTCCAAGTAAAGCTTTCTCCAGTAGAAACCTTGAAAATGTCTTGACTAATCACAATACTTCTTCAATAATCACGGGTGACTTCAATAGTTGGCACGCCAACTGGGGATCCCCACAAAACAACAAAAGAGGTAACATTTTAGCAAAATTTATTGATCAATCTCGTTACGTAATATTAAATGACAAATCACCAACACACTATACAACACACAACACATTTACACACATAGACCTATCCTTTTGCTCCTCTCATATTGCGCCATTAGCTGAATGGAATATTGTAAACGATCTTTGTGGCAGTGACCATTTTCCAATTGTAATATCCTTATTTCCAAACCCTAAAATCGAAAATATATCTAGGCCTTATTTTATAACAAAAAACGCAGACTGGGAATCCTTTTCTATTACGACAAACAACTTAAATGATAAATTCCCCGTTAGTAATTTTATTAACAAAGAAGCCGCTACTATAAACAAAATCATTTTAATAAGCGCACATGAGAATATACCACAGACTTCACCCAATAAATACAGCCACAAAATTCCATGGTGCAATAAAACTCTAAGTGAATTAAGATTTAAGAAAAACAGAACATGGAGAATTTTGAAACGACACATCAACAACGAAAACATAATAAACTACAAACGAGCTAATGCCATATTTAGAAGACAACTTAAAATTAGCAAAACAGAATCCACCCAAAAATTTACTTCAACAATAGAACCATCTACACCAACAGCCAAGACTTGGACAAACATAAAACGCTTCTGCGGACTAAATCCCGTTAAAAATATTCACTGTCTAAACAACCCATCCAATAATGAAACAACAACATCCTACAATACTATGGAAAATATCTTTGCAAATTACTGGTCACAACTATCGAACGATAGTAATTTTAGTACCCATTTCTAAGCAAATAAATATAACATTCCAAATACCAGTTACTCTATACCAAAATCAGCCCAATTAATAGAAAATAACATCACACTAATAGAACTTCAAGCCAGTTTACAATCCCTAAAAGGTTCAACACCAGATCTGAATCGAATATCCTACCCCATGATTAAAAACAGTTCACACACAATGCTAGAAAGAATTGTAAGACACTTTAATAATATATTCAACCACTTCATACCACAGAGTTATAAGACCAGTCTAGTCATACCAATACATAAACCAAACTTAGACAAAATGCAAGTATCCTCTTACAGACCAATCTCATTAAACTGTTGTCTGTCTAAAACACTAGATAAAATTATAGCTAAAAGAATTTGGTGGTATGTTACTCAAAATAAATTGTTACACCCAAACCAATTCGGTTTTAAAAGAGGAAAATCGGTATCTGAGAGCCTTCTCTATGCTGATTTTCTCATAACAAAATCCCTAGCCTCTAAAAAACACACTTCACTCATCACCCTTGATTTCTCAAAGGCTTTTGATCGAGTTGGTGTTCACACAATAATTAATCAATTATCAGAATGGAAATTAGGACCTAAAATAATTCAATATGTGCAAAACTTCATGTCAAATAGAAAACTTACTGTAAGAATGGCATCACAAAATTCGAACATTCTTCCACTACACAACGGTATACCTCAAGGCTCACCCATATCAGTAATTCTATTCCTAATTGCATACAATAAACTTTCTAAAATTATTTCCATGCAAAAAGAAATTAAATTTAGCGCATACGCCGACGATTTCTTTCTTATAATTAATTTTAACAGAAAAAACAATATAAATTATAACCTTGATAATTTGTTCCAAAATATAGATAGATGGTGCTCCTATTCTGGAGCGCTTTTGTCACTTGGCAAATGCCAACATCTACACATTTGTAGAAAACACAATTGCAACTGCAAGATATCCTGCAACAACATACAAATACCGACAGTGTCTTCAGTTAAGATTCTGGGCTTAACCATGAATAAAAAATACACATGGCTATCTCACATCAATAAACTAAGGTCTTCACTATCTAAATGCTTAAATATAATTAAATGCCTTGCTAGTCCAAGATTTAACTGCAATACACATACTTTAATAACTATTACAAAAGCAATATTAATATCCAGAATAGACTATGCTTTATTTATTTATGGTTTTTCACCCACATCAATTTTGAACAAAATAAAAACCCCTTTTAATGCTGCTATTCGTATGTCATTAGGGGCTTTTCGCTCAACACCCATAAATAACATGCTATTTGAAGCCAATATTCCAAATATAGAACTTAAACGTAACCTTTTAACAGCCAAAATCTCAAAGAATCTTTTAAACTCTTCAGATACGCCATTAGTAAACATTATCAAACATCACAAAATAAACTCTAATAAAAAAATTATATCATCAATTGAACGTTCAATCTTAAAATTAAAATCAGAAAATATTCCTTACTTACCTCATAAAATAACTTTCCTACAACCCCCCTGGCTATTACCCAACTACTCATTGAATACTTCACTACGGATACACAACAAACAAATTACCCCACCACACATATATAGACAACACTTCGCTAGGCTCAAAAACAAATACAATAACCGTACCTTTATATATACTGACGGATCACAACAAAATAATGTAACGGGCTATGCTATAACTACAGAATCACACACACTCAAATACGGTAACATACCTCATTACTCTTCAGTTTTATCTGCAGAAATAATTGCAATTTTAGAGGCACTGAATTTTATTAAATCCAGTAAAGGTTCATTCGTGATATGCTCCGATTCCTTGTCCGCATTAGATTCTATATCCAATATAAACAACAACGACCATTATGCATCCTTAATTAGATCCCTACTAACCACTCTTACACATAGAGTTACAATAATCTGGATCCCTGGACATGTAGCAATTACAGGGAACGAACTAGCTGACCATATGGCTAAGGCTTCAACGCTCATGCCCTTAATTTATACACATAACTATAACACCAAAGACATAAACAGATACTTTAAGAACCAACTTGCTACTAAACTTAAAAATGAAATCAGAAGCTGTAATGAATGGTATCAAAATCTAAACCAAAACTCAATTCACATACATGACTACTTAAATAGGGTATCACAAAATAATATAACCCGACTTGATCAAATTAAAATTATCCGACTTAGATTAGGACATACCAGAATAACGCATCAACATTATTTTGATCGAAATATATCATCTTTATGTACCTTATGCAATTCCAATAACAATAGCAATGTACAACACATACTCAATTTTTGCCCAAGCTTAACAGCTATTAAACGAGACATTTTTAAACAGAATAATCCATTAGATATACTTGCTAACCCATCGGAAGAAAACATCCTTAAAATCATCAAATTCTTAAAAAAAGCACAGTTATATAACGTTATTTAAAAATTTCAATTATATGATTAAATCAAACTACATTCTACACATATACCACATATAAAACTGTACATATAAATATACCATTTAATCAAACCTTGTTATAAATTTATTCTAGACATAAGATAAAATTATTCCTATAACTGTACATATATTTAACATTTAATCAAATTTTGTTATAAATTCATTCTAGACTTAAGACTTTTTTGTACCAAATATCTAGCTGAAGGCCATAGCAGCCATTGCTAGTAAATATACTTATCATAAGGTTTTAACCTTTTGATTAGTTTATAAATAAATAAATAAATAAATACATATTCTAAGAGGTTGGTTGAGATATCTCAGAAAACGAAAAAGTTTTCCATACCAGAGGTGAATTTGACCCCGATTGTTCCTGACAGCTATGCTATATATACGATATACTGCACCGATTTGACCCAAATTTGGTCAGATGTACTAAGGAGGAGCCCCGCTGTTGGAAAAATCATTGTTCATTACACTTTTTCTAAAATATTTGTTTTTCTTAGTATGTAAAGTACCTGTACCCTGTACTTCCCAGCGTTACCATATGGTAACAGCCGAAAAATTGGAACAAAATGAATGTGTTTTTTGGATTCAGCGACCTCAAATCTATAAGTCATGAAAGTTTCGTGAAGAAACGTTGCTCAGGACGATTCGGGTTAAATTTATAGTGACCAAGTTTCAAGCATGTCACTTAAGCCGTTTGGTCTGAGCAATGCTCAGTCAATGAATGAGGTCAAGCAGTTTTATATATATAGATAAGAGGCGGACACAATGCACCGACTCACCGAAAAAGTTTTCTTGATGATTTGCATTCAGACTTCGGATATCTTTTGCTAAATAGAAAAGTGCGATGGCTCAGTCGCGGAAAGAGTTTGGAACCGTTTTCCAATTAAAGAGAGAGGAAATTTGTTTATTTTTTTTAATCGTCAAAAGCACCGACTACCGATGAGTTTGTCATTGCTTTGGAAGACAAGGGATTTCAACTGAACTTGGCGTTTCTATGCGATTTAGCTGAAATGCTAAATGATCTCAATTTATCTCTACAAGGCAAAAACACCAATATAATTGAACTTGTTCAAATAATACACCATTTTACTAGAAAGCTGCATTTACTAACAGACCCACTCAAAAACAATAGCCTTAAATCACTAAAAAAAATATCACACATTTTTTTGTGACTTATGACTTCAGCAACTTTAAATTCCTTGTCAGGAATTTGACAATTATTTCTTGTGTTTGTGGAACATTACTAAACCAGTGTGACCAATAGGGTGGCCTTTTTAAAAAAATTCTTTGATATCAACGAGCGCCGGGCTGAAAAATAATCATTTTTACACTTAGAATACACCTGCAAAATTTGAGCTCGATCGGAGTTCATTTGATGGACCCAAAAACGGGTCAAAGGTCAGCATTTGGCATTTGTATGAAAAAAATTAGTTGTTGTAAGGAAAATTTTTTTGTTCATAAAGATATCTTTACCAAACTGACAGATTGTAGTGGAATAATTGTATTTTACATCCTGACCAAATTTAATCGAAATCGGGCTACTATATCCTATAGCTACCATAGGAACGATCGGATGAAAATTTACCTTTAGTATGAAAAACTTTTTGTTTCTGAAGATATCTTAACCAAACTCACAGATAGTGTATTTGTCTCATACACCCTCACCTAATTTGGTCCAAATCGGATTACTATATCCTATAGCTTCCATGGAAACAATCGGTAGAATAATAGGCTTAGTATGAGAGTTCTTAAGAAATTTTTCAACCAAAGTAAAACAAAATATTTTTCATTATATTATTATATTAAATTTATATTTAAAGCTGAGCTTTATATACGATTATCATACGATTATCTAGTATATTTAAAATTAAACACACTATTTTACACATAAATAATACAATACACTTAGAACTTAAGTCAATTCGGATTTTTTATGGCTCGGATATTTATTTTTATATAGATCGCGTGTTTAAAGTCGATTGTAATCTTTCATAAATTTTACTCCACGCTCAGCGAGATCATGAACAACGCTAAGGTTTTGAAAGAAATTTAAAGCAGTTTGATATTCCTAATATCATTCCATTTTGATGGATTAAGCGCGAGAAAATCAGTTTCAAGCTCAAAACTGGAAATAAGATATTTGGTTTTGTATGACACAAAATCAGATAAGTTGCATTTAACAAGTCTTTTATGTCTGTCATTATTCAAAAACTTTTGAAAGGTACACCAGGTTCCCTTGCTTTTAAAATTTTTTTTATCATGTTTCGCGTTTCTTCGAGCGATTCTGTTGGGTCAAAGAATGCTAATGCTGCATCAGGTATTAAGTACCATAAATGATTTTTCAATTTATTCACAACCGTTTCAGAAACGACAGTATCGATCGTAGAAAAATCTTAAGCTGCTCGCAAAAAACTTAAATCTTGATTGGGGCTTGCAATAGCATTGGTACATCCGAACCAAGCCTTTATGTAGAGCTTAAGCACAAATACAGAGATGTCTCGAATATTACTCAGCTCTATCGGCGTCATTTTGAACTGGTTACGAAACAGAAAGATTTTCAAGCTGTATATTGCCTTTGCCATGAATCTTGCATGATCCGAAATCCGAAAAGCCCTAACATTTTCGCCAAGAAATGCCATTGTCAACTTTAAAAGCTCTTTGTAATCGCTATGAATTTGATTGTGCTTAAGCCTTGCTCGGCAAAGATCTTCGCTATCATTTTGAGGAATCTTTTCTGCGACAATTTCATCTTGCAAGCCGTATTGAAAATCAATTTCGTTTATCTTTGGCCATATATCCGCAAATCTGTTAAAAACTAAAGTTTCAGGTCCACTGGTTTTTCCAAACTTCTTCTCAGCTTTCTTAAGAATTCTCATACTAAGCCTATTATTAGACCGATTGTTTCCATGGAAGCTATAGGATATAGTAATTCGATTTGGACCAAATTTGGTCAGGGTGTATGAGACAAATACACTATCTGTGAGTTTGGTTAAGATATCTTCAGAAACAAAAAGTTTTTCATACTAAAGGTCAATTTTCATCCGAACGTTCCTATGGTAGCTATATGATATAGTAGCCCGATTTCGATCAAATTTGGTCAGGATGTAAAATACAATTATTCAACTACAATCTGTCAGTTTGGTAAAGATATCTTCATTAACAACTTTTTTCAAATTTTCAAATTTTTCCATACAACAAATAATTTTTTTCATACAAATTCCAAATGCTGACCTTTGATCCGCTTTTGGGTCCATCAAATGAACTCCGATCGAGCTCAAATTTTGCACGTGTATTCCAGGGGTAAAAATGATTATTTTTTTAGCCCGGCGCTCATTGATATCGCCAACTTGAAAAACGCCATACAAGCCGCGGCCAGGCTAGTGACCAAGCACCTAATATTTAGAAAATGTTTACCTAAAACTGGTATATTTTTGACCCTGCACCTAAAACGTACATGGTCACTCTGACAAATCAGTTTGGTTTGAAAACAGCGCCAAATTAGAAAGGTCAACTAAAATTAAAAAAGAAAGCAAATAAATTTGGACGATGAAGTGGTTGTGTTGGTTGCGCCAATTATTATTAAATTATTCCATGCACTTTTCACAGATTCGTCAAAGACATGGTCGCGCCTCCACTGCTTTAATTAAAGTTTTCTTTCCTCGTGCTGAAAATTGTAATCCCGTTTTTTTTTTTGTTTTCCGCATAGCAAATTGTGTCTCCATGTTTGACATACGAGTCCATCAGGAATAATTGCGAAGTATATTTTCCTGATAGACTCATCAGCTGTTCTCTCAGTACACACATGTTATCGATATGTCGATTATCGGTATGAATCTGCGGATTTCATTCAAGTTGGTGGATACACACCAAACGAAAACAAAAATTAAAAGTTCCTGCCAATGTTTTTTTATATGAAATTTGACAGGAATTTTTATTTCCGGTCCTCAGTAAGCGACCATGTCCCGTTCTGAACAAGGGAATTGTACTCCTCCTTCATGGATGCCTTTCAAAGTTCATTTTCTGCCGATTGATGTGCTTCTGCGTAGCTTTGAGGAATATTAATGTATGCTGCCAGTGTTGAGTATATGATACTCTTTTCTTGGTCTTCCTGGCTTGCCCGTTCTAACGATATTTGGTCGACCTGGACCTCTTCTTGGCTATGGTATTGCAAGATTTTCATCACTGGACTCAATTTCCTCATGTTGCTCTGGCTGGTTTTCTGATTCATGTTGAACGGTCTCGATTTCAGTTTCTCTGGGTTGTTGAATCTCAATTAATGCCATGTCATTAGAATCTGATTTTATTAGCCTGTCCCCCTCAGGTTTTACAATAATGACATCTCTACTCTCTATGAGTTTCCCTGTTGCTTTGCTAAACAAACTATATGCTTTGGCTGAATCTGAGTAACCCACCATTATGTACTCCATACCCTTTTGCGCAAATTTTGATTTTCTAGTTTTATCAAGAGCAATCGCTACTGAACCAAAAACTCTCAAATGCGATACCACTAGCTTTCTTCCAGTCCAGACTTCAAATGGTGTAGCTCCGTTAAGCGAATTGGTTGCTACTCTGTTTCGCAAATATGTAGCAGTTCGAATCGCTTCTGCCCAAAATAATTCCGTTAGCCCAGCATGCAATAGCATGCTTCTTGCCATTTCAACCAATGTCCTGTTGGCTCTTTCGGCTACTCCATTCTGCTGCGGTGTATATGGCACTGAAAGGTTACGCTTTATTCCATTTTCATTCAAATATTTTTCGAATGCGTTCAAAACGTACTCCTTGCCATTGTCACTCCTTAAAATTTTAATTTTTCGTCCAGATTGGCGCTCAACTTGATTTTTAAACATCTTCAACCATCATCAATGAAGTTTGCAAAATATCGATTGTCACCCATTGACTGCGTTTGCATTGGTCCGCATATGTCACTATGTATCAAGACCAGTACTCCCTTTGACCTGTTTGTGCTCAATTGGAATGGTTGTACACAAATCTTGCTTTTTGCGCATGTTGCACACACTTGCTTTGGCTTGTGTATGTCCTTGAGACCTATAACCATCTCCTTGCTGACCATTTCCTTTAATGCGTCAAAATTAACATGACCAAATCTATTATGCCATTTGAATGCATCTGCTTCAACAATAACAATGTCTATGCATCTTTCCTGTATATCTTGTACCATAAAAGATCCATCTTCCAGATGTGCCCTGACCAGTAGATTGTTCATTTTGGTGTCTTTGGTTATGCAAAGCATTGTACCCAATCTTTCCGCGTTTTTCCGGGTCAAGACTTTGACGTCTGCTACTTCCTTTTTGTTAGCTCGACATTCTGACTTAAAATGTCCTTCTTTGCCACAATTAAAGCATTTTTTACCCTTATTAAAGTTTTTCTTAAAACCTTTGTTATTATGACTAACGTATAGTTCAGCGCTGCTTGTGATCACCGTGCTTATGATTTCTCCTTGTCTATTTGCTTCAGACATCTTAATCTTTAGAAAACTTAAGCTCGGTAGCTCGCCACGCTTCTGAATTGCTACAACAAAGCTTTCATAGGATTTTGGCAGACCTTTTAATAACAAAACGGCTTAAAGCTTATCGTCCACATTTATCAATACCACTGCTAAAGATTCGTGCACCGATTAAAATTTGTGCAAATAAGTTTGTGCATCGATTTCCTCCGTCAATTTTAATGATAATAATTGCTTAATCAACATCACTATCCTTGCTGGTTCACTTGGTCTGTGAATCTCCTTTAACTTTTGCCATGCTTGCAAAGAAGATGCACATTTCTTAATATTTGCTAGCTGTGTTGCCTTCACGCTGAGTAATATAGACGCCAATGCCTTTTGGTCCTTTAGTTCAAAGGCTGCACGTTGCTCAATTGTTGCGGATGTAGCAATTATGTGCTTTCCACATACTACCGGCCACAAGTCATTTTAAATGAGAACATCAGTATTTCCCAAGTACTACAATTGTTTTCATCCAATTTCTCGATATTGTGATTCATTATCGTTATAGGCTGTATTGTCATCTCTCAAATGTGTTCAAAAAATTTGATTTACGAATTTGATCCCTCTCCTTACTTTTTGCACTATCGCCAGTGAGTCTATGTCGTTTTTTTTCGACACTGCTTTTTACTTAACACCAAACACCTTATTTTTTTTTGTGTTTCTCACTGTTCGAGCTTGCTGCTCCAGAATTTCTGTGCCAACCAGTTCCAGTGCCAGTCCCGTCTTTCAATTGAACTTTTAAATTCCTTTTCCTTTTCTTTCTATCCGTCCTGGGCGCATAACCTGTTAAAGTTATTTTATTTTGGAATATTATAGAAAGTTTTGTGTAATGAACTTAGAATAAGTTACAAGAGAATAACACGATTTTAATGCTTTGACGAGCCTTTTGAGAGTAACTAACACATGATGAAATTAACAAGGCGGAGTTTTCACTCACCACAGCCCTCATTTTCGGAACCAAAATTACTCACCATGGTTCGTGGTGAAAGTAAGTTGTCAAAATTTAAAAAAAAAATTGTTCAAATTGTTTGATTGATCAAACTTTACCTTCTAAAAATATGTAAATGCAAAATCTGTGGTTCTCTCTTAAACGCGGTAATAAAGGGATGGAAACAAAAGAAAGCTCTGGACAGATGCAGCTGGAGTTGAATAAGAGGAACAAAATAGAATTTGTCCACTGCATTTCAAGGATTTAGATTTCCACTATGCATCCAACAGACACGCAAAACGGAGGCGATTGTTACCTAACGCGGTGCCTCAACGCAACAAACTTAATGTAAGACGGAGAGACACATATGGTTATATCGAATCGGAATATATATACCTTATTAGGTCATGAATTGGTCCTTCTCCCTATAACATGCATTCCAACTAATACAATAGAATTGTATGCCTAATTTAAAAGTAACGGGTAAAACATATTTCACAAAATAACGAAATAGAGAGAAGAGCACGACAACAAATTTTCGACGTAGCATCAGCGATGCCAATTCATCCTAATTTATCGGTTATCGGGAGTTTTCAAAGTTTTTTAAATTAAAGCTATACACTTAATTCATCATTTTTATTCTGTGTTATGTGTCTGTTAAAGCTTGGCCTTTTTTAGCATTTTTTTAATGCTTTGACGAGCCTTTTGAGAGTAACTAACACATGATGAAATTAATTCCTATTTTCCTTATATTACTTTATTCAAAGTCATAATATTTTAACGGTCGATTATTGGCAACACTGCTTAGCATGCTTTTTATTGTCGCCTCTCTCTCTGTCAAAATGCTCTCAAAGTGGTGAAAACATTGGCGCCTGTGGTGAGTGAATACTTCACCTTTTTAATTTCATCATAGATTATCAAGTGTATTAACAAAGCTCTCCTGAGAAATAATAGTTGACAGCCAAGTCCCAGGCGCCCACAATCATGCGTTGTGTTGTGTACTTTAACAGAAGCAATGAAACAGGTGGTATATTTATGGCATTTTTATGATAATAATAATAATAATAATAATTTACCGATAGAATTAAGTCAATAACTATAATAAAACATACATCAATATATCTAACTTTTAAAATTATGTGAACAATAATTAGTTACATTCGTTTAATTTACTTTAAAAATGCTGAAAAAAAGGTTTGAAACATTAGTTCCATATTGATGAAAAGCTATACGTTCTTTAAGAATTTTCAAAATAAAATAATTCATATGTTATTAATTACTAATTGTATGTTTAACAATTCATTTTGCCATTCAATAATATAAGCTAACAATCAAAAGTAACGAAATGTATACGCGTCTGTAACCGTTTTATACTCGCATACCATACAAAGACTCGTTCCGGTCGAAAGGCATACCTAAAAATCAAGACTCGAGACTCTCGTAGCTCGGGTAACTTGGTCGACCCAAACACAAGCCTGCCGGTTCGATCAGGACTCGTGCTTGAACAAAAACGAACATTGACAAACGAACATCATAATTTCGGGCTCCGTTGTCAAACTGACCGTTCGTTTCGAGCCCACGCTCAAACGAACACGAAAAAAAAATCACAAAGAGTTCGAGCCAGTGTTCGAGCTTGATCGAACATTTTTTGTTGCAGTTCTCTGGTACACATGTTATGTTAATGTTATAATAACATAATATAGTTTTAGTTATACATGTTTAATTAACCCGAATCGTCCTGAGCAACATTTTTTCTAATTTCTTAATGAAAATTTCAGGGCTGATAAATTTGAGTTCGCTGAATCCGAAAAACACTTTCATTTTGTTCGTCCTTGTCAGGATAATCGACAGGATCATTTTTTCGGCTGTTACCATATGGTAACGCTGGGAAGTACAGGGTATAGGTTTTCTTAATGCTACAAAATACAAATGTTTAAGAAAAAGTCTAATAAACACAACTTATTCCAACAGGGGGGCTCTTCCTTAATATATTGGACCAAATTTGGGTCAAATCGGTGCAGTATATCGTATATATAACACAACTGTCAGAGGAACAATCGGGGTCAAATTCACCCTTAGTATGAAAAACGTTTTTCTATTCTGAGATATCTCAACCAAACTCTTAGAATATGTGTCTTATGTGTTGTTACACATCCTGACCAAATTGAGTTCAAATCGGACCACTATATCATATAGCTGCCAAAGGGGCAATCATATTTTACGAACAAAACAGTACCTAAAAGCGAAAAAATGTATGGAAAAAACCTGTACCCTGTACTTCCCAGCGTTACCATATGGTAACACGAAAATAAAAAGCGTAAATTAACTTAAAAAAAGTGTTTTTTATTTAAAATTTGTTTCATAATTAAAAAGAGCACTCTTTACCTTTCTAATGAGGGGTGCATTGCATATAGTTCAGTACTGAAATTAGTTAACGATTTAAATTTACTTGCGACGAATTGCCAAATGCCGTTTTTTTGCACTGCAGAATGTAATGAGCAACTTAATGCGCATTTTTCGATCAGCTAACTTCAAGAGATTGTTTCAATCAACTTTTTATCAGTTAGAGACAACAATTTTCTCTTAGAATATCAAATAAAAGTTAATCTAATGTTAATATGTTATCTAAAAACTAAGTTTTAGTAAATGCCTATTGCTTGTTACCATATGGTAACGCTGGGAAGATTCGGGTTAACATAGTATAATTTATGTAAATTAATTTCATGTAAATATACATTTTCTGTTAATTCAAAAATTATGTTCATTAAATTATGTTAATCTAGAAATGTTAAATTTGCATATATTTATGTATATTTGATGGTTGGTATGTTAAATTTTCTTTTATTTTTTTATCCAACAAAAAAACCTCTTCGCGAGGTAACACATTAATAACATTACAGCTATTCCTGCACCCCAATCCTCTTGCTCGGCAATTAACTCGGGTTTGCAGTCGATCCCGTCTTCAACGAAACGACCTTCCAGCCAGCAATCAACACTTGGGGCACCGTAGTTCATATTAAGTCAACATGACTGTTAGTTAAGCTTTAAATATAAGATCTGATATATCACAATGAAACTCTAAACGAGGTAAAAGTCTAGTTACAAAAGCAATTTCTAGCCCCAAAATTTCTGATTTAGTATACAAGTTTTTAATAATAATATAAATTGATCAAAAAATGCACGAAAATCGGCATTCTGCACTGTGCGCAAAAAGCGTGATCTTCTTTGTACGTAAAAATTACTTTTTGCCGAATGCCAATTTTCGTGTTTAGACCCCGTACTTAAAAAAAGTACAGGGGTCTATTGGGTTTGTTTTAACAAAAATGTGCGTAACAGGCAGAAGGAGACGTTGCAGACCCAATAAAGTATATATATTCTTGATCAGCATCAGTAGCCGAGTCGATATAGCAATGTACGTCTGTCCGTCTGTCCTGACTTCTGTATGAACACCTAGATCTCAGAGACTATAAGAGCTAGAGCCACCAAACTTGGTATGTAGGTTCGTCTATATTGCAAGCAGATCAAGTTTGTTTCAAAATTTGGCCACGCCTCCTTTATCGCCCACAAATCGAAAACAAAAATGTAGCACCGCGAGCGAAGCGAGCAGGGGGCATAGCCCCCTAGTTTTAAGTACGATTGTTACTATAGGCGCTATTTGATATAGTGGTCCGATCCAAAAAAGAAATGGACTTAGTATATCTGCAATATAGAGGAATCTACATACTAAGTTTGGTGTCATTAGCTTTGAAATTGTTCTTATAATTTGGATATGAAATTTTGTTTTTCGATTTGTGGGCGACAAAGGGGGCGTGGCCAAATTTAGAAACAAACTTGATCTGCTTGCAATATAGACGAACCTACATACCAAGTTTGGTGTCTATAGCTCTTATAGTCTCTGAGATCTAGGTGTTCATACAGACGGACGGACAGACAGACAGACGGACAGACGGACATTGCTATATCGACTTGGCTATTGATGCTGATCAAGAATATATATAGTTTATAGGGTCTGCCACGCCTCCTTCTGCCTGTTACGCACATTTTCGTTAAAACAAACCCAATAGACCCCTGTACTTTTTAGACCCCGTACTTAAAAAAAGTACAGGGGTCTATTGGGTTTGTTTTAACGAAAATGTGCGTAACAGGCAGAAGGAGGCGTTGCAGACCCTATAAAGTTTATATATTCTTGATCAGCTTCAATAGCCAGGTCGATATAGCAATGTCCGTCTGTCTGTCATTATGAAGACCTAGATCTCAGAGACTATAAGAGCTAGAGACACCAAACTTGGTATGTAGGTTCCTCTATATCGCAAGCAGATCAAGTTTGTTTCAATATTTGGTCACGTCCCCTTTAACAAATCGAAAACAAAAATTTCATATCCATATTATAAGAACAATTTAAAAGCTAGTGACACCAAACTTAGTATGTAGGTTCCTCTATATCGACAGAAAAACTTTCATACCCAAATTATAAGAGCAATTTAAAACAGTGGTCGGCACGGCCTATACTCCGCGTATAGGCATTTGCTCTGCCGCAGCGCTGCCTGCACATGTACAGCGTAAACGTTCGTGTGGCGTCGCTGCTACGACATTTTGCTGTTAAGTCGCTGTCGTGTCGCTGTTATAGCGCTATTACGCTGTAATGCGCCTGTAGAGACGAAGCAAAATGAATCGGCAGAAAACGTCAGATGCTTGATGTCTGTTAACGTTCTGTTAATTCGCACACTAGCGTCATCAAACATATGAATGTGTTGGTGCCGACCACTGATTTAAAACCTAGAGATTCAAGATTTTGCATAGACATAGAAAAAAGTGTCCTAGATTATTAAATATTGCTGTTCGACTCGATGAGCGTGGGCAGTAATTAAAACTTAAATGAATAACTTGATAACATGAAAAGTGTGTTAACATATATCAAATTGGCGTCCAATCAGTCATGGGCTTTTGTGGCGCAGTGTGCTGAGTCGCGGAGTCAGGCAATGTGTACGTAGGTTTGAGTCCTGCCGTGGGCGAAAGACTTTTAATTTATTAATTTTGATTTTATATTAAAAATCAGTATTGCTTTAAAAATCAGTATTTCTTTAAAAATGTTGAAATAAAATTTTTTTTTAATTTTGCAATTGAGTACTAAAACAAGTAATATGACAATTTGGGAGACCAAACCCCAAAGTGCAAGGATGGCTCAGTATGTTGAGCCTGTGTCACATACGTTTTTTAGAAATCGAACGCGGTATCGATTCCCGGCTGGGACAACTTTTTTTTCAGCTACATTTTAGCAGTTTTTTTATAATTTTTATTATTAATTATAAAATTTTTAATTATAAATGTTGTGTTGACATATTATATTGAATACATATTGTTAAGAAATTGTTTAAATCATTTTATTTATAATCATTTTATTAAAATTATTTTACTATGGCATTCATATAAATGTTATGTACAAGTTCTTTATAAATTGACCATGTAAATTTATATTTTTATTAAATTTATCTTTTTACTTCTTTTGATTCAATTATATTATTTAAACAATTTTTGAGTTTCAATTATGTTACTATATGAATTAAGTGTTGGATAATTTATTTATTTTAACATTTTGCATATTGGACATGTAGTTTTAGATTAATCTCTGTTAAGGGCTTACATATGCTTAACATTACCAAATATGTATGTAAATCAGTGGTCGGCACCAACACATTCATATGTTTGATGACGCTAGTGTGCGAATTAACAGAACGTTAACAGACACCAAGCATCTGACGTTTGCTGCCGATTCGTTTTGCCTCGTCTCTACAGCCGAATTACAGCGTAATAGCCCTATTCCAGCGACACGACAGCGACTTAACAGCAAAATGTCGTAGCAGCGACGCCACACGAACGTTTACGCTGTACGTGAGCAGGCAGCGCTGCGGCAGAGCAAATGCCTATACGCGGCGTATAGGCCGTGCCGACCACTGATGTAAATGTTAAGCTAGAAACTTCTTTTGATTTGGCGCGTGCTTAAATATGTATGTATGTGTGCACTTAACAGATCTTATAATTGCATATATGGCTGTCCCGCTCTCCCCAATGCTTAACCCATATGTATGTCTATTTGACTTTACATTGACTCTTCTTCAACTCTTTTTGTGCGCGTTGTGTTCGAGTGATTTTAAAAATTAATTGTGCGATTTGACAAGTGTTACTTAATTAGTTAAACGGTGTGACTAGTTGTTTTATGAAATATCTCAACCAAACTGATGCAATATGCATAAGATTAGGTTTTATATATCCTGTCAAAAGTTGGTTCAAATCGGACCACTATATCATATAGCTGCCATGGGACCGATCGGGCGAAGATCATGTCTTAGTATTAAAAACTTTTTTGTTTTGTGAGATATCTCAGCCAAAGTAATTTGATATGCATTTAAGTTAGTCTTCTATATACAGTCTAAAGTTGGTTCAAATCGGACCACTATATCATATAGCTTCCATAGGACCGATCGGCCGAAAATCAAGACTCAGTATGAAAAACTTTTTTGTTTCATGAGATATCTCAACCAATCTAGTACAGTATGCAAATAACTTGGTTTTGTATATCCTGTCCAAAGTTGGTTCAAATCGGATTACTATATCATATAGCTGCCATTGGACCGATCGGGCGAAAATCAAGTCTTATTATGAAAAACTGAGATATCTCAACCAAACTAATACAGTATACAAATAAATTGGTTTTATATATTCTGTCCAAAGTTGGTTGAAATCGGACCACTATATCATATAGCGCCCATAGCAGCAATCGGTCGAAAATCAAGTTTTAGTATGAAAAAATTTTATGTTTTATGAGATATCTCAACAAAACTTATAGAATATGTTATTTAGTCTTACATATTCTGACCGAAGTTGGTTCAAATCGGTCTAATCTATATATATAAAATTGCTTGACCTCATTCATTCATTCATTCATTCATTGCACAGGCCAAATGGCTAAAGATACAAGTCTGAAACTTGGCCAAAATAAACTTAAGATAATTTCATCGGCGTTTAAGACGCCATTTTGTAAAATTGTAAGTGGAAGTGCGTCAAGTGAAGTGATTTATATATAGCAGCGTTTGGTCAGCCGGCAGGCGAAATGCTTAGGTAGTGCAACGGATGGTGTCGTAGACTCACGCGCAGAGAGCTCGTACCAAGGCAGAACAAGGTTTTTTTTTTATTTTTTATTGATGTAATTAAATCAAAAATAATATTTTGTCTGACATCGAACATTTTTGTTGTTAGTTATGTTTCCTGATATAATTAATTCTTTTGTTAACCTAGCACAATACAAAATCCAAGGGCTGCAGCATCTACCGAACAAATTTAATGTTCAGTAGATGTCCAAAATGCTGTTAACATGTGTTTAATCGCATCATTTAATTAAAATGTTTCTCAATATTTTTTTATCTGCTTATGTTTTTAATAAAAAAAAATTCATTTGGCTACATTTTGTATGTTGTTGTTTTTGCTTCTGCTAATTTTATGACTACACTCTAAATACATAGTTAAATTTTATCAATACCGCGAGCGAAGCGAGCCGGGGGTTGGTCAGCGAAGATAGCAGGGGGCGGAGCCCCCTAGTATATCATATAGCTGTCATTAAAAAAAGTAGTGGAAATGTGTTACAACGCTCTGCAACAGAATCTAGCGAGCAAAATATTCTTTATTTCTTGTAGTCATTTCTATTTCTATAGTAAGTACGGGGTCTCCGACAGTCGAGTATGGTCGACTGTAGCACCGCGAGCGAAGCGAGCAGGGGGCGGAACCCCCTAGTTTTTTATTAATTTATATTTTTACTAAAAACTTTATATTAAACTACATTTTTTTCGTCACAAAATTGGATATCAGAAAATTTGGGGCTAGAAATAGCTTTTGTCACTAGAGTTTCACCTCGATTAGAGGTTTTATTTGTGGTATATCATAAAATTTTGGCAACTGCTTTTGCTTTTTACATTGTAACTTTATCACTGCGGACGGTAGCTCGCGATAGCAATATATACAGCTAATATGGAAAATTAGCTACGACTGTCCGATCAGATCGAGTTATATACCGATCGAAAGGCTGAGTCCTAACTTACAAAATGGCATGCTAGACCTTGAACTGACTCACCTGGTTTATGAGATAAAGGGGTGTAAATGGGAGGATCAAAATTTAAATGATCGCAGCTAATGGGGCCGTCGGGGCTTTTTATATCTTTTTTATTGATACCTCGATCACCCGAATTCCACAACTAGTTCAAAAGATAATTAAACTTAATATTTTTAGCGGACTTCTCAAGATGAGATGAAATGTAAGTTTGTCAGTTTCTTTGCTTGTCCGTATCAAAGCGCTAATAAAACTAAGATGTAATGATGGGGAAGTTTTCCGCTTCAAAAATCAAAAACGCGTGTCCCTGCTAAAGTTGAAACTCCCGCCGTTTCCAAACCGTAAAAGCTACAGATTCGTACTATATATCGTTGGAAATGTATTTTTAAAGGCTTTTAGGCGTACCTATTTTGTTCTTAAGTATTTAGGTAACAATTTACAGGTAAAATCAGGTTTTAAGCTTACTTTTTGGCGAATTATGACAAAACGCCTCTAACGATTTTTATTTATATTCAATATGTTTTTTGGTATATATATGGCTGAGGGGCTTGGAAGATATTACCTATTAACTAAATATATACAATTTTGTATCGGTCGATAAAGTTGAAACTCCCACCGTTTCCAAACCGTAAAAGCTACAGATTCGTACTATATATCGTTGGAAAGGTATTTTTAAAGGCTTTTAGGCGTACCTATTTTGTTCTTAAGTATTTAGGTAACAACTTACAGGTAAAATCAGGTTTTAAGCTTACTTTTTGGCGAATTATGACAAAACGGCTCTAACGATTTTTATTTATATTCAATATGTTTTTTCGTATATATATGGCTGAGGGGCTTGGAAGATATTACCTATTAACTAAATATATACAATTTTGTATCGGTCGAAAATAACGTTTTAGTACGAAAAACTTGTTGGTTTTATGAAATATCTTAACTGAGTTTTATATTTCCTGACCAAATTTGGTTGAAATCGGACCACTATATCATATAGCTGTCATAGGACCGATCGGGCGAAAATCAAGTCTTAGTATGAAACACTTTTTTCCACAGTAAGTACGGGGTCTCCGAAGGTCGAGAATGCTCGAAAGTAGCAACGCGAGCGAAGCTAGCAGTGGTCGGAGCAGCCCCCTCCCACCCTGTAGGAAGACCACGACGGTGTTGACGATGAAATCTAAGGTGACTTTATGTCACTTTGACGGTCTGACCCTGACACTGTGTCACCAAATTCGCCCTTTTCACGGCCCCAATATTTTTCAAATGAGATTATTATTTTCATATTAAGGTTTAAAATTCACAAGAATGGTTAAAAATTCAAAAATCGTATAGTTAGCCTGGTTCCGAATCGGAATCATATAACAAAATCAGTGTTGGTAAACGAGATGTAATGTTGACAAGTTGCACAAAGCAACAACAAAAATTACCAATTTTCTATGCAAATTTTAAAGATTTTTAAAAATTAAACTATTTTTATTGCTAAATAAATTATAATTCGCCCTTTACTTGCGGTTTTTTTTTATATTTTTTTATTTGAAGTTTTCGGCATAAGATAGAATTTTACCGAAAAAAAATTAATTAAAATATATAAAAATAAAATTATTTAAATTTGTAACTATCTGCCTGCATTAATGATAAAGTTACAATGTAAAAGCAAAAGCAATTGCAAAAATTTCTGATATCACACAAAAAAAACCTCTACACGAGGTTAAAGTCTAGTGACGAAAACATATTCTAGCTGCAAAATTTCTGATATCCCATTTTGTGACGATGAAAATTAAGTTTAATAATATATTAAATATTAAATAAATGTAAAACAACAATACCTAAAAATTGGAATTCGGCACTGCGCAAAAAGTAGTTTTTATGTACAAACAAGGGAGCTCCGCCCCCTGCTCGCGGTGAGGTGCGGCTACAGTCGAGCACGCTCGACAGTAGGATACCCTGAGCCCAGGTACTCTTTTATAAATATTGATTTTCGACCAATTATTCCTATGGCAGCTATATGATATATGGAACCGATTTGAACCAAATCTGGCCAGAATGTACAAAACCAACATAAATGCATATTCTATCAGCTTGGTTAAGATATCTCAAAAAACAAAATACTTTTTCATACTAAAACTTGATTTTCGGCAGAGCATCTGTATGACAGCTATATGATACAGTGGGCCGATTTGGACCAAATTTGGTCAGGATGTTTAATACCACCCCAAATATATATCGTGTGAGATTGGTTGAGATATCTCAAAAATTAAAGAAGCTTTTCATACTAAAACTTCATTTTCGATGTATCTTTCCTATGGCAGCTATATGATATAGTTGTCCGATTAAAAAATAAAAACAAACTTGATCTGTGTACATACCAAGTTTGAAGTCTCTAGCTCTTATGGTTTCTGATATCGACGCGTTCAAACAGACGGACAGACAGACGGACATGGCTCAATCGACTCGACTGTTTATCCTGATCAAGAATATATATACTTTTGGAGGTCTGCCACGCCCCCTTCTGCCTGTTACATACATTTTTCCAAATGCATTATACCCTTTTTGCAAATTTTCAATGGGCTCAGGGTATAAAAAGCTCAGCCTTTTTGCAAATAGTGCAGAATGCCAATTTTTAGGTATTGTTTTTTTTATATTTCTTTAATATTTTTATATTAAACTTAATTTCGTTTGTCACAAAATGGGATATCAGAAATTTTAGGGCTAGTATCAGATACGCGCAACACCCTTCAAGTACTACTTAGGAGTTTCAGTGCTGGTAATCTGAACTGAGAGAAGTACCGCGCAGCTTATGTGTATCCACAATATCTATTTACGTAATTAGATTATTTAAAATTGCAAAAAAAATTGCTTGAAACTAAGTGACCATTGACAATTGTTGTCGCTTATATTGTTGATTTGTTATGATCGTAAAATGAATTCGAACTTACAAATCTAGAGAGCACACGACTGCGTTTTTTTGTGACGTTGACTTCGAATTAGAGCAGCAGACAAATTGACAGCGAAAAGTCAACAGCATCAAAGCAACAACAAACAATAAGCGCCAATTTTCATAAATAGCGAGACTGTCTTATTATACAACATAACAACAGGGAGCGCATAAAATGCTTGGACAATTCAGTCAGTCATTCGAGGGTAGCGTGCTGGTTCAGTTTGGAAGTGTCTTACCCTCGGACAACCAGAATATACTTGACTTATCAATATGCGTCAGATACATGGAACTTTTGTGTTAGCGTTGCTTCTGCTAGGAGCCTCCTGTAGTCATGCGGATCTGCTGGATTGCGAGGAGAAACTACCTGCCTTCATATCGGAAATAGGTGATAAGATGTCGGAAATAACTGACAGCAGCAGCAGTTCAGAACACGAGGTGCAAAATTTCTTCAAGAGCGTTGGATGCCAAACAAAGAATGGTGCCAAAAAGCTGAGCGAAAAGGCGAAGGATATAGGCATCGAAATCAAGGAGGGCGCCAAGAAATTGGGAGTACGTGCAAAGGATTTGGGCAGCGACATTAAGGACAGATTCGATGATTTTCGGGACAAGTTTGCCAAAGACTCTGCTGAGGAAAAGAGCAAGGATCGGGGGTTTCTTGGCAACGTTGAGATAATAAATCCAGAAATACTAAAGGGTGAGCAGCAGTGTGGACACGGACATATTTTAGATGCGTTGGGCAATTGCAGCAGGCTGAGGAAATAATGTGAATCTGCTCGAGCTGAGAGCTGAGAATATTTTTTGTATACCTATATTTTTATTCATTTTGATTTTATAATTTTCATCCATTTTATAAAATAAACTTAGTTTCTATAGTGTAAGTTGGCGTCAAAGTTCTCATCTGCCGATGATAAAAAAAACATAAAGTCGATCTTTCGGCTCTGTTGAAAAAAGGACTAGGCAACAATATTCACTATTTCTGGTCAAGTCAGCAGAACGGTACTGATGATAGAGATTGGTGTCTCTTGAAACAGCTGTATGCCGAACCATGCTCCTTGCTTTTTTGCAAGTGCTTTGTGTGTTGTTTGTTGTTGTCAAAAAGTGTCTTTTGACAATATAAATACATGACCTCGAGTTTGCTAAACTTACCCTATATAAAATAGAAAGGTCGCCAACCAACAAATAATCTCCATTATTTAATGGATTTTTACATTTGTTATTTAGTGCATAACCTTTAGCAAAAGCACTTTATCTTATACATATGTCGCTCCAGATAAGAATAAAGCACAAAGAAATATTTTGGTACTGCGGAACTTTAGTATATCCTTTTTGAGGGCATTATAATTTTATACCGAAATGTAAAACGCATTAGAAACTATATATCTTTATATATAAAACAGTTCAGGCATACATACATACATGCACCCATACATAGCTAAATTAGTACTAAACTTTTAATCACGACCCATGGTACATGTGGCATAGTGGACCAATTTAAATAAAATGTGGTCAGGATGTATAAACACAGCCAAGATGAATATTTTGTCAGATTGGACAAGACCAAATCTTAATTTTCGATCCAACGTACATAACAAGTTTGAAGTCTCTAATTATAGTCTCTAAGATCGAAGCGTTCAAACAGACGGACAGGCAGACGGACACATATACATGCTCAACCACACAGCCACGCACGCACATACAAATAAGAGAGGGGTCTCCTGCTTGCAGTCACGTTCGGCTACTTTATAATAAAAGTTGAATTTCGACCGATTGTTCGTAATGCACGTATATGATATTGGGTACCGATTTGAACCAGCTATGATCTGGATATATAAGGACAGCCCCATTTCCATGGGCTAATCCTGCGTTACGTTCGTTACATTCGTACGCAAACTTGAACGTTTGTCATGCACATTTGTATGTTTTCATGACATTTTTTGCAAAATGCTGTTCAGTGGGAGTATTTTTTAACTTATTAATAACTAATATCTTATCTGTTTTTGAAAAAAAGTTGTGCTTGCTTAAGGTTCTGTTATTTTGAGGTTTATGTGCAATTCCACATTTTTTTTAGCGAATCATTCATAGTAAACAAAAAAGTCCAAATACAATTAATTATGTGTAATATATGACCATATCAATCCAGGTGAGAAAAAATATATAAGTAGTCCCGTTTAAAAAATATCGTAATTTTTGTCTGTTACGGACGTTACGGTACGAGCGTTACACTTTTTTTATTAAGCAATATTGTGTAAATGAAACATATTTATACATTCAAAATTCTTTATGAACTTGTTATTATTTATTTAATAGTTTTGCATTATATTTATATTGGCTTATATTTATTTATTTAACTTTTTATCATTATTACTTATATTTAATTTAGCCAGCTGTCGGAGCTACTTTTATAGAATTTTCATTGGCATGGCCAGAAAATTAATGATAGGATGCCTGGAATATTTTTCACATTTATCCACTTTTTTTAAATTTTGTCAGATGAAATCTTCACATGATTTTTAGTAACGTAAGACACAAAAAGCTGAGACCGGTATACAATTTAATAAAAGAAATTTTTTGAATTCTCGGCAACCTAAAGCAATTTTAGGCCTAGATTCTGATTTTGCAGGTGAAAATTAGTTATAAACACCAAGAAATTTTTTTTTTGATATGTTTGCTGTTACGAACTTTACACATTTGCCATTAATATTTAAAAAAAACAAGGGGGCTCCGCCCCCTACTCGCTTCGCTCGTCTACCCCCGGCTCGCTTCGCTCGCGGTGGGGTGCGGCTACAGTCGAGCACGCTCGACAGTAGGATACCCTGAGCCCAGGTACTCTTTTATAAATGTTGATTTTCGACCAATTATTCCAATGGCAGCTATATGATATATGGAACCGATCTGAACCAAATCTGGTCAGAATGTACAAAACCAACATTAATGCATATTCTATCAGTTTGGTTAAGATATCTCAAAAAACAAAAAACTTTTTCATACTAAAACTTGATTTTCGGCAGAGCGTCTGTATGACAGCTATATGATATAGTGGGCCGATTTGGACCAAATTTGGTTAGGATGTATAATACCACCCCAAATATATATCGTGAGAGATTGGTTGAGATATCTCAAAAATTAAAGAAGCTTTTCATACAAAAACTTTATTTTCGATGTATCGTTCCTATGGCAGCTATATGATATAGTTGTTCGATCCAAAAATAAAAACAAACTTGATCTGCGTACGGAATCCAGGAACCTACATACCAAATTTGAAGTCTCTAGCTTTTATGGTTTCTGAGATCGACGCGTTCAAACAGACGGACAGACGGACAGACAGACAGACGGACATGGCTCAATCGACTCGACTGTTGATCCTGCTGAAGAATATATATACTTTTTGGGGTCTGCCACGCCCCCTTCTGCCTGTTACATACATTCTGCCAAATGCATTATACCCTTTTTTGCCCATTTTTAATGGGCTCAGGGTATAAAAATCTAGGTAAGGTATTTTTTTTCTTCATTAGATTAAAGTGCATAAAAATCTCTGTTTATAAAGCTAGATTAGAAAACAAAATTATTAATATTCATTCTGTTAAATTGAAAATACCCTATTTTCCGTTACGGAAGTTAACAACAATGGATACATTTTTGGTTCAAATTTTGTATATGTATTAGATAGCTTATAAACAAGATTTTTATCTTAAATTGAAGGGAATGAAATTTTAAGACATGCTAAGCGCAAAACATTGAAACGACTTTTTTGCCTTCTATACCCTTTTTTACAAAAATAAATTAAAGCAAAAGGTACTTGTAGGCTTGCCCCTGCCAAGGAAAAACAAACCACCGTAAAACTATATCTATATATATAAAACTGTTTGTCCTGACTGACTGACTGATATTCGTGGAGCCCAAACGGTAAGGCCGAGGAGGAGAAGATCTTATCAGACACAAACATAAACATATACATACACTCACATATACACATACATACTCATACACATACATACATACGTACGCTCTTACATACATACATATACACACACATATATACAGGAAAATAGATTGCGTCGCTTGTTCTCAAACCCAGCCTGGCCTCGAAACTTCTTAACTTGAAGAAGGTGCGGATAGGCTGGAATTTCTGCCAGATCCGACTAATGGTTGAGCCTACAAGATGCTTTAAATGCGCGATGAAAGAGCCAACACTCGATAACTAAGGACTCGTGCTTCAAGTGCGGCGACGCTGGACACTCAGCAAAATCATGCACTGGAACACCAAAGTGCCTCCTTTGCACGAGGCAGCGTATAGATGCCACTCAAGCTGGACACTCCGCACTGAGCAGAGTATGCCCAGAGTACAAGAAGGCACTCAAACTGATTAAAAATGTTTAAGATTCTCCAACTGAATCTTAATCATTGCAGAGCAGCCCAAGATCTGCTTTCACAAACAGTCGGGGAAACCAACACGGATGGAGCGATCATTAGCGAGCCATACACATCAAGGGAAGACGGAGTCTGGCTCCAAAGTCTAGACGGAGGTGCAGGGATATGGAGCTGTTCAAGTACCCCAAAACAATTAACCTGTCGACATGTCCGGAATGGATTTGCCAAGGCTAAATGTGGCAATATATTTTTATATAGCTGCTATATTGTCCCTAGCAATTCTCTTAATGAATATTCTGCCATACTGAATGACATTGCCCAGGACGCGCGTGACAAGTCGCCCCTATTAATTGCCGGCGATTTCAATGCATGGGCCACGGACTCGGGCAGCAGCAGAACAACGCCTAGAGGATCGATACTGCTGGACATATTTTCGCTTCTGAACGTGTGCCTGCTGAACACTGGCCCGAAGAGCACCTACAGTAAAGCCGGTAGGGAGTCTATAATTGACTTAACCTTCGCCAGCCCCGAAATTGCCCGAAACACCAAATGGTTTGTTTCTGGGCTCTACACTCACAGAGTTCATCCCGACGAGAGGCAGGCAAAACCGAGGCTCCCCCAGCCGTTTTGGATACAAAGCTGAAACCCTAGACCAGTGGTCGGCACCAACACATTCATATGTTTGATGACGCTAGTGTGCGAATTAACAGAACGTTAACAGACATCAAGCATCTGACGTTTGCTGCCGATTCATTTTGCCATGTCTCAACAGCCGAATTACAGCGTAATAGCCCTATAACAGCGACACGACAGCGACTTAACGGCAAAATGTCGTAGCAGCGACGCCACACGAACGTTTACGCTGTACGTGTGCAGGCAGCGCTGAGGCAGAGCAAAGGCCTATGCGCGGCGCATAGGCCGTGCCGACCACTGCCCTAGACCCTGCAAGATTCCTCTCTGCAATCCAAGGACTCCGAGTCAGCAACGATGCATATACATCTGCTGATGCGATTGCAGATGCAATCACTAGAGCATGCGACGCATCTATGGCGAGGGTCCTCAAAGGCAGAAACCCACATCGCCCTGTTCCTTGGTGGAATGATGACATCGCCATGGCACGAAGAGACTGTCATGCAGCGAGACGCCAGTGCCAAAAACACAGAACCTCACCTGCCTACGAGTCTCTCGCCCGAAACTACAAGCTAAGGAGAAAAATCATTAAGAACACTGTTAAACTAAGCAAATCCAGACACTTCCATGAGCTATGTGAGGCTGCTGATGCACAACCTTTTGGATTGGCATACAAAATGGTCATGGGCAGGCTGGCAAGGCAACCAATGCCAACCGATGCTGTCCAGCTTGGGTGCATAATGCGAGCCCTCTTCACAGTACAACTTTCATTTGAGACCCCTCTACCCCAGACACGGCAAACAGAGATCGACACCAGTGTGCTCACAAACATCGATGAGGTCCTCAGTCTTGCCGCAAAAGGCAAGCCGACTAAAGCTATGGGTCCTGACGAAATATGGATTATCCGAGAAGCAATTTGCATTCCGCAAGAAAAGAAGCACAGTCGACGCCATTCGCGCAGTCACAGACATAGCTAGTAGAGCTGGGAATTTTCGATTATTTTTCGAATCGATTCAAACCGATTTTTAATCACTTTAAATCGATTTTTAATCGATTTAAAGTCGATTTTTTAAGAAAAATTACACTAAATAATTTGTTTTCAAATTTTTCTCATAACAATTCATATAAATAAGTTTTTATATTAATTACATTTAATGAACATATGTAATAACATTTTATTCAAAATTTCAATTTTGTTACATTTGTATGTCTCTTTTTTTTATTATATATATTTAATTCTAACAAAACAATAAATCTCAACTCAAAATATAACAAAAGTAAATAAAAAACAAGCGGGAAAGGCTATAGTCGAGATCCCGACCATATGATACCCGTTACTAACTTTAATATATTGAAAAGTACTTTAAAGAATATACTTGTTTTGATCTGAAAACTTTAATTCGCCATAACTGTCGTTCTACGTGTCCGATCTTAATGCGATTCAATGGGATGATAGATAACGCTAATAGATAACGCTAATAATCACAAAAAACGTATTATCTTAAAAGCTGTGGGTGTGGTGGTTTTTCGCGATTTGCGGTGGCGGAGGGGGGCGTCGATTAAATTTGAAACAAACTTGATCTGCGTGAGGTATATAGAAATCTGAGTGCCAAATTTGGTTACTTCATCTCTTTTAGTCTCTGAGATTTCTTTGTTTAGATGGTTTTTCGCTATTTGCGGGGGCGGAGGGGGGCGTGGCCAAAATTTGAAACAAACTTGATCTGCGTGGGGTATATAGAAGTCTTTTAGTGTAAGTTTGGTATCTCTATCTCTTATGGTCTCTGAGATCTAGGCGCTCACACGGACGGACAGACGGACAGTCGGACAGACGGACAGACACACATGGCTATATCGACTCGGCTATTGATGCTGATCAAGAATATATATACTTTATGGGGTCGGAGATGCCTCCTTCTCCCTGTTACATACATTCCAACGAACACAATATACCCTTATACTTATTTTTTATAAGTAACGGGTATAAAAACAGATGAGATCCAACTCAGACTTGGAAAATTAAAAATGTATGTAAAAATGTAAAATTAGGATTGGCTTAGCCACAGGTTTCTGTTGCAGAAACAAAGCATATCAACCGCATCTTGTTTCAGGGATGCTCTCCGGTCAGTAATTAGGTTTCCAGTTGTACTGAAGCATCTTTCAGAAGGGGTTGAAGAGGCCGGTACACAAAAGAATTTCATGACGAGAGAGCCCATTGGAAATTTCTGCAACTTCTGCGAATTAAACACACACACATACATACATATTTAATATTCACCCTGGCCACACACATATTATAATATTGAAGTACTTACTATTTCCTACCAATTTCTCCATTTCTCCAATACCTCGTCGAGCCACCAACACAGTCAATCTATATATAACATTTTAAAATATATTAAATTTGTCTAATTTCGTCAATACTCAATACTTACATAGATCGCGCGTTCACGACGCTAACTTCTCACACAAAATGGGAGACAATTAGGGATGCGCGAGGTCTAACCAAATCGATTTTTTTTAAACCAAATCGATTCACACAAAAAATATTTTTAATCAATTTAATCGATTAAAAATCGAATCGAGATACAGCTCTAATAGCTAGTCGTGCCATCCAAGGAACGAGGTGGGCTGGCGGAAGCAAGCAGTACTGCATTGTTTGCACACTCGACATCAAAAATGCGTTCAACTCTGCTAATTGGACGCGAATAATCGAGGCGCTCATTGCCAAAGGTATACCGACATACCTTGTAAAGCTGATCGCCAGTTACTTCCAGGTCAGAATACTCATATACGACACGGACGATGGGCAGAGTCAGGCCAGGATTAGCGGTGGAGTCCCCCAGGGGTCGGTTCTTGGGCCGCTCCTCTGGAACGTTATGTATGACGAAGTGCTGCGGTTCAGTCTTCCAGGCGGTACTACAATTGTAGGCTTCGCTAACGATATTGCCGTGGTGACAACGGGTAAAATGCTAGGAGAAACAACATCAAGATGCAGCTCTGCCATTGACGAGGTCAACGCATGGCTGTCCCAGAACGGTCTTGACCTAGCGGAACATAAGTCAGAAGCGGTGTTGATAAGCTGCAGGAAAATAGTTGAGACGACCGTGGTTAGAATCGGATCTGTCCTCATAGAAACCAAGCCCGTCATTAAGTACCTTGGGGTCATGCTGGACCACAGGCTTTCCTTTAAGCAGCACCTGGATCATGTCAGCGCCAGAGCATCGATCGTAGTGATCGTTGTCAGCAGAATGATGGCCAACACCAGAGGTCCGAAGGAAAACAGCAGGAGGCTAATTGCTGAAGTAGTGATATCAACCATACTCTACGCGTCGCCGATTTGGGCGCCAGCAATGGTAATGAGCTCCTACAGCAGGGGCTGCAAAGCGGTGTACAGACGCTGAGCGCGCTACGGGTAGCCACTTGCTTTCGGACAGTATCAGAGTCTGCAGCACTGGTAGTTGCCCAGATGATCCCACTGTCACTCTTGGCTGTCGAAAGGCAAACTGGAAACTCAACGAATCGCCGCACCCGGGAAAATTCGCTGTCCACATGGCAATTAAACGGGGACAGAGCAACAGATGGATGATGAACACACCGCCTCATCCACAAAATCAAACCTTGGTTTCTCCGGCGACACGGACAGATTGACTTCTATCTGGCGCAAATGTTTACCGGTCATGGCTGCTTCAGATCATACTTATACCGATTTAAGTATGTGGAGGACCCATTCTGTGAGCACTGTGGCCACGGGGTAGTCGAAGATGCCGAGCATGCAATATTTGAATGCCCCCTCTTTGAGACAGAACGCGCTCAATCTGCACTAAGCAAAAAACCTCGTTGCTCATATGCTTGCTGATGAGTCTACATGGAGAAACACTGCAACCCTAGTAGCGCACATCATGATGGAACTGCGTAGAAGGGTGAGACTCCGCAGTGGAGTTTCACAATAAGCGGCTGTAGCCGACATCTACCCCGTGAAGTAGTGCTTTCCGGCGGTTCCGCGGGGTAGATCCTAACGTCTATATCTTTCCTTCCTATTCTATTCCTTACTCTGTCATTGTTATATCTGTTTTGCTTTCAATTAAAAAAAAAAACACATATATACACACACATATACCCACACATAAACATAAACATAAAACGGTGACCGTGGAGGAAACTCTACGAGCGGCGAGCATCATCCGGGACTCCAAAGCGCCAGGACCGGATGCGATCCATAACAGAGCTCTGAAGCTGGCCCTAATGCTACGACCTGAAAGCTTTGCGGAGGTGTTTGGACAGTGCATCAGCCAAGGAACCTTTCCCAGCGCCTGGAAAGTCCAAAACCTGGTACTCATCCCGAAACCAAATAAACCCATGGATTCGCCATCCTCGTACCGACCAATCTGCCTTTTAGACACGGTCGGGAAGGTCCTAGAGAGGTTAGTCTGCAATAGACTAGAGGATACTATCCGGCAAGCAGGAGACCTGTCGCCTCTACAGTTTGGTTTTCGCAAAGCACGCTCAACGGTGGACGCAATCGCTCTAGTCACCGGCATAGCGCGAAATGCAATTGAAGGCAGCAGATGGCGAGGAGGCAGTAAGAAGTACTGCCTAGTTGTTACACTAGACATCAAGAATGCATTCAACTCGGCCAACTGGAATTGCATTCTCGAGTCACTTCGACAGTTCCACACACCGAGCTACCTTATGGGCATCATCGGGGACTACTTTCGAGACCGCATCCTCAACTACAGCACGGACGCAGGAAGGCGGACATTTAGAGTATCTGGTGGAGTTCCACAGGGCTCGGTGCTCGGCCCATTGCTCTGGAACGCGATGTACGACGGCGTCCTCAGACTACAGCTCCCAGACAACGCCACCATCGTGGGCTTCGCCGACGACGTTGCTCTGGTCGTTACTGCCAAGCAACTACATGACGCTGAATTACTCTGCAGCGCAGCTGCATCGACCGTCAGGGATTGGCTAAATTCAGTTGGACTACAACTTGCGGAACATAAAACCGAGGCGGTCCTTATTAGCAGCCGGAAGGTAGTGGAGGTAGCGCACATCAACCTTGGCACATCCACTATAACATCGTCTAGAGCTATCAGGTACCTCGGGGTCCTACTCGATACGAGGCTGTGCTACAGAGAGCACTTGGAGCACGCTGGCAAGAAAGCAGCAGAAATCGGCCAAGCCCTAAATCGCATAATGCTGAACACTCGCGGCCCCAAGCAAGGCCGCAGACTGCTGCTTCAGAACGTGGTCAAAGCCACAATGCTGTACGGAGCCCCGGTCTGGGCGCACGCCATGCAGGTAAAATCATACAGAAGATGTATGCAGTCGACCTACAGACTCGGAGCACTCAGAGTTTGTAGCGGTTTCCGGACCGTCTCCGACGATGCAGCCTTAGTCATCGCTGGTATGGTGCCGATTGACCTATTGGCTACGGAGAGGGAAGCCATATACATGGAGAAGCGCAGAGACCATCCTGCACCAAATCGCCAGATAGCAAGGACGGCAAGAGAGGCGAGCATGAGTCAGTGGCAAGCTAGGTGGGACGCGTCAACGAAAGGTCGCTGGACACACCGTCTCATCAACGACGTAACCAAATGGCTCAACCGAAAATTCGGCTTCGTAAATTTCCACCTGACACAGATTCTGAGCGGCCACGGGTGTTTTCGGAGCTATCTGCACAGGCTTGGGCACGAAAGTGACCCGTACTGCCTATGGTGCTATCCTGAGGTGGAAGAGACAGCGGAGCACATCCTACTGACCTGTCGACGTTTTAGCAGAGAAAGAGAAAAGCTGGAAGCGACTATCGGCGAGCACGTGACAGTGAACAACCTACTAAACCATATGGTGGAAAGGGAGGAATGTTGGTCCGCAGTGTGTACGTTCGCCTTCAAAACGACTACAGCGCTCCGCGACCTTGAGAGAGAACGCAGACGGAATGCAGACGACGGCGGGGCTTAAGAACTGCCCGCCTTGGATCTCGCGAAGCAATGCCTCGCGGTAATACCGTGAGATCACAGGGCCCACCATCTTTTCTTCCTACTCTCTTTTTCCTGTTTTTCCTTTTTTAGTCATTCTTTTTTGTAACTTGTAATTTATTGTTAACGAAATAAAAAAAAACAAGGGGGCTCCGCCCCCTGCTCGCTTCGCTCGCCTACCCCCGGCTCGCTTCGCTCGCGGTGAGGTCTGGTATGTCTACAGTCGAGCGCACTCGACAGTAACTTGCTCGGCACCCAAACGTTCGCAACCGACTAATTCAATTTCAATGAAATATTGTCGACATAAAATTCTACAGACTATAGCCCACAGTTAGGGGTGCTAGTCTGTGCAGCACTGGTATTAATACTAACTATAATACAATACGTGAATAATAAAATACAGATTTTTTTTATTAAATAATTAATTAGAAGTATAAATAAAATAGCCAATAAAGTAAGTCACCGCTCGAATTAGCTACCGATTAAAATAATTGAATTCGCGCTAAATACAAGTAACAATAAACTGATTATTATTCAATGCACTTGTAAAATAACACAGTACTAACACGCCTACAGGAAATTTGGGTCCTTATTGACAGATATGAGCAATGAAAATTGCTTTTCGAAACACTTTTTATCACAAATCACAGAAAGATACAGTACGCACTCAAAGCAATCGATCGAATTAATGTAGAGTAAGCTAGTGTGAGTGAGCTTTGCATGCTTTGCACTATTTCCCTCTTTTCTTAGAACACACGATAATAAGGGAACATAAATGAAACAAAAGAAAAATGCAAAACAGACACAATAAAAATAGCATGGTTTGGTTTATTTTGGCGGTAGAAATATCGTGATGGTGGCTGAGATGGATGATCTTTGCCTTGTGACGAAATTGTAGCGGTTCAAATCCCGGTGCGGTCACAATTCCTTTTGTTCATTTAAATAAAATTTGGCCTTATGGCGTTTATTTTGTGTTTCCATACATTTAGTTACTCTCTTCACAAAATTAAAGAAAAATTCAAGTTGTTAAAAAAGTACAAATTGTTAAAATAGCACGAATTGTAAAAAAGAAAATAGTTGCCAAAAAAAGAAAATAGTTGACAAAAAAAAAAAAAAAATGTTGCACACTGGCAAGGTTTGAAACGGGAATCGAACCCGCGACTCATCGCCTCAAAATACACTGCTCTACCGTCAGAGCCATCGCAGCATCATATTTTCGGGTGGCAATATCAATGTATATCATTTTTTTTCGTTGTCCGTTTTGCACGTTTCTTTTGTTTCAATTATGTCTCGCGCGTTAGAAGAGAAGCGCTACATACACACATACATACATGTGCAAATAAAGCTATTTATAGAACCAAATTCGTTGTGCTGCTAATTCATGGTACTGATTGCAAAATGTGCATCACATAAAACTATTGATTAAGTATGTAAAGTATTCATTTAAAAAGTATGTAATTATTAATAAGTATGTAAATAATTTAATGTAATGAACAAAAAAAATTATGATACAAATTTTGTTCAAAACAAAGGGCCGTTTTGAACCCGAGTCCAATGTACCCACAAATCGCATGCATTGCTGCAAGTTTTGTACCAAAATCTGGCCACTGCACGTACGCATGAGAAATGAAAAGATATTAATTAATATCTTCTGTATTTGTTATCCGATTGCAATGCAGTTTTCAGGGTGCATTATTAAAATTGTGTTTAGTGTGTGTGCAGATTTTGACATCTGTACCTTTTAAATTGGGTAGTATTTGGATATTTTAGTTTTTTTGTCGATTTCAGGATAATTGGGGGGCGTGGCAAAATTCTAAAACAAACTTGATCTGCGTGACCAACATAGGAGTATTGTCACCAAATTTGGTATCTCTATCTCTTATAGTCTCTGAGATCCAGGTGATTATATTTTCGCCATATATCATATTTCCTCAAATATATTCTTTGTTTATTAACCGATCTCGATGAAAATTTCAGCACACCTCAGGACTGGACCCCCTATCCCGTGTGCCAAGTCTCAAGGCTGTGGCTTTAAAAGTGCTCTTGTTATACGATTTTATATCATTTACGTGGGCGGACGTGGGCGGGGCCAAATTTGAAAACAAACTTGATATAGATCAACATCATAGGAGTATTGTCACCAAATTTGGTTGCTCTTACTTTTATAGTCGCGGAGATATATGTGTTCAAAATATTGTACCATAATTGACACGAATCTAATAGGCTCTAGTACCCTTTTTTGGGTACCGAGCTAAAAAAAAAAACACATAAACACTTATAAACACACCCCCTTACACACCCTCACACACATACATACACACATCCATATATACATGCACACATACATAAATACAAATACACATGAATAGACACATATTTCAATCAAGCACTCACATATTAAGCCACCAAGATTATGCAATGGAACAAGGCTGCAAATAAAAGCACAACATAATTATATAATTGAAGCAAAAGTAATAACAGGCTGTGCAAAAGGAGAGACAGTGTTTATTCCAAGAATTCCATTAATAACAAATAACCACCCAATAGAGTTTAAAAGATTACAATTTCCAGTAAAAGTAAGTTTTGCTATAACAATAAATAAGTAACAGGGACAGACGTTAAAGGTGGCTGGCCTACCCCTAAGAGAGGATTGTTTCTCTCATGGTCAATTATATGTAGCGTGCTCAAGAGTCAGTTCAGCAAAAAACTTATATATTTTAGCAAATGATGGAAACACAAGAAATGTAGTTTATAGAGAAGAATAGAATAGCAAAAAAGGTAGAAGAATAGGCAAAGTTTAAAGGAAACTTTGAAATAAATGGTGGATTAGACTTAATGGGGATACCACAAACAAAACAAGGGGGCTCCTCCCACTGATCGCTTCGCTCGCGGTGCTACAGTCGAGCATACTCGACTGTCGGAGACCACGTAATTACTACGGAAATAGAAAAGACTACAAAAATTCAAAAATATTTTGCTCGCTTGATGATGTTGCAGAGAGCTGTAATACATTTTCGACTACTTTTTTCAATGAAAGCTATATGATATATTGTACCTAATTGAAGCAACTTCGATATGGATGGATAAGACTAACTTAAATGCATAATATATCAGTTTTGTAACGATATCTCATAAAACAAAAAAGTTTTTCATACTTAAACCTGATTTTCGACCGATCGGTCCTATTACAGCTATATGATATAGTGCCCCGATTTAAACAAACTTCGCTAAGAATATATAAAACTAATTTAAATGCATATGATAAAAATACATCTTATACAACAAGAAAGTTTTTCATACTTAAACTTGATTTTCGTCCGATTATTCATATGGGCGCTCTATTATACTAGGCAACAGCCCAATTCTGAATTGGACCAAACCGAGTTTTTTGGATAGATTTGGGGCCCCAAACACCGAAAAACATTTTTTTTTTTTTCTATGGCAGAATTTTTTTTTTAGAATTTTTTGAAATTTGGCTGGTTTTTTAATGCCGTTTTTTAGAGGTACGCCCACTTTTGTCATCATTACACCCGAATGCCAATATTCAAAAGCTTTACTTTTCCTGAAAGCTAATGAATATACCTATAATTCATCCATAAACAGTCTAAGATTAAAGTCAGTAGTTTAAGAGCTTTTAATTTTTGAATTAAGAAAATGTTGTTTCTTTTAAGCTTTTTTTTTTTTAAATGATATATGATATAGTGGTCCGATTTCAACCAAATTTTATAAGAATATAAGGGGCAATTAAAATAACGTAATTCATGAGTTTGATTGAGATATCTCCAAAAATAAAAAAGTTTTTTATACTAAAACTTGATTTTGTACCGATCGGTCCTATGGCAGCTATATGATATAGTAGACCGATTTGAACCAACTTCGGTTAGAATGTCTAAGACCATCATAAATGCATATTCTACCAACTTAGTTAAAATATCTCAAAAAACAAAAAAGTTTTTCATACTAAAGCTTTATTTTACACCGATCGGTCCCATGACAGCTATATGATATAGTGGAACGATTTGAACCAATTTTGGTAACGATATATAAGATAACAAAGAATACACATTTTTTGATTTTGGTTGAAATTTGTAAAAAAAAATAAGAAAGTTTTTCATTCTAAAGGTGGATTTTCAACCGATCGTTCCGATGGCAGCTATATTGAATAGTGAACCGATTTGAACCAAATTTGGTAGGGATATAAAACCCATTATAAGATACACAACCTGTGAGACTGGTTGATATATCCCAAAAAACAACAGAGCTTTTCATACAAGCACTTGATTTTCAACCGATCGTTCCTATGGCAGCTATATGATATAGTTGACCGATTTGAACCAACTTTGGTCATTATGCGAAAAACAACATCCAATTGATTTCCTGTGAGTTTGGTTAGGATATCTCAAAATACACAAAAAAAGTCATGCCGCTCTACAAGAAAGTCATCAAAATCGACAAAAACATCCCCTGATATAAAATTTTATTATATCGCCGTTTCTCCATAGATTTCAATGAATTATATCTTACACGACGCTCAATTAATGCAGGTTTGCAAAAAAAAAATAAAACCCCAGTTCAGATTTTTTTTCGAGTTTTCCTTGAATTTAAAAAAAAACAAGTGGGAAAGGCTATAGTCGAGATCCCGACCATAGGATACCCGTTACTTATTTCAATACATTAGCGATTCAATCTTAATGTCATATTTGCGTTGCCAGAACTAGTTGAGAATTTGAAGCATTCTAATAAGGTTTAACAATACAAAAACTATCGCATACTCTAGGGGGCACCTGTTGCTTCAAAAACTTAGGCACGCAATAACTGCTGTTCTACTTGTCCGATCTTGTTGCGATTCAGTGGTATAATAGATAATAATAACAGATATCGGTTATTACCAAAAAATACGTATTATATGAAAAATTGTGGGTGAGGTGGTTTTTCGCGATTTGCGGGGGCGGAGGGGCGCGTGGCTTAAATTTGAAACAAACTTGATCTGCGTCAGGTATATGGAAATCTGTGTGACAAATTTGGTTATTGTATCTCTTATAGTCTCTGAGATCCGTGCGTTTATACAGACCGTCGACCGGTTTTTCGCGAATTACGGGCGTGGAAGGAGGCGGGTCGAAAATTTAAAACAAACTTGACCTGCTCCAACGCTTTTGTGATCTACGTGTGAAAGTTTGGTTACTCTATCTCTTATGGTCTCTGAGATCTAGGCGCTCACACGGACAGACAGACGGACAGACACACATGGCTATATCGACTCGGCTGTTGATGCTGATCAAGAATATATATACTTTATGTGGTCGGAGATGCCTCCTTCTCCCTGTTACATACATTCCAACGAACACAATATAACCTTATACTTATTTTTTATAAGTAACGGGTATAAAAAAGGATAAGAAAAAAGCTCTCATAGGCTATTTCCACGACAGCACATTCGGCACATTCGACGCCATTTTCATCATCCGACCCGAATGTGGACTTCATTTCAGTACAAAATCCGGATGATCTTTTTGGGTCATCCAAAATGAATGTGCAGATTTTTTGCCAGTCTTTTCAGTATTTTTTTATCGAACACCCGATGTTTATCGATATACTCGTGAAAACAAACCAATTAGCACCTAACCCAGCTGTTTTGTGCAATAAAAACAGAAGGCAATTAATTTTCGCCAATTATAATTTCAATATAAATATTAAATTGTTGTTATTGTCGGCTTTTTATTATATGTGCACAGAAATCGAACAGCTGATTTATTCTGCTGATATGGCAAGTCCATTGAATGTGTCACATTTGGTCGTGGAAAGCCAAAATTGAGTCACATCCGAATGTGCTCGGATGAGCCAAATGTGAGTGGTCGTGGAAATAAGCTATTAAACTACTGACTTTAATCTTAGACTGTGTATGGATGAATTATAGGTATATTCATTAGCTTTCAGGAAAAGTAAAGCTTTTGAATATCGGTTTTGGCATTCGGGTGTAATGATGACAAAAATAAAAAAATTCTAAAAAAAAAAAAAAATTTTAACAAAAACTATAAAATAAAACAAAATTGTTGATGGAGCCGGGAACCCTAGACCTAATTTTAAAGAAAGTTTAAAACTTCGGTGGCTCAACCAATTGAGCCATACAGGGTGTTGCGTACAAGATGACAAATTGACATATTGGTTATACAGTACTCTTTTTGATAATTTTAGAAATGTTTATTAACTCTAAATGTTAATATTATATGTTATCATAACATTAACCCGAATCGTCCTGAGCAACATTTTTTCGAATTTCTTAATGAAAATTTCAGGACTGATAAATTTGAGTTCGCTGAATCCGAAAAACACATTCATTTTGTTCGTCCTTGTCAGGATAATCGACAGGACAATTTTTTCGGCTGTTACCATATGGTAACGCTGGGAAGTACAGGGTACAGGTTTTCAAAATGCTACAAAATACAAATGTTTGAGAAAAAGTCTAATAAACACAACTTAATCCAACAGGGGGGCTCTTCCTTGATTTATAGGACAAAATTTGGGTCAAATCGGTGCAGTATAACGTATATATAACACAACTGTCATAGGACCAATCGGGGTCAAATTCACCTTTAGTATGAAAAACTTTTTTCTATTCTGAGATATCTCAACCAAACTCTTAGAATATGTGACTTATATGTTGCTTCACATCCTGACCAAATTTGGTTCAAATCGGACCACTATATCATATAGCTGCCATAGGAGCAATCATATTTTATGAACAAAACAGTGCGAAACGCGAATAAAATGTATGGAAAAAACCTGTACCCTGTACTTCCCAGCGTTACCATATGGTAACACGAAAATTAAAAGCGTAAATTAACTTTAAAAAAGTGTTTTTTATTTAAAATTTGTTTCATAATTAAAAAGAGCACTCTTTTACCTTTGTAATGATGGGTGCATTTCATATAGTTCAGTACTAAAATTAGTTAAACGATTTAAATTTACTTGCGACGAATTGCCAAATGCCGTTTTTCTGCACTGCAGAATATAATGAGCAACTAAAAGCGCATTTTTCGATCAGCTAACTTCAAGAGATTGTTTCAATCAACTTTTTATCAGTTAGAGATAACAATTTACTCTTAGAATATCTTATAAAAGTTAATCTAACGTTAATATGTTGTCTAAAAATTAAGTTTTAGTAAATGCCTATTGCTTGTTACCATATGGTAACGCTGGGAAGATTCGGGTTAAGGGCCGATTTCTCATCTTAATTTTAAAGCCTACTTTACTCATAGGGAACTTTACTCTAAATGTAGGCTTTAACTTTGTTCGTTCTCTCATCTTGTTTTCAACGTCACATTTAGAAATGTGACCGAGTTGGCAGCTCGGTTCCACAAAAAGGGTCACACTTTTTAAAAATGAGCAACACTTGTCAGAAGGTTTGGAGCAAAATTTAATATCCTGAAATTTTTGTGTGAATTGTGCCTATATCTCAACAGCTTTGAGATATAGTACAACCAAATTTGGTAGACGGACTACCATGAATATGGAGTAATTCAATAGCCTTTCAAATTTATTCCACGCCACGGTTGTCTAATGCAAATCGCAAAAACAACATATTGCACCCACATTTCTGAGTATAAAACTCTTTTGTTTTTAAATAACGTTTCGTGTTATTAGCTCGGTACCCAAAAAAGGGTACTAGAGCCTATTAGATTCGTGTCAATTATGGTACAATATTTTGAACACATATATCTCCGCGACTATAAAAGTAAGAGCAACCAAATTTGGTGACAATACTCCTATGATGTTGATCTATATCAAGTTTGTTTTCAAATTTGGCCCCGCCCACGTCCGCCCACGTAAATGATATAAAATCGTATAACAAGAGCACTTTTAAAGCCACAGCCTTGAGACTTGGCACACGGGATAGGGGGTCCAGTCCTGAGGTGTGCTGAAATTTTCATCGAGATCGGTTAATAAACAAAGAATATATTTGAGGAAATATGATATATGGCGAAAATATAATCACCTGGATCTCAGAGACTATAAGAGATAGAGATACCAAATTTGGTGACAATACTCCTATGTTGGTCACGCAGATCAAGTTTGTTTTAGAATTTTGCCACGCCCCCCAATTATCCTGTAATCGACAAAAAAACTAAAATATCCAAATACTACCCAATTTAAAAGGTACAGATGTCAAAATCTGCACACACACTAAACACAATTTTAATAATGCACCCTGAAAACTGCATTGCAATCGGATAACAAATACAGAAGATATTAATTAATATCTTTTCATTTCTCATGCGTACGTGCAGTGGCCAGATTTTGGTACAAAACTTGCAGCAATGCATGCGATTTGTGGGTACATTGGACTCGGGTTCAAAACGGCCCTTTGTTTTGAACAAAATTTGTATCATAATTTTTTTTGTTCATTACATTAAATTATTTACATACTTATTAATAATTACATACTTTTTAAATGAATACTTTACATACTTAATCAATAGTTTTATGTGATGCACATTTTGCAATCAGTACCATGAATTAGCAGCACAACGAATTTGGTTCTATAAATAGCTTTATTTGCACATGTATGTATGTGTGTATGTAGCGCTTCTCTTCTAACGCGCGAGACATAATTGAAACAAAAGAAACGTGCAAAACGGACAACGAAAAAAAATGATATACATTGATATTGCCACCCGAAAATATGATGCTGCGATGGCTCTGACGGTAGAGCAGTGTATTTTGAGGCGATGAGTCGCGGGTTCGATTCCCGTTTCAAATCTTGCCAGTGTGCAACATTTTTTTTTTTTTTTTGTCAACTATTTTCTTTTTTTGGCAACTATTTTCTTTTTTACAATTCGTGCTATTTTAACAATTTGTACTTTTTTAACAACTTGAATTTTTCTTTAATTTTGTGAAGAGAGTAACTAAATGTATGGAAACACAAAATAAACGCCATAAGGCCAAATTTTATTTAAATGAACAAAAGGAATTGTGACCGCACCGGGATTTGAACCGCTACAATTTCGTCACAAGGCAAAGATCATCCATCTCAGCCACCATCACGATATTTCTACCGCCAAAATAAACCAAACCATGCTATTTTTATTGTGTCTGTTTTGCATTTTTCTTTTGTTTCATTTATGTTCCCTTATTATCGTGTGTTCTAAGAAAAGAGGGAAATAGTGCAAAGCATGCAAAGCTCACTCACACTAGCTTACTCTACATTAATTCGATCGATTGCTTTGAGTGCGTACTGTATCTTTCTGTGATTTGTGATAAAAAGTGTTTCGAAAAGCAATTTTCATTGCTCATATCTGTCAATAAGGACCCAAATTTCCTGTAGGCGTGTTAGTACTGTGTTATTTTACAAGTGCATTGAATAATAATCAGTTTATTGTTACTTGTATTTAGCGCGAATTCAATTATTTTAATCGGTAGCTAATTCGAGCGGTGACTTACTTTATTGGCTATTTTATTTATACTTCTAATTAATTATTTAATAAAACAAATCTGTATTTTATTATTCACGTATTGTATTATAGTTAGTATTAATACCAGTTCTGCACAGACTAGCACCCCTAACTGTGGGCTATAGTCTGTAGAATTTTATGTCGACAATATTTCATTGAAATTGAATTAGTCGGTTGCGAACGTTTGGGTGCCGAGCAAGTTACTGTCGAGTGCGCTCGACTGTAGACATACCAGACCTCACCGCGAGCGAAGCGAGCCGGGGGTAGGCGAGCGAAGCGAGCAGGGGGCGGAGCCCCCTTGTTTTTAGCTATTATTCTGCTTATTCTCATTAATATCAGATAAAAATCGCGGTTATAAATTAGGATAAATGATGATAAGCAATTCCGGACCCTAAAGGTATGCAATAATTGATATACTTTATGGCGTTGCCCTTAGCAACACCGAAATAATTGTAGTTGGCGAATGTTAAGCTCTTATAGTATGGATGATCCGCCCTGTAACTTACAGGCTGCCTGCAACTAAATTTTTGACAAGAAAATCAAAGTTCTCTTCACAGCCAATTTGTCTACACTGTAAGGTTAAAAGCATGATGAGAAAACGGCCCTAATAAATACAAATTGAATGTCAATGAAAAATTATTGAACTTAAAAACACACGTCCCTGCCAGGGTTCGAACTTACGATCGGCTGACCAACCATATCCTGAGCACTGCGACACAGCACACTACGCAACAGAAGGCCATGAGTGATCGGACACCAATTTGTTATATAATATGTTATATCAATTTTCATGTTATCAAGTTACTCACATTTTAATTACTGCCAACGCATCATCACCGAAACAGAACAACTTATAATTTGAATATCTTGGCTATTTACTGTCCCATCGGAATGAAATTTTCAGCAAAAATCAAGGACACTTTTCTCTTCGTCAATGCAAATTCTTGCTTTAAATTGCTCTTATAATTTGGATATGAAATTTTCTATGTCAGTAAAGGGGGCGTGGCCAAATTTTGAAACAAATTTGATCTGCTTGCAATATAGAGGAACTTACATACCAAGTTTGGTGTCTCTAGTTCTTATAGTCTCTGAGATCAAGGTGTTCATACAGACGGACGGACAGTGGGATTTTGCTATATCGACTTGGCTATTGATGATGATCAAGCATATATATATTTTATAGGGTCTGCAACGCCTCCTTCTGCCTGTTACGCACATTTTTTACTGTTGTTCAAAAATGCGCCAATACCGATACCTCTAAGGTGGTGTGGAAAAGAGGTAAAGAATATGTGACAACACAGCGAGCGTAGCGAGCGGTGACGAGCGAAGTGAGGCAAGTGAACGAAGCGACCCAGGCGAACGAAGTGAACGGGGGGTTGGCGAGCGAAGCGTGCTGGGGGCGGAGCCCCCTAGTATATAATAAAGTTGTTTGTCCAACTGATACATTGACTGATTTAGCATTGTACAGGCCAAACGGTTTAGCGTACGATCTTGAAATTTGGCCACAATATTCTTAAGATAATTTCATCGAAAGATAAGGAAGGATTTTTCTAAAATCAACCTGAAAGTGCGTTAAATTAAAGGTCAAAGTTCCCATATATTTTCTGTTTACATGTGTTTGAATTTTTTAAAATTTTATTAATATTTTTTGAATTTAAAAATTTTTTACAATTTGGTTAAAATCGGTGTCAAAGGAACAATCGGGTTCACATTAAGCTTTAGTATGAAAATCTTTTTTGTTTTTAAAGTATCTCAACCAAAGCTTTTGCACGCTAAGGCTCAAATTTTTCTGGCAAATCTAAAATTTTCCCGCCAAATCTGGCTTTTTCCCAAAGTCCAATTGCAGGGGCAGCTGGCACCGTGAATATAATTATTCCCTTCTCTTTCAAAAAAATTGTATATTATATCAAATAACTAATAACTGATAATAATTAAAAAAAAGTTTATTCAAGAAATATATAAGTGCTCCTCTTTTTCATGTTTCAATTTCGCAAGCGAAGCGAGCCGGGGGTTGGTGGGCGAAGCCAGCAGGGGGCGGTTTTAGTAATCTGAGCTGAGGGCGCATTTAGATTAATTCAAATTTCAAAAAAATTGCTTAAAACTAAGTGGCCATTGACAATTGTTGTCGCTAGTATTGTTGATTTGTTATGATCGTAAAATTAATTTGAGCTTACAAATCTAGAGAGCACACGACTGCGTTTTTTTGTGACGTTGACTTCGAATTAGAGCAGCAGACAAATTGACTGCGAAAAGTCAACAGCATCAAAGCAACAACAAACAATAAGCGCCAATTTTTCATAAATAGCGAGACTGTCTTATTATACAACATAACAAAAGGGAGCGTATAAAATACTTGGACAATTCACGGCTGAAGTCAGTCATTCAAAGGCAGCGTGCTGGTTCAGTTTGGAAGCGTCTTACCCTCGGGCAACCGGAATATACTTGACTTATCAATATGCGTCAGATACATGGAACTTTTGTGTTAGCGTTGCTGCTGCTAGGAGCCTCCTGTAGTCATGCGGATCTGCTGGATTGCGGGGAGAAACTACCTGCCTTCATATCGGAAATAGGTGATAAAATGTCGGAAATTACTGACAGCAGCAGCAGCTCAGAACACGAGGTGCAAAATTTCTTCAAGAGCGTTGGATGCCAAATAAAGAATGGTGCCAAAAAGCTGAGCGAAAAGGCGAAGGATATAGGCATCGAAATCAAGGAGGGCGCCAAGAAATTGGGAGTACGTGCAAAGGATTTGGGCAGCGACATTAAGGACAGATTCGATGATTTTCGGGACAAGTTTGCCAAAGACTCTGCTGAGGAAAAGAGCAAGGATCGGGGGTTTCTTGGCAACGTTGAGATAATAAATCCAGAAATACTAAAGGGTGAGCAGCAGTGTGGACACGGACATATTTTAGATGCGTTGGGCAATTGCAGCAGGCTGAGGAAATAATGTGAATCTGCTCGAGCTGAGAGCTGAGAATATTTTTTGTATACCTATATTTTTATTCATTTTGATTTTATAATTTTCATCCACTTTATAAAATAAACTTAGTTTCTATAGTGTAAGTTGGCGTCAAAGTTCTCATCTGCCGATGATAATAAAAACATAAAGTCGATCTTTCGGCTCTGTTGAAAAAAGGACTAGGCAACAATATTCACTATTTCTGCATAACCTTTAGCAAAAGCACTTTATCTTATACATATGTCGCTCCAGATAAGAATAAAGCACAAAAATATTTTGGTACTGCGGAACTTTAGTATACCCTTTTTGAGGGCATTATAATTTTATACCGAAATGTAAAACGCATTAGAAACTATATATCTTTATATATAAAACAGTTCAGGCATACATACATACATGCACCCATACATAGCTAAATTAGTACTAAACTTTTAATCACGACCCATGGTACATGTGGCATAGTGGACCAATTTAAATAAAATGTGGTCAGGATGTATAAACACAGCCAAGATGAATATTTTGTCAGATTGGACAAGACCAAATCTTAATTTTCGATCCAACGTACATAACAAGTTTGAAGTCTCTAATTATAGTCTCTAAGATCGAAGCGTTCAAACAGACGGACAGGCAGACGGACACATATACATGCTCAACCACACAGCCACGCACGCACATACAAATAAGAGAGGGGTCTCCTGCTTGCAGTCACGTTCGGCTACTTTATAATAAAAGTTGAATTTCGACCGATTGTTCGTAATGCACGTATATGATATTGGGTACCGATTTGAACCAGCTATGATCTGGATATATAAGGACAGCCCCATTTCCATGGGCTAATCCTGCGTTACGTTCGTTACATTCGTACGCAAACTTGAACGTTTGTCATGCACATTTGTATGTTTTCATGACATTTTTTGCAAAATGCTGTTCAGTGGGAGTATTTTTTAACTTATTAATAACTAATATCTTATCTGTTTTTGAAAAAAAGTTGTGCTTGCTTAAGGTTCTGTTATTTTGAGGTTTATGTGCAATTCCACATTTTTTTTAGCGAATCATTCATAGTAAACAAAAAAGTCCAAATACAATTAATTATGTGTAATATATGACCATATCAATCCAGGTGAGAAAAAATATATAAGTAGTCCCGTTTAAAAAATATCGTAATTTTTGTCTGTTACGGACGTTACGGTACGAGCGTTACACTTTTTTTATCAAGCAATATTGTGTAAATGAAACATATTTATACATTCAAAATTCTTTATGAACTTGTTATTATTTATTTAATAATTTTGCATTATATTTATGTTGGCTTATATTTATTTATTTAACTTTTTATCATTATTACTTATATTTAATTTAGCCAGCTGTCGGAGCTACTTTTATAGAATTTTCATTGGCATGGCCAGAAAATTAATGATAGGATGCCTGGAATATTTTTCACATTTATCCACTTTTTTTAAATTTTGTCAGATGAAATCTTCACATGATTTTTAGTAACGTAAGACACAAAAAGCTGAGACCGGTATACAATTTAATAAAATAAATTTTATAAAGCAATTTTAGGCCTAGATTTTGATTTTGCAGGTGAAAATTAGTTATAAACACCAACAAATTTTTTTTTTGATATGTTTGCTGTTACGAACATTACACATTTGCCATTAATATTTAAAAAAAAAAAATCTAGGTAAGGTATTTTTTTCTTCATTAGATTAAAGTGCATAAAAATCTCTGTTTATAAAGCTAGATTAGAAAACAAAATTATTAATATTCATTCTGTTAAATTGAAAATACCCTATTTTCCGTTACGGAAGCTAACAACAATGGATACATTTTTGGTTCAAATTTTGTACATGTATTAGATAGCTTATAAACAAGATTTTTATCTTAAATAGAAGGAAATGAAATTTTAAGACATGCTAAGCGCAAAAAACTGAAACGACTATTTTGCCTTCTTTTTTAACCATTGAAAATACCCTTTTTTACAAGAATAAATTAAAGCAAAAGGTACTTGTAGGTTTTCCCCTGCCAAGGAAAAAAAAAAATAAACCACCGTAAAACTATATCTATATATATATAAAGTTGTTTGTCCAACTGATTCATTGACTGATTTAGCATTGTTCAGGCCAAACGGTTAAATGTACGAAAATTGGCCACAATATTCTTAAGATAATTTCATCGGAAGATAAGGCGGGATTTTTCTAAAATCGACCTGAAAGTGCGTTAAATTAAAGGTCAAAGTTCCAATATATTTTCTGTTTACATGTGTTTGTAGTGTAGTAAAGGATGTTCTGTTACATTAAGAAGCAGTAGCTCCGGGTTCGAATCTTGCATGATCATGGCTTTTTTAAAATCGAGTTGACAAAACAAAGATATACATTTATTTGAGGTGCGCAATAGTGCAGACGATGGTGTGTTGAACCCGCGCTTCCAGCAGTTGGGCCTATCTCCCACACCAGGCATAAACTTTTTATTTTTATTATCAAATTTTATCAATATTTTTTTAATTTACAATTTTTTTACAATTTGGTTAAAATTGGGTTACTATATAATATAACTGCCAAAGGAACAATCGGGTTCACATTAAGCTTTAGTATAAAAATCTTTTTTGTTTTTTAACCCTTTCAGGACCGACGTTGCCTATAGGCAACATTGTCTTCAAATGACAAAACAAGCGTTGCGTTTTTGTTTTCGCGGTTTGTTTTGATTTCGACTATTCGTCTGCTCATTTTTGTGCATTCCAGTGTTCACAAAGTGCCGTTAGATATTGTGTATTCTTTGTATTTGTTAAGACAACATAAGACGCAATATTTAACAGAAACGGGATTTTGCATTTAATTTATTTGTGTAAACCATATTGTTCAGAGTTACACAAAATGTGCTTTCAGTGATTAAAATAAGGTAAGTTAATAGATGAGAAATAAATTTGACGATGATTTTTGTTGACTTTTGCCTCTGGATTTTTTCAAAGACAATGTTGCCTATAGGCAATGGTATACAAATATTAAAACACTTCTGATCTCTTAGACAAATCTCTTGACAAATTTGGTTGAAGCCAGACCACTATATCAGATAGCTGTCATAGGACCGATCGAGCGACAATTGGGTCTATGCAAAACCTTTTTGTTTTATGAGATATTTTAGCCAAACTGATAAAAATATGCATTCAAATTAGTTTTATACATCCTGATCGAAGGGGGTTTAAATCGGACCACTATATCAGATAGCTGTCATAGGACCGTTCGGGCGAAAATCAATTCTTAGTGTGAAAAACTTTATTTTCCATAGTAAGTACGGGGTCTCCGACAGTCAAGTATGCTCGATTGAAGCAATAGCTGTCATAGGACCGATCGGGCGAAAAAAACAACAAACAAAAAATTCTTCGTGTGAAAAACTTTATTTTCCATAGTAGGTACGGGGTCTCCGACAGTCAAGTATGATCGATTGAAGCAACTCAAAAGAAGCGAGCAGGAGCGAAGCCTCCTATTTTTATTTATAAATAAAGAAAAAAATTTATTTAAAATATATAAAAATAAAATTATTTAAATATTTAACTTTCTGCATGCATTAATGATGAAGTTACAATGTCAAAAGCAAACGCAATTGCACAAACTTCTGATATCACACAAAAAAGCTCTGAAAATTGGAAGTGACGAATGCACTGCGCAAAAAGGAATTTTTATGTACAAAAAAGCTCACCCTTTTTGCGCACAGTGCAGAATTCCAATTTTCAGATATTGTTTTTTATATATATTTAATATTTATACCCGTTACTTATAAAAAATAAGTATAAGGGTATATTGTGTTCGTTGGAATGTATGTAACAGGCAGAAGGAGGCATCTCCGACCACATAAAGTATATATATTCTTGATCAGCATCAACAGCCGAGTCGATATAGCCATGTGTGTCTGTCCGTCTGTCCGTCTGTGTGAGCGCCTAGATCTCAGAGACCATAAGAGATAGAGTAACCAAACTTTCACACGCAGATCACAAAGGCGTTGGAGCAGGTCAAGTTTGTTTCAAATTTAAGCCACGCCCCCCTCCGCCCCCGCAAAAAGCGAAAAACCGTCTGAACAAAGAAATCTCAGAGACTATAAGAGATAGAGTAACCAAATTTGTCACACAGATTTCTATATACCTCACGCTGATCAAGTTTGTTTCAAATTTAAGCCACGCCCCCCTCCGCCCTCGCAAATCGCGAAAAACCACCACACCCACAGTTTTTGAGATAATACGTTTTTTGTGATTATTACCGTTATCTATTAGCGTTATCTATCATCCCACTGAATCGCATTAAGATCGGACATGTAGATCGACAGTTATGGCGAATTAAAGTTTTCAGAGCAAAACAAGTATTTTCTTTAAAGTACTTTTCAATGTATTAAAGTAAGTAACGGGTATCATATGGTCGGGATCTCGACTATAGCCTTTCCCGCTTGTTTTATATTAAACTTAATTTCGTTCGTCATAAAATGGGATATCAGAAGTTTTGGGGCTTTCGTCACTAGACTAAACACAAAATAACAACATTTTCTGAATTAAAAAATTAATAGCTCTTAACCCTCTAGTGCCCAAGACCGCCTCTAGACGGGCAAAGTTAAAAACACCGTTATTCGCTTTTCTGATTCCTTTTTGTCTCTGTTTTGCTTTTTTCTAATTCGGGGAAGTCAAAAAATTAAGTTCGTTTCGTTTGCAATACATGCCAGAGCTTGCATCAGCTGCTGCAGTCGCTTAAAGCTGAAAATTTGTGGAGTTTGGACGCAATAATTATTTTATAAAATGTGCGAATTAAAACTCTTTTTTTAATGTTTCGAAAAGTACGCCGCTGGAAATAAAATTATTGCCGTGTTGTTATAGTTTTAAGGACGCAAATCACAAAACCAACACTAAAAAAAGTTTTCGTTAGCTTTTTATTGCTTTTATAAGGTATCCAGTCTAGAGGCGGCCTTGGGACAATTCGGGGAAAAAAAATTATAAGGTAAATTTAAAGGTGGATCAATTCAAGACATATTTAATTCCACATAGTTGCCTCAGTAGTAGTATCAGCTCTTTCCGACGTGGAGATTGAGAAATTTGTGTATTTGATTGATTTTGCCATTGATACAGACGGAGAAGAAGAATTGAAGGACGATTTGACTGAGAAGGTTTGCGAGGCAGCGACAATGAGAAAATCAAGAAGCGATTGAAAAGGTGGTAAATATATCGGATACTATGTTGACTTCAGAGATTTGTGTAACTGCAAGCGGAAGTCCTAATCCGTTGGCTAAATAAGCCTTTCTCTCAACTTCGATTGCATCGAATTCACCTCAAGCACAAAGACTACTGAGCATGATATTGCTTATGCTGAAGAATGCACAATAGCCAAATATGTAGGATCTGTTTGGGTTCTAAATCCAAAATCACCGCTTCTTAAAAAGATGTGGCGCCAAAAGAACTTAGTCATGGATAAATCTGCGACTCTTTTTACTGAGCCTGACCTCGGAATTCTTAAAAAGGTTGATACGCCACTTAAGTATTTTGAATACTTTTTGAATAATACTACCATTGAGCATATTACCTAGCAAAGAAATTTGTATGCTGCCCAAACAGATGTCATGTGCTATACTTCGGTTTGAACAACCAATTTGGAAATGCGACAATTTATTGGCATTTTATTTTTTATGTCAGTTTTCGCTACCCAAATGTTCGTTCATATTAGGGTGAGTATGCGGTTGGAATAGTTCAGATCACAATGTCAAAAAATCGAGAAGCAACTTGCATTTCAACAATCATAGTAAGTTGCCCTCCAAGGATTCTGCCGACCACGATCCCTTATACAAAATACGGCCTATCGTGAATCACATCAATGGGAAGTTTCAGTCAGTTCCTATGAGCCAACGCTTATGTGTAAATGAACAAATGTGTGCAAGGAAGATGAAGACCTTTCTTCGACAATATTTACCAGACAAACCACACAAATGGGAAGTGAAATTAATAAATTCGTGCGACTCCTATAGCTTTTGCTATAGTTTTGAGAAATATTTTACTGAAATTTTTTTTTGGCCTACTTTCCGAAATCCGCATCTAGGCGGTCTAGGGTTTTAGTCCTATAAAACCCGATCCATGCTGTTAATAATATCCTGACGCGCTTATTGTTTTTTAAATACAAATTAAAGTTTTTTCTTATATCACCATGTGTTTTTCCTTCGCTTGCTTAATTAGAGAGAGTGACCAGATTCATTTTAAATCAAAAATACATATGTAGTTAAATATTAATTCAAAAGTTATCGATAAATCGCATATCGTACACGATAAATCATCGCACATATTCACCGTGCATGTTTATTTATTTTAGCTGCGACACATGCAAAAGTAAAGATTTTTCCAGGACAAATCTTTACTTTGTTATGGTTGCCCGCAGTGCTGCCAAAACCGCTTTTTTCCCGTCAAATCTGGCTGTTTTTGAAGGCCAGCAGCGGGAAAAATTTTGGAATTGCGGGAAGCGGGAATTCTGGCTTTTTTAGAAATGTATTTAGCTTTTTTTCGACTTTTTTTAATGCTTCCAAAGGTTACATAATAAGTATAAAAAAGTGGCATCTTCATTACTATTTCTACCGATATTTCCCAAAGTCAGCACTATTTTTGGCCATTCTATCCATCTTTATACCAAAAGTCGGCGCCAACTGTAAAATTTTTTTCGAAATGCCAAAAGTCTCTGCTCGTTTAGTTCGCCTCTGATGCCGTCCGAACCAACATAAGTGCAAAAATATTCTATAAATTTACTTAAGATATTTCAAAGAACAAACAAATTGTTTATGCTTTTACTTGATTTTTGACCGATTGATGATTTGCGTACAGTATTCAAGAATCTACATACCAAGCCTCTAGCTCTTATAGTCTCTGAGATCGATTGCGTTCAAGCAGACGGACTCGACTGTTGAGCTGATCAAGAATATATATATTTTATGGGGCTGCCACGCCTTCTTCTGCCTGTTACATACATTCTGTTCAAAACTTTACACCCTTTTTTAATGAGCACAGGGTAAAAAACATTAAATTTGTGAGCCCATAAGTACCGCTTTTTTTTAAGCTTTTTTCTTACAATTTTTGGCTTTTTTTGTGGGTTCTTCCAGTCAAAAACGGCTTTTTTTTGGTCTCAAAAGTTGGCAGCACTGGTTGCCAGATAGCCATCGATAGCTATCAGCTGTTGCTGGCGCCATCTATGGGTTGGCAACAACAGCTGATTGGTTATCCGCAACCAAAACAAATAAAGCTTTGGATTATGGTAGGTCTAGGAAATGAAAAAGAGATTAGGATAGAAATAGAATTAGAAGGGATAAAAAAAAGGGTATGAGGTTAGGGTGAGTCGAGTTCGCGTGGTGGCTGCTGCAAGGTGGAATTTGTTCTAGAGTCGGAAATTTAAATTTATATATAAATAATATAATATCTGCGCAAACGAGTTGAGGGACACATACAATATAAATCAGCCGCAGCAGCCACACAAACAAACCGCACATAAGCAACACTACACACACACGATTAGCACGCAGCAAGACAACAGCGCAGCAACACATGGCGCTGCAACAAATACACCCAACACACAGCGCAACAGACTGCAACACATCCAGGGAGACACAGACAGGAGAAGACAGCCGCAAGTCCAGCACAGGGAGTCCGTCCCTGCGGGTAGCTTGGCGCATCTCCATGCCCTATGCGCGTCAAGTGCCCAGATAGGTTCTCCAGTTAGAGTTGGTAGATGCACCCCTGGACTGCGCAGACGCAACTCCGTCCTTCAGCCAGTCTGTTATAGCCTTCATTGTTACCGACCCGTTATCACCACTGTGAATTGCCAGTTGTCCAGTCAGCACCCACCGGCTGCAGCTTGGGTCAGCCGCACACACACCCGCATCTAGAAGAAATACAGCTACTCACCAGTCTTCGATGTCAAACGATTCCATGCTTCCTGTGGATAGAATTTAAAATTTTAATTAAGCCAAATTTGTGAAAACGTATGAGTGTATATACACTTTACATATTTCACTGCGAACGGCAGTTCGCTCTAGTGACGAAAGCAGCACGAAGGGTGCGAAAGGCGACTAGCAATATATACAGCTAATTTGAACGACTGTCCGATCGGATCGAGTTATATACCGATCGAAAGGTTTAGACCTAACTTACAAAATGGCGTACTAAAACTTTTGCTAGCACACCTTGTTCATTAGATAAGGGGGTGTAAGTGGGAGTGAAAAAATTTAAATAATTGCAGCTAATGGGGTCGTTGGGACTTTTTGTTAAACTATTTTCCTTTATAAAAATTCTTATAATACGCGTCGATTGATACCCCGATCACCCAAATCCGATAACTGGTTCAAAAGATAATCAAATTTGAAATTTTTAGTGGACTTCTCAAAATGAGATGAAATGTCAGTTTGCTTGTCGGTTTGTTTGTTTGCATGAACTCGCTAAAAAAGCGAAAATGTAATGATGGGTATTAATTTCTTTTCGAAAATCTAGAAATGTTTGTTTTACGATTTTTTGAATTTCCCGCTAGTTTAGTTTTTTGTTTAATATTTTTATATATATTTTATTTTAAATATTATATTAAACTTAAATTTGTTCGTCACAAAATTGGATATCAGAAATTTTGGGACTAGAATATGCTTTCGTCACTAGACTTTCACCTCGCGTAGAGGTTTTTTTGTGTACATACATACTACCAATTGTTGTCGATGGCCCCCCTCCTCTGACCCTCAAGAGCTCTTTTGGTTAGGGAAGGCCATATTTATTGCTGTAAACACATAACACATACCATTTATATATACACACACTACACATATAACAACATACATGCGTATTATATTATTTACATTTAATATTAACATTTACCCGTATATTAAGCAATAATTTGCACACATTGTGCATTTTTCCGCATTTAAATTGCTTGCTCCACCAGCGTAAACGGCGTTGCCAGATTGGTAGAATTAGTATTTTGTTTATATTTTTTGTTAAGGGTATGCTGTTAATTTTTGTTATTTGCTAAAGCACGAAGTATCGAATACAAATTAAATAATAATAATGTATAAAATGCTAGGGATAGTTATAACTATTATTAATAATTAAAATTTATAACGTTTAAGAAAATGATTAATTAAATTTATTTATTCGGGTTAGATGGGTATGTGGTGAGATTGGGTGAAGTTTGGAATTAGGGAGTCTGCAAAACCTACCGAAAGCCGACTATAGGTTGGGAGGGCGTCGTTGAGGTGGATGATGACATCGATTCACCTAATCCTTGCCAGCAGTTGTCCGTGAAGGTGTTATGAGACCAAAGTCTGCGTTTGATTCCGATTAGTAAAAATATAAATTATTGTTACCCGACTCGCCAAGTATCGATGGTCGTACTCATCCCTGAGTATACCGATAGTTAGCTGGGAAATCGATATTTGGTTGCGATAAATAAGTCGGTTCATATCAAATGGCGCCCAATGAAAATAATGCAAGGATGCAGGATTCCGCCTTAAGCAGGGGGCCAATATTGATTTTTAACTGCAATAAAAAGTATCGGTATTTTTATTTCTCGGTACATTTCGGGTAACTAGTTTTGATTGGACCACGGGGAGGACCACAATGCTTCACCTGTCGCTGCCACGGCTGGGTTGTCCGGTATCGTGCTTGGGTAAGGATGCCGATAGTTAGTAGTCAGGCTTAGGAACTGGTCCCAGAATAGAACCGATATATCTAATCTGCGTTGCCGTTTCTAGACCTGACGAAGTTCAAATTTTTGACATTGTTTAAAGCTTTAATATTTATATATATATATATATATATATATATATATATATATATATGTGTGGGTATGGGGTGTGGGTATTTGTCGGTAATATCGTCGCTCCCACTTGCCAGCAGGCTCCGACAAACATGTCGGACTCATTTGGTCTATGGAACGGCAGCGATACTAGACACTGACCAGACTGGACAACAAGCGTTATGTCAAAAAAAATCCAAAACGTGGACCACAGTACTGGTCTCCCCTAGCATGCTCTACATATATGCCGATACCGCTATTTCTACATGTTTATACATATATATATATATATATATATACTTATATATATATAAATATATATACCTATATACCTATATATATATATAAATACCAATATACCTATATATATATATATATATATATATGTATAAACATGTAGAAATAGCGGTATCGGCATATATGTAGAGCATGCTAGGGGAGACCAGTACTGTGGTCCACGTTTTGGATTTTTTTTGACATAACGCTTGTTGTCCAGTCTGGTCAGTGTCTAGTATCGCTGCCGTTCCATAGACCAAATGAGTCCGACATGTTTGTAGGAGCCTGCTGGCAAGTGGGAGCGACGATATTACCGACAAATACCCACACCCTCCCACATTTTTCTCACCCAATTTCTCTATGAATTTGCATACGATAGTTCGTGATTTTTGCTGATGTTTTTTGTTTATTTGCCAGTTATTTATTTTTTTCAATTGGAATTACCTAACGATTATTGAAAAATATAATTGCTTATATTTACAAGGTATTTCTGTTGAATTATTTACTGATAAACATTCGTAAATTTTATTTTAGGAATATTTTTATAGATATTTATATAAGAAACCGTATACACAGAAAAAAAAAATCCGGGATTCCGGGCTAAAATTAATCCGAGCGGTGTCAGAAGTACGGTAATCCCGGATTCTCATAAAACAATATGAAATTCTTAAATCAAGCCCGATTTTTCTCAACAATATTTTCATTTTAATGGCTCTGTAATATTTATTTTCAGTTAGATTAAATAATATGGGCTTCTTTTACTTTTTTAATGCCGATTTTTTAATATCGTGTCCATTTTATCTACGTATTGTCTTAATTTAGAAATTATATCCTGAATACATACTTAAAAAATTCAAGCTAAAATCAAGTTTTTTAAACTTAATTTTTAGAATGGATTTTTTTTTCTGTGTATAAATCTATATATATAAAATTGCTTGACCTCATTCATTCATTCATTCATTCATTCACTGACTTAGCATTGCACAGGCCAAATGGCTAAAGATACAAGTCTGAAACTTGGCCAAAATAAACTTAATATAATTTCATCGGCGTTTAAGACGCCATTTTGTAAAATTGTAAGTGGAAGTGCGTCAAAATCGAGGTCAAAGTTCGCGTTTATTTTGATTTATATATAGCAGCGTTTGGTCAGCCGGCAGGCGAAATGGTTAGGTAGTGCAGAGGATGGTGTGTTAGACCCAGGTGCGTGCAGGTACTGGTTCAAGCCCCATCAACGGCAAGAATTTTTTTTTAATTTTTCTTTTTGAATTTAATTTTTTTAATCCTTTTTTTAATTTTACGATATTTTACAATGAATATTGTAGTATGAAAAACTTTTTTGTTTCTTCAGTTATCTCAGCGGCAGCGGGCAGCGTGGAAATAATTAATCGTTTCTCATTCAAAAAATGTTACTTTGATTTATATATAGCAGCGTTTGGTCAGCCGGCAGGCGAAATGCTTAGGTAGTGCAACGGATGGTGTCGTAGACTCACGCGCACGTTGTCGAGAGATCGAACCAAGGCAGAACAAGGTTTTTTTTTTATTTTTTATTGATGTAAATAAATCAAAAATAAAATTTTGTCTGACATCGAGCATTTTTGTTGTTAGTTATGTTTCCTGATATAATGTATTCTTTTGTTAACCTAGCACAATACAAAATCCAAGGGCTGCAGCATCTACCGAACAAATTTAATGTTCAGTAGATGTCCAAAATGCTGTTAACAGTGTTTTAATCGCATCATTTAATTAAAATGTTTCTGTATATTTTTAGACCCCGTACTTAAAAAAAGTACAGGGGTCTATTGGGTTTGTTTTAACGAAAATGTGCGTAACAGGCAAAAGGAGGCGTGACAGACCCTATAAACTATATATATTCTTGATCAGCATCAATAGCCAAGTCGATATAGCAATGTCCGTCTGTCCGTCTGTCTGTCTGTCAGTCCGTCTGTATGAACACCTAGATCTCAGAGACTATAAGAGCTATAGACACCAAACTTGGTATGTAGGTTCGTCTATATTGCAAGCAGATCAAGTTTGTTTCAAAATTTGGCCACGCCTTCTTTGTCGCCCACAAATCGAAAAACAAAATTTCATATCCAAATTATAAGAACAATTTCAAAGCTAATGACACCAAACTTAGTATGTAGATTCCTCTATATTGCAGGCATATCAAGTTTGATTCATTTTTGGATCGGACCACTATATCATATAGCTGCCATAGGAGCGATCGGGCGAAAATCAAGTCTTAGTATGAAAAACTTATTTGTTTCATAAGATATCTTAACCAATCTAATACAGTATGCAAATAACTTGGTTTTATATATCCTGTCCAAAGTTTGTTTAAATTGGACCACTATATCATATAGCTGCCATTGGACCGATCGGGCGAAAATCAAGTCTTAGTATGAAAAACTTTTTTGTTTTATGAGATATCTCAACTAAAATATTACAGTATGCTTGGTTTTATATATCATGACCGATGTTGGTTCAAATCGGACAACTATATCATAAAGCTGTCATTGAAAAAAGTAGTCGAAAATGTATTACAACGCTCTGCAACAGCAACAAGCGGCCAAATTATTATTTTAATTTTTTTAGTCTTTTCTATTTTCATAGTAAGTACGGGGTCTCCGACAGTCGAGTATGCTCGACTGTAGCACCTCGAGCGAAGCGAGCAGGGGGCGGAGTCCCCTAGTTTATTATAAATTGGGAGTAAAGTAATTCCTACATATATCTTTGATATTTATTTATTGTTTTTTATTATTTGTTATTTATTAATTGTTATTTATTAGAGTGATATATATATTATTTTGGGGAGACAAAAACATATATATTTATAAATAATTAAAATTAAATTGAAGAAATAAAATAAATAACAAATTGAAATGGTAAGGGGAAACAGTGTGAAGAAAAGGAACGTTATTAGGTTAGCAAGGAAATATTTAGAGGTAGGACAGTTCGAAGTAGAGGGGTAGAGGAACCGAGTGTTACGCAGACTGCTAAACACAACGCTTAAGAGAGGCTGAAAAGCAAGGTTTGCCGGCTATGGAGTCAGATATGTCGCTCCAGGGTGCCGTGGGATGCGCGAATCAGCACACGGGAGCAGTTAAAAAACAACGTTATTCCGAAATACCGATTCAAGATAATGCTGTTGCCCAGGGCGTTAATCTAGAAAGAGATGCGGGGCACTACGAGCTACCAAGTGAGATTAGGTCGGCAATTAATGTGGCCCTGTTCCAGGCCCTGGAAACTGACCGCGCAGCAAGGTCAACACAATTGTCAGCCGAATTCGCGGATCTAACGGCCCAGTTCCGTAAGGAGATGCTAGGGTTCATGAGGGACATCCAAGATACCTTAAGGAGCACGAAGCAAGCGGATCCCCCTCTAGAAAAGCCACGCCAGGAACCAGCAGTGTCTACCCTTTTCTGTAAATTGGATGGACAGCAGGGAACTGGAAAGGCAGCAGAGAGCTCAAGCCGGATATGAGAGTCGACGGTCAAGCCACGAACAAAGACGACAACAGGCCGTTTCTACAGGGTCAAGCATGACCGAACTCCGAGCAGATCCCGTGAGAGTTCGTCGCTGGGGCCTGACGTTCGATGGAAGCCCTAAAAGTATGCCGGTAAAGGAGTTTGTCTTTCGTGTGGAGCACATGCAAAAATCTTATCAGTTGCCCTGGTCTGAGGTGATACGAGATTTTCATCTGCCAGTGGATGGTCGAGCCAAGGATTGGTTCTGGATGCATGCGAGGACCGGGCAGATGATGGATTGGCCCAATTTGGGGAACGCGTTGCAGAATCAGTTCAAGACCAGGAAATCCAGCTTTGAACAAGAGCAGGAGCTCAGGGAGCGACGTCAGCGACCGGGAGAAAGCGTGGATGAATATCTGCAGGAGATGTTGGCTCTCAGATCCAGGCTGGACCCCCACTTCTCTGATCGGGACTTGATCAAGGTGATCAAAGTCAACATCAAGGACGGCATCTCCCGAGTGATCTACCCGATGTACATCACTAGCTTGGAAATGCTACGGGATGAGTGCCATGACGCGGAGAAATGGGTGGCCAACAGATGGAGTCGTCCGCAGACCGCCCCACCGTTTCAGAGACCGTTTAAGGATCGACACCAGGCCCAGGAGGCGTTTGTTTCACAGCCGGAGAGGACATCAGATGAGGAGCCGGTAGAAGCTGTTGAAGCGTTGTACCGACCGCGTATAGGTGGTGGCGAGAAGACTTCAGCTTTTACTTGCTGGAACTGCTCGCAAGCCGGGCACTCATTTTGGGAATGCGAGTCCCCGGTGCGTAACATATTTTGTTACAAATGTGGTCTGCCGGATGTAGTGCTGCCAAAATGCCCAAGATGCCAGTCGGGAAACAGTCGACAGGGCAGAAGGAGTCGTGCTCTGCCGTCCCGTCATCGAAGTAAATCCTTCCTCTTATAACATTTTAGCCTTAAGTTCGAGAAATAAGGAAAACATAGATATTATTAAAAATAGCATACTAGCAAGCAATAATACGCACCCTAAGGAGCCTAAGTAGTCAATCAGACAGCCCGTGGAAGTTCGACGCGCAGCTTATGAGAAAGCCAGAGCACGGATCTTCGATCAGGAATCCACGGAAGAAAAGACGCAGGACGGAGCCACTTCTCGAGTTCAGCGGGCCAGATCCGGATACCGATCGAGAATTCAGGAACGCCGACTATTGTGCGAATCGGTGAAGATGGTGGTTAATGGCGACAGGCATTCTTTCGCGGAGGTCCAGCTGCAAGGACATCTCGTGTTGGGTCTATTGGACACAGGAGCGTCCGTATGCCTGTTAGGAACAGTTGGGCCAGAGTTGCTTGAGCAACTAGAACTACAGATGACACCAACGACAACCACGCTGCAAGCAGCAGGAGGCACGAGGCACCAAATCATCGGCAAAGTAGACGCGACAGTTCAGTATGCGAATAAGGAACGATCGCTCACGCTGTACGTGTGTCCTTCTCTCCAGCAGCCTTTGTATCTAGGTATCGACTTCTGGCGCAAATTTGGACTCGCACCTAGCATCGTGGGAGTCGAGGCATTGGATCTCGTGGAGTCGGAGTTCATAACGAAGGTCGAGCCATACGTTTTAAACGCTGCACAGCAGTAGAGACTGAAATCGGTCAAGGATAAGTTCAGAGAGTACGAGCGGGAAGGGTTAGGAAAGACTCACCTGGAGCAGCAGTCCTTACAGCTGGTAGACGGAACAGTGCCCGTCAAGGAGCGGTTTTATCCGGTGTCTCCGGCAGTCCAGCAGTTGCTGTATGCAGAGGTAGATGAGATGCTGCGACTCGGAGTGATAGAGACGAGCGAGAGTCCTTGGAGTAACCGGATGACATTAGTGCGAAAACCCAGGAAGAATCGGTTGTGCTTGGAAGCCAGGAAGTTGAATGCTGTCTCCGTGAAGGATGCCTATTCGCTCCAGAACATCGAGTCGATACTGAGTCAAGTGGATGACACAGTATTCATCAGCAGCGTTGATTTGAAGCACGCGTTCTGGCAGATTGAGCTCGATCCGAAGAGTCGGGAGTATACGGCTTTCACAATTCCGGGTCGGCCGCTCTATCAATTCCGGATGATGCCGTTTGGGCTCTGCAACGCCGCGCAACGGTTGTGTCGACTGATGGACCGCGTGATACCCCAGGCACTCAGAGGGCAGGTATTCGTGTATCTGGACGATCTGCTCATCATCTCTAAAACATTCGAGGAGCACATGGAGCTAGTATCCAAGGTGGCGAAGTGTCTGAGCGATGCGAATTTGACAATCGGCCTGCAGAAATCCTACTTCTGTTTCAAGTTCCTTCGGTACTTGGGGTATGTCATCGGCGAGGGGATGCTACGAACGGATCCAGAAAAGGTGAAAGCGATTATCCAGATCCCAGTACCGAAGGTGTACGACAGCTGAGGAGCTTATTGGGAACCGCCGGGTGGTACTGCAGGCCTGTTGGCAGCATTGACGGATAGCTTGAATGAGAAGACAAAGTTTAAGTTGACGGTTGAGGCGATCACGGCGTTCCACGCCCTCAAGTAAGCACTTACCTGCGCTCCAGTCCTCGTTCACCCGGATTTTACGCGTCCGTATTTATAAGGATCAGACAGACCGATAGCATTCTTCTCAGCGAAGCTCCGCGGAGCACAGCTGAGCTACAGCGTCACGGAGAAGGAATGCCTGGCAGCGGTCAAGACCGTTGAAAGATTCAGACCCTACGTGGAGTTGATGCCGTTCACTATCATCATTGATCACGCCAGTCTGCAGTGGTTGATGACGCTGAAGGATTTGGGCGGACGGTTGGCGAGATGGTCTATGGCTCTGCAGAAGTTCCGGTTTAACATCGAGCACCGGCAAGGAAAGGACAACGTGGTGGCCGATATGCTATCCCGTCCGTTCGAGTTGGACGAGCTGAACCTCTTTGAGTTCGAAACCACGGCGTTTGAGAGCGAGGAGTATTTAGAGCGGCTCCAGTTGGTGAAGGAGAACCAAGCACAGTTCCCAGGCCTTCGAGTCGAGGAAGGACTGTGTTCAAACGCGCTCAGCTTGCTCGCGAGGACACGGAGGAGTTCCAGTGGAAGTTGTGGATCCCGGAGGCCATCACTAGCACGCTTATTCAGCACGCACACGAGGGAGAGACCAGGATGCATGGAGGCGTGGCCAAGACGCTGGCAAGACTCCGGCAGTTTTATTACTGGCCGAGGATGACCGTGCAGGTGCGGGAGTTTGTGTTAGGGTGTGACACGTGCAAGGAGACGAAGCACACCACACAAATAACCAGACCTCCAATGGGGAAAAGGTGATCACGGACCGTCCTATGAAGAAGCTATACCTGGATTTCCTGGGAAAGTATCCAATGTAGAGGAGAGGAAACTCATATATCCTCATCGCACTGGACCATCTTACTAAGTTTTTTTTTGGTTCAGAGCAATCCCAAAAGCGACAGCGGTGGCGACTGTGAAAGTTTTGAAGGATGACATATTTCTGCAATTTGGAGTACCGGAGGTGATACATACCGATAACGGGAAACAGTTCACGTCGCAGGAGTTCGGAGCGTTCTTAAAACATCATGGAATCACCCATACTAAGACTGCGAATTACTCGCCGCAGGCGAACGCGTCAGAACGCGTCAATCAGTCCGTCCTGGCAGCTATTTGGATTTACGTGAGCGAGGACTAGACGACATGGGTCGAAAAGTTGCCGGAGATCCAGGCGGCTCTGTGCAGTGCAGTCCATGCGAGCACCGGAGTATCGCCGTACTTTGCAAGGTTCGGACAACACATGCTCCTGAGCGGTACTGACTACGCGCTGGCAAGGAAACTAGGTGCGTTGGAGAATGCGGTGATAGCACCGTTGACCCGCTCGGAGAAGCAGCAGATTTACAGAGCCAGGATCCGGGAGACGTTACATCAGGCCAACGAAAACGCGGAAAGGAGATTGTTCAGCCAAGCGCTTAACCAGGCAGCGCGGCACAGCTGTAAACGAGCATAGCATGATGCAAAGAGAGAGAGCGCAGCCTTAGGATGCAAATGCTCTCATTTGTCGCTTCACTTTGTAGCTCAAGCCGGCAACTCTTCTTGCGCACACATTGTGATCAGTATCATTCTTATTCTCGTATCGTTCTCGATGCAAACGGCAAGAATATTGCCGCCTTTGCAAAACTTTGTAATCAACTTGCCAATAAACCTCCGAAATTGTAATTAGTATTAAACCAAAGCAGTTGTAGTGTTTTATATTGTGCATTTCGGGCGGTTCAAACTATTGGTTCTTTTGCTGACTATTTAAGCCAAAGGTGCCAGTGAAAAAGCTCACTCTGGCCGCAACATTTTGGTGACCCCGACGTGATTTTTTTTTTCACGTGCTTTAAAACATTAAATTAACTATATACATACATAAGTGGAATTTGTTTGTTCACTGCAACGATTGGGTTTACATACGTATGCACATATTGAACCATTAGTTCGCGCACATTCGATACACAAAGAATCAAAGTTACGGTTTTTTAGTTGCGTGCTCTTCCATTCTCGCAAACTTCGTGCGCGCTTTGCAATCTATTTGGACTTCGATTTTGTGACATAACGGTGCACTATGCCAAACGAAGACGCTGCACACGATGTGCCAAACAGGGTGTCGTTTTTTAAGCGCAAGACAAGTGCACTGTTCGAGCGGGCAAAACGCATGGATAGTGAAATCAGTGGTGACAAAATAAAAGTAATGAATATAGTAGATTTGGAAGTTCGTTCAAAATTAATAGACGAAATAAAGTCCGCATTTAATGCCCCACACGATTCACTCGAAGAGCTTGATATTGATGAGACCGGTAGCAAACTGCGAGATGAGTTCGACGAGCTCATAATCACGGCCGAAGTTCGTGTTAATGATCAAATCCAAATGCGTCAACCTATTCAGCCGCCTTGCTCCACGTTTCGCCATGACGACTCTACAGTAGAGCGGCCAACCGTTATTGTGGCCAATCGCCCGCGAATCCCGGAACTAAATCTGCCAACCTTTTCAACTGGCTACACGGAGTATGCTAATTTTTAGTCTATGTTTACAACAATCATCGACAAGGATCCGGATCTTACAAGTAACGAAAAACTTCAGCATTTGCGATCTTGTTTACAAGGCCCTGCCTTGGATGCAATCAGCGCGCTGGAGATTACTGATAGAAATTATGCTGTTTCTTTAGAGTTGCTTAACAAACGCTTTCGTAACAAGCGTCTCGTATTGCAGGCACACATCCGCGACATCTTTGGGCTTGAGAGAGTGGAAACTTCATCTGCAGTTTAGTTACGAAAATTCTCTGACAAGTTGAATGCGCACCTGCGCTCTCTGCAGGCAATGGGCAATCTGGAGCAAATAGCTGGATGTATTGTCGTTTGTATGCTTCTTCAAAAGGTGGATAGCGTTACGCAATCGAAATGGGATGGATATGAAATAATGGGAGACATACCATCGATCGACGATCTCACCTCATTCTTGGAGAAGCGTTGTGAACGTTTGGAGAGTGGAGAACATGCCAAGGCCACCTACGCGTCTGGCAACCAGGTTGGAAAGAGCTACAAAATTACCAACAATAAAAGTTCACTCGTTGCAACAAACTCTTCAACTTCTGTTTGTGGATTTTGTGGAAATAATGACCATGCAATATATTCGTGTACACTCTTTGGTAACCTGTCACCATCGCTTCGACTAAAGGAGTCAAAAGGACTTGATCTATGCATCAACTGCTTAAGAAAGGGTCATCGGGTGCGCACATGCAAATCCAGCGGCTGCCGCACATGTGGCATGCAGCATCACACATTGCTTCACTTCAACAACTCCAATAACTCAGCGCCACAGAAAGTATTGCAATCGCCTCAACCTGAAATAAGGTCGTCCTCACAAGCAACTGCATCCTCATCGAGCTCTCTCATTGCCAAGAATCTCAACCATGATGTTGTGCTCCTGGCAACTGTGGTCATACTGATCAAAAATCATGTTGGATCCCTAATACCGTGCCGTGCACTATTAGACTCTGGTTCGCAGGTTCATCTCGTCACATCAGGATTTGCACAACAACTGCAATTAAAAAGGAAAAAATCAACGGATTCAATTTCAGGCATTGGCGATGCTGCTTTTTTATCAGAAGGCTACACCGTCAGCTTAAACTTGCTCTCACAGGCAATGGATTATGAAACAAACATCATTGCTTTAGTCGCTCCTAGGATCACCGATCATCAGCCGACCTTCTCAGTTGATACCACAGACTGGAACATACCAAAGAACATCCGCTTAGCGGATCCTCAATTCTTTAGGCCTCAGCATATTGACCTCCTCATAGGTGCAAGCCTATTTTTTGACCTCTTTTTAGTTGGTCAAATCAAATTGGCTCCAGGATTACCCTTGCTCCAAAAAACTCGTTTTGGTTGGGTGGTATCTGGAGGTGGTCAGCAATCTAGCAAAACGGCGTTGATTGCAACTCAATCCACATCGCATGAAGACCAAGAAATGTATGAGAGAACGGATCTATTGCTGAAGCGTTTCTGGGAAATTGAATGTTGTAGTTCTTCATCAGAGAAGGTAAAGCAGGAAGATGTTGACTGCGAGGAACATTTCAACACTCATTACTCTCGATTATCATCGGGACAATTTTCGGTAAAGCTGCCTCTCAAGCAAAACTCAGATGTTTTGGGTGATTCGTACACTCAGGCCTTTCGGCGTTTTCTTAACTTGGAGAGGAGACTGGATCGTTATCCTCAGCTAAAGGCACAGTACTCAGCATTCATTAAAGAATATCGAGATTTGGCTCACATGTCGTTGGTAGGACCTGAATCTAGAAGCAGCTGCCAGTACTACTTGCCTCACCATTGTGTCCTAAAGGAGGACAGCACGACCACAAAGCTTCGAGTCGTATTTGACGGCTCAGCATCAACATCAACCGGATTTTCGCTCAATGATATCCTCATGACAGGACCCACCATTCAAGCTAAGCTATTGAACACCCTGTTACGTTTTCGAACCTTTCGGGTTGCATTGACCGTTGACATCTGCAAGATGTATCGGTGCGTACGTGTAACTGAACCGGATAGCTATCTGCAGTGCATCTTATGGAGGGATTCGTGTCACGAAGAGATGCAAACCTACAGACTCGACACCGTCACGTACGGAACCAGGCCTGCTGCCTTTCTTGCAATTAGATGTATGCGTCAGTTGGCGAGGACGAACAAGCAACATTTCCAATCGGTTCAGTAATACTTAAGCGCGACTTTTACGTTGACGATCTAATTTCTGGAGGAGGATCTGTGGAGGAAATTGCTGAAATCATGAGACAGACATCCGAATTATTGGAAAGGGGCCATTTTCAGATAAGAAAATGGTGCTCCAATGCTCCAAGGCTGCTAGATGGAGTTCCTTGTCAGGATAAGGAAAAGCTACTAAAGTTCCACGATGGAACCGATTGCACAAAGACACTTGGCTTATGCTGGGATCCTGCCTCAGACGATTTCCTCTTCTCCGTTTTGCCGAGGCACCTGTTTTCAAAACCAACAAAGCGCTCCCTGCTGTCAACTATCGCTCGCTTCTACGACCCCCTTGGATTAATTGGGCCTGTCATAACAAAGGCGAAAATATTCTTGCAGCTTTTGTGGAAGGAGCACCTTCATTGGGATGAAAGCTTGCCACTCCCTCTTGCCACTGCCTGGCTCACTTTTTGCGATAATTTATCGAACTCTCAACGTTTTGTTTTTCCACGTTTAGCTCTACATCCAGATTCAGAAGTTGAGCTCCACGGTTTCTGTGATGCCAGCATACATGCCTTCGGAGCTTGCATCTACGTCGTATCAAAGGGCATTAGAACAACCTGTGCACGTTTGCTATGCTCGAGATCTCGCGTCGCCCCACTCAAGGCTCTTACAGTTCCAAAGCTGGAGCTCTGTGGAGCTGAGTTGCTCTCTCAACTTATCAGCGAGGTATCAGGTATGGAACTATTTTCTGGAAGGATGTACTGTTGGTCCGATTCTACAACTGTGTTGGCATGGATACGCGCTGACCCGGGCCAATTTAACGTTTTCGTATCAAACAGAATCGCAAGTATTCAGAAACTGACTGAGCAAATGGAATGGCAGTACATTCCCACGAAAATGAATCCCGCGGATATTCTGTCAAGAGGAGCCTTACCCACGGAGCTGTTGCAGTCACAATTGTGGTTCCATGGACCAGATTTCCTATTCGATGACAAGAGCACATGGCCTGCACCATCAGATCCAAAGGCGCCAATTTTAGAGCTTCGCAAAAGAGTGCTGTTAGCAGTTTGCCCGTTTGTGGATGTAACGGATGGACATAAATTCGCTAACTCTTTTTACAAATTGCAGCGCATATTTGGATACATATTCAAATTTCAGAATAGGATAAGATCAAGTGGATTACGTGTAGCTGATATCACTGGAGGTACCCGTATGTTTATTTGCTCGATACAAAAGGCAAACTTATGGTCTGACTACAAGACTGTAAACGACTACGGGCATGCATCCACGTCCAGCTCTATATCATCGCTCGATCCATTTGTTGACGATTTTGGAATATTGCGCGTCGGTGGAAGACTTAGAAACTCAACCCTTGACTTTAATGCTCGTCACCCGATCATACTCCCAAGAAGTCATCCTGTGACTATTGCGATGATAGTGCACTTTCATGAGCGAAATCTGCATGCTGGACCACGAGCTCTAGTGGCGCTCATTCGGCACCAATATTGGCCGATTGGAGGGCGGAATACAGTCGCAAGTGTCGTCAACAAATGCATCAAGTGCTTCAGAGCCAGACCACGCCTGTTATAGCACATCATGGCTGACTTACCAAAGGAGCGGGTTGATGACTCATCGCATACGTTCATGGTTACTGGTGTGGATTTCTGTGGCCCTTTCTATTATAAAAGTGAAGTTCGAACCAGAGCACCGATCAAATGTTATATCTGCGTATTCATTTGTTTCGCAACAAAGGCAGTGCATCTGGAGCTGGTGCAAGATTTATCGACTTCAGCTTTCATCAGTGCTCTTCAGCGTTTTATCTTCACTAGATGTCGGCCAAAGGAGATCTGGTCAGACAACGCAACAAACTTCGTAGGCGCTAACAACGAGCTGAAACAACTAAAGCAGCTATTTTTGAGCAACAAACATCAGGAGGCAGTAAAGGATTTTTGCACCGCTGATCAAATTGATTGGCGTTTTATCCCACCGCGCTCTCCGCACTTTGGCGGACTTTGGGAGGCCGCAGTCAAAACGGCCAAGCACCATTTTTATCGTTCTGCTGCCAGTTTTGTCCTCAGTTTCGATGATCTGCGTACCCTTGTTTGTCACATTACTGCAATCATTAACTCACGACCATTACTCCCCATTACAGAGCATCCAGATGACATTGACGTACTGACGCCAGCTCATTTTTTGGGTACGACACCGCCTTAGTCGCTTGCAGTTCCTGATGTCACTAAACTAAACTTTAACCGTTTGGATCGTTGGCAACGAGTATCCTATCTTTAGCAAACGTTCTGGTCTCGATGGAAGGAGGAGTACCTTACACTTTTGCAGCAGAGAACAAAGTGGAGATCTGACAAGTCTGAGCTTAGTGTTGGTGACGTTGTTCTTGTGAAGAACGAGAACCTGCCGCCACTTAGTTGGCCACTAGCGAGAGTGGTTAAATAAATTCTCGGAGCAGATGGCGTTGCCAGAGTCGCTGAGCTGAAAACTGCCAGCGGTGTCACATCGAGAGCTGTTGCAAAGCTGTGTTTGCTGCCGAAGAAGGATGTTGAAGGCCCGTCTCCTCCAACGGGGGGAATATGTTCAGCCAAGCGCTTAACCAGGCAGCGCGGCACAGCTGTAAACGAGCATAGCATGATGCAAAGAGAGAGAGCGCAGCCTTAGGATGCAAATGCTCTCATTTGTCGCTTCACTTTGTAGCTCAAGCCGGCAACTCTTCTTGCGCACTCATTGTGATCAGTATCATTCTTATTCTCGTATCGTTCTCGATGCAAACGGCAAGAATATTGGTTGCCGCCTTTGCAAAACTTTGTAATCAACTTGCCAATAAACCTCCGAAATTGTAATTAGTATTAAACCAAAGCAGTTGTAGTGTTTTATATTGTGCATTTCGGGCGGTTCAAACTATTGGTTCTTTTGCTGACTATTTAACCCAAAGGTGCCAGTGAAAAAGCTCACTCTGGCCGCAACAGAGATATAACCTAAGGTCTCGAAAGGCTCACTACTTACCTGTGCAAGAGGTGTACAAGCGGAATTTCGTGCTCAGCGATTTCCACCGGAATATTAACGCCAAATTCTGCCGGAAATACATCAAGTGCCGGATCGTGAAAGCGGTTAGAAATAGCCTGTATGAGTTGGAGACACTGCAGGGCACTCCGCTAGGAATCTTTCATGCAAAGGACCTGAAGCAGTGATCTTATGCCCGGCTAGCTCAGTAGAGCATGAGTGTCTTAATCTCAGGGCGTGGGCGGTGGCCTACGTTGGCACCTGACCTCAGGACTTATACCTCCTCTATGTCCAGTATGCCCTATGCGCGTCAAGTGCCCAGATAGGTCCTCCAGTTAGAGTTGGTAGATGCACCCCTGGACTGCGCAGGCGCAACTCCGTCCTTCAGCCAGTCTGTTATAGCCTCCATTGTTACCGACCCGTTATAACCACTGTGAATTGCCAGTTGTCCAGTCAGCACCCACCGGCTGCAGCTTGGGTCAGCCGCACACACACCCGCATCTAGAAGAAATACAGCTACTCACCAGTCTTCGATGTCGAACGATTCCATGCTTCCTGTGGATAGAATTTAAAATTTTAATTAAGCCAAATTTGTGAAAACGTATGCGTGTATATACACTTTACACACATACTACCAATTGTTGTCGATGGCCCCCCTCCTCTGACCCACAAGAGCTCTTTTGGTTAAGGAAGTCCATATTTATTGCTGTAAACACATAATACATAACATTTATATGTATTATTTACATTTAATTAATTAATATTAAGCAATAATTTGCACACATTGTGCATTTTTCCGCATTTAAATTGGTTGCGCCACCAGCGAAAACGGCGTTGCCAGATTGGTAGAATTAGTATTTTATTTATATTTTTTGTTAAGGGTATGCTGTTAATTTTTGTTATTTGCTAAAGCACGAAATATCGAATACAAATTAAATAATAATAATGTATAAAATGCTAAGGATAGTTATAACTATTATTAATAATTAAAATTTATAACGTTTAAGAAAATGATTAATTAAATTTATTTATTCGGGTTAGATGGGTATGTGGTGAGATTGGGTGAAGTTTGGAATTAGGGAGTCTGCAAAAACTACCGAAAGCCGACTATAGGTTGGGAGGGCGTCGTTGAGGTGGATGATGACATCGATTCACCTAATCCTTGCCAGCAGTTGTCCGTGAAGGTGTTATGAGACCAAAGTCTGCGTTTGATTCCGATTAGTAAAAATATAAATTATTGTTACCCGACTCGCCAAGTATCGATGGTCGTACTCATCCCTGAGTATACAGATAGTTAGCTGGGAAATCGATATTTGGCTGCGATAAATGAATCGGTTCATAACAACTTTTAACACAAAATAAACCCAAAATCAATTTTTTTTTGTGTGTAAAAAAATTTGGGCACCAAAGGGTTAAACAACTGGGATGCATCTTAGACTGTGTGTGGATGAATTACAGATACATTCCTTATCTCTCAAGAAAAGTGAAGCTTTTGAGTATCGGTTTTAGCATTTTCAAGAAATAATGACATGGGCGCACCTCTAAAAAAAGACAAAAAAAAAAAAAAAGGCAAATTTTAAAAAAATTCGAAATCCCCAAATCTATCAAAAAAGACGGTTTGGTTCAATTCAGAAGAAAAAAGTCAAAATTTGCTGCCCAGTGTTATCTGTCAGATTGGTTTAGATATTTAAAAAAAAAATAAAAGTTTTTCGTACTAAAACGTGATTTTCAACCGATCGAGGTAATATCTTTGAAACCCTATGTCAGAAATAACCAAAAAGATGTAAACGTTATTACTCGAATTTTAAAGTAAAAAAAGCTAAAAAAAGCTTAAAAAAAACAACTTTTTCTTAATTCAAAAATTAATAGCTCTTAATCTACTGACTTTAATCTTAGACTGTGTATGGATGAATTATAGGTATATTCATTAGCTTTCAGGAAAAGTAAAACCTTGGAATATCGGTCTTGGCATTCGGGTGTAATGATGACAAAAGTGGGCGTACCTCTAAAAAAAAGCATTAAAAAAACAGCCAAATTTCAAAAAATTCTAAAAAAAAAATTCTGCCATAGAACAAAAAAAAAAATGTTTTTCGGTGTTTGGGGCCCCAAATCTATCCAAAAAAGTCGGTTTGGTCCAATTCAGAATTGGGCTGTTGCCTAGTGTCGACCGGTTTGAACCAACTTTGGTCACTATGCGTAAAACCACATCAAATTGATTTCCTGTGAGTTTGGTTAGGATATCTCAAAAAACACAAACAATTTTTATACAAAAGGTTATGCCACTCTACAAGGAAGTCAAAAAAGTCGACAAAAACATGCCTAGACACAAAAAAATATTATATCGCCGTCTCTCCACAGGTTTTCATAAGACATATCTTAAACGACGCTCAAATAATGCAGCTTTGCAAAAAAAAATGTGAACCCCCGTTCAGATTTTTTTTCGAGTTTTCCTTGAATTTAAAAACAAAAAAAAGCTAAAAAAAAAAGCTTAAAAAAAACAGCATTTTCTTAATTCAAAAATTAATAGCTCTTAAACTACTAACTTTAATCTTAGACTGTGTATAGATGAATTATAGGTATATTCATTAGCTTTCAGGAAAAGTAAAACTTTTGAATATCGGTTTTGACATTCGGGTGTAATGATGACAAAAGTGGGCGTACCTCTAAAAAACGGCATTAAAAAAACAGCGAAATTTAAAAAAATTCTAAAAAAAAAAACTCTGCCATGGAAACAGTAACTGTGATGTATCAAACTACGATTCTTCGTAATACCCCCTCGTGTTCGACTCTTAGTAACTTTGTTGTTGATACATAACAGAATCAAAGAATAAAAACAAACTTGATCTGCGTACGGTTTCCAGGAACATACATACCAAGTTTGAAGTCTCTAGCTCTTATGGTTTCTGAGATCGACGCGTTCAAACAGACGGACAGACAGACAGACGGACATGTCTCAATCGACTCGGCTGTTGATCCTGATCAAGAATATATATACTTTTAGGGGTCTGCCACCCCCCCTTCTGCCTGTTACATACATTCTGCCAAATGCATTATACCCTATTTGGCCGACTTTCAGTGGGCTCAGGGTATAAAAATAAAAGATTAATTTTTTCTCCAGGTGCGAGGTCTTGTTAGCGATTCCAAGAAAATATTGCAGAGAGAGATATCGCATGGACCAGTTTTAGGTCGATAACCATAAATTGCGATAAGAACAAAAAGCTGACTGCTATGACGTATGTTTATCTCAGATTTAAACGGGCTCTGCAACGGCCGTAACAATGAAAGCTAAAATACCCATTTTCACCTATTTTAATACCTATTTTAAAGGTGCATCTAAAAGTCCTTGACTTTCCAGCGACATATAGGACATGGTTTGGAAACTGTTGTGATTTCAATTTTAGCGGGATTTACTGTTTTCTCACTAAACAAGCGGATTTTTTTTTTCAAATTTTCGTAGAACAAATATTTTTAGATTGTCGAAAAGAAATGGGTCCCTAACACTACATCTGAGCTTCTTTAGCGATTTGATCCAAACAAACAGACAAACAAACTGTTCATCTCATTTTGAGAAGTCCACTAAAATTTTTAAATTTAATGAACTTTTTAATTAGTCGGTTTTGGGCGATCGAGCTATTAATCGACGCTTATTTTTAATTAAAATTAAAAAAAAATATGAAAATGTTAGCAAAACGCCCCAACGGCCCCATTAGCGGCAATCATTTAAGTTTTTCCCCTCCCACTTACACCCCTTTATCTCATTAGCCACGTGAGTTAGCAAAAGTTTTAGTACGCCAATTTGTTAGTCGCACCCTTCATGCAGCTTTCGTCACTTGCGCGAACTGGCGTCCGCGTGATTGCAAGTAAAATTTTTATAAAAACTGTGCTTAATATGTTTATAATACACAAAAAAAACCTCTACACTAGGTAAAACTCTAGTGACGAAAGCATATTCTAGCCCCAAAATTTCTGATATCCAATTTTGTGACGAACGAAATTAAAATGATACGATTCAACAAACTAGCTCTCTCTGTGTCCAGTTGTGTTTTTACTGTGTTCTGTAAATTTATTAGTTTTTGTGCATATTAACAACCAATTAATCAAATATAACATATATATGTGATTGTGTTATCCATTTGATTGGTGTCTTATCCATACATTTTTAGAATTTAGAATTGTTTTATTTAACTAAAAACATCTAATTTTATGTGTTCAACAATTTGTGCATATGTATATATTTGTTTTTGTTTATTTTTTCCTTTTTTCTCTCTACTTGATCAGCTGCTAAGTGCATTGTTTTTATACCCTGAAATATGAAATATGAAATATCTCAACCAATCTCACACGATATACATTTGGGGTGGTATTATACATCCTGACCAAATTTGGTTAAAGTCGGCCCACTATATGATATAGCTGTCATAGAGACGCTCTGCCGAAAATCAAGCATAAGTATGAAATAGTTTTTTGTTTTTGGAGATATCGTAACCAAACTGATAGAATATGTTTCTGGGCTGGTATTATACATCCTCGCCGAATTTGGTCCAAATCGGACCACTATATCATATAGCTGCCATAGAGACGCTCAGTCGAAAATCAAGTTTAAGTAAGAAAAGGTTTTTTGTTTTTAGAGATAGCCTAACCAAACTGATAGAATGAACATTAAAGTTCGTCTCATATATTCTGGCCAAATTTGGTTCAGATCGGACCACTATATCATATAGCTGCAATAGAGACGCTCAATCAAAAAGTAAGTGTTAGTATGAAAAAATTTTTGGTTTTTTGAGATATCTTAACCAAACTGATAGAATATGCATTTAGGTTGGCTTTGTAAGTTCTGACCAGATTTGGTTCAAATCGGTTCCATATATCATATAGCTGCCACAGGAACAATTGGTCGAAAATCAACTTTTATAAAAGAGTACCTGGGCTCAGGGTATCACACTGTCGAGCGTGCTCGACTGTAGCCGCACCTCACCGCGAGCGAAGCGAGCAGGGGGCGGAGCCCCCTTGTTGTTTGAGTATTTAACATTCTGTTAACGTGCTCTCTCGCTCTCAGTGTGCTTAGTTGCGCTCTCACTTAACAACGTTTTATAGCCTTTCCACGACCACTCACCTTTGGCTCATTCGCGCACATTCGGATGTGGCTCAATTTTGGCTTTCCACGACCATGTAACCAGAATAAATCAGCTGTTCGGTTTCTGTGCACATATAATAAAAAGCCGACAATAACAACAATTTAGTATTTATATTGAAATTATAATTGGCGAAAATTAAATGCCTACTGTTTTTATTGAACAAAACAGCTGGGTTAGGTGATGATTGCTTTTTATTCACGATATATCGATAAACATCGGGTGCTCGATAAAAAAAAATACAGAAAATACTTGTAAAATATCGGCACATTCATTTTAGATAAGCCAAAAAGATCATTCGGATTTTGTACTGAAATAAAGTCCACATTCGGGCCGGATGATGAAAATGGCGTCGAATGTGCCGAATGTGATGTCGTTTAAATAGGCTGTTAAACATTGCCTTGCAATTTGCAAGCGCAAGCGCATTTTTTTTGTTTGTGCGTTAAGCCTTTTTCCCTGTTCACTCTCTCACTCTATTTTTTAATTTGCTTTGTGTTTACATTCTGCATTAAAGCGACGGTTTGAAACAAAGCATTGTTTTCGTTGTTTTCTGTGATTTTATTTTGCATTGGCATTTCGATTTGCATTTTCTTGTGAACTTTTGAATCGACTAGAAAATAATATTACTATAATAATATTCCGTTAATATAATAATATTACTATGCCATCAGATTTGGTCTGTTTTTTTAACAAGTGTCATGTTACTGATTCCAGGCAAGGGTTTACTTCTTGCTACTTCTGTGACCGGACTTTTCATTTAAAGTGTGTTGGCTTAAGTCAAAAACTGTCTTGAGAAAAACGTTGGCTTGGGATGGCGTTGTGAAACTTGCCGGGACATTGAGGTGCAAGTTCTTATATATATCGAAGCTTTTTCATAAAGCTAATGTTGTTTTTTCGGATATGGAGAACTTGTTCAGTAATTCGTCGTTATCGAATGAGCAACCTAAACGGAAAAAGTGTATTTATGCTTTGCGCCATGCGCAGACTTCCTTTTCGATTCCGAAATCAGACCTGGATGTGCAATCAAATTCAAATACTAATTCCACATCTCAGTCAACCAATTTATTACCTCAACATGCCAGGACCACCTTTAACCCACATGTTAGTGAAACTTCAGTCTCACAATCAACATCTGTATCCAATAGTGTAAATCTTAATGTCACGCCAGTCGTTACGGCAGCCAATCCACTGACTACCGTACCGCCTCGCGTGTCAAGGCCCTTCCAAGGCATTCCTCCTCCGAAACCTATGAGACATGTTTTTGTCTCTAGGCTTTCTATAGATCAGTCTTCGTATGATGTTAAGGCTTATGTCCAAAACAATATACAAGATGCTGATATTTCGGTGGATAAAATTAAGTTTTATTACCCTAGAGAAATCTCGTCATTTAAAATATCGTGCTCAGAAAATGTTTTTGAAAATATCTGTCCACAACACTTTTGGCCTGAACATATCTTTGTGGCTGAGTACAAAGGAAATGGAAATGCAAATCGAATGAGAGATCGGTACCCGATCTCAGGTGATGGGTCCTCTTTACCTGTTTTATCTTCAAACGTAGTCCCAAAAAACTAATGTCCTCTATCTCTGTAGCTTTTCAAATGACCGATTCTAACCACTTTTAATTCGGACATTTAGTTCATTTGTGTGAATGTATCATTTAATAAATTTTTTATTTGATACAGTATTCGAAACTCATCTTAACGCTTTTAAATATATATCATCTTAAGTATTTGACACTGACTTGCTCTTTGTCTTTGGTGATTTTAATCTTCCCGATGTTGAAAGGATCGCCTCCAATGACTCGAATTTGCTTATTCCTGATAACTCCAATAGTTTTATTGATGGTCTCTCAGAGCTATATTTGGTACAAATCAATCCTGTTTGCAATTCTATCAACAGAAGTTTTGACCTGCTATTTGTAATGGACTCCACCAACACCATTGTATCTAGGATTGACCCATTGGTTAGAAGACCCATACCATCCAACTCTGAATACATGCATTAATTTACCCTTTCGTACAGATGTATTATCATCTGATACCACTGTTCGCATTCGGTGTTTTAGTAAATTAGATTTTAATAAGTTAAATAACACTAGGCAACAAATTGCAACTTTTTTCTTCTGAATTGGACCAAACCGACTTTTTTGGATAGATTTGGGGCCCCAAACACCGAAAAACATTTTTTTTTTTGTTCTATGGCAGAATTTTTTTTTTAGAATTTTTTGAAATTTGGCTGTTTTTTTAATGCTTTTTTTTAGAGGTACGCCCACTTTTGTCATCATTACACCCGAATGCCAAGACCGATATTCCAAGGTTTTACTTTTCCTGAAAGCTAATGAATATACCTATAATTCATCTATACACAGTCTAAGATTAAAGTTAGTAGTTTAAGAGCTATTAATTTTTGAATTAAGAAAATGTTGTTTTTTTTAAGCTTTTTTTTTAGCTTTCTTTTGTTTTTAAATTCAAGGAAAACTCGAAAAAAAATCTGAACGGGGGTTCACATTTTTTTTTGCAAAGCTGCATTATTTGAGCGTCGTTTAAGATATATCTTATGAAACCCTGTGGAGAGACGGCGATATGATATTTTTTTGTGTCTAGGCATGTTTTTGTCGACTTTTTTGACTTCCTTGTAGAGTGGCATAACCTTTTGTATGAAAATTTTGTGTGTATTTAGAGATATCCTAACCAAACTCACAGGAAATCAATTTGATGTGGTTTTACGCATAGTGACCAAAGTTGGTTCAAATCGGTCGACTATATCTTATAGCTGCCATAGGAACGATCGGTTGAAAATCCACCTTTAGTATGGAAAACTTTTTTATTTTCTAAGATATTTTAACCAATCTTAAGATGGTCATCTGAACTGTTAAATTCGTTTATATATATATAGCTATATTAATTACCAATCGTTACGTATGTTTACTGTTAAATTCTATGGAAGGACGACTAAGTTATTAGCATATTAACAATGAAACAATTTTTACGCAAAGGTAGATTTTGGACTGATCGGTCCCATGGAAGCTATATGTTATAGTGATCCGATTCCAACCAAATTTGGACAGGTAGTATAAGGCAATAGAAGGCTTATAACTTGTAACTTTGGTACAGATAACTTAAAAAACCAAAAAAGTTTTTCATACTAAAGGTTGCTTATCGACCGTTCGTATCGATTGTTCCTATGGCAGCTATATGATATAGTGGTCCGATCTCTACCAAATTTGGTAAGGATGTAATGGGCAATTAAAGATACCCAATTTATGAGTTTTATTGAGATTTCTCCAAAAACAAAAAAGTTTTTTATACTAAAACATGATTTTCTACCGATCGGTCCTATGACAGCTATATGATATAGTAGACCTATTTGAACCAACTTTGGTCAGGATGCATAAGACCAACTTATATGCATAATATATCAGTTTAGTTAAGATATCTCAAAAAACACAAAAGTTTTTCATACTAAAACTTGTTTTTAGACCGATCGGTCCTATGACAGCTGTATGATATAGTAGACAGATTTGAACCAAAATTAATAAAGATGTAAAGGACAACATGGAGTACACAATTTGTGAGTTCGATTAAATATCTTAGAAAATAAAAAAGTTTTCCATACTAAAGGTGGATTTTCAACCGATCGTTCCTATGGCAGCTATAAGATATAGTCGACCGGTTTGAACCAACTTTGGTCACTATGCGTAAAACCACATCAAATTGATTTCCTGTGAGTTTGGTTTGGATATCTCTAAATACACACAAAATTTTCATACAAAAGGTTATGCCACTCTACAAGGAAGTCAAAAGAGTCGACAAAAACATGCCTAGACACAAAAAAATATTATATCGCCGTCTCTCCACAGGTTTTCATAAGACATATCTTAAACGACGCTCAAATAATGCAGCTTTGCAAAAAAAAATGTGAACCCCCGTTCAGATTTTTTATCGAGTTTTCCTTGAATTTAAAAACAAAAAAAAGCTAAAAAAAAAAGCTTAAAAAAACAGCATTTTCTTAATTCAAAAATTAATAGCTCTTAAACTACTAACTTTAATCTTAGACTGTGTATAGATGAATTATAGGTATATTCATTAGCTTTCAGGAAAAGTAAAACTTTTGAATATCGGTTTTGGCATTCGGGTGTAATGATGACAAAAGTGGGCGTACCTCTAAAAAAAAGCATTAAAAAAACAGCCAAATTTCAAAAAATTCTAAAAAAAAAATTCTGCCATAGAAAAAAAAAAAAAATGTTTTTCGGTGTTTGGGGCCCCAAATCTATCCAAAAAAGTCGGTTTGGTCCAATTCAGAATTGGGCTGTTGCCTAGTGTAATCAGATTTTGTGTATGGATTGGTCTCAACTATACTCATGCTCTGATTTGGAAAGTGGCATTAAGCTTTTTTATATTACTCTTGATTCTTTAATTAATATCTGCGTTCCGCTTTTATCGCCTATCAGTTCTGCTAGACTCCCTTCCAAGGCCTTGATGCTCTAGAGAATTATCACATTAAAAAAATTTGAAATCCAAGCAATTTAAATAATACTAGGAGGCTCCGCCCCCTGTTCGCTTCGCTCACCAACCCCCGGCTCGCTTCGCTCGCGGAATTGAAGCGTAAAAGAGCGAAGCACTTCTTATATTTGTCTTGAATTAATTTTTTATCTATAAAAATAATCTGTTGCCCAGGCACCATACAAATCTGTTGAGTCTGAAATCCGATCACATTAACGTGTTTGCGTGTAGAAAAAAGAATAAAAGTAGCAAAAATATGTGCAAGAGAAGGCATTAAAACTAAAGTTTCTGTCATTTTATAGGAAAGGGTCGTCTCTCTAACATTGGGTTTATTTAATCAGATTTTTTAATCAGTAATCTCTCTTTAATTCTGATGGATCAGTTATCAGTACTTGCTAAATGACATGATACCTTCTTATACATATTAGACTACCACGTTTTTTCACCGTTCGTACAAAGCAATTATTATCAGTAATCAGGTTTTAGAGAAGAATTAAAAATTTGTTGTTGTTGGAAATTCCCTTCTGAATGTTATAAGTAGCAATAAAATTATATAATATAACAATTTAAGTAAAAGAATCGAACAATTGTATGCACGCTGCTAGATTTGACAGAAAAGTTAGAAATTTGGCGTGCAAAAGCAAATCTGTGAGTTTTGTTAAGAAATTGCAAAAATTAAAAATATTTTTCATATTAAAGGTTATTTTGAAACCGACGTTCATATGTCATCTATATTATAACTCATCCGACTTAGACCAAATTTGAACAGGGTTTAACATTTAGTAAATAAAGTGTTTGGTTGAGATAGCTCAAAACGAAAATAATTTTCATAGTAAAAGTTAATTTCCATCCAATTGTTCCAATGGCAGCTATATGATATAGTTACTCGATAATGACCAAATTTGGTCAGGGTGTAGCCATATTGTACTGTAACCCGATTTTCACCAAATTGTAAAATATTATTGAATTTAAAAAAGAACTTAAGAAAAAGTAAATTCTTGCCTTTGCTGGGGTGTGATCGTGCGCCGGCGAACGCCTCGGTCTAACACACCATCCTCTGCACTACCAACTCACTTATGTTAGTCCTCCGCCTCACCAAACGCTGCTATATATAAATCAAAGTAACATTTAAAAAAAAAAAAGAAACGAATAATTATATTCACGCTGCCCGCTGCCACTGAGATAGCTGAAGAAACAAAAAAGTTTTTCATACTGAAGATTAATGTGAGCCCGATGTAGCTATACTATATAGTAACCTGACTTTTATCAAATTGTAAAATATCGTTAAATTAAAAAAAGGATAAAAAAAGATTTAAAAAAAGTTCTTGCCCTTGCTGGGATTTGAAGCAGTGCCTGCACGCACCTGGGTCTAACACACTATCCTCTGCACTACCTAACCATTTCGCCTGCCGGCTGACCAAACGCTGTTATATATAAATCAAAGTAAAATTTTTTTTTTATGAGAAACATAATTATATTCACGCTGCCCGCTGCCACTGAGATAGCTGAAGAAACAAAAAAGTTTTTCATACTGAAGATTAATGTGAGCGCGATGTAGCTACACTATATAGTAACCCGACTTTTATTAAATTGTAAAATATCGTAAAACTAAAAAAAGTATTAAAAAAATTAAATTCAAAAAGAAAAATTTAAAAAAAATTCTTGCCCTTGCTGGGGTTTGAACCAGTGCCTGCACGCTCCTGGGTTTAACACACCATCCTCTGCACTACCTAACCATTTCGCCTGCCGGCTGACCAAACGCTGCTATATATAAATCAAAATACACGCGAACTTTGACCTCGATTTTGACGCACTTCCACTTACAATATTACAAAATGGCGTCTTAAACGCCGATGAAATTATCTTAAGTTTATTTTGGCCAAGTTTCAGACTTGTATCTTTAGCCATTTGGCCTGTGCAATGCTAAGTCAGTGAATGAATGAGGTCAAGCAATTTTATATATATAGATAAAAGGTTAGCAAATCCTTGCGAATTCCCTCGATATGTAATTACCAACTCAATTTCTGCTACTTAACTCTCAGTGCTACAACAGTTACTTACAACGTTATAAGTTGAATCCTCTAGAGGTCCTAAACAGTTCTATAAATTTGTAAACTCTAAACGAAATTGTATCATTACCATAATTTCTCAGCTTTAATAACGTGCTAATTCTGACCAATCTATAGCCGATTTGTTTGCTGACTTTTTCCAAACTACATACTCTACGAGGAGTTCCCATGCTGGTCACTCTTTCCCTTACATGCTGCGCAGTATAAACCAGGGACCGTAAATAGGTCGCGGAGTGAAAATCCCCCTATTAGCTAAGGCTTTGTAGTGGCGCTTGAGCCAAATTAAATAGAAAATAATTCTGCAGCTAGAAGTATGCAACACTTATACGCCCCGTAGCTACGCGTAGGTAACTTATCTAATTACCAGTGTCGCGCGAGAGTATGCAGCAGTATTTTTGCTTGGTTGGTTTACGCAATAACTTTCATTGGGAACTTTCATTGGAAAGCAGAGAGCCCTTATTCTCTGAAAGCCCGTATACCGAAAATGGCGTCATTCGAATTGAGCTCTGTTAACTGCTTTAGCCAAGCGACCCAGCGTCGCGATCTTTCTTTTAACTTTTGGCAGTCAATGGTGCAAGTTTATTTTCAAGTGCGACTGAAAGTATACCGTATTAAAGTTAAAGAAAAAAAAATTTTAAAAATAACCAAAAACAAACAAGTGAGAGTTATTCGGCTGATTAAAGCAGCACACATAAATCTTTGTGTTATTAGTGCCACCCTTTTTAGGTAAGTTGGCCAAGTTGTTAGAATTTTTTTTGTTCGCGGTAGTTTGAAAATGGCGAACTGATAGGTATATTTTTTTTTCTCCCTGATATAATTTCAGGTGTGGCATTAGTTCCAGCTTATAAATTTGTCGGTAAAGCGCTGCGCAAGAGAAGATGGAGGCATAATTCGGCTAATTCATGCCAATTAATGGAATAGAATAACTCCTATATTCTTTGGTTTGCTTACTCTATACCCTGCGCAAAGTATTCACATACTTTGGATTTTGTTCTATGCCAACTCACTTGCCTACATACACACATAAGCTATTGCTATCGGCCGTCTTGCTGCCTTTTTAAGATCGGTCTAATTTAAATTAACGTAAAGATGAGTCAAATTTAGTGGTAGTTAATTTTTAATATTTTAATGTGTTAATTTCCAATTTTTTTTAAAAATCGCAATAAGCGTGAGTTATAGCATATTTTTATTTTATAATTTTTTTTGTGGCATGGCAGTGTGATCAGTTGGGCAGTGATATTCTTCGTTTGTTTTTCTTATGAACCTTGTTCCCATAAATAATTATATGCTTGCTTGGCAGCTAGTCTGGCTCCCTCACCAAAAATTGATAGCCATAATGGCTTAAATATTCAAAGAGATAAATAAAGAGTGTTGGTTGAGAAAGAGACAGAGCATAGCTAATGTCAAAATAGCAAGATATTTTTCTTTTCTTTTTTTTTTTGTTCCCGAAGAGACATTATTTTCTTTTGTAGTGTAGTGTTCTTACAGTTCAACATCGTCCCGTCGAAGCGCTTCAACGTTGGATATGGATGCATGTAAGTGAAAGAATGCACAAAAATGCTCTTAGATTCCACACACCTTCGGTAGCTTAAGAGAGAGAAAGATAAGAGAACGTAACGTAAATTTTTATTGCAAGCGATCGCGAATGTGTTGAGAGCGCGCTTAGCTACGCTGACTGCAAGAGCGAACGTTTTGGTTCGGTGGACTCTAATTGCACTCAGCTGCGGCCGTTCGGTTAAGCTTCTCTTACGTTCCACAACTAAAACAAAACGAATTAATTGCAATTAAATGCGCAGATAAAATCACACAGCCAAAACGTCACAAATCTTTGGATTACGATGCAAAATTTTTTTTTCTTTTTGAATGTTATCTTAAAGATTCAAATTTTTTTTTTTTTCAATTTAATGGAATGTATTTTCGCAAATCCTTTTAAATTTTCATAGTTATTATAAATATCAATATTTTTAATTTTGTTAATAAGGTCAAAATTATTATTATTACTTTAATAATTTTCTCTTTACTATAATATCTTAATAATGTTAATTTATTATTTTTACTTTTATACATTATTGAATTATTATTAAGAATATAATTATAACGAAATGAATTGCTAAGATTTTTATTGTTGGAGCCATGCATCGTTTCAGGACAATGGTGAGATAAATTCTATTTGTCCTTAAAAGGGATCACCGGCCTTAATAGGTTATGCGGCGACAGGTGATCATTGGTTGGGTGGGCATCCGCTGTTGCAACAACAACTGCACAGCTATAAAAAGGGCCATAGCGAGGCATCAAGGGCACATCATCACCAGTGTTCCGATTAACTGCAACATGTTGCAGATCTAGCCAACCTTCTATTTTTTTTTTTTTTTTTTCTCGTCCACTATCCCTTCTCTCTTCTATTCTAAATGACAGCACGCGAATATTTATTAATATAATTTGTCATAGCGAGCAAAGTAGCCTGTGGTTTAAGTTTTAATAACCCCCCCCCATTGCCGACGACATTGAGCCGGGACCCCAACGCGTGCTCCACTCAGACGCTACAATTTCCAGCAGCTCGTGCCACAACGAATACACGTTGCATGCTACAGCTTCTAACAACGTTCACTCATTGATTGACGACCAACACCCAGAGGGGGTGAAGAAATCTCTTAATGCACTAAGTAATGAATACTCCACAATATTCGAACCACTCTCACCTGGTGAAGCTGTGGAAACGAATGTAAGAGCGGAAATTCGAACGAACACTCAAGATCCTTTATATTTAAAGAGCTACCCTATCCCGCTAACATGACAGGGGAAGTAGAAAAACACGTTGAAGAACTTTTGCATGAAGGAATAATCAGACCTTCGAAGAGTCCGTACCACTCTCCGTTATGGGTAGTTCCGAAAAAACCCAAGCCAAATGGAGAAAAACAGTACAGAATGGTGATCGACCTCAAGCCTCGAAACGCTGTGACTATTCCTGATACCTATTCAATCCCCGACATAACGTCCACATTGACTCTCGACTTAACGTCAGGATTTCACCAGATTCATATGAATGAATCTGACATTCCAAAAACTGGCTTTCCTAACCTGAATGGCAAATATGAATTCCTTTGTCTCCCATTCGGCTTAAAAAACGCACCTGCTGTTTTCCAAAAAATGATCGACGATGTGTTGCGAGAACACATTATAGTCTTTAGCAAAGACTATGAGTGTCACTGGCGTAATCTTCGTGCTGTATTCGAAAAACTCAAGCAAGCTAGACAACAAGTAAATCTAGAAAAAACACAGTTTTTGCGCACCCATGTGGAGTTCCTGGGTTACGTTGTAACCTCAGACGGAATCCGCGCAGATGAAAAAAAGGTTAAAACCATAAACGAGATGCAACCACCCCCTAATTTCAAAGAACTTAAAAGTTTTTTGGGTATGACCTCCTATTATAGGAAATTCATTTGCAATTATGCTAAAATCGCCAAGCCTCTGCCGAATCTCACCAGGGGGGAACATGCCAAAGTCAAGGCTTCCCAGTCGAGCAAAATTCCAATAGTGTTAGACGAAGAAGGCTTAAAAACCATTAACGACTTAAAAACTATTCTTGCTTCGTCGGAAGTATTAGCCTTTCCTGTTTTTAATAAACCTTTCCACTTGACCACTTCGAAGTTTCTTCGATCCTTCCTTTACGGGGCTGGGTCAATCAAGGTATACACAGACCACCAATCGCTAACGTTTGCACTAGGCAATGATAGCTACAACGCTTAATTAAAGCGATGGAAGGCGCGCATAGAAGAATATAACTACGATCATATTTATAAACCAGGGAAATCTAATGTAGTTGCTGACGCCCTGTCCCGCATTGTATCAAATGTTACCTACCTCGGTTCCGATACAGCTACTGTTTCAGCAACAGAGTCCATGGCTACGGTTCACAGTGCTCTTCAGGACGCATCGGATTTAATTCCGCATGTCGAAACTCCTATGAGCGTATTTAGAAACCAGCTCGTGTTCGACCCTAATAGGCAGGAATATTTTAGGTTACGTACGTCACTTAATACCAATAAACAGCATTCTATGCAAACCCTCCAAGCTTGTGTAAAGAATTACTTGAAACTATTGGTAATCAACGGTATCAAAATACCTGAAACTTACTTACAATTCTTACAAACCTGCTGCCTTGAATCATTTGCCGGATACAAAATTCTCATAACTCAGAGACTAGTAAAAGACTTGAGCTGCAAAGTGTCTCCGCACTCAGTTCTCGGGGTACCACTACCACTGGACCCGGTTTCGACTTGACCATCAACACATCTTGATCCAGATATAAATTCGAGTACATATGCCAGTAAGCCTTTAATTCCAGATCTTCTCCCAATTGAGCATCTCTTGGTGGGCTAGCTTTCTTGAACAGCCGTGAGATTACAACAGCGAGACCCGACATTAACATGACAGTTTGTTGATTAAATCTTTCCCATAGGTGGCATTCAACAAATGGTCGACGAGATAGGGCGCTCGCTTTTCCATTTCCAAATGGAATTTCTGTAATCGTTCGATTTACCTCGCGAGGTAGTGATGGTAATATTTGGGGACCAACACTGCTGCCAGCAATTTCGAAAATAAACAAACAATCAGGATTCGCTAAATTTAAGATGGGCAAGGTGGTCAACTTTTCCTTCAGGAGTTAAATTGCTTTTTAAGCCGCAACTGACCACATTAATATGCGGCGAAATTTAGTCAGTTTGTACAATGGCTTGGCCATTGTGGCAAATTATTCTATGAACTTTCGGTAACTCAAACACAATCCAACGAACGATCGCACATTTTTCTGGCAGAGTGACTGCGGCCAGTATACTACTTTGTTAATATTTTCAAGACACGCCATAATACCATGGTGACTGACGATGTGTCCCAAATATTTTACTATTGTTAAACCACCGGCGACGCCAAAGGGCTAATGCTAGGCGACAAGGCGCCTGTTTAATGGGTCGCGTTGATCCTGTGTCGATGATATGCTGAGCGCTGCTGGTGCCTCCGGTGACGTCCTCAAGTTGAGAGAATACTTGCCCTTAGCTACTCAACAGATCTGTAAGCCGGCTGTGAAGCTCAGAATCTAGGTCTGCTGCGGCCATAGTTTGGCAGTCGAAATAACGGGCAACTTGATCGCCTTTGTGTCTGCGCAAACATCCACAGCTTCCAACTCACCATAAAGTGAGCGCTGGAGGACGCACTTCTTGAGCGCAGAGATTCAACACAGGAAGGGTAGTCATCCGATCCGCAGTATCAACAATGCTGCTTCCTAAGTCTACCTGGCGAGGGAGTTGATAATAACTGCCACGTTCCTGCACAGCTACGGAGGTTTGATCGGAGAAAGCGCAGTCAATCTGCATGTGTGTGTCGCTATATGTCGGAATAGACGTGGTTGCCGTTGAATAGAGAAGACTGTGCAGCTGAGCACTTGGTACACGCAGCGGTATTGAACGCCAGTCAATTTTGACGAGCAAAGCTTTTACTTGCAGAAAATCAACTCCGAGGCTGGGTATCTTTCCACCAACTAGGAGGAATTAATTTTCGACAGGCCGGCCGGCAACTATCATGCTGACTCTGCTACGAGCTGTAGCCACAAACTGTTCTGCTCACAGACCCTGGCGCATAAGTCTACAGCGTGTAGCGGACAGTGGCTGCGACAGGAACTAATCGTATATCTCCGTTCCTCTAGAGAATTTGGGATAGTCGTTTCCGTGCGAGAATTGCGATTCAGGTGACTCCATGTGCTCTAGCGGCGGCTCCTCAAACAAGCGGTCCAGGATGGGCTCAACTTCGTTTGAAGGAACACCGTTTCCTCTGCTACCGTGACAGAAGATTCATATATACATATACAAACTTTAATATCGATGGGGCTGGGCGAATTCGACGCGCTATGGCCAAATCTACTGGCATATCCAGCCGATATCCGCCCCGGAAGGTTGGTGGTTTCTAGTTTCCCGACGTAAGTGACGGAGCCTGGTCTTGATCAAAGGCGCTCGAGACTCTTTGACGGGAACGTCTTTTAATGAATACTTTAATTCGGCTGCCTGTTGCGGGCCGACGTGCTTCGAATGCTGGAACCTGTTCCAGAGCACGTTCGAGTTGAGGCGGGTCAATCATTACAAACAATGGCTGATAAGTGGTTTCCCGAATGACGTTTATGAAACGTAGTGCCACTATGCTGTCGTAAGTTGCGGGCGGAAAGTCTCTAAAAGCATCTCGTTCCAAACAGTCCAAATGCCATGCAAAATGTGCTAGTGCTAGAACTGATAGCTCGTTTGAGCATAGAGCGTTAATTGTCGACGCATCGCATCGGCTAGCGCCTCGTATGAACCAATAGTGTCCTCTGGCAACGTTTCGTAAAGTATTTGAACGCAAGCTGGCATACGACTGTATGCCGGCACTTAAGGCGCTGATACCAACCTTTTTCTGCTGCCAGTCGGTCGAAAAGGCGTTGAAACTCTCTCCAGGGTCGATTTCCATCAAACTGAGGCAGTGATTCCGTTTCGAAAGGTTCAAAGCGGAAACCAAATGTTGATCAGAAGCCGTTGTAACAGTTCTTAGTTTTGCACTCTCTGGAGGTAAATCATAGGGTTGTGAACCCGAGATGTGTTCATCCTTGCCTTCGTGTCTAGTAAATGAGGAAAACTTCGGTGTGTTGCACGCCACGATCCACAGCGGTATCCACAGCATTGGCAGTGCTAACTTGTCCACTCTGACCGCATCCCATGGTGCGCTCAAAATACATTCACATTCGATCAAACTTTTCCTCAAAAGTGAGTATTCATTTTGTCGCTTACACTTCCAATGCCTGTCGAATCTTCGGTAGCGGCGTAACACTACCGAAGATTTGACATCAATCATGTGCCGTTGCTCGTTCTCCGCCTGGTCATCATCATTATATGTCTAAAAAATCTTAATATAAGAAAAAACATCTTAAATTGTTATGAAGTATAAATATGTATTATTTTGAACCAATAACAATTTAAAATAACAATTATAAAATTACTAAGACAGAATAAAATATATATTAATAAAAAATAAAAAAAAAAATTGTAAATATAAATATAAAATATAATTTTTATTTTAATTTTAAGAACATTTATTCTTAAAATAAGTACTTGGTCTTATTTGACATGTTCTTAAGACTAATATGTGTTCTTTTAAATTAACAATTTTATGTTCTCGACGCATTTCTTAGACCAAAAATCTTAGTTCTGAGACCAAAATCTGGATTATAGAACATTTTTTTTTTCCAGTGTACTTGCGAAGCTTTCGAATAGCCAACAAGAACAAAAATCGCAACGGTTAGATTTAGGATGACGTTTATTTTTAGAGAAATGAAACTTAAAACGGCCAGCTTGATTACGGTTCAAAACGAAACTGCGAGAATAAAATGGAAGCTGCCATATTCACAGCTTGCAAAGTCGCTCGTGAGTTTAACTTGCTTGGACCGTTCGGCCGCCAACAGCTGATTAACGGTAATCTAACTGTTTTTTTTTTTGGCAACTCGTATTTCAATGGCAACCTTAGGCGGTTTTGTTGCCATTTTCGTTTCAATACATACAATGAGTTTAGCAGAATGTATTTAACAGGCAGAAGGAGTCATGGCAGACCTCCTAATATATATATTCTTGATCAGTACCAGCAGTCAAGTCGATTAAGTCATATCAGGCTATCTGTCGTTCTGTCCGTTAGTTTAATCACATCGATCTTAGAGTATATAAAATCAAGAGAATACCGTACGGGTACGAGTAGATCGATTTCTACGAGTCTTAGCTTTGTCATAATAAGCACAAGGTCTCCAAGTCTTAAATATTTTCAACTGCAGCACTGGATAACAAGGTTGTTTAAATAGGAACAGTGATGTGCCTATAAGCATTACCATTACTTTTTCATTACCATTGAAAAAAAGTAGTGATAATGAAATGGCATTTCACTAGCATTGAAAAAGTAATGCTAGTGAACATTTTTTAATTAGTAATGCTTAACCTATCAACTAATTATTTTTGTTTTTGGCATTGAAAATTGCTTATGCAATCGGATTTTAATTAGTATTAGCATTGAATTTATTTTTAAAAAAATTTGAAAATTTTGTACTTAAAAAAATGTTAATAAATGTTTAAAAAAGATTTTCAAATTATGAAAATATGTTAAATAGATATAAAATATTAAAAATATGTTAAAAAATTAAAAAAATTTTAAAAATAATTCGAAAATTGTAGAAAAATTTATTTATTATTTAAAAATACATATTTATAAGTTCTAAACAAATAATAATTGTTAAATGTTAAACATTTTGCATAATACCGAACTGCAAGAGAAACTTCGAGCATAATAGTTAGAGTACTATTGTAACTTGTTTAGGAAGAGTTATATCAGCATATGAACCAAATCAATTCAGGACATCGTTGATATTATTATAATATCCTAATTTATTCATAAACACCAATAAGGTACTTAATCCATTTGAAAAATGCCTAACACTAGGAGCTCTGAGCCTAACCGTTCAAACTCTTGAGTTTCTTTTTCTTATTCACGGCCAAACTGTTAGCAAATTGCTGGTCCACTTCTGCTTTGTAGCTCTTTAAATTGTAGTGTGTGGCCTGAATACAGAAACGAAACATTGAGCAATGGAGTAATAAAGAAGTCATGATTGTAATAATTACATTGAGAGCCTCTTTAAACTCAGTCTGGGCCAGGCGTTGTACACCACGGAAGTTCCGACCCAGAATTCGACCCAGCTCATAGCGAGAAATGCTGTAACTCTCAGTGGTTGTTGTCGGAGGATCACTGCCGCTATCATCGGCATTAGAAAACTATTGAAAAATAGAAGACAGGAAAAAAAGTTATTCAATTAGATATTACAAGGTTTTAAAGATCCCTTGCAATTATATTAAAATTTCTATATTCTTACAAAGATCTACTACGGACCAGTTTTTTGAAACCCTGTTTTGTTTATAAATCACATAAGACTTATATGACTAATGAACTAACCTATCACACAAATAAAACCTTAATCCTATCAACTTTATTTTGTTCGTCCCAAAATTGGATATCCGAAATTTTGGGGATGAAATATTCTTTCATCACTAGACTTTTACCTCGGTTTGAGGTTATTTTTGTGCAATATCAGAAATTTTTGCAATTGCTTTTGCTTTTGACATTGTAACTTTGTTTTGTAATTATTCAAAAAAAATTTACATTCGGCACTGCACAAAAACTAATTTTTATGTACAAAAAAGCTCACCCTTTTTTGTTTGTTTGTATTAAAGCGCTACAAATGCGTAAAATAAAGCCACAGATATGTCCTATATATAGTTGGAAAGGTATTTTTAAAGGCTTTACATTTTTTTTTCTAAAGTACTCAGGTAGTAAAATACAGGAGAAATATGGTTTTTATAGCCTACTTTTTGGGCGAATTTATTAAATTTATTAATATTAAATTTATTTATTTATTTGTAAAACGTAAAGTTTCGCGTTTTTTGGTATATTAAACATAAATTTTGGCTGAGGGGTTTGCAAGATATTACACTGAAAAAAAAGACCAACTTCTAAAATCAAGAACATACATCTTGAATATTTGGTTCTTAAAATAAGATTAATCTAAAAAATCATAAAATCTTAATATAAGAATAAAAATCTTAAATTGATAGGAAGATATAAATATGTACAATTTCATATGTAATAAATGGTGGCTCCGTGGCGCTCTGGTTAGAGACGCTGCTTAGTTGTAAAGCAGTAGACGGCGATTCGAACCCCACTGGTTACCAATTAAAACAACAATTTTTAAATTACCACCAAGCAAGACAAAATAAAATAAATATAAATAAAAAGAACAAAAAAAAAAATTATAAATATAAAAAATAATTTTTTAATGTTTTAATTTTTTGATTTCAATTTCATGAACATTTATTCTTAAAATAAGAACTTGTTCTTATTTTAATTGTTCTTAATACCAAGATGTGTTCTCTTAAATTAAGAATTTTATGTTCTCGACGCATTTTTTAGACCAAAAATCTTAGTTCTGAGACCAAAATCTTGATTTTAGAACATTTTTTTTATCAGTGTACCTATTAACTGAACATAGACATTTTTGTATCGGTCGAAAATCACGTTTTATTACAAAAACCTTTTGATTTTATGAGATAACCAAACTGATAATATGCATTTAACTTAGTTTTATACATCCTGTCCAAATTTGGTTGAAATCGAACCACTATATCATATAGCTGTCATAGGACCGATCGGCCGAAAATTAAGTCTTAGTATAAAAAACTGAGACATCGTAACCAAACTAAGATCAAGCATTTAAGTTTAACTTATAGATTCTGACCAAAGTTGGTTCAAATCGGACCACTATATCAAATAGTTGCCATAGGACCGATCGGGCGAAGATCAAGTCTTAGTATGAAAAACTTTTTTGTTTTATAAGATATCTCAGCCAAACTTAAAGAATATGCGTATAACTTGGTTTTTCATATCTTGTCCAAAGTAAGTTCAAATCGGACCACCATATCATATAGCTGCCATATCATATAGGAGCGATCGGGCGAAAGTCAAGCGTTGGTATGAAAAACGTGTTGTGTGATATGAGATATCTCAGCCAAACTAATAGAATTACAAAAAACTTGGTTTTATACATCCTGACCGAAGATGATACAAATCAATCCAGTATATCATGTAGCTACCATAGGACCGATAGGTCGAAATCAAGCATCTAAGTATTTTTGAATTTTGACCAGTCTTAGCTCTTTCCACAATGAGTACGGGGTTTCCGACAGTGGAGTATGCTCGACTGCAGCTCCGCCCATCAAGTTTTTTTTTTCTCACACTGTGGCACCATGAATTTTGTTTTTGACTGTATTTTGGAATAGAGTCACATTTTTGAACTAAATTGATCTACAAATTAATTCCCTAAGAGTCCTCATCTGACTTACCGTCTTTTCTGTTGTTGACCTTGGTTGACTTGTTGGTTTCACTGGGCCCGGATCACTGAACTGCTCATTAACCGTATTGTAGATGTCATTTAGAGTATTCTTTGTGTCGGTATATTGCTGAAATGTAGCAGAAGACACCACAAAGCACAAGGATAAATCAAGCATATTTATAATATCCATACTTACGTCAACAAGAAGATTTTTGGTAATCACCGTTTTTTGCACGAAATCCAAAAAAATGCTGCGTTTTGAGCGTTCGTGAGGCAATGACACCTTTAATTTGTTCCTGTGATCATTACCAGTGACCAGTTGCATTACCAAACTGCCCACTACAAGCAGTGCCAGTAATTGATATGATCTCAACATCAACATTCTAAGGCGTAAGCGTTACACTAGTATGAAAAGAAAGAAATCGCAGCATTAACTCGGTGCAAAATTTGTCAGTTTATATAAAAACTACAATGTATTTGATTTTAATTAAAATGTCATATAAAAAATTGTGCGCTCGTATTGGAGCTACAAGACATAGTAAACCAATTATTGGACGAAAATGCCGATGGTGTTTCAACTCAATAACAGCAACAACAACAACACACAAAGGGCAAGATCAGCTTTTACAGCTATTTGTAAATTTTTCGCCTTAGAATTCTCAACAGGTTCTAACGACGCAAGATTGACATTAAGCTTGTTTCGCTGGTCAAGTCAGCAGAACGGTACACTGATAAAAAAAATGTTCTAAAATCAAGATTTTGGTCTCAGAACTAAGATTTTTGGTCTAAAAAATGCGTCGAGAACATGAAATTCTTAAATTAAGAGAACACATCTTGGTTATAAGAACATTAAAAACAAGACCATGTTCTTATTTTAAGAATAAATGTTCTTAAAATTAAAATCAAAAAAAAAAAAATAAAAAAAATTATATGTTATATTATTATTATATTTTTTTATTTTACTTTTATTTTTAATTTTTTATATTTTTTTTATTTGTACTTATTTTATTTTGTCTTGATCTTGATAATTTAATAAATGTAATTTTTGTTCGTTATTACCGGGGTTCGAACCGCCGCCTACTGCCTTCACTACTAAAGCAGTGTCTCTAACCAGAGCGCCACGGTGCCAACATTTATTTCATATGCAATTGTACATATTTATACCTTCCTAACAATTTAAGATTTTTATTCTTATATTATGATTATTATTCTTATAATAAGATTTTATGATTCTTTAGATTAAAAATCTTAGTTTTAGTAATTTGGTCTTAAAATAATCTTATTTTAAGAACAAAATATTTAAGATGTATGTTCTTGATTTTAGAATCTGGTCTTTTTTTTCAGTGTACTGATGATAGAGATTGGTGTCTTTTGAAACAGCTGTATGCCGAACCATGCTCCTTGCTTTTTTGCAAGTGCTTTGTGTGTTGTTGTTGTTGTCAAAAAGTGTCTATTGACAATATAAAAACATGACCTCGAGCTAGCTAAACTTACCACATGTAAACCAATTTTGAAAACAAAAATTTTTATGATATTGAAAAAAATATTGAAATATGACTTTGTTTTGATCAAAAACACATTGATTACATTTTTTTTATGATAATATAATAAACTAATTAATTCGCGCTCTTGCTCTCCGATTTTATCAACTACAACTGCAAAAACAGTCGTCGTACCATCTTTTGCTGACCAAGCACAAGCTCTTTCAACTACTGCCTCGATTGCAAGCGCAGCGTTGAAACTAGTGGGTCCAACTAGGCAGACCAGAATGAATCGCTGTATTCATACAAAGCGAAAACTTATCCCACAAAAAACACGGGGAAATAAATCAAAAATTAACCGCGGTGACTCAAACCAAGCTGCTGGGGACCCAGTAAACCCCAACAATATGTTTGCGCCGCTGGCTGATACTGTCACCGACCAGCCTCTCGAAGCTGAACAACCAAAGAAACTAAAGCCCCCACCTATATACATTCGGGAAAAGATATCCAACGCACTGGTGAACAAGATTGTTGATCTCACTAGAAACAACAATTTTCATGTCAATCCTCTAATAAAATATTATATTATAAATATTCACGAAATCAAGCTCCAAACAAAAGACGAAGAGCATTTCCGTAAAATCTTCCGTTATCTAAATGAAGCTAAAAAAAAGGTTCTACACTTATCAACTAAAACGCAGCAATGGTATTGAACCGGATGTCCCCCATTCCGGGATCGCAAGAGTTTTAAAAGAAAAGAGCTTTCTCGCTAAGAGAGTCACAAATATTATAAACAAAACTAAAATACCGCAACCTCTCTTCAAAGTTGAGCTGGAGCCAGATAGTAAAGCTCCAAAGAAAAATGAAGTGCACCCGATTTACAAACTACAGCTCCTGTTTCATCGCCGGATTACTGTTGAGGAACCACACAAACGGAACGGCCCAGTTCAATGCTCGAACTGCCAGGAATATGGGCATAGCACGTTGTATTGCACGTTGCATCCGGTATGTGTAGCTTGTGGAGACTCCCATGGCCCTAACTCCTGCTCAGTCAACAAAGATGATCCTAATACAAAAAAGTGGGAAAGGCTATAGTCGAGATCCCGACCATAGGATGCCCGTTACTTATTTCAATACAAAAGTGATTCAATCCTGTCATATTTGCGTTGCCAGAACTAGTTGAGAATTTTAAGCATTTTAATAAGGTTTAACAATACAAAAACTATTGCATACCCTAGGGGGCACCTGTCGCTTCAACAACTTAGGCACGCAATAACTGCTGATCTACTTGTCCGATCTTGTTGCGATTCAGTGGGATAATAGATAATAATAACAGATATCGGTTATTACAAAAAAATACGTATTATATGAAAAATTGTGGATGAGGTGGTTTTTCGGGGTTTGCGGTGGCGGAGGGGGACGTGGCTTAAATTTGAAACAAACTTGATCTGCGTGAGGTATATGGAAATCTGTGTGCCATATTTGGTTACTCTATCTCTTATAGTCTCTGAGATCCGTGTGTTTATACAGACGGACGACCGGTTTTTCGCGAACTACGGGCGTGGAAGGAGGAGGGTCAAAAATTTTAAGCAAACTTGACCTGCTCCAACGCCTTTGTGATCTGCGTGTGAAAATTTGGTCACTCTATCTCAGAGACCATAAGAAATAGAGTGGCTATATCGACTCGGCTATTGATGCTGATCAAGAATATATATACTTTATGTGGTCGGAGATGCCTTCTTCTGCCTGTCACGCACACTCCAACGAACACAATATACCCTTATACTTATTTTGTATAAGTAACGGGTATAAAAAGTGCGGCAACGGCGGTGGAAATCACACAGCGAACTACAGAGGCTGTCCAGTATACAAAGAACTAAAAAACCGTATCAGTCGAAAACTAACAGCGCGCGGTCAGTTTCTGCCAGCTCAAGTTATAACATCCCAAACTACTACCGACGCACAGTGGGGCCATTTCTCATTTTGCGCTGCAGAAATCGTATCTTTTGAACCAGTAAAGATATTTTTAAAATCAAAAAAGCATTTGATAGGCTTTTAAATGACTGCTTGCACAGGGTGATTGGTCCACAGGGCGACTCAAGGTTTTTGGTCAAAATTGAAAATATTTTCAGTGTATTTTACATGTAAAATTAAAAAAAATAAATCAATTTTTAGCTGGCCAAAAAACACATTTTAATCTTTTTTCATGTTTTAAACAGCATTAATTAGTATTTAAAAAAGTTTTTTTTACGCTTTATTATTTTTTTTAAATCTCGTGTGATGCCTGGCATAGCGAAAACGTATGTAATTGTACTGCGCTCTTCCTCTTTTATCACTATTTTTTTGCGAGGTTGCATCACTTTTCGCTAATAACTTGCTTAGACGCAGTAGAGAATTGATTGCTGAAGACTCCTGTAGTAGTGGCATGGAGTCCAAATTAGAAGTTCTATTCCATTAAAGTCAAAAAATAACCTAATTTTAGTGCTTTTTTATAACATTGCTGGGATAAAAAGTAAACAAGTGAAGAGACTTATTTCTCCTGAATTTTATCAGAATCGAACTTACTTTTCATATGAAACCAAAACATAAAGATCTGTTGTATAACTGGTCAACAAATCAGATTTATAGTAAAGTAAGCATTTTTAGTAAAATTTTTACATTTGTGCGCGCACTGAAAAATGGGTCAACTTTGAGAGGCTGCCACGCCCACAATTCTTATCCGATTTCAATAATTTTTTGGATTCGTAATCTTTAAAGATTACTTTATCGAATGCATAGGCTACGGCCCTACTGTGCGACGTCTTTATCGCCAAAGCAGCCAGGTCATCATTTCATCCCGCAAACACTATCAACGGCATATCTTTCGGTAGTGCTTTAAAATCTGGCTTACAAAAACCAACTCCCTCAGCAGCACCCCCTAGTGTAATCCAAGAAGATTTGAGTATGGATAACGCTCAGCAGCCGATGATTTCCACCCTACAACAAAGTATGATGGAATTCATGTCGTTTATGAGATCAACTATGGAAAATCTTATGCAAAATCAAAACACCTTTTGTGGAACGCCAACGGTGTTTTACGGCATAAATATGAACTTACTCAAAGGGACCATTGGGGCCTTTTGATAAATTCTTATCAAAACTACGCGTCGATTGATACCTCAGTCACAAAAATCCGATAACTGGTTCAAAAGATAATTAAATTTCAAATTTTTAGTGGACTTCTAAAATTTAGATAAAAAGTCAGTTTGTCGGTTTGCCCTTAGGCTGCAAACATAGTGCACGCTGAGACGAAGCTGAAGGCGAAGATGAAGACGAAAAACTGTGTGGAGCAAATCATATGAATTCGCTCAAACATGTTCGAAGTGCAAGCGAAGACGAAACGCAATTTTTTGACTTTTGCAATGTGGCTGCTTGCATATTCCAAATCTAGAATTGTGTTGTGCACTATGCAAATAGCCTTTACAATAATGTCTGCTGTATTTGGTGCAGTTTCAATTGGCTTCCACAATATTCTCCATTTGGATTTTACTATGCCGAAAGCACATTCGACAAAACCTCCGTGCCCTTGAAAATATTCATTTTCGGAAGTCAAGTTTCTTCAGGCGTATGGTCGAAGAACCCAATCTTTAAGTGGATATGCTTCATCATGGGCATCAATACATGGGCATCATTACAACGATATGAAGTAACACTGCATCCTTTGGAAAATTAAGTTCACCAGAATTTTTCATTTTATATAGTTCAGAGGACGCAAAAGTGCTACCATCGCTTTGGCGTCTAAAGCCACCAACTTCAATCGTAATGAATTTGCAATTGGCATCAGCAACAGCCTGCAGCACTATTGAGAAAAATTTCTTGTAATTGTAGAACATAAATCCAGATTTTGCGGTGCATTTTAAAAGAATATGTTTTCCGTCAATGGATCCAACACAATTTGGGGACACCCTAATGTCGCAATAGTCCTTTGCTACTTTTTCACAACGTTGCTCCGTGGTTGTTGGCAAGTGCACTGGCTGTAAAACTTTCCACAAAACTTCGCATGTCTCTATCACTATAGAACGGACAGTTGACGCACCCATTCGAAATTAAAAAGACAGGGACCTAAATAAAGTTTCAGTTGCGAGACATCTAAAAAATACAGAAAAAAAATATATAATGTCGCTGCGGACAGCAGTTCGCTCTAGTGACGAAAGCAGCACGAAGGGTGCGAAAGTCGACTAGCAATATATACAGCTACTATGGAATGACTCTCCGATCAGATCGAGTTATATATCGATCGAAAGGTATAGTCCTAACTTACAAAATGGCATCCTAGAACTATTTCTAACTCACCTGGTTCATGAGACATGGAGGTGTAAGTGGGAGGGGCAACATTTTAACGATCGCAGCTAATGGGGCCTTTTGGTAAACTTTTTTATTTTTGTACAATTTTAATCAAAAATACGCGTCGATTGATACCTGGATCACCCAAATCCGACAACTAGTTCAAAAGATAATTAAATTTGAAATTTTTAATGGACTTCGCTATTTTCCGCTAAAATTAAAACCCCCGCAGTTTCCAAACCGTACAAGCTACAGTTATCTACTATATATCATTGTAAAAGTATTAATAAATGCTTTTAGGTGTATCAACTTTGGTCAGGATCTATAAGTTTAATTTAAATGCACATTCTATAAGTTTGGTTACGATATCTTAAGACACAAAAAAAATTAACATTGGACCGATCGCTCCTATGACAGCTATATAATATAGTGGTCCGATTTGAACCAACTTTGGTCAGGATCTACCAGAGATGTTCTACAATTCTCTATCAGCGACAAAGCAACCCAAAAGCAATTGATGGGGTACCTGAAAACAAGCAAGCATTGCTTTCAAATGTCTTTAAAAATGTTGAGAGATTTTACAAAATGAAATAATTATTGAATTAAACTAAATTAATTTTTAAACTGAATAAAATTGGATAACAATTTTTTTAATAATTTTGTAAATTATAATATATAATAATATATAATTTGAATATATAATAATATATAATCGCAACCTAATAATGTTTTTAAGACTGGAAGATTTTTTTGTCTTCGCAAATATGTTCAAAAAAACTAAATCTCTGACATTTGAGGAACACCGTCATTTCGAACGGTTGTTTTCAAAAGCAATTGTCTTCAAAAATTCTAGAGATTTCTGGAACACACCTGTATAAGTTTAACTGAAATGCCAATTCTGTTCGATATCTCATAAGACAAAAAAGTTTTTCATACTAACACTTAATTTTCTCCCGATCGGTCCTATGACAGCTATCCAGTGATGCCAACTATTTTTCGGAAAAATAGGACAAAACCACCAAAGAACACAAGGGAAAACAAGGGGCTCCGCCCCCTACTCGCTTCGCTCGTCTACCCCCGGCTCGCTTCGCTCGCGGTGGGGTGCGGCTACAGTCGAGCACGCTCGACAGTAGGATACCCTGAGCCCAGGTACTCTTTTATAAATGTTGATTTTCGACCAATTATTCCAATGGCAGCTATATGATATATGAAACCGATCTGAACCAAATCTAGTCAGAATGTACAAAACCATCATAAATGCATATTCTATCAGTTTGGTTAAGATATCTCAAAAAACAAAAAACTTTTTCATACTAAAACTTGATTTTTGGCAGAGCGTCTGTATGACAGCTATATGATATAGTGGGCCGATTTGAACCAAATTTGGTTAGGATGTATATTACCACCCCAAATATATATCGTGAGAGATTGGTTGAGATATCTCAAAAATTAAAGAAGCTTTTCATACAAAAACTTTATTTTCGATGTATCGTTCCTATGGCAGCTATATGATATAGTTGTTCGATCCAAAAATAAAAACAAACTTGATCTGCGTACGGTATCCAGGAACCTACATACCAAATTTGAAGACTCTAGCTCTTATGGTTTGAGATCGACGCGTTCAAACAGACGGACAGACAGACAGACAGACGGACAGACAGACAGACGGACAGACAGACGGACATGGCTCAATCGACTCGACTGTTGATCCTGATGAAGAATATATATACTTTTTGGGGTCTGCCACGCCCCCTTCTGCCTGTTACATACATTCTGCCAAATGCATTATACCCTTTTTTGCCCATTTTTAATGGGCTCAGGGTATAAAAAGCTAAAAATAATAAAAACAAGGACCCAAAATAGGACAGCATTTTTTTAAATTTATTTTAATAGTTTGAGAGCATCTTCAAATATTGTCTCCTCTGCTTTTTCTATTATTTCATATGCCGCCATGGCACCAATTTATTTTAAATATTTGTCGGGTAATTTATAGAGATGGCAACAGGTTGTGCCGACGCAATACAAATCTTCTGAAGATAAAATATACATTAACATATTATTGAAAAATTGTATAATATACACATTTCTCTTATGGTCAAAATAGCATTTAACGTCTTTATTTCCGGACGGTTTCTTATTTTTGATTTTACCAAATTAACTTGGTTGAACACACTATCGACTTCTGCATTCAACCAAGCCACCACTAGTAAAGTCAAAGCAAAACTTTGGTTTTTTCTACATTCTCCCGTTTTAAAAGGAGATAATTGCGTATTTTGCAATTATTTTAGTTTTAATTTCGTTTTCGATTTAAAAACTTTCCAATGATAACTTAAATCTAAAAAAAGGCTAGATTTTCGGATACAGGCTGTTTGATATTTTTCACAGCTGAAGCAGTTAAAAATAGGACAAATCTATTCGCGAAAAGGCTAAATTGGCATCACTGCAGCTATCTGACATAGTGGTCCGATTTGAACCAACTTCGATCAGGATGTATAAAACTTATTTAAATGTATATTCTATGAATTTGGTTAAAATATCTCATTAAACAAAAAAGTTGTTTATACTAATGCCTAATTTCGCACGATCGGTCCTATGACAGCTACGCTGTTGCAGTCAATAAAGCAATGGGAGTTCTTGGGTTTATTAAGCGATGGTCCAAGGAATTTTATGATATTTATATTACTATGCTTTTATATACATTTCTTGTTCGTCCGATTCTTGAGTATGGGTCATGCATTCGGTCCCCTCAATACGAATCACATCGTGACTGAATAGAAGCGGTTCAAAAACAATTCTTGATATTTGCTCTTCGCGGCTTGAAGTGGGACTCAGAAATTCTGTAGACTTCTCATAATCAATCTTCCCTCTCTTACTAATCTTCTACGATTATGCTTGGAGTAAATTACTACAATAACTACAATAAATGTTGGACCACTTAATCTCTTTTCAATTTTTCGATACCCCCAAAATATTTCTTTATTTCTATTTACATTTAAATTACACATTAATAATTTAATTTATTTTTTAACTTAAATGTACAATTAAGTGTCGGCTGCTTATAGCTTGAAAATAAATAAATAAAAGTGGTATAGTGGTCCGAATTCAACCAAATTTAATCAGGATATATAAAACTAAGTTAAATGCATATTTTATCAGTTTGAGATATCTCAAAGCCAAAAAGTTGTTCGTACTAAGATGTGATTTTCGACCGATACAAAAATGTCTATATTCAGTTAATAGGTAATATCTTCCAAGCCCCTCAGCCAATATTTATGTTTTTTATACCTTACGTTTTACAACATATTGAAAACTAACTAAAATCGTTAGAGCCGTTTTGTCATAATTCGCCAAAAAGTAAGCTAAACAACCTTATTTCACCTGTTAATTGTTACCTGTGTACTTTAAAAAACAAAATTTAAAGGTACACCTAAAAGCCATTAAAAATACCTTTCTAACGATGTATAGGACATATATGTAGCCTTAAACTGGAAACTGCGGGAAATATCAATTTCTCGCTAAACTAGCGGGAAGTTCAAAAAGTCGTAGAACAAATATTTTTTGATTTTCGAAAAGAAATAAATCCCCATCATTACATCTAAGCATTTTTAGCGCTTTGATACAAACAAACAAACAGACAAACTGACTTTTCATCTCATTTTGAGAAGTCCACTAAAAGTTTTAAATTTAATTATCTATTTATTTTATTTTACCAAACGGCCGCAACCTACCCATTAGCTGTAATCATTAACATTTTTTCCGTCCCACATTATCCCCCATTATCTTATTACCCAGGTGAGATAGAAAAAATTTTAGTATGACATTTTGTAAGTAAGAACTCAACCTTTCGATCGGTATATAAATCGAAATGATCAGACAATCGTAGCAAATTTTCCATATTAGCTGTATATATTGCTAGTCGCCTTTCGCACCCTTCGTGCTGCTTTCGTCACTAACGCGAACTGCCGTCCGCAGTGATAAACGCTTTCCAGGTGATTTGGTTAAACAACAAGTTGCAATAACTAATGCTATAACCAATGTTACCATCCTTCATCCGTATATCTTGTCTCTAATATCCTTTCTCGCTTCGTGTTCAATGAAGCGTTCTTGTTGTTTTCATTCGCGTCGTCCGCTGTCATTATCACCGGGCTCTTATTCTCAGGAGTTGTTCCAGAGGCTGCAGGCCGCTGTGCAACTTGAGCATTTGATTTATGCCCTAATGGCACATAATAGCTACCTCTGAATTTGCCTCCTTCTTTACATCACTTAATCTAAAAATACATACTTGCTAGCTTGAGCAACTTCGAGGTCTCTGGTAAATTTTATTGGCATTGAAATCCCTTCTCAGCTGGTACTCTCCACAACTTTAGCTTTTTTTCTTTCGATTTGCTATCTGTTTGGCCATCTGTCGGCTGACTGTATTCAGGTAAGTTTTGCCCTGGCCTGCAGTTTCTCTAATACTTTTCTGCATTTCTTTCTAAAACTGACTTTAAGGGTATATTAAACGGATTAAAAGTCGAGTCAGCTGCATAAAAAATAAGAAGTTTTCCTGTAGTACTTATAAATCTAAAACAAACTTTCATAATTCGAATAAGAATAAATTGAGTCAGTTAATATATAGTATAAGTATGTTTTTCATACATTTTTATTGGATATGTGCATTGAAAAAAAAATCTTTCGGTTAGGGTTTCATTTACGGCTGCAAATTTCGATCGGTTTTATGTATATTACTTAGCACCATAATTGTTATGTATATAAACTACTCACCTAGGCCATATTTTCTTCTCCAGTTGACAAATTCTTTGCCTCGAGATAAAGACACAAATATATTATATATTACTTTTTTTTCAAAGAAAGTGTATAGAATCTGCGAGATTCATGTCCCTTTCTGCATTTAGCCCTTTGCTGACATTTGTAACCGGGTTTTCGGCAATTTTCGTTGCACTTTTGTGCATGCCTTGACTATTTTATTGCTATCCCCCACTCAGAGAAGCCTGCACCAATCATTGAAGCAAACTTCATTTTGAAATTAAAAGTTTTTGGGCAAACGGAAAAGCAGCCATGGCAATCGCATTCTTGATTTTGTTTTTAAACTAACTCATCAACTTGCAACAAAACTTTGTAATTATATCAATGAGTGGCTGCTGCTGACCAGACAACGGCCGAATGACTTCCTATGTCTTTAGACAGAACTTTTCAAAAGGGGTGTGTCATATGCATTCGACCATATGCTATGTAGCATTAGTCAAAAATCAATCATTTCTGCTAAGCTAAATTTTTGCATGCCATTTCATTTAAGTTTGAGTTGATTGCAGTTAAGGCTATGGAAAGTGTACTCAACCAAAACCAGAGCTATGTATGTACATTGTACAATGCACTATCAGTGCTTACGGCAGTTTGCGCTAATGACGAAAGCACCACGAAATGTGCGAAAGACGACTAGCAATATATACAGCTAATTTGAAAAATTTGCTATGACTGTCCGTTCAGATCGAGTTATATACCGATCGAAAGGTTTAGTCTTAACTTACAAAATGGCGTACTAGAACTTTTTCTAACGCACCTGGGTCATAATGGTGAGATAATGGGCTGTAAGTGGGAGGGAAAAAATTTAAATGATTGCAGCTAATGGGGCCGTTTGGGCCTCTTATAGAAATATCTTCTTTTTTTTTTTTAATTCTTACCAAATATCGATTGATACCTCGCAAATCTCGCTAATTCAAAAAATAATTAAATTTGAAATTTTTAGTGGACTTTTCAAAATGAGATGAAAAGTCAGTTTGTTTGTTTGTTACATCAAATCGCTTAAAATGCTTAAATTTATTGATGGGGATTTATTCTTCCCGAAAATCTAGAATTGTTTGTTCTACGACTTTATGAATTTCCCGCTAGTTTAGCGGGAAAGCGCTAAATCCCTCTCAAATTGAAATTCAAACAGTTTCCAAGCCATAGAAGCTAGAGCTATGTTCTATATATCGTTTGAGGGCTTTACGTTGTGCGTTTTAACTCTTTTTCTTATTTACTCAGGTAACATTTTACAGGTGAAATAAGGTTTTTAAGATAACATTTTGGCAATTTTAGAAAAAATGACAAATGTCGTCTTTATCAAATTTTAATATGTTATAGTCAACAAAATTCCGCGTTTGTTTGGTATATCACATATATCTGTAAAAATTTGTTTCGGCTAGATATTAACATTTACGTGTAATGGTGCGTTTTCACTGCTTCATAATGTGATATCATAATTTTGACGATTTGCGATGCTTTGCGATACCTGTCAAAAGTGTTCACATTGGCGTCACAAAAATTTTACGTCACACTGTTGTGAGACGCAAAATTTTTCCCTTTAATGTGAACACTACTAGCCATTGTGACACAGCTTCGCAAAACGTCGCAAAACCTCCCGTAGTTCCCAATGTTCACAAAGTTGAACAGTGAACAAACTCATGGGCAATGAACAAATTCCACAAATTGAATCAAAGCAAACAATTGCCATTGCACATGTTTGTTCCAAGCAAAGAGGCATTTCAATTTCAAATAAAATTTCAATGGAGGGTTCAGTGGCATTCCGAAACCATCGTGAAGCTTATTGAAGCCGTGGAGGAGACGGAATGCCTCTGGAATATGTGCAGCGCGGAATATAAGAACCGCGATTCTAAAGAGGCTGGCTGGGGCAAAATTTCTGAGCAGCTGGGCGTCATTCCCTCGGTCCCACCAGTCAAATTTAATTTGTCTACCCAGCATCTACGCTTTGGCCTGGGTTCATCCTCCTTCTCTTTTAGCAGCCACAGCCCTGTAGCTGCACATGCAAGAAGTTCTGCTTCCTCTCGTGATCATTCATATTTATATAAAATTTGTCGAAATCGCCTCGAAATGGCTTCACAATTGCGAACAAAAACCGACTTGCTCGCTGTGCTTGTCACAATTGGATTGGGTTCATCTGAGCTAATTCAACTGAAACACAAAAAATTTGCAACGCCATGTGACACTGGTGTTCACATTGGAGCGTCACAATTTTGTGAGTCCAAATTGTTATCGCAAGGATTTTGACGTTCACATTGCTTTGTGACGTTGTGACACTGCTTTGCGAAGCTTTGTAAAAGCTGACGGCAGCAATAACGTGTCATAGCAGCAAACCTACGTAGCATACAGCTTACGCGGCATAAACAACCGGTGTTGCCAAGAAGATTTGTTTTGCGTTGAAGAAACCCCAGCGTTGCCAGACAGTTAATTATTTTTTTTTTGAGAACCTGGGCTTGCTTCTTTTTGCTACGCATATTACATTTATATGGTCTTTTTCTCTTTATTATTAAAGAAAAATTTTATTTTAAATATGAAAGAAATTCAACAAATAAATTTTCATATTTTGCTATCTGTCTGCATTGGTGATAAAGCTACAATGCCAAAAGCAAAAGCAATTGCAAAAATTTCGGATATCACACAAAAAAAACCTCTAAACGAGATAAAACTGTAGTGACGAAAGCATAATCTAGCCCGAAAAATTATGTTATCCAATTTGGTGACGAACGAAATTAAAAAAATACGCATAAAAATTTTAAAACATCTCAAATTTGTCATGCCGTCAGAGAAAAAGCAAGAACTTTTTATTTGAATGATGATATAAGCAACCAAATGCAAGGAAGGAAAGACACAAGAGCGTAAAAATTGTTTAGTTTTGTATGATGTAACGACCGTTACCTTTTTAAAACATTTTTTTTTTTGGTAACTAATTTTCTTTAGTTTGAAAATAAACTCATTCCTTAAACAAAACATTTCAAAGAATTTAATCAGATTTTTTTATCTATCACAATCTCTGCAAAATTTTACAAAACATACAAAAAAAAAAATATATATGTTTGTTCACGAAAGTCAAAAAGGGCTCATTTATAAGGTAACGACCGTTACTTTTTAATGGTCAAAAAAAGTATTGTAATTTGATTTTTATGAATCCATTCGGTTGCTACTGATGCTTGAACTTTCGTAGCTGTAAAATTAGGCAATCCTCGTGGTTAGAATTTTATTCAAAAAATTTCCGAAAATAGGTGACGACCGTTATTTTGGAAACACCCAAATACAAATATTAATTATAAAAAAAAATGGACAATCGGCATTGCTTCTTCAACTGTTTAATCCATCTTGCAGACGGAGTGTGGGTGTTATTATGTTGAAATGTCCATCAAAGCCGGTCAAATAATTCGGAAAGTTGGGAAAAGCTTTTCTATATTTCACTTTTGTAAACATTTTCTTTTATTTCTGAAAAAACGAACTGACATTTCTTCTTAGAATTCATCGTAGATTGAGAATTTCACAACGGCTTTGTGCGTTTTTTTGACTTCATACAAATTGTACCACTCTAATGTATGGTATGTATGATTTACATATCACACAAAAAAAACATCTACACGAGGTAAAAGTCTAGTGACGAACGCATATTCTAGCCGCAAAATTTCTGATATCCCATTTTGTGACGAACGAAATTAAGTTTAATATAAAAATCTATATATATAAAGTTGCTTGACCTTATTCACTTATTTAGCATTGCACAGACCAAACGGCTCAAGATACAAGTTTGAAATTTTAACACAACACAGATATAAGAAATTCATCGACGTTTAAGACGCCAATTTTTAAAATTCGAAGTGCAAGTGCTTCAAAATCGAGGTCAAAGCTCGCGTTTATTTTGATTTACATATAGCAGTGTTTGGTCAGCCGGCGGGCTTAGAGCTTAGGTAGTGTAGCAGATGGTGTCGTAGACTCACACGCATATGATCGCGAGTTTGAACCCAGCCCAAACAAGAATCTATTTTTAATTTATTGATATTAACATTTTTTTTTAAATTATACGATATTTTACATTTTGGTCAAAATGTGGTTACTATCACTGCGAACGGCAGTTCGCTCTAGTGACGAAAGCAGCACGAAGGGTGCTAGCAATATATACAGCTAATTTGGAAAATTTGCTACGACTGTCCGATCAGATCGAGTTATATACCGATCGAAAGGTTTAGACCTAACGTACAAAATGGCGTACTTTTGCTAGCACACCTGGTTCATGAGATAAGGGGGTGTAAGTGGGAGGAAAAAAATTTAAATAATTGCAGCTAATGGTGTCGTTGGGGCTTTTTGTTAAAAAAATTTTCTTTTATAAAAATTCTTATCAAAAATACGCGTCGATTGATACCCCGATCACCCAAATCCGATAACTGGAATTTTTAGTGGACTTCTCAAAATGAGATGAAAAGTCAGTTTGTTTGTCGGTTTGTTTGTCTGCATGAACGCGCTAAAGAAGCGAAAATGTAATGATGTGGATTAATTTCTATTCGAAAATCTAGAAATGTTTGTTCTACGATTTTTTGAATTTCCCGCTAGTTTAGCGGGAAAACGCTATTTCCCGCAGTTTCCAAACCGTAAAGGCTACAGATATGTTCTATATATCGTTGGAAAGAAAAAAAGTTAAAAGGTACGCCTAAAAGCCTTTAAAAATACACCCCCATATTTCGTGAACCAGGTGAGTTAGAAAAAGTTCTAGTATGCCGTTTTGTAAGTTAGGACTAAACCTTTCGATCGGTATATAGCTCGATCTGATCGAAAAGTCATTGCAAATTTTACAAATTAGCTGTATATATTGCTTGTCGCCTTTCGCACCCTTCGTTCTGTTTTCGTTGCTAGAGCGAACTGTCGTCCGCAGTGAAAAACCTATCACAACTCTACATACTATATATTTTGCTTTTTCTACTCTTTAAATATCTGAAGTTGGCCACATAATGCGAATATTCTTATCTATTATAATTGATAATTGGTTCAACATAAGGAAATATATATGTTGACAAGAATGAAAAACTTATGGGTTAATCCGAAAATTTGTAAACCAAGGGCAGAAATTTAAATTTGTCCAAATTGGAAATGTTGGTTAACGAAATAATAGGATACCTCTTCAAACTTCAAAATATATAAGCAACATTGTTCTACGGTGGTTTGTTTTCCTTGGCAGAGGCAAACCTACACAAACCTTTTGCTTTAATTCTTTATTGTAAAAAAAGGGTAATTTTAGTGGTAAAAATAGTGGGCAGAAAAGTCGTTTTAGTTTTTTGAACTTAGCATATCTTTAAATTTTCTTCTAGTACTGCTGGAAGTGTTCGCTGAATTGAAACAGTGAATTCCCCAACGCTAGGTAATGCAAATTTATAACGAAATTAATGCAGCGTCGATTTGATCGGTAGAATAAGAAACAAATCATTCGTGCACTTCACTACTTTGCAAATTATAATTCCTTAGCTTTTCAGAAATAATTCCAATAATCTAAGAAATTTCATGCACCTAAAAAAATTCGGTGATAATAATCTGCATATAAGCCTTAACTATTATAGGAATACTAGGGGGCTCCGCCCCCCTGCTCGCTCGCTCACCAACCCCCGGCTTGCTTCGCTCGCGAAATTGAAATGTGAAAAAAAAGAGCACTTCTAAAATTTTTCTTGTATTAACTTCTATTACGCAAAAATAAATTACTCAATAATTAGGACAATCCGATATTTCGGACACTCAATTTTAATCTGTAAAATATAATGTAACCCCGGCACCACACAAATTTTTTGGTCACGTTAATGTGTTTGTATATAAGAAAACAATAACACTAGGCAACAGCCCAATTCTGAATTGGACCAAACCGACTTTTTTGGATAGATTTGGGCCCCAAACACCGAAAATATATTTTTTTTTTTTCTATGGCAGAATTTTTTTTTTAGAATTTTTTGAAATTTGGCTGTTTTTTTAATGCTTTTTTTTTTAGAGGTACGCCCACTTTTGTCATCAAATATACCCGAATGTCAAAACCGATATTCAAAAGCTTTACTTTTCCTGAAAGCTAATGAATATACCTATAATTCATCTATACACAGTCTAAGATTAAAGTTAGTAGTTTAAGAGCTATTAATTTTCAAGTTTAATATAAAACAAGTGGGAAAGGCTATAGTCGAGTCCCGACCATAGGAAACCCGTTACTTATTTCAATACATATAAAAGTAGTTTAAAGAAATTACTTGTTTTGCTTAGAAAACTTTAATTCGCCATTACTGCCATTCTACTTGTCCGATCTTGATCCGATTCAGTGCGATAATAGATAATACTCATAGATAACGTTAATTGCCACAAAAAATGAATTTTCTTAAAAACTGTAGGTTTTGTGGTTTTTCCGCGATTTGCAGGGGCGTAAGGGGCCGTGGCTTAAATTTGAAACAAACTTGGTCTGCGTGGGGTCCATCTCTTATAGTCTCTGAGATCCTTGTGTTTGTACAGACGGACGACCGTTTTTTCGAGAATTACGGGCGTGGAAGGAGGAGGGTCAAAAATTTAAAACAAACTTGACCTGCTACAACGCCTTTGTGATATGCGTGTGAAAGTTTGGTTACTCTATATCTTATGGTCTCTGAGATCTAGGCGCTCACACAGACGGACGGCCGGACAGACGGACATGGCTATATCGACTCTGCTGTTGATGCTGATCAAGAATATATATACTTTATTTGGTCGGATATGCCTCCTTCTCCCTATTACATACATTTCAACGAACACAATATACCCTTATATATATAATATACTTATTTTTTATAAGTAACGGGTATAAAAATTAAATAAATATAAAAAACAATACCTTTTTAATTATAAAGAAAAATAGGATTCTCCGCCCACCGCTCGCTTCGTTTGAGTTGCTACAGTCGAGCATACTTGACTGTCGGAGACCTCGTACTTACTATAGAAAATACAGTTTTTCATACTAAGACTTGATTTTCGTCCGATCGGTCCTATGACAGCTATATGATATAGTAGTCCGATTTGAGCCACTTTGGGTCAGGATCTATAAATTTAACTTAAATGTATATTCTGTAAGTTTGGTTACGATATCCCATAAAACAGAAAAGTTTTTCATACTAAGACTTAATATTTTACCGATCGGTCCTATGAGAGCTATATGATATAGTGGTCCGATTTCAACCAAAGTCTGGATATATTAAACTAAGTTAAATGCATATTTTATCAGTTTGATTGAGATATCTCGTAAAATCAAAAAGTTTTTCGTACTAAAACGTAATTTTCAACCGATACAAAAATGCCTATATTCAGTTAATAGGTAATATCTTCGAAACACCTCGACCAATATTTATGTTTCATATACAAAAAAACGAGAAACTTTACGTTTTACAACATATTGAAAATAAATAACAAATCGTTTGTTGTGTGCCGTTGTGTCATAATTCGCCAAAAAGTCAGCTAAAACACCTTATTTCACCTGTAAATTGTTACCTGAGTACTTAATAAAAAAAGTTTAAAGGTACGACTAAAAGCCTTTAAACTCACCTTTCCAATGATGTATAGGACATATCTAGCTTCTATGGTTTTTAATTTTAGCGGAAAATAGCGTTTCCCGCTAAATTAGCGGGAAATTCAAAAAGTTGTAGAACAAGCATTTCTAGATTTTTGAAGAGGAATAAATCCCCATCATAAAATCTAATCTTTTTTATCGCTTTGATACGGACAAACAAACAAACTGACTTTTCATCTCATTATCTTCTGAACCAGTTGTCGGATTTGGGTGATCAAGGTATCAATCGACGCGTTTTTTTGATAAGAATTTTACAAAAAGGCTCCAACGGCCCCATTGCTGCAATCTTTTAAATTTTTCCCCTCCCACTTACACCCCCTTATCGCACGAACCAGGTGGGCTAGCAAAAGTTTTAGTACGCTATTTTGTAAGTTAGGCCCAAACCTTTCGATCGGTATATAACTCGATCGGATCGGACTTTCGTAGAAAATTTTCCAAATTTGCTGTATATATTGCTAGTCGCCTTTCGCACCCTTCGTGCTGCTTTTGTCAGCGCGAACTGCCGTCCTCAGTGAAAGTAGCAAAAATATGTGCAATATAAGGCATTACAACTGCAGTTTCTGTCATTTAAGAGCAAAGGGTCGGTTTTTAGACCCCGTACTTATTTAACATTGGGTTTATTCGGCTGGTTTTTAAATCAGTAATACCTTCATTACTTCTGATGGATTTGTAATCAGTACCTGCTAAGTCTTATTTATTATCAGTTATCGGCTTTTAGAGAAGAATTAAAAAATTTTTTGTTGTTGGAAATTTCCTTCTGAATGCAATAAGTAGCACTAAATTTATATAATATAACATGTAACAATAATTGTATGCACGCTGCTAGATTTGGAAGAAAAGTTCAATATTTGGCGTGCAAAAGCGAATCTGTGAGTTTGGTTAAGAAACTGCAAAAATTAAAAAAGTGTTTCATATTAAAGGTAAATTTGAAGCCGACGTTCATATGGCAGCTATAATATTTAGTCATCCGATTTAGACTTAATTTGAACAGGGTGTAACATTTAGTAAAAAAGACATATTATGTGAGTTTAGTTGAGAAAGATCAAAAAACAAAAATAATAAAGTTAATTTCCATCCAATGGTTCCAATGGAAGGTATATGATATAGTAACCCGATGTTGACCAAACTGGGTCAGGGTGTAACAGTCTCAAATACACAATCTGTGAGTTTGGTTGAGATAACTTAAAAAACCGAAAAGTTTTCCGTACTAAAGGTGAATCAGAACCCGATTTTTCCTATTACAGCTATATGATATAGTAACCACATTTTGACCAAAATGTAAAATATCGTGTAATTAAAAAAAAAATTTTAATAAAAGTAAATTAAACAAGGGGGCTCCGCCCCCTGCTCGCTTCGCTCGCCTACCCCCGGCTCGCTTCGCTCGCGATGAGGTCTGGTATGTCTACAGTCGAGCGCACTCGACAGTAACTTGCTCGGCACCCAAACGTTCGCAACCGACTAATTCAATTTCAATGAAATATTGTCGACATAAAATTCTACAGACTATAGCCCACAGTTAGGGGTGCTAGTCTGTGCAGAACTGGTATTAATACTAACTATAATACAATACGTGAATAATAAAATACAGATTTTTTTTATTAAATAATTAATTAGAAGTATAAATAAAATAGCCAATAAAGTAAGTCACCTCTCGAATTAGCTACCGATTAAAATAATTGAATTCGCGCTAAATACAAGTAACAATAAACTGATTATTATTCAATGCACTTGTAAAATAACACAGTACTAACACGCCTACAGGAAATTAGGGTCCTTATTGACAGATATCAGCAATGAAAATTGCTTTTCGAAACACTTTTTATCACAAATCACAGAAAGATACAGTACGCACTCAAAGCAATCGATCGAATTAATGTAGAGTAAGCTAGTGTGAGTGAGCTTTGCATGCTTTGCACTATTTCCCTCTTTTCTTAGAACACACGATAATAAGGGAACATAAATGAAACAAAAGAAAAATGCAAAACAGACACAATAAAAATAGCATGGTTTGGTTTATTTTGGCGGTAGAAATATCGTGACGGTGGCTGAGATGGATGATCTTTGCCTTGTGACGAAATTGTAGCGGTTCAAATCCCGGTGCGGTCACAATTCCTTTTGTTCATTTAAATAAAATTTGGCCTTATGGCGTTTATTTTGTGTTTCCATACATTTAGTTACTCTCTTCACAAAATTAAAGAAAAATTCAAGTTGTTAAAAAAGTACAAATTGTTAAAATAGCACGAATTGTAAAAAAGAAAATAGTTGCCAAAAAAAGAAAATAGTTGACAAAAAAAAAAAAAAAATGTTGCACACTGGCAAGATTTGAAACGGGAATCGAACCCGCGACTCATCGCCTCAAAATACACTGCTCTACCGTCAGAGCCATCGCAGCATCATATTTTCGGGTGGCAATATCAATGTATATCATTTTTTTTCGTTGTCCGTTTTGCACGTTTCTTTTGTTTCAATTATGTCTCGCGCGTTAGAAGAGAAGCGCTACATACACACATACATACATGTGCAAATAAAGCTATTTATAGAACCAAATTCGTTGTGCTGCTAATTCATGGTACTGATTGCAAAATGTGCATCACATAAAACTATTGATTAAGTATGTAAAGTATTCATTTAAAAAGTATGTAATTATTAATAAGTATGTAAATAATTTAATGTAATGAACAAAAAAAATTATGATACAAATTTTGTTCAAAACAAAGGGCCGTTTTGAACCCGAGTCCAATGTACCCACAAATCGCATGCATTGCTGCAAGTTTTGTACCAAAATCTGGCCACTGCACGTACGCATGAGAAATGAAAAGATATTAATTAATATCTTCTGTATTTGTTATCCGATTGCAATGCAGTTTTCAGGGTGCATTATTAAAATTGTGTTTAGTGTGTGTGCAGATTTTGACATCTGTACCTTTTAAATTGGGTAGTATTTGGATATTTTAGTTTTTTTGTCGATTACAGGATAATTGGAGTGACCAACATAGGAGTATTGTCACCAAATTTGGTATCTCTATCTCTTATAGTCTCTGAGATCCAGGTGATTATATTTTCGCCATATATCATATTTCCTCAAATATATTCTTTGTTTATTAACCGATCTCGATGAAAATTTCAGCACACCTCAGGACTGGACCCCCTATCCCGTGTGCCAAGTCTCAAGGCTGTGGCTTTAAAAGTGCTCTTGTTATACGATTTTATATCATTTACGTGGGCGGGGCCAAATTTGAAAACAAACTTGATATAGATCAACATCATAGGAGTATTGTCACCAAATTTGGTTGCTCTTACTTTTATAGTCGCGGAGATATATGTGCTCAAAATTCTGTACCATAATTGACACGAATCTAATAGGCTCTAGTACCCTTTTTTGGGTACCGAGCTAAAAATAATAATAAATTATTGTTTGGGCTGGATTCGAACTCGCGATCATATGCGTGTGAGTCTACGACACCATCTGCTGCACTACCTAAGCTCTAAGCCCGCCGGCTGACCAAACACTGCTATATCTAAATCAAAATAAACGCAAACTTTGATCTCGATTTTGACTCACTTGCACTTCGAAATACTTGCTCTTCGATTAAATACAAAAAAAAAAGGGGGTTCGGCCCCTGCTCGCTTCGCTCGCCTACGCCGGCTCGCTTCGCTCGCGCTGAGGTGCGGCTACAGTCGAGCACGCTCGACAGTAGGATACCCTGAGCCCAGGTACTCTTTTATAAAAGTTGATTTCCGACCACTTGTTCCTTTGGCAGCTATTTGATCTATAGAACCGAATTGAACCAAATTTGGTCAGAGTGTACAAAACCAACTTAAGTCCATATACCAGCAGTTTGGTTAAGATATCTAAAAAAACAAAGACTTTTTCATACTAAAAGTTGATTTTGGTCGATTGGTCCTATGACAGATATATAATATAAATGACCGATTTGAATGAACTTCGGTCAGGATGGACAAAACCAAGTTAAGTGCCTATTTTATCAGTTTGGTTAAGATATCATAGAAAACAAAAAACTTTTTCGTACTAAGAATTAATTTTCGATTAAGCGTCTCTATCGCTATATGATGTAAGAGAACCGATTTTACCCAAATTTCGTCAGGATGCATAGTACCAGCCCAGATGCATATTCTTTTAGTTTGGTTCTGATATCTCAACAAACAAAAAACATTTTCATACTAAAACTTAATTTTCGATGTATCGTTCCTATGGCAGCTATATGATATAGTAGTTCGATCCAAAAATAAAAACAAACTTGATCTGCCTAAGGTATCCAAGAACCTATATACCAAGTTTGAAGTCTCTAGCTCTTATGAAATGGACGCGTTCAAACAGACGGACGGACGGACAGACAGACGGACAGGGCTGGATCGACTCGGCTGTTGATCCTGAGCAAGAATATATATAATATCTTCTGCCTGTTACATACATTCTGCCAAACGCATTATACCCTTTTTTTTGCCAATTTTCAATGTGCTCAGGGTATAAATATTAAAATGCATTTCTTATCGTGATTTGGTTTGGTGAATTAGTTGGTGATTGGTATGTTGTGAATAGTGTTCAATTCTCTGGTCACTCGTATGTTGTGGTTAGTGTAGTGTATGTATGTAGTGGTTACTGGAGGCTGATGAATTAACTGGTGATCGGTAATGCAATAGGTGTCGAGTGGTTACCGCCCATGACATTCCCATGTTTAATTCACTATTTTTTTGTATGGGCGGTAATTGGTTCGGTAACCAATGGTAGTGAATTGTAATTGGTGAGCTCACCAATCTTTCACCAACGAGCTCTACTAGAAAATTGTTTCATTCCTTCTATTTAAGATTAAAATCATATTTAAGAGTTATCTGAAACATATACAAAATTTGAACTAAAAATGGGTACATTGTGTGTAACGTCCGTAATGGAAAATTGGGTATTTTAAACTAAACAGTATGAATTTTAATAATTTAGCTTTCTTAACTAGCTTTATAAACAGAGTTTTTTATGCACTTTAATCTGATGAACAAAAATAAATAAATAAATAAACAATAATAAATCAAACTTTTTTTATTAAATATTAATAGCAAAATGTGTACATCCGTAACGGCATAAAATTTGGTGTTTTAATGGATTTTTACCTACAAAATCAAAATCTGGGCTAAAAATTACTCTAGGTTGCCGAGAATCCGAAAAATTTCATTCATTAAAGCTATTTTTTATCGGTCTCAGCTTTTTGTTTCTCGCTTTTTCTCGGCAAGCGTTTCTTTAATTTACTTTACTAAAAGCTATGTAAAGACTTCATCCGACAAAATTTAAAAAAAGTGGATAAATGTAAAAAATATTCCAGGCATTTAATCTTATCATTATTTTTCTGGCAATGATAATTCTATAAAAGAACCTTGTACAGCTGGTTTAATTAACTAAAAGATACAATGTAAAAAAAGTTTAGTAAATAAATATAAGCTAATATAAGAAAAGTGAAATATTGTAAAATAAATAAATTGCTAGATTTGGAAAAAAGTAGAAATTGCAAAAAAAAAATTTTAAAGGTTCTGTAAAGAAGCTGATTTACATTAAAAAACAAGGGGGCTCCGCCCCCGGCTCGCTTCGCTCGCGGTGAGGTGCGGCTACAGTCGAGCACGCTCGACAGTAGGATACCCTGAGCCCAGGTACTCTTTTATAAATGTTGGTTTTTTGACCAATTATTCCAATGGCAGCTATATGATATATGGAACCGATCTGAACCAAATCTGGTCAGAATGTACAAAACCAACATAAATGCATATTCTATCAGTTTGGTTAAGATATCTCAAAAAACAAAAAACTTTTTCATACTAAAACTTGATTTTCGGCAGAGCGTCTGTATGACAGCTATATGATATAGTGGGCCGATTTGGACCAAACTTGGTCAGGATGTATAATACCGCCCAAAATATATATCGTGTGAGATTGGTTAAGATATCTCAAAAATTAAAGAAGCTTTTCATACAAAAACTTCATTTTCGATGTATCGTTCCTATGGCAGCTATATGATATAGTTGTCCGATCCAAAAATAAAAACAAACTTGATCTGCGTACGGTATCCAGGAACCTACATACCAAGTTTGAAGTCTCTAGCTCTTATGGTTTCTGAGATCGACGCGTTCAAACAGACGGACAGATGGACAGACAGACAGACGGACATGGCTCAATCGACTCGACTGTTGATCCTGATAAAGAATATATATACTTTTTGGGGTCTGCCACGCCCCCTTCTGCCTGTTACATACATTCTGCCAAATGCATTATACCCTTTTTTGCCCATTTTTAATGGGCTCAGGGTATAATAATGTTCTTTAAATTAATAATTGCTTTGTCAATTTAATATTATAAAAGCTAAATAAACCGAGTTGTTTGTAAATTGTTAATAAATACCGCATTTAGCATGTTTATCGATCCATCGCTTTGAATTCCACACTCTCAACAGCAGCAAAGCAGCCAGCAACAAAAACAACAACAACAGTAACAGCAAAAGAAACAGAAAGAAATGCAGTTGAAGAAGCAACCAAATAACTCAAATATTATGAAAAACTTTTTTTAAAGTTATCTCAACCAGGCTCACAGATTTGCTTTTGCACGCCAAGTTTTAAATTTTTCTTCCAAACCTAGATTTTTTTTCCGCCAAATCAGGTTTATTTAAGTTATCTTTACAAAACTCAAAAGAAATAAAAATCATTTATAATTATTATTTTTAAGTTTTGTTTGTTTTTTCAATATAATGATAGTAATTTATATAATATAACATTTTTTGAAAGAGAAACGAATAATTATATTGGATTGGACTCTGGGAAATCTAGCTGGAAAATTCTAGATTTGGCAGAAAAATTTGAGACTTGGCGTGCAATAGCGAATCTGAGTCTTTGGTTGAGATACCTTAAAAAACATAAATGATTTTCATACTAAAGCTTAATGTGAACCCGATTGTTCCTTTGTCAGCTATATTATATAGAAACTTGGTTTTGACCAAATTGTAAAAAATCTTTAAATTAAAAAATATTAATAAAATTTAATAAAAAAAATATAAAAAAAATGTTCCCTGGTGATGGAGATGAACCCGCGCTTCCCAGCAGTTGGGTGGGTCTAACACAACATCCTCTGCAAAATGTATATCTTTGTTTTGTCAACTCGATCTAAAAACAAGGGGGCTCCGCCCCCTACTCGCTTCGCTCGCCTACCCCCGGCTCGCTTCGCTCGCGGTGAGGTGCGGCTACAGTCGAGCACGCTCGACAGTAGGATACCCTGAGCCCAAGTACTCTTTTATAAATGTTGATTTTCGACCAATTATTCCAATGGCAGCTATATGATATATGGAACCAATCTGAACCAAATCTGGTCAGAATGTACAAAACCAACATAAATGCATATTCTATCAGTTTGGTTAAGATATCTCAAAAAACAAAAAACTTTTTCATACTAAAGCTTGATTTTCGGCAGAGCGTCTGTATGACAGCTATATGATATAGTGGGCCGATTTGGACCAAACTTGGTCAGGATGCATAATTCCAGCCCAGATACATATTTTATCAGTTTGGTTACGATATCTCAAAAAACAAAAAACTTTTTCATACTAAAACTTGATTTTCGGCAGAGCGACTGTATGACAGCTATATGATATAGTGGGCCGATTTGGACCAAATTTGGTCAGGATGTATAATACCACCTCAAATATATATCGCGTGAGATTGGTGAAGATATCTCGAAAATTAAAGAAGCTTTTCATACAGAAACTTCATTTTTGATGTATCGTTCCTATGGCAGCTATATGATATAGTTGTCCGATAGAAAAATAAAAACAAACTTGATCTGCGTACGGTATCCAGGAACCTACATACCAAGTTTGAAGTCTCTAGCTCTTATGGTTTCTGAGATCGACGCGTTCAAACAGACGGACAGACAGACGGACAGACGGACAGACAGACGGACAGACAGACGGACATGGCTCAATCGACTCGACTGTTGATCCTGATCAAGAATATATATACTTTTGGGGGTCTGCCACGCCCCCTTCTGCCTGTTACATACATTCTGCCAAATGCATTATACCCTTTTTTGCCCATTTTTAATGGGCTCAGGGTATAAAAAAAAGCCATGATCAACCAAGATTCGAACCCGGAGCCACAACTTCTAAGTTTAACAGACTATCCTCTGCACCACTTTGCCACTGCTTGATATTACTGGCCAAACTCTAGTACGCTACAAAATAGAAAATATATATATAGATCAGCGGTGGGCAAGCCCTTGTTCACGCTGCTCAAAACGGAAAATTGGCTTGCCAGTGATTTTTGACAATACAACAACAACTTTTGACGCTACGCGCAAATTTTGTATGACCCCCAATAAAACAAAACAACAAACACACAGCAATTGCTCGAGTTTCGGCTGCAACGCGAACCGTCAAAAAATTGTTCATTATGCTAAGATTTATGACTTCAGTACCGTTTTGTACACTGTGTTTTGATGCGTTTTGATTTTTACCACATAATAAGCGTTCGACTTACAAAATAAAATTAATTAGAATTTCTTTTAGTGTATAATTGTTTTGGCTCATCAAAACCAACAACAACCACATAGATCTTTCTTCGCGGCGCACAGAGTAAAAAATGTGTTCCTTTTGCTTTAATTTATGACTTCAGAAGTTGTGTTTGTTGTAGATGTTGTTGTAGTGCTCACGATCGCAAATTCTGTGCCCATCGTTGATATAGACTATTAAAAAAAAAGTATTATTAGCTTGGGCTGATCTGGAAGTTCTTGAACCCGTGATGCCTTGCTCGTGAGTCTAACAGACCATCCTCTGCACCATATGCCACTGGATGGCTCGCCTGACCAAACTCTACTACACTGCAAACCAGGGAATCAAACCGAATCAAATATCGGTTCCGGTTTCGGTACCGGTACGTCCCAAAACAACTATTTCGGTAAACGGTTCTATTTCGGTTTTTTCCTTTCGGTTCCGGTATCAGTACCGGTGCGTACCGGTACAGCAATTAAATTAAAAAAAAATAAATAAATGTTATAAAACAAAAATATATTAACAGACTTCTACATACACACGCACTATATGTTTGTATTCTATCGAGATAAACCTAACCTAAATTTAAAGTTATTTAAAGTTTATTTTAAAATGATATACATACAGAAAAACTAAAATTTTTTCGAAAAGTGTACCGAAAGCGTACCGGTACAAACGTTTCGGTTTTCGGTTCTTATAAACAAATTTATTTCGGTTACGGTTCCGGTTCCGGTACTCAGAACGAAACGGTTAATTTCGGTTAACGGTTCCGGTACCGGTTTCGGTATTATTCCCTGCTGCAAACACATGTAAACAGCAAATACATGAGAACTTTGACCTTGAATTTAACACCCTTTCTGGTCGATTTTAGAAAAATCCCGCCTTATCTCCCGATAAAATTATCTTAAGAATATTGTGGCCAAGTTTGAAGGTCGTACGATAAACCGTTTGGCCTGTACAATGCTAAATCAGTTAGACAAGAACTTTATATATATAGATAATATGAATATGATACTTCATTAAAGTATGTTGCAGATTTAAATCAAAATCGTGTATACTTAATTGATATGCATGTATGAAATTTTCCTTAAATAGGCATTATTTCACTCAACCTGATTATATAAATCATAACCGTGGGTGTTAAAAGCTTTCAGTTAGTATGAAAGCAAGTGAAGACTAATTACAGAAATTATTGTGCTATAGTCTTAAGCTCTGAGCGTCCGTCGAACTGCTCCTCATTGCAGGAATGCAAGAACTAGTTGAGAATTCTATTCAAGCAAACGCAAAAATAATATAAGAATTAATGAACTCAATTCAATATTTGACGAACTTGATCTGTTAGCCGAGCCAAGTCCCGAGTATTAAGAATTTTCGTACTCATTTCTAGTAATTTAGGAGTTTTACTTGATTCAAGATGCTTTGATTTTATATCAAGAATGTTAATACTTGGTTAAAGAATTTTTATACTTATTTTCAGTAATTCGTACTTAAATTTAGTAGTAGTAGTAGTAGTAGGGGGTTTTTTGGCTTATTATTGGCATGACAAGGCGCCGTTAGTCTAAAGCACTATTAGCTTTTTACAAAATTTCTAAATAGTATGTTATCAACATTTTAGCAATTTAAATATATATTGGGTATTATTTATCAAACTGTTTCATTATTTTTAAATACAAAGCTTTCTTGTTTTGAGGCCGAAGTTAGTTAGAAGAGTTCCTGCATTATTTGAGCTCTGTAATGCAACGCGCGTTTTACGTACAATGCGAGCGCTCTTCAATTTTGCTCATTGAGCCACGAAAGGCATTCTTACGCATTGTATGTCCTTTGGTAACGCAGGTGTAGCATTTCCGATCGCAATCTAAAGATGTGTGAAATGGAATCCCTTCCCATATCGTCACAGAAGTAATTGCTTTCTCCCATATTATAGTTGACTCTGCTGTATAGTTGCCTCGTAGTACTTTGCATGGCTTGAGCCTCCAGTTTTCTCTTATAGCACCATCAATTCGTTGTATTAGTTGTGTAAACTGCATATAGCCCAATAGTTTTGATTGCGAAAGTCGATAGTGACACCATACTCATCAGCCATTTCTTGCCACCTTTGGAAACATTGCGTTTTGGACTCGAGCAGATGCTGAGCTATCAATTTAAGGTAACTGTGATCCGCCATTCCGAGAGCTTTACGAATGTACGCAAAGTGAAGTTGGAGTGTTGATATATATAATGGGGATAGGCCAGTTTCGAGATGTAACGCATTGTTCGGTGTGTTTTGTGGTAGATAGAAGATCCGTTTAATGAAGAACCGTAGACTTTTTTCGACATTCTTATATTTATCGCATCCCCATATTTGTGCCGCAAAGCATGTAATCGCTTTTGCAGTTGCCTGATATAATTTGTACTTGGTACTAGGAAGTACATTCTTTCTCTTGTATATTGAGTTCCATGTGCTGCCTATTGCGATGCGAGTATCTTTCAGTTTAGTTTCAACGTGTTTGGTAAACTTCATATTATTCGTGAGGGTGATACCTAGGTATTTGTACTCCTTTACAATTTCAAGCTGCGGTCCGGCGATGTTCCATTTTTCGATGCGCGATAGCCTACCTCAGCTGTTTCTCACCACAAGAACTTTGGATTTTTCGCTGTTAATAAATAGGCTCCAGTTTGCGCACTACTGTGTTACCGCATCTTTCATTTCTTGCAGAAGCTCGGGGGTCTCTGCCATGATTACCGTGTTATCTGCATACATGAGCACCTTGAACTGGAGTATGCCTAGTCGTACCCCTCCGGGTAACTCAGCTGCGATATCATCGACGAATAGGGCAAATAGAAAAAGGCTAAGTCGACATCCCTGTTTGACGCCTTTGTTTGTCCCGAATTCTTCTGAGAGTGAATGACCATCCCATACAGTCGTAGTATTGTTACTATAGAGGCCTCGTAATATGTCGATCATTTTTGTAGAGATCCCTGTAATTGTTCAGCTTGTACAGTAGTTTTATTCTGTCGATCGTATCAAACGCTGCTCTAAAGTCAATGAAGAAGAGATACATTTTTTTGGATTTTGAGTAGGAAATCCTTCGCTAGAGTGGTGAGTACAAAGATGCTATCTGTCGTCGAATAACCCTCCCTGAAGCCCATCTGATTCTCACTCAAAATGTGGTTTCTATTCTCAAAGCATGTAAGTCGCTTGGGTAGTACCGCAGCAAACAGTTTCATTGTCGAATTTAAATGAAATAAATAAATAAAATAGTTTCTCACATCTTTTGGGTTGCCCTTCTTATGTATGGGATATATAATATTTGTTTGGAAGCTGGTTGGGACCCGAACATTGTCATAAATCGTGTTAAATGTCTCTGTGAGGTGTTGGACAAATAGCGGAGAAGCATTGACAAGGAACTCTGCTGGTACTCGATCGATGCCAGGTGCTTTATTCCGTTTGCACTTGAGAAAGGCATTGTCGATCTCTTCATGTGATATTGTACAATCAAGCTCTTCGACAGCAATAAACGGCCATGCGAAACTTACCGCCCTAGGAATTTAATCAGTGTGCAGGAGGCTATAAAAGTGTTGTGCCAGTTCCGACGGATTAACTTCAATACTTTTTCTGACGACTGGTCCGTTCAGCTTTCTCACTAGGTCCCAGAAAGCTTTGCTATCCTTTATTTGTCCTATCGATATTTCCAGGTCCAGATAGTACTTGTTCCGCTTCTCACTGCAATGCCACTTATAGTGAGCGATCTGACTCTGGTAGGTTCGCTTATCTGTTGGTGAATTTGTGCGTATCACATAACTTAGTGTCTCAATAGCGATCCGTCTCAGTTTATCGCATTCCGCGTCGTACCACACTTGTTTCCCAAACTGCGTTCTCGAGCTTTGCATGATGCTTGCTGCTCTTGTAATGCAGTTGATAAGAGTATCTATATCCGATATTTGTTGCGTGAGCGATAGTCTTGTTAGTTCCTGGTCTAGTCATATTGAGTACGCTTGCGCTCGGCTCGAAATCCACCTTAATTTTGGAAGTAGCTCGCGTTGGCATTCGGATGTTCTTGGTATGCATGTCCACTCTATATTCACTGTTAAAGGCATGTGATCGGAAAAAGTATCACTTCTGATTCGCAGATCCACAGCATGCTTGTGCCATTGGTTCTGAATAAGACAGTAGTCTATTGTTGACGATGCTTGTCCCCTCAGGAAAGTTATGCCTCCATCAGCGTCACTCCTGTAGATTCCGTTTAGGACTGTCAGGCGCCAGTCCTCGCATAATTCAATATTTTTCTGCCTTTGCTATCCATCACGTTGTCCTTCGCAATATTCCAGTTATTTCTATCTAACTGTGGGCTCCGTTGTCTCGCTTTGCATTGACCCTATCCTGGCATTTAGATCGCCGATCACCATTACATTGTTAACTGTTTGCTGGCTCAGCATATTGTAGAGTCTGTTATAATCCGACGTCCAGTTGTTGCAATTTAGGTACGTTGGTATGATAAGAAGCTTATCATCGCTAATGTCCATTTCAATAGCTGTATTGTCGCCTATGTCCATATATTGGCACCGGCTCAGCATGTGTTTTTTTATTCCAAAAAGTAGCCCTCCGCTTGCCCTTCCTCTATTTGCCGCTCTGGTTGCCATCTGCCAGTAGAGGGTGAGATCAGCGCAGTATGATTCATAACGGGTTGCATCCTTCTCGACAAATGTTTCGTGGAGCAGTATAATGTTTGTTCATTGATCAGATCAAAGAACTTTTTATGAATAACTTTACTGCCCAGCCCTGCTATATTGTAGGATAGAATGCTTAGTTTCGAAATGCTTATACTGCAGTGTTGGACTGTATTTCTTATATTTTGTGGAGTGATTTTTAAAAGGAACATTTGTTTTATTATTTCTAAGGTTTCTTAATATACATTTGCTTTTATAATTTCTTATTGGTTTTTTGAACGCAGATTTTCTAGGAGCTTGGAGTAGTATGTGATGCTGTCTCCGTTAATTGTTGGGTATATTCTCTGGAGAGCGACGAGCCCCTGTTCTTTGCCGCACATCAACTGGCTATTGTCGTTCCAGAAAAACCACTCATTTCCGATCCTTAATGAATCATTTTTAACTCCAATCCTGACGTCTTTATTTAAGCCAAATAAATGTCAAATAGCATTTATTATAGCAGCATGCGTTTATTTTGCTGTTTTATTTCCGACAAATTCTTTTCTATATAGATATTAGTGCCTGCCAGTTTTTTAGTGTTGCGCAAAATTTCATTAGCTCATTCGATCGACTCAATTTCCGTGATTAGATTTATGTCCGGATACCGCTCGGAAAGGATCCTGGCTGCAACGATGCGAGGCTCGCGGATACCGCTTTTTGTTTTACATACATCATCTATTGCTTCTTTTGGCTCTTTCAATTTTGTCACGTTTCTGAACACCACATTTTTCCTTTTTGACAGGCTAACAAGTCTTTTTATTTCGGCTCTGTCATGTTGGCGATCATTTTTTAGCTGATTAATTTTATGTTTCTGTTCAGAATTTTCCAATTTTATGATATCAATCTGTGCGGAAGCCTGAGCTAGCTGATTACACTAGGCAACAAATTTTAACTTTTGGGTTATTACACGAACCAAACCCACTTTTTTGGATAGATTTGGATCCAAAAACGACGAAAAACATTTTTTTTTTTCTATGGTAAAATTTTTTTTTTTAATCTTTTAAAATTTGGCTTTTTTTTCGCACTTTTTTTCAGAGGTGCGCCCACTTTTGTCATCATTTCTCGTGAATGACAAAACCGATTTTCAAAAACTTTATTTTTTCGGAAAGCCAATAAATATATCTAGAATATTTGTACAAAGTTTTAAATTTAAACTAATAGTTTAAGAGACATCAATTCTTGAATTAAGAAAATGATGAATTTTTTAAAGCTTTTTTTACTTTAAAATTCGAGGAAAAGTCGAAAAAAATTTATCACATTTTGTCTTTAATTTTATTTGCATAGCTGCATTAATCACGCGTTGTTTAAAAATCTGTGGAGAGACGGCGATATAATATTTTTTTGTGTGTAGGCATGTTTTTGTCGACTTTGATGACTTCCTTGTAGAGCGGCATGACCTTTAGCATGAACATTTTTTGTGATTTTAAAGATATCTTCCCCAATCTCACACAATATCAAATTGTTGTTATTTTACACATTTTGACCATATTTGGTTTAAATCGGTGTACTATATCATATAGCTGCCATAGGAACGATCGTTCGAAAATCAAGGTTTAGTACACAGAAAAAAAAATCCGGGATTCCGGGCTAAAATTAATCCGAGCGGTGTCAGAAGTACGGTAATCCCGGATTCTCATAAAAAAAGTATGAAATTCTTAAATCAAGCCCGATTTTTCTCAACAATATTTTCATTTTAATGGCTCTGTAATATTTATTTTCAGTTAGATTAAATAATATGGGCTTCTTTTATTTTTTAATGCCGATTTTTTAATATCGTGGCCATTTTATCTACGTATTGTCTTAATTTAGAAATTATATCCTGAATACATACTTAAAAAATTCAAGCTAAAATCAAGTTTTCTAAACTTAATTTTTAGAATGGATTTTTTTTTCTGTGTATGAAATTTTTTTTTGTTTTTTGAGATATTTTAACCAATCTGACAGAATATACATTTAAGATAGTCATCTGAACTATTAAATTTGTTTATATATATAATTTATATAATATAATTTATTATATCGTCGTTTTTCCACAGATTTTGATAAGACATATCTTTAAAGACGCGTAATTGATGCAGCTATGCAAATAAAATTAAAGACAAAATGTAATAAATTTTTTTCGACTTTTCCTCGAATTTTAAAGTAAAAAAAGCTAAAAAAGAAGCTTTAAAAAAATCATAATTTTCTTAATTCAAAAATTAATGTCTCTTAGACTACTGTCTTAAATCTAAAACTTTGTATTAATGAATTATAGGTATATTTCCGAGATAGTAAAGCTTTTGAAAATCGGGGTAATGTTGACATTCAGGGGTAATGTTGACAAAAGTGGGAGCACCTCTGAAAAAAATTACGAAAAAAAGCCAAATTTGTAAAAAACTCTAAAAAAAAAATTTCACCATAGAAAAAAAAAAAAAAAATTTCGTTGTTTTTGGCCCCAAATCTATCCGAAAAAGTGGGTTTGGTTCGTGTTATAGCCAAAAAGTTCAAATTTGTTGCCTAGTGTAATCAGTTATCATACTATTTTAAACAAACTTGAAAATTTTTGTCGTTGAAAATTCATGCAGAATGCAATAAGTAACAACAAATTTATATAATAAAACATTTTTGTAATAGAAACTAATAATCGTATGGACGCTGCTATGATTTGACAGAAATGTTTTTGGCGTGCAAAAGCGAATTTGAGAGTTTGGTTAAGAAATTACAAAAATCAAAAAGTTTTTCATATAAAAGGTTAATTTGAAACCGACGTTTATATGGCAGGAATATTATGTAGTCATCCGATGTAAACCAAATTTGAACAGGGTGTAACATTTAGTAAAAAAGACATATTCTGTGAGTTTAATTGAGATAGTTCAACAAACAAACAAAATTTTCATACTTAAAGTTAATTTCCATCCAACTGTTCCAAGCGCAGCTATTTGACGTAGTTACCCGATGTTTATAAAATTTGGTCAGGGTGTAACAGGCAGTCTGAAGTACACAATCTGTGAGTTTGGTTGATATGTCTTAAGAAACATAAACGTTTTTCATACTAAATGTTAATTTGAGCTTAAATGTACCTGGGACAGTTATATGATATAGTCATTCGATTTTGACGAAATTGTGTCAGGGTGTAGCAAATTAAAAAATAAAAACAAGTGGGAAAGGGTATAGTCGAGATTCCGACCATAGGAAACCCGTTACTTATTTCAATACATTAGCGATTCAATCCTAATGTCATATTTGCGTTGCCAGAACTAGTTGAGAATTTTAAGCATTCTAATAAGGTTTAACAATACAAAAACTATTGCATACTCTAGGGGGCACCTGTTGCTTCAACAACTTATGCACGCAATAACTGCTGATCTACTTGTCCGATCTTGTTGCGATTCAGTGGGATAATAGATAATAATAGCAGAAATCGGTTATTACAAAAAAATACGTATTATATGAAAAGTTGTGGGTGAGGTGGTTTTTCGCGATTTGCGGGGGCGGAGGGGCCGTGTCTTAAATTTGAAACAAACTTGATCTGCGTAAGGTATATGGAAATCTGTGTGCCAAATTCGGTTACTCTATCTCTTATAGTCTCTGAGATCCGTGTATTTATACAGACGGACGACCGGTTTTTCGCGAATTACGGGCGTGGAAGGAGGCGGGTAAAAAATTTAAAACAAACTTGACCTGCTCTAACGCATTTGTGATATGCGTGTGAAAGTTTGGTTACTCTAACTCTTATGGTCTCTGAGATCTAGGCGCTCACATGGACGGACGGACGGACATGGATATATCGACTCGGCTGTTGATGCTGATCAAGAATATATATACTTTATGTTGTCGGAGATGTTTCCTTCTGCCTGTTATACACATTCCAACGAACGCAATATACCCTTATACTTATTTTTTATAAGTAACGGGTATAAAAAACACGTTTGTTGAGATAACTTTAAAAAAACAATAAAGGTTTCCAACCTAAAGGTTAATCTGACCCGATTGTTCCTATTTCAGCTATATGATATAGCAACCAGATTTTGACCAAATTGTAAAATAACGTAAAATTATACAAAATGTTAATAAAAATAAATAAGTAACGGGTATAATTATAAAATAAAAATAAAATCTTGATGGGTCTGGGTTCGAGCTCGTGACGCCGTACGCGTGAGTCTACGACACCATCCTCTGCGCCACCTAGACACTCAGCCTGCTGGCTGACCAAAGGCTGGTATATGTAAATCAAAATGAACGCGAACTTTGAGCTCGATTTTGACGCATTTGCTGCCCAAATTTTATAAAACTCAGCCATATCTCCCGATGAAATTGTAATTGCTGTCCCAAAATTTCAAACTTGTATTTTGAGCCATTTGGCCTGTACAAAGATACATGAGTGAGTGAGTAAGTGAGTGAATGAATGTACAGGTCAAAGAATTTTATATATATAGATAAATATAAACACGAAAATTGGAATTTTGCACTGTGCGCATAAAGGGTGAGCTTTTTTGTACACAAAAATCGCACATAAAAAACCTCTACACGAGGAAAAACTCTAGTGACGAAAGCATATTCTAGCCCCAAAATTTGTGATATCCAATTTTGTGACGAACGAAGTTAAAATTAATACGTATAAAAATTTTATATATAAATGTAGATTATTAAAAAAAAATTGTCATGCTGCACTGCTGTGTGCCGAAAGGGTGAGCTTTTTTGTACATAAAAATAAATTTTTGATCAGTGTCGAATGTCATTATACCCGCTACTTATAAAAAATAACTTTAAGGGTATATTGTGTTCGTTGGAATGTATGTAACAGGGAGAAGGAGGCATCTCCGACCCTATAAAGTATATATATTCTTGATCAGCATCAACAGCCGAGTCGATATAGCCATGTGTGTCTGTCCGTCTGTTCGTCCGTCCGTCTGTCCGTCTGTCCGTATGAACAAAAGGATCTCAGAGACTATAAGAGATAGAGTAACCAAATTTGGCACACAGATTTCGATATACCGCACGCAGATCAAGTTTGTTTCAAACTTAAGCCACGCCCTCCTTCGCCCCCGCAAAACGCGAAAAACCACCTCACCCACAATATTTCATATAATACGTATTTTTTGGTAATAACCGATATCTGTTATTATTATCTATTATCCCACTGAATCGCAAAACGATCGGACAAGTAGAACAGCAGTTATTATCTGAAAATGATTCTTTAAGCAATACATGGCAATACATGCCCCCTAGAATATGCAATAGATTTTGTATTGTTAGACCATTTTCTTTAAAGTACTTTTATATGTAGTGAAATAAGTAACGGGTATTCTATAGTCGGGGTCTCGACTTTAGCCTTTCCCACTTGTTTTTTTTTTAAATCTATATATATTGACCTCATTCATCACTGCGGACGGCAGCTCGCTCCAGTGTCGAAAGCAGCACGAAGGGTGCGAAAGGCGACTAGCAATATTTACAGCTAATATGGAAAATTTGCTATGACTGTCCGATCAGATCGAGTTATATACCGATCGAAAGGTTTAGTCCTAACTTACAAAATGGCATACTAAAACTTTTTCTAACTCACCTGACTCATGAGATACGGGGTGTAAGTGGGAGGGGCAAATTAAATTATTGCAGCTAATGGGGCTGTTGAGGCCTTTTGGTAAAATTTTATTTCTAATCAAAAATACGCGTCGATTGATACCTTGATCACCCAAATCCGACAAATAGTTCAAAAGATAATTAAATTTGCAATTTTTGGAGGACTTCTCAAAATAAATGAAAAGTCAGTTTGTTTGTCTGTTTGTTTGTTTGTATCAACGCGCTAAAAAAGCTTAAATGAAATGATGGAGAATTATTCCGCTAAAAAAATCTATAAATGTTTGTTCTACGACTTTTAGAACTTCCCGCTAGTTTAGGAAAACGCTATTTCACGCTAAAATTAAAACCCGTAAAAGCTGCAGGTATGTACTATATATCGTTGGAAAGGTATTTTTAAAGGCTTTTAGGTGTACCTTTAAATTTTTTTTTTCTAAAGTACACAGGTAACAATTTACAGGTGATATAAGGTTTTTTTAGCTTACTTTTTTGGCGAATTATGAAAAAACGGCCCTAACAAATTTTATTTATGTTGTAAAACGTAAAATTTCTCGTTTTTTAGTATTTTGGCTGAGGGGTTTGGAAGATATTACCTATTAGCTGAGTATACCTGTTCCAAAGAACTTGTGGGATGGTTCGGAGGGGTCACCAGGAGGTCACCAGGCGTGTTGCGGATAGCGAACTGGGAGGAACCTCCTTTAGGGGAGGTTAACTGCGAATAGCGAGCCTACCTAGTAATAATCAGTCCCGGACAAACAGCGGGTACGATACTGCTAATCGTACTGACAAGGCGTTTGTGTGGCCGCCTTCAAAGTCAACCCCCTCAGCGCCCACCGAGCCTTGCGCGTCCTACGCGTCTGTCGCGAAAAAGGTGAAAGTGGCTGTGGTACCTGCGGACTACCCCCAAAGTCTCAGTCACGGGGACTTGTCCGCGCTTGAGGAGGCCATCCTGGATGAAGTCATACTGACAACCGAATCCTTGTTGATTATGCTGAGGAATCAGAACAAGATCGAGACCGACGCATGGAAGATCATATCAAGGAGAAACGAAGGAGGAGGAACCCTGTTGGTGCTTGGCATCGATGAGTTGGCCAAAGACGACATTGTGGTGAGAGGCTACCAGTTCTTCTTCCGCTACGGAACAATACCCGTAAGCGGCTTGAAGAAGCTGGTATAGAAGTCTGACAATAAGACAGCACCCCACCTAGGTGAGAAGAACGTATCCGCGAGCGATATTCCCCCTCCAGTGGATATGAAAGTATTTCCTGGCCGAGGATGCGGACCTAGCGGAGCTGACGTTGGACCCCGCTGCGGCGCAGGAAATAGAGGACCAAACGGCTATGTCGTCCCAGGAGCTCTCGGACGAGTTGAAAGGAGCGGACGTCACTTTGACGCCACGCGATGACGAGGGAAATTCCCAGCCCCCCTCGTCATGCAAAATGGAGGAATAATGGAAATAATGCATAATGGTAAGGAAATGTATTAACTATACCATCATTTCAGAATTCTTGAGCAGGGACTGCGTACCCTTCGCCTTGCAGACGATCGGGTATGCCCGAACCACCGTGGTGGCATCGGCGTACTTCGCAGGAGATGGAGCCTGTCCACCACCGGAAGTCATCAAGCTTGTAGAGCACTGCTCCGGGAGAAGTTCGCCCTAATCGTCGGATGTGAAGCCAACGCGTATCATGAGGTATGGGGTATCACTGACACCAACACAAGAGGGGAGTACCTTCTTGATTTAATACTTAGATATAACATAGAAATTGGAAATGTCGAAAATACACCGACATTCGTAACCAGAATCAGAGAAGAAGTCCTAGACATCACTCTGATTAGTAAGGGTACTAAGCCGCACCTAAAAAACTGGCACGTCCGATGATTCTATGTCTGATCATAGAATCATTCTATTTGAACTGCTAGTAAATATGGACATCAGCTTACCAACCCGCAATCCCAAGAAAACATACTGAGAAAAGTATAAAAAGACACTGCAACTGAATATATCCAATGAAAGAACATGCATACCCCGTTCACCACTGGAACTAGAGGAAGTAGTAGGCAATTTTAACAGTAGCATAACTAATGCCTTTGAAGAAAGCTGTCCTTTTGGGAGAAAGCGCAAGGAAACAGATGGCCCATGGTGGAGCGACAGCCTTGAAAGGCTAAGACTCACCACCCGCCGTCCCTTCAACAGAGCGATGAGAGACGGAATATGAGACTCATACCGTGAATGCCTCACCTCCTACAACAAGAAGATTAGAAAGGCGAAAGAACTATCCCGATTTCTGCTAAAGTATAGAAAGTACGACTGAAGGTGCACGGTTTCACAGGGCACTATCTAAACGTACACCAGAAGCAAACTTAGCTATGAAACGAAGGGATGGTACCTTCACTAGCAGTAGCATAGCGCGCCTAGAGCTTTTATTTGAGACCCACTTCCCAGGTAGCATCCCGGTACTAGATGATACAATCGAAATAAGGAACATGATCAGGCTAACGTCTGCCGACTGGCAAGTTGCCAAGTCAACAATCACATCTTAACGATTACAATGGGCAATTGGAACTTTCCAAGCCTATAAATCGCCGGTCCTGGACATGATATCACCCTCCTTCCTACAGCAGGGGCAAGACATACTCCTCCCCATCCTTAGGAAGATCATGATCAGCGGAATCACACTCGGTTACATACCAAGTGCATGGCGTAGAGCGAGGGTGATCTTCATCCCCAAAGCAGGGAAGAAAGATATCACCAGCCCCAATTCCTTCAGACCCATCAGCTCGTTTTTGTTAAAAACGTTGGAAAGCTGGTGGACTAAAAGATAAGAAATACTCTTCTGTTGCAAACTCCGCTGCAATCAACGCAGCCTGCATACAGAGCAGGTCGATCTACAGGTACGGCACTATATCAACTACACCGCACTTTAAGCACCGTAGTTGACAATAAGGAGGTGGCAGTATGCGCCTTCCTGGACATAGAGGGAGCCTTTGACAACACGTCTCATGACGCTGTCCAGGCGGCCCTGACCAGGAGGGGCCTAGACACAACCACAAGCAGATGGATTTCCTCACTGCTTGCGTCTAGACGAGCCATGGCAACAGTTCAGGACAGTACTATTACAGTCACAACCACAAAAGGATGTCCTCAAAGGGGTGTTTTGTCTTCACTACTTTGGAGCCCTTTAGTAGATGAACTACTTCAGAGACTTGCCAACCATGGATTTGAATGTCAAGGCTACGCTGACGACATTGTCATCTTCGCGCGAGCCAAATTCGATGAAACACTTTGCTATATTGTTCAGTTAGGTCTACGGATAACGAGTGACTGGTGTGGAGAGGTGGGCCTCAACCTTAATTAAAACAGTCATCGTTCCCGTTACCAATAGATCCAAGTTGCAAAAGATGAGGCAGATAATGTTATCAAATAGCACAATAGAAACAAGTGAGGAGGTCAAATACCTAGGAGTCACTTTTGACAGCAAATTAAACTTCGGCCCACATGTTAAGAACGCGATAGCGAAGTGCTCTATAGCACTCTACACGTGTCGCAGCATAGCCGGGAAATCACCGAAGATAATTCGATGGCTATACCAAATGGTAGTCAGGCCAATGCTCACATACGGAGCAATAGCCTGGGGTGATAGGGAACAGCTCATCACCGTAAAGAAACAGCTGCTAAGACTGACGGGAGCTATGAGCACCTGTCCGACAACGGCCATAGAAGTTCTAATGGAGCTCACGCCACTCCACGTATTCATTGGACGGCAACAAAGAGCGACTCTGTTAAGGATGGCACGAGAGGGAATTGACAGCAGCTACATCCTTAGTCACAGAGACAAAGAACAGGTTTCAGGTGATCTCCCACTACTGGTGCAACGAAATGACAGCCGCGCTTATGTACGAAAAGCATTTCGAAGTAAACCTATAGGCCTGACTCCAGCAGGCCCGGAACTAAAAATTCCAGTCAAACTTCATACAAAAAAAAACTTTGGCAGGAATTTTTAGCTTTCGTTTTCATTTCGTGTGTATCCAGCAACTTGAACGAAATCCACAAAATCATATCGATATTTGGCATATCGATAGCGTGTGTGGACTGAGAGAACAGCTGATGAGTTTATCAAGAAAAGATACTTAGCATTTTTTCCTGGTGGACTCATACAAATGTCAAACGTGGAGACTCAAGGTGCTGTGCGCAAAACAAAAAAGAGATTTAAATTTTCAACGCGAGGAAAGATAACTTGAATTAAAGCAGTAGACGCACGACCACGTCGATTCGCAAATAAGAATCATTTTGATAAAATATCTGGGAAAAGTGCATGATAAATAAGTTGCTGGAGAAATAATTTAATAATAATTGGCACAACCAACACAATCACTTCATCGTCTAAATTTATTTGCTTTCTTTTTTAATTTTAGTTGACCTTTCACATTTGGCGCTGTTTACAAGCCAAACTGATTTGTCAGAGTAACCATGTACGTTTTAGGTGCAGGGTCAAAAATATGCCAGCTTCAGGTAAATATTTATGCATATTAGGTGCTTGGTCACACTGTTTTAGTTATGTTTCACAAACACAAGAAATAATTGTCAAATTCCTGACAAAGAATTTATAGTTACTGGAGTTAGGCCTTAAGCAGCAAAAAAAACTGGACAACACTTGATGAAGTCCATCCGATGAGTCAGCACACTATAAAATGGTATACTGGTGGATCTCTCACAGACCAAGGCACAGGCCTTGGTGTGGTGGGCCCTCGGGTAACATACCATGAATCCCTAGGAACAAACACCAGCATCTTCCAGGCTGCAATAGGGAGGTGTGTTGACATTAACCTCAAACGAAACTATCAGAATAGAGAAATAGCCATTCTTTCTGATAGCCAAGCAGCTCTGAATGCACTCAATAAGGCGAAAGTAACGTTTAAAGTTGTACATGAAGTGAGAAGGAAGCTAAACCAGCTGGGATCCTGCAATAGGATAACTCTAAGATGGGTCCCAGGTCACAAGGAGATATCAGGGAATGAGGCAGCTGACAAGTAAGCCAGAATGGGAGCAGGCAAGCCCCTGATGGGTCCCGAACCGTTTTGTGGCATAGGAAAATACACAAAACACACGTTCTGCGCAAGGACGAGAAGCGACTACAACAGTCGCATTGGGCTGAGACCACAGGCCTTAGACAAGCCAAACACCTTATAGGCAACTACAACCTAAAGAGATTCAAGCAAATAATCTCATTGGGGAAGAAAAGACTCGGGATACTTTTCAGTCTGCTGACAGGACATTGTAGACTGAGAAGTCACCTATCTTAACTAGGAATTGTAAGCAGTGAAACCTGTCTTTTCTGCGACTTCGAGGAGGAATCCTCGAGGCATATTTTGGCAGAATGCACTGCTCTAGCTAGAAGTAGATGTACATTTCTTGGGAAATATGTCCTACCGGCGGCGGACAAAAACTCTCGATTTTGTGAGAGAAATAGGGTTGATAGAAGAGCTGTAAAATCAGAAGGGGGCACAATAGATTCAGAGGGTCGCAGTGCATTTATCCCCATCTTAATAATAATAACTGAATATAGGCATTTTTGCATCGGTACGATTTAATACGAAAAACTTTTTGGTTTTATGAGATATCTTAACCAAACTGATAAAGTATGCGTTTAACTAAGTTTTACATATCCTGATCAAAGTTGGTCAAATCATATATCATATAGTTGTCATAGGACCGATCGTCCGAAAATCAAGTCTTAGTATGAAAAACTTTTTTGTTTTATGAGATATCGTAACCAAACTAACAGAATAAAATTTTAAGTTAAACTTATAGATCCTGCCCAAAGTTAGTTGAAATCTGACTACTATATCATATAGCTGTCATAGGACTGATTGGGCGGAAATCAAGTCTTAGTATGAAAAACGTTATCTTCCATAGTTAGTACGGGGTCTCCGACAGTCAAGTATGCTCGACCGTAGCAACGCAAGCGAAGTGAGCAGGCGGCGAAGCCTTTTTTTCTTTATAATTAAAGAAAAAAATGTATTTAAAATATATAAAAATAATATTTTTTATATATTTTACTATCTGCCTGCATTTATGATAAAGTTACAATGATAAAAGCTAAAGCAATTGCAAAAATTTTTGATATCACACAAAAAAACCTGTACACGAGGTAAAAGTAATCTGCAAGTGCGTCAAAATCCATATAGCAGCGTTTGGTCAGTCAGCCGGCATAGTATTCAGGTAGTGCAGAGGATAGTGTCGTAGACTGACGCGCACGGGGTCGAGACTTCGAACTCAGCCAGAGAAAGATTTTATTTTACTTATTAGTTTAATTTTATTAACATTTTTTAAAATTTTACAATATTTTACAATTTGGTAAAAATCGGATTACTAAATCATATAGCTGTCATATAGCTCAAATTAACCTTTATTATGAAAAACTTTTATGTTTCTTCAGACACATCAATTAAACTCACAGATTGTGTATTTGAGTCTGCTTGTTAAACCCTGACCAAATGTGGTCAACTATAATCTAATGGTAACTTCATCAAATAGTTGCCATTGGAACAATTAACTTTTAGTATGAAAATTATTTTTGTTTGTTGAGCTATCTCAACTGAACTCACCGAATATGTTTTTAAACGCCCTACTTATAAAAAATACAGGGTCCTATGGAAGATATATGATATAGTGGTCCGATTTAAACCAACTTCGGACAGGATATATTAAACCAAGTTATATGCATACTGTATTAGTTTGGTATGATATCTCATAAAACAAAAAAGTTGTTCATACTAAGACTTGATTTTTGCCCAATCGCTCCAATACCAGCTATATGATATAGTGGTCCGATCCAAAAAAGACAAAAACTTGATATGAATGCAATACAGAGAAATCTACATACTAAGTTTGGTGTCACTAGCTTTTAAATTGTTTTTATTAATTTGGATATGAAGTTTTGTTCTTCGATTTGGGGGCGACAAAGGGGGCGTGACCGAATTTAGAAACAAACTTTATCTGCTTGCAGTATAAAGGAGCCTACCAAGTTTGGTGTCTCTAGCTCTTATTGTCTCTGAGATCTAGGTGTTCATACAGACAGACAGACGGACATAGCTATATCGACTTGGCTATTGATGCTGATCAAGAATATATATACTTTATAAGCTCTGCCACGCCTTTTTCTGCCTGTTACGCACATTTTCGGTAAAGCAAACCTAATAGACCCCTGTACTTTTATTAAGTACGGTGTCTAAAAAAAAAACACGAAAACTGGCACTCTGCATTGTACGCAAAAAGGGTTACCGTTTTTAGACCCCGTACTTAAAAAAAGTACAGGGGTCTATTGGGTTTGTTTTAACGAAAATGTGCGTAACAGGCAGAAGGAGGCGTGGCAGACCCCATAAAGTATATATATTCTTGATCAGCATCAATAGCCGAGTCGATATAGCAATGTCCGTCTGTCCGTCTGTCCTGACGTCTGTATGAACACCTAGATCTCAGAGACTATAAGAGCTAGAGCCATCAAACTTGGTATGTAGGTTCGCCTATATTGCAAACAGATCAAGTTTGTTTCAAAATTTGGCCACGCCCCCTTTATCGCCCACAAATCGAAAACAAAAATTTCATATCCAAATTACACTAGGCAACAGCCAAAAAATTACACGAACCAAACCCACTTTTTTGGATAGATTTGGGGCCAAAAACGACGAAAAACTTTTTTTTTTTTTTTTCTATGGTAAAATTTTTTTTTTAGAATTTTTTAAAAATCTGGCTTTTTTTCGTACTTTTTTTCAGAGGTGCGCCGACTAATGTCATCATTACTCGAGAATGACTAAACCGATTTTCAAAAGCTTTACTATTTCTGAAAGTCAATGAATATATCTATAATTCATTAATACAAAGTTTTGGATTTAAACTTATAGTTTAAGAGATATCAATTTTTGAATTAAGAAAATTATGATTTTATTAAAGCTTTTTTTTTTAGCTTTTTTTACTTTAAAATTCGAGGAAAAGTCGAAAAAAATTTATTACATTTTGTCTTTAATTTTATTTGCACAGCTGCATTAATTACGCGTCGTTTATGATATGTCTTATCAAAATCTGTGGAGAGATGGCGATGTATTATTTTTTTTTGTCTAGGCAAGTTTTTGTCGACTTTTTTGACTTCCTTGTAGAGTGGCATAACCTTTAGTATGAAAAACTTTTTGGTTTCTTAAGATATCTTAACCAAACTCACAGATAGTGTATTTGGGACTGTCTCATACACCCTGACCAAATTTGGTCTAAATCGCATTACTATATCATATAGCTGCCATAGGAACGATCGTTAGAAATACAAGGGTTAGTATGAAAAAGTTTTTTGTTTTTTGAGATATATCATCCAATCTTGCTGGTTATGTATTTAGTAATGTGGTATGTATCCCTACCAAAATTGGTTCAAATCGGATCACTATTCAATATAGCTGCCATTAATTTAATTAATAATTAAAATCGGTTTCGGCGTTCTCGAGTAATGATGAAAAAACTGGGCGCACCTCTGAAAAAAAGTACGAAAAAAAAAGACAAATTTCAAAAAATTCTAAAAAAAAAATCTCACCATAAAAAAAAAAAAAAAAATGTTTTTCGTCATTTGGAGGCCCAAATCTATCCAAAAAAGTGGGTTTGGTTCGTGTTATAGACAAAAAGTTTAAAATTGTTGCCTAGTGTTATAAGAACAATTTAAAAGCTAGTGACACCAAACTTAGTATATAGGTTCCTCTACATTGCAGGCATACTAAGTCCATTTCTTTTTTGGATCGGACCACTATATCATATAGCGCCCATAGGAACAATCGGTCGAAAATCAAGTTTTAGTATGAAAAACTTTTTTGTTTTATGAGATATCTCAACCAAACTGATACAATATGCATAAGATTTAGTTTTATATATCCTGTCCGAAGTTGGTTCAAATCGGACCACTATATCATATAGCTGCCATGGGACCGATCGGTAGAAAATCAAGTTTTAGTAAGAAAAAATTTTTTGTTTTATGAGATATCTCAACAAAACTTTTACAGTATGCATATAACTTGGCTTTATATATCCTGTCCGAAGTTGGTTAAAATCGGACAACTATCTCATATAGCTGTCATTGAAAAAAGTAGTCGAAAATGTATTACAACGCTCTGCAACAGCAACAAGCGGCCAAATTATTATTTTAATTTTTGTAGTCTTTTCTATTTCCATAGTAAGTACGGGGTCTCCGACAGTCGAGTATGCTCGACTGTAGCACCGCGAGCGTAGCGAGCAGGGGGCGGAGCCCCCTAGTTTGTACATAAAACTTTCTTTTTGCGTAGTGCCAAATGTAATTTTCGTGATTTTTTTTAAAAATTTATATTTTTATTTAACATTTTTATATGAAACTTAATTTTGTTCGTCATAAAATTGGATATTAGCAGTTTTGGGGCTAGAATATGCTTTCGTCACAAAACTTTTACCTCGAGTAGAGGTTTTTTTGTGGGATATCAAAATTTTTGCAATTGCTTTTGCTTTTGACATTGTAACTTTATCATTCATGCGGGCAGATAGTAATATATATAAATTAATTTGTTGAATTTCTTTCATATTTACATAACCAATTTTTATACCCGTTACTTATAAAAAATAAGTATAAGGTTATATTGTGTTCGTTGAAATGTGCGTAACAGGCAGATAGAGGCATCTCCGACCACATAAAGTATATATATTCTTGATTAGCATCAACAGCCGAGTCGATATAGCCATGTCCGTATGTCCGTGCGTCCGTCTGTCCGTCCGTGTGAGCGCCTAGATCTCAGAGACCATAAGAGATAGAGTAACCAAACTTTCACACGCATATCACAAATGCGTTGGAGCAGGTCAAGTTTGTTTTAAATTTTTGACCCGCCTTTTTCCACGCCCGTAATTCGCGAAAAACCGGTCGTCCGTCTGTATAAATACACGGATCTCAGAGACTATAAGAGATAGAGTAACCGAATTTGGCACACAGATTTCCATATACCTCACGCAGATCAAGTTTGTTTCAAATTTAAGCCACGCCCCCCTCCGCCCCGCAAATCGCGAAAAACCACCTCACCCACAATTTTTCATATAATACGTATTTTTGGGAAATAACCGATATCTGTTATTATTGTCTATTATCCCACTGAATCGAAAGAAGATCGGACAAGTAGAAGAGCAGTTATTGCGTACCTAAGTTGTTGAAGCAACAGGTGCCCCCTAGAGTATGCAATCGTTTTTGTATTGTTAAACCTTATTAGAATGCTTAAAATTCTCAACAAGTTCTGGCAACGCAAATATGACATTAGGATTGAATCGCCAATGTATTAAAATAAGTAACAGGTATCCTATGGTCGGGATCTCGACTATAGCCTTTCCCACTTGTTTTTAGACCCCGTACTTAAAAAAAGTACAGGGGTCTATTGGGTTTGTTTTAACGAAAATGTGCGTAACAGGCAGAAGGAGGCGTGGCAGACCCTATAAAGTATATATATTTTTGATCAGCATCAATAGCCGAGTCGATATGGCAATGTCCGTTTGTCTGTCTGTCCGTCTGTCTGTCTGTCCGTCTGTCTGTCTGTCTGTATGAACACCTAGATCTCAGAGACTATAAGAGCTAGAGACACCAAACTTGGTATGTAGATTCCTCTATATTGCAAGCAGATCAAGTTTGTTTCAAAATTTGGCCACGCCCCCTTTACCGCCTTAAAATTGACATAGAAAATTCCATACCCAAATTATAAGAGCAATTTAAAAGCTTGAGATTCAAGAATTTGCATAGACGAAGAGAAAAGTGTACTAGATTTTTGCTGAAAATTTCATTCCGATCGGACAGTAAATAGCCAAGATATTCAAGCTATAAATTTTGCTGTTTCGATGATGGAGCGTTGGCAGTTATTAAGATTTGAGTAACTTCGTAACATTAAAATTGAGTTAACATATTATATAACAAATTGGCGTCTGATCAGTCATGGGCTTTTGTGGCGTAGTGTGATGAGTTGCAGCGCTAAGGATATGGTTGGTCAGCTGGTCGTGGGTCCGAACCCTGCAAGGGTCGTGTTTTTTTTTAATTCAATAATTTTGCTTTGACATTTAATTTGTATTTATTAATGTTATGATAACATATAATATTAACATTTAGTGTTATTAAACATTTTTTTAAATTATGAAATAGAGTACTGTAAAACCAATTTGGCAATTTGGCATCCTGTACACAACACCATGTATGGCTTAATTGGTTAGGCCATCGAAGTTTTAAGCTTCTTTAAAATTAGGTCGTGGGTTCGATTCCCGGCTCCATCAACAATTATTTTTTTATTTTATAGTTTTTGTTAAAATTTTTTGTTTTTTTGATAATTTTGTTTTGTTATGTACATTAACATTTTAAACACACATATATGTGTTTTATACATATGCATGTGTGTTTTCTTAACAAAAACTCGGAAATGAACATTTCGCTTGGAAAAAATCAAGTCTATAAGATATGTATCTTAACCAAACTAACAGCATTTGCATGTGGGTTATTCTTTTAACTCATGACCGAAGTTGGTGCAAATCGGACAACTATATCATAGAGCTCCCATTGGAGGAATCGGACGAAAATCAAGTTTCAGTATGAAAAACTTTCTTGTTGTAGAAGATATCGTTACCAAACTTTTACCATATGCTTTTAAATTAGTCTTGTATACCCTTAGAGGAGTTGGTTTAAATCGGACCACTATATCATATAGCTGTAAAGGATCGATCGGTCGAAAATCAGATTTTAGTATGAAAAACTTTTTTGTTCAATGAGATATCGTAACCAAACTGATATAATATGCATTTGAGTTAGTGTTATACATCCTTACCGAAGTTGGACCAAATCGTTACACTATATAATATAGCGGTCATAGGACAGATCGTGCGAAAATCAAGTCTTAGTATTGTAAGTGAATCTTTTTTAGCCATAGTAAGTACGGGGTCTCCGACAGTCGAGTATGCTCGACTGTAGCACCGCGAGCGAAGCGAGCCGGGTGTTGGCGAGCGAAGCGAGCAGGGGGAGGAGCCCCCTAGTTCTTTAATTAAATAGAAAACGAGGGTGCTGCGACCCTTGCTCTCTTCGCTCGCGTTTCTACATTCGAGCATACTCGACTGTCGGAGACCCCGTACTTACTATGGAAAAACAGTTTTTCATACTTAGTCTTGATTTTTGCTCAATCCGATTTCTACCACATTTGGTCAGGATATATAAAACTAAGTTAAATGCATATTTTATCAGTTTGGTTGAGATATCTCATAAAACCAAAAAGTTTTTCGTCCTAAAACGTGATTTTCGGCCGATACAAATATGTCTATATTCAGTTAATAGGTAATATCTTCCAAGCACCTTAGCCAAAATGTATGTTTCATACACCAAAAAACGAGAAACTTTACGTTTGACAACATATTAAAAATAAAAAATAAACCGTTAGAGCCGTTTTGTCATAATTCGCCAACAATCAAGCTAAAAAACTTCAAATGTAAATTGTTACATGAGTACTTTAGAAAAAAAGTACACCTAAAAGCCTTTAACACCTTTCCAGCGATATATAGTACATATCTGTATCTTTAAACATTATTTCAAATGTAAATTGTTACATGAGTACTTTGGAAAAAAAAGTACACCTAAAAGCCTTTAACACCTTTCCAGCGATATATAATACATATCTGTATCTTTAACGGTCTAGAAACGGCGGAAAATAGCGGATTCTCGCTAAACTAGAGACAAATTCAAATAATCGTAGAACAAACGTTTCTAGATTTTTGAAGCGGAAAAATTACCCATCATTACATCTAAAGTTTTTTAGTAGTACAATTTTGATGCAAGCAAGCAAGCAAACAAACAAACAAACAAACAAACAAACAAACAAAAAATTCTTCTCTTCTTCTCATTACGCCACCGAAATTTTTATATAGAGTTTGACGTTATGGTAGATCGTTCTGCTCTACTCGGTATTGGCCTTAATAAAGATAAAAAGACTCTTCAACGCAAAACAAAACTTTCTGGCAGCACCTGTTGTTCAGTCAGCTGATTTTTCATAAAACTTAATTGTGAAATTTGGCGCCCAATGTATGGTGACTTTTAAAAGCTAATAAATAAGCAACACTGTTAAAAGTTAAATAAGTTTGATACGGAATAATATTCTTTAGGTATTTAAAATAAATATCTGGTGCCAAAGGTAAATTTATATGCGTTGGGATGTTGTTGTCCACTGTTATCTATATATAAAAATGTTGGTCCAACTGACTGAATGATTTAGCTTAGTACAGGCCAAACGGTTTGACGTACGACCCTGAAACTTGACCACAATATTCATAAGATAATTTTATCGGGAGATAAGGTCGGATTTTTCTAAAATCTACATGCGTTAAATTAAAAGTCAAAGTTCCCATATATTTTCTGTTTACATGTGTTTGTAGTGTAAAGAGTTTGTATAGAGTTTGGTCAGTCGTAGCATGCAGTTTCAAAGTGATGCTGAGGATGGTCTGTTAGCTTCTGAAGCAGCAGCTCCGGATTCGAATCTTGCTTGATCATGGCTTTTTTAAAATCGAGTTGACAAAACAAAGATATATATATTATTTGAGGTGCGCAATAGTCCAGAGGATGGTGTGTCAGTCCCAACTGCTGGGAAGCGCGGGTTCATCTCCCACACCAGCCAAAATTACTTCTTTTTTTGTTTTATTACATTTTATTAATATTTTTTTAATTTAAAGATTCTTTACAATTTGGTTAAAATCGGGTTACTATATAATATAGCTGCCAAAGGAACAATCGGGTTCACATTAAGCTTTAGTATAAAATCTTTTTTGTGTTTTAACCCGAATCTTCCCAGCGTTACCATATGGTAACAAACAATAGGCATTTACTAAAACTTTATTTTTAGACAACATATTAACGTTAGATTAACTTTTATTTGATATTCTAAGAGTAAATTGTTGTTTCTAACTAATAAAAAGTTGATTGAACAAATCTCTTGAAGTTAGCTGATCGAAAAATGAGCTTTAAGTTGCGCATTATATTCTGCAGTGCTAAAAAACGGCATTTGTCAATTCGTCGCAAGTATATTTAAATCGTTTAACTAATTTTAGTACTGAACTATATGCAATGCACCCATCATTAGAAAGGTAAAAAAGTGCTCTTTTTAATTATGAAACAAATTTTAAATAAAAAACACTTTTTTAAAGTTAATTTACGCTTTTAATTTTCGTGTTACCATATGGTAACGCTGGGAAATACAGGGTACAGGTTTTTTCCATACATTTTATTCGCGTTTCGCACTGTTTTGTTCATAAAATATGATTGCTTCTATGGCAGCTATATGATATAGTGGTCCGATTTGAACCAAATTTGGTCAGTATGTGTAGCAACACATAAGACACATATTCTAAGAGTTTGGTTGAGATATCTCAGAAATGAAAAAAGTTTTTCTTACTAAAGGTGAATTTGACCCCGATTGTTCCTATGACAGTTGTGTTATATATACGATATACTGCACCGATTTGACCCAAATTATGTCCAATATATCAAGGAAGAGCCCCCCTGTTGGAATAAGTTGTGTTTATTAGACTTTTTCTCAAACATTTGTATTTTGTAGCATTAAGAAAACCTGTACCCTGTACTTCCCAGCGTTACCATATGGTAACAGCCGAAAAAATGGTCCTGTCGATTATCCTGACAAGGACGAACAAAATGAATGTTTTTTTCGGATTCAGCGAACTAAAATTTATCAATCCTGACAGTTTCATTAAGAAATTCGAAAAAATGTTGCTCAGGACGATTCGGGTTAAGTTATCTCCACCAAAGACACAAATTCGCTTTTGCACGCCAAGTTGAAAATTTTTCTGCGTAACCTAGAATTTTCCCTCCAAATATGGCTTTTTGTTAAAGTCAAATTGCAGGGGCAGCTGGCAACGTGAATATAATTATTCGTTTCTCTTTAAAAAAAATTTTTATTATATACATTTTTTGCTACTTATAACATTCAGCAGGAAATATCCAACAACCAAAAGTTTTAAATAATAATTGATAATAATTATAATTGAAAAGAAGTTTATTTAAGAAAAATATAAGAGGTGCACTCTTTTCACGTTTCAATTTGGCGAGCGAAGCGAGCCGGGGTTGGTGAGCGAAGCGAGCAGGGGGCGGAGACCCCTAGTTGTAACTATATTTTTTTTTTATCAAAAATCTCACCAAAGAAGCTGTGTTCCGTGGATTATTACGTATTACGTAGTCTATAATGTAATTAACCTTTCTTGCTCCTTTTCGAATAAATCACATGAAAAGGAAAGGCGTGGCCCAGCTTATAAATTTTTTTCTCCAAAAATCTTGTTTAATATTGGTAATATTTGTACAAAATTTCAAAAACATAAAACAATTTTTTGCCCATAGCCGATTAAGGAGGGCGTGGTCCAATATAAAAAAAAAAATATTTTTAATTTTAATTTAGTCTAACTAATGTACTCAAAACATTTTATGCCGCCTAAATCGAAAAGTCGCCCATAGTGCAAAGGCCAAAGCAAATAAATTTTGATTACAACTCAAACAACATCGAGTGAGACTTGGTGAGTTGGTGACGGCATAAAATATATGTCGAGGTCAATGAGTTTTTGTAGGCATTGTCAACAACATAACAACAATAAGACTTGAGCGAATGACGACCACGAAAAAAACGTTAACTGTTTCCAAATTAAGTAGACAAAATATATTCCACCAATTTGCGCCTCTGTTTGATTATGTTTTTCACGTCTTGCATTTTTATATATCCCTTCTTTTTTTTTAAATTGTTGTTAATTTAGTTCCATCAACAATCTTTGTGAGTTTATCACTACGAAATACCCTGCTTGGGTTAACTTAACACGAAAATGCGCTCGCTTACAATAATTCTTCCTTACCACTGTTGTTATTATTGATTTAGTATTTTTTCATAAGAGTCGGTTGCAGACACGAATAGCAAACTTCAAAGGTAAACACCTAAAATGAAGCTTGTTAACATTGTTTACGCGACACACTGAAGTCGATATCGACTGATTCTGATTCTGAAAGACCCTAAAATTATTCTAAGTATATAAAACCAAAATATGGTAGAAATCCAATTATGTAAATCACGCAATCAAACCGGCCTAAATACATACGTTATGTTAATCATACATACATTCATACGTTAACACCAGTGCCCTGTGCACAGTGGTTCCGTCCATAGGCCAAAAATAAAAAAAATGACTACATAAAAGAAACCAATTGCCCCTAAAATGTCCGTACTTTTTAATGGCATGCCAAATTTTTCTGGAAATCTAACAGGACTTTCTTAAAATGGCAATCAAAGCATGAACACCTTATCTGTAACATTCCTTCGCTTGGTATGCCCTTAGTCAAAACTTCGAACTTCAAAGCGGTCAAACAATTGGCAGAGTGCTCTTATATAAATAATTTAAAATGAATTTTGAAGTTGAAGGTATTTACTGTAAATTGAGATATTAATAATTATCGTACTTGTGATATTCTTCTTGTTTAATTCATATAATGGAATTAACCTTTTTTGTGTATTTTGTGAACGTTTTTTCATGTTTAGTTCAAGTTTTAGTTGTGATACCACAAAATTCCACAATTGGTTTGTATGTCACTGTATTTGTCTTAATTTGAAGGTAATAAATGTGTTAAAATTAGCTGCAGAAATTTGCAGATGTGTGTATAATCGTAATTTTACTAACGCCGCACAGTGGGTCCATTTCTCATTTTTCGTTGCAAAAATCATATCTTTTGATCCAGTGAAGATATTTTTCAATTTTAAAAAGCATTTGACAGAAAACTTCTTAGCCTTTTAAATGACAGGATGAATGGGATGATGTCAGGCTTGTAGGTTAAAGGAGGAAAATATTTTGTGTGCATATTTTACATGTAAAATTAAAAAAAAAAATCAATTTAATTTTGTGCAAAATATACATTTTAATCTTTTTTCATGGTTTACACAACATTAATTAGTATTTAAAATAATATCGTTACGCTAGTAAAAAAAAATTTTTTTTTAAAATCTTGATGATGCCTGGCATAGCGAAAACTTATGTAATTGTACTGCGCTCTTCCTCTCTGTACTGATGTGGGAAACCGACCTGAACCAAATTTGGCCAGGATATATATTACCAACTTAAATGCATATTCTATCAGTTTTGTTAAGATATCTCAAAAAACAGAAAACTTGTTCATACTAAAGGCCTTACTCCAGCAGGCCAGGAAATATGAACTTTGACAGGAATTTTTATTTCCTGGCCTGCTGGAGTAAGGCCTTAAAACAAGATTTTCGAATAAACGTGTCTATGGCAGCTTTATGATATAGTGGTCCGATTTGAACCAAATTTGTTCAGGATGTATAGTAACAGTCCAAATGTATATTGTGTGAGATTCGTTGAGATAACTCAAAAAACTAAGAAGTTTTGCATACTAAAAGTTCATTTTCGATCTATCGTTCCAATGGAAGCTATGGGATATAGTGGTATGATCTGACCAATTTTTTTATTATATATTTATAATATTTTTCAAGATTTTTGGTGAAAGTTTCATAGTGAAAGCACATCTAGCATACAAGCCGAACCACAGTGCTGTGGTACCTAGGTAGCACATGGACCACTTTCATATACATTTTCTGACGAATTTGTGCACTCGCTTGCAATTTCTTAGCGTCGCTACATTACCTTAAGCTAACAACTTCCCTGGTACCAAGTGGGACGGCATATCGTTAGGACGTTGTAAATGGGTATTTCGTTAGAACAAAGTAACTATTGCAAATAAAAACTAGGGGGCTCCGCCTCCTGCTCGCTTCGCTCGCGGTGCTACAGTCGAGCATACTCGACTGTCGGAGACCCCGTACTTACTATGGAAATAGAAACGACTACAAAAATTAAAATAATAATTTGGCCGCTTGTTGCTGTTGCAAAGCGTTGTAATACATTTTCGACTACTTTTTTCAATGACAGCTTTATGATATAGTTGTCCGATTTGAACCAACATCGGTCATGATATATAAAACCAAGCATACTGTAATAGTTTAGTTGAGATATCTCATAAAACAAAAAAGTTTTTCATACTAAGACATGATTTTCGCCCGATCGGTCCAATGGCAGCTATATGATATAGTGGTCCGATTTAAACAAACTTTGGACAGGATATATAAAACCAAGTTATTTGCATACTGTATTAGATTGGTTAAGATATCTTATAAAACAAATAAGTTTTTCATACTAAGACTTGATATTCGGCTGATCGGTCCTATGGAAGCTATATGATATAGTGGTCCGATTTAAGCCAAATTCGGACAGGCAATATAAAACCAAGTTATTTGCATACTGTATTAGATTGGTTGAGATATCTCATAAAACAAAAAAGTTTTTCACACTAAGACTTGATTTTCGCTCGATCGGTCCAATGGCAGCTATATGATATGGTGGTCCGATCCAAAAATGAATCAAACTTGATATGCCTGCAATATAGAGGAATCTACATACTAAGTTTGGTGTCATTAGCTTTGAAATTGTTCTTATAATTTGGATATGAAATTTTGTTTTTCGATTTGTGGGCGACAAAGAGGGCGTGGCCAAATTTTGAAACAAACTTGATCTGCTTGCAATATAGACGAACCTACATACCAAGTTTGGTGTCTCTAGCTCTTATAGTCTCTGAGATCTTGGTGTTCATACAGACGGACGGACAGACAGACAGACGGACAGACGGACATTGCTATATCAACTTGGCTATTGATGCTGATCAAGAATATATATAGTTTATAGGGTCTGCCACGCCTCCTTCTGCCTGTTACGCACATTTTCGTTAAAACAAACCCAATAGACCCCTGTACTTTTTTTAAGTACGGGGTCTAAAAAATCGGCAGATCAATCAAAATGTTCTATGATGATTTTAAATCAATCAAACTTGTCTTTCATTTTGGCTCAGTGATTTAATCATCGGTCGACTTCATACCTATCATTTTGAGTGTTTGTTCGTTTGAAGCAACATTGAGTATTTTGATTATGAACAAACGACATAAATCACAAATGAACGCGTATGAGTGTGTTCATGTGTCAGCTGAGAGATAGATGAAATAATAACATATTAATATTTTTATATTTAAAATATTATTTTACATAAAATTAAAAAAAAAAGAAAAAATTTTAATAAATCAAAAATAACAGAAATTAAAAAAAAGCTATTTATATTTAATGATACAAGGTAAGTATTTTTCAAAATTAGTTTTTATATTATAATTTCTTAAAGAATGAGTTTAAAAATAAGAGGCTATCTACAGATTTTGGCCCTAAACGGTACCTTTATTTTTGCTAATTACATTGACAGCTAAAGCAAAGTTTCGTTCAGCAGTTGCACTACTAGCTGGAACTGAATGAACATGCAGTGCAAATTTAGACAGTTGTGGATAAGTCTCTTCATTTGATTTCCACCACTTGAGTGCATCGAAGCTTTCTCTTATATCTACATTTTCCTTACAATATCTGTCTATCTCCTCCTTAGGTGTTTTAAAAGTCAGTGGTTGGTTTTTAAATAAGTCTGGGAAAAAAATGATTGATTTGATGTTTCTGCATTCGAGTCGATTGGAAAACTGCTTTCGGTAAATGAGACCTGCGATACAGATACAGAAATTGAGGGTGGACTGGTTGAAATAGAATTGGATGACGGAGATGTGGAAATACTATTGATTTGGGAAAGGCAAAAATCTTTAATTTCATTTATATAGATTGGCTGCATATTTACTGCTGGGGGGTATAAAAGGAAGGCAGTTTTTTGCCATAATCTTAGATGAGGAACCCAAGTTTTATCAACATTCTTGATAATATTTCCTTTTAATAAAACTATTGAAGGTAATTCTGTATCTTTGAGTATGCACAGGTGCTTAACTTTCTGAACTGAAGGTATAACGAAACACAAAGAATTAGAGCTACATAGTTGCAATTTCTTAAATAACACTGTGTCACAAAAAAAAATCAAAGCAAAACTTCTGGGATGGGACATAGCGTATGTTGTAGGTAAGGAAAAATAAAATTTTTTTGCATACTACAATTTTTTGGATCACATCGAAATTTGAAATTACGGTAAAAAAACCCGTTTTTTCATACTTGCGCTCACTTATACGCGCATAGCTTCGTCAAATATTCGCCGATTTAAATTTTTTTACCGGTTTTGGAAAGAAAAAACATTAACTTTAAATGGTCCATACTTGACTTAACCGGTTTTAATTCCCTTATTAGAGTATTTGATAAGTAAACAATTTTTTTTTGGTTTTTTTTTTTTAATTTTTTGACTTTACTGATGTTTTTCAACACTAGTTTGCTTCAAACCCTCTAACTTTGATATTTTATTTAAAAAAAACACATTTTCACGAGTATAACGTCTTTTAATTTTCCTAAATCGGTCAATAATTAACAGAGCTAAAAAAGATTTTCGGAAACCATATGTTGGGCAATATGTTTATGAGGCGCGCCAATTTAGCACTGTTGAGCGTAATAATGTTGATGACATTATAGTAAGAATGAAAATGTATCTAATTACTGTTAAATAAAATAAAACATATCAAGCTTCTTAAATATATAAATTTTTTCTTCATTTTTGAACTTATAGAAAAAAGTCAAAAATGTTTAGTGGATCTTTTTCTCTTCAACTGATTATAATCAGATAATTATCATCGGTTTCTCGCTTAAGTGACCAGCAGTAATTTGCAAGCATGTTGATCTTATTTTTTCCATCAAATCGCTGTTCAATAGCAGCGATCTCTCGGTGAAAACGTTCCCCTTGTTCATCGCTGAACTGGACCAAATTTTCTGGGAAAAGCTTAGGTGGAAATGTAAATAATGAATTTTTATCGACATGTTGCAGCCCATGTCATTGTACGCCCTTAATAAATCCTTTACAACAGTTACATAATCGGCGCTTCTGTTATTGCCAAGAAAATTATCACAAAGTGCAATGTAACTATCCCAAGCTCGTTTCTCCACAGGGTTCAATTTGGTTCAAATTTCACTTTTCATAAGCTTTCGCATATGTGATCCGATAAAAATTTCAAACACTGTCAACACTTTGAAAAGAAAAACATACCTGCTTTTATTTTTGCTTTTCTTAGTCGTGGAAAAGTTGCTTTTAGATTATGAAGAGATTCACTGTTTATATTCAACTTTTTAACGAATTGTTTCATATAGCCTAGTTTCAAATGTAGTGGTGGCAAAAGTATATTTTTAGAATTTACTAAAGGGATGTTTAGGACATTTTGGTACCAATTTGAGGTAACGCACGTGATGGCCATTCTTCGCGTTCATAGCGTTTTGGTGCTCGGCTGTCCCATTCATAAAAATAACATGGATACTTCGTGTTTCCACCTTGCATGCCAATTCCAATCGGCATTTTATTTATATAATGTTTATTTTATTGTTAGCAACAAATTCAAACAATACTGACAAATTGAATTAACGCGAAAGTTAAAACACATCATAAAACTTAAATATGGACAAATGGCTTTTTTCCTAGAAACTTGAATAGCTCAGTGAATTATTACTCAATTTTTAAAAAGTAAGTTGCATAAGACGCAAAATTAAATGTATTTTGAAACTGCAAACCAAAAAATTATAGTCTTTTACCAATTTAACATATCCATTTTCGTTCAAAGTACGGTGAAGTTGCACAAAACTGAAAAAATCCATATATTTTGGCACGTAACTCCCTCAATTTTTATCTGAGCTTTTAGTAAAATACATCGGTGGAAAGGTATTACAATTCTCTTTCCAATGGCGTATTATAATGTAGGATGCATAGCTTAAGGAATATGATTGATTAACTCTATCAACCTCGAAAAAACGGTTTTTTTACCGTAATTTAAAGTTTCGATGTGCAACAAAAAAATCTAGTATGCCACAATGTTTCATTTAACATTATTTACAACCTGCGCTATATCGCATCCCAGGAGTTTTTTGACTGTTACACCGTGTAATATTTCAAAAGCGCTGCATAGAGTGTGTCAACGAGCTGCTTTAGTGTTGCAATACTTATTAGTAATAAGCGTTGGCTTTCTACTTTTTCCCTTAAAATTTTGTTGATTTGAAACCAATTGTCCACTATCGACTTGAACATTTTAAAATTTGAATTCCAGCGTGTGGGGCACTCGTTCTTTAGAGATGACTGTAGTTGGTGCTGCAAATTGGCTTTCTTGAAATATTTTAAAATTTTTTTGCACGCCTCTCCAAGTTCAGCTCTACGGTATCTTTAAAAGAACGTTCCAAGACGTTGGCAAACAAGTGACTGCTGCAGTTTAGCCGAGTGTGGTGTTCTAAGGCCTTTACAACGTTAGAGCCTCGGTCTGTTACAAACTTCATTTTTTCGATGTTGGTTACTCCAAACTCGTTAAACAAACTATTCAACTTGCTGGTAATGTTGGCTCCAGTTGAGCGCTGAAAATCCATAGATCTCATTCCCAAAACTATGTCGATTAGTTTTAGATTCTTTTGGTATTGCAATGTAACACCAAACAACTTTATGTGCACATAATTATCTGTCCATAAATCAATTGTAGCAGATGCTCCTCCGCTAGGTAAAACTTTGCCAATTTCATCTTTTATTTGAGTCTTCTTCTCAGCGGCTAGCTTTTGCGTTGTTCTTGAAAGCGTTGTTGCATCAGGAAGCAGGCCATTTAATTCACCATTCTCTCCATATTTTGATCCAATATTAATAAAAAACTTTGCTAGCTTTACAAGGTCAGAACCATTTATGGTAGAAAAAGGTTGGCAATCCTCAGTTATCCACATAAAACAGGTGTCGATAGCTGTCTATTGTCTTCCGTTGTAACAGTTCTCAGAATTTTCGCTTCCTTAAGCAGTAGACAGCACTTATGACGGATTAAGTTCGACGTTTGTCTTGGTGAAAATCTTAGAAGTTTGCTACACTTGCGGCAGTACAAATATTCTTCTACAATAGCTTCACCTCCTTTATAATCTGGGATAGTATACTCCAAATAACATTTCTTCCATTGCGTCGCGGCGACAAGGAGTAAAAACCTTTGGAAAATTGCTCTAGCACAAGAGATCCGACATTTTATTAAATCGTAAAAATTTTTATTGACAATGCAACTTTGTCTTCTTGTCAAAATGCAATGTCAGTCCCTATTATACAACATATTTAATGCAACATACTGAATTCACATGTTCGATCAACAACTTTCACTGAATTAAACTACGCGTTAAAAAGTGTCAACCTGATTTTATTCATTATTGAATTTTGTTTGGTGAGTAAATGTGAACAAAACATGTTTGATCAACCGACTCAAACTGAACTAAGCTACGCGTTCAATATAATCCAGTCTATTATATGGAATGTTGAGTTTCGGCATATGATTAAATGTGAGTAAGAATTTTAGGATATGATTAAATCAAGAAAAAAGTGATTTTTGCAGTTCTCTGAAGCATACCTACACGAAACAAAGTATTTCGTACTTAAAGCGTACTTACGATAATGATTTTTAAAGTTCCAAACTGATATACTCTATATAGTATTTTTAAGCAATTCGACAGTTAAATGCTCGCTACCTAATTCTTCGCGACCGTTTAATTTAATGACCATTTACTAAATAAATAATTTCTTCAAAAACTGATATTACAAAGATTAAATTAAGTTAACACTTTTAACTTTAAAAAAGTAAAAATAATTGAAAATTTAGCATAATAACCATTAGACGCACATAAACAAATGCAAAATTAACATTTGAAGATTAACACAACGAAATGTCCAGCCAGCATTTGGACGATTTCATTTATGAAAATCGACTGACTGAGTCATTTTCGAGTCGCTTTTCTGATTAAAAAGAGATTGGTGATCAAAAGATGACTCGAAAATGACTCATTCGTATGCCTCAAATGCGATTCATTGAAATAAGACTAACAAAACGCAAATCAATCGAATACTGATCGCGCGGGTGATGAAATAATGATTGTTTTTGGTCTTGCTATGTTATGTCTCTCTTCTTTTACTAACGGTGCTCTCTTATCTGAGTTTAAGTCAAACTCTGAATTTTTCTTCATTATTATAGTTGAAAAGTGAAGTGAAGGTCTGGCAAGCGAAAAATTTTGAATGAAAAATATAAGTTTTTTTGTTTATTCTTATAAGTCAACTTTGAATTAATTAAAATACTTTTGTGCATATTAATTTATTAAATTAAATTCTATAAATATAAATAAATATATATTATTTCCTTAGTAAATATTTATATTTTAATTGTGAGCAAATGATTTAAAAAACGACTCGAATATGAGTCGAAACTGATTTGTAATACAACTCGAAAAGGACTCCTTCAGAAGAGTCGCAAACGACTCATTTATAAGATTCGCGGCTAGGGTACCATTTTCTCCCGACGAAAGTGTCATTTTCGATCAGAAAACGAGCGCACTTTCGATTATTTTAATCAGTTTGAGGAGTCGAAAAAGACTCAAATACGATCAGAAATTTAATAAAATGTTTGCTCTGTGAACAATTGAATCCCACAAGAAAAACTTCTACACGAAGTAAAACTCTAGGAACGAAAGCATATTCTAGCCCTAAAATTTCTGATATCCAGTTTTATGAGAGCAGGCATTTCAACTGCAGTTTATGTAATTTGAGAGCAAAGGGTCTTTATTTTTAACATTGGGTTTATTCGGCAGGTTTTTTAATCACTAATCCCTTCTTTACTTGTGATGGATCTAGAAATCTAAATGACATGATTTCTTCTTATACAAATAAGACTACTACGTCTTTCACCATTCTTACAGAGCATATATAACACTGGCAACAAATTTGAACTTTTTGGCTATTACACGAACCAAACCCACTTTTTTGGATAGATTTGGGGCCAAAAACGCCCAAATTTTTTTTTTTTTCTATGGTGAAATTTTTATTTTTAAATTTTTTAAAATTTGGCATTTTTTCGCACTTTGTTTCAGAGGTGCGCCCACTTTTGTCATCATTACTCGTGAATGACAAAACCGATTTTCAAAAACTTTACTTTTTCGGAAGGCCAATAAATATATCTAGATTTAATTTATACAAAGTTTTCGATTTAAACTAATAGTTTAAGAGACATCAATTCTTGAATTAAGAAAATGATGAATTTTTTTAAGATTTTTTTACTTAAAAATTCGAGGAAAAGTCGAAAAAAATTTATCACATTTTGTCTTTAATTTTATTTGCATAGCTGCATTAATCACGCGTTGTTTAAAAATCTGTGGAGAGACGGCGATATAATATTTTTTTGTGTGTAGGCATGTTTTTGTCGACTTTGATGACTTCCTTGTAGAGCGGCATGAACTTTAGCATGAACATTTTTTGTGATTTTAAAGATATCTTCACCAATCTCACACAATATCAAATTGTTGTTATTTTACACATTTTGACCAAATTTGGTTTAAATCGGTGTACTATATCATATAGCTGCCATAGGAACGATCGTTCGAAAATAAAGGTTTAGTATGAAAAAGTCTTTTGTTTTTTAAGATATATCATCCAATCTCGCTTGTTATGTATTTAGTAATGTGGTATGTATCCCTACCAATTTTGGTTCAAGTCGGATCACTATTCAATATAGCTGCCATAGGAACGATCAGTCGAAAATTCACCTTTAGTATGAAAAACTTTTTTATTTTCTAAGATATTTTAATCGAACTCACAAATTGTGTACTTTATGTTGTCCTTTACATCTTTATTAATTTTGGTTCGAATCTGTCTACTATATCATACAGCTGCCATAGGACCGATCGGTCTAAAACCAAGTTTTAGTATGAAAAACTTTTGTGTTTTTTGACATATCTTAACTAAACTGATAGAATATGCATATAAGTTGGTCTTATGCATCCTGACTAAAGTTGGTTCAAATCGGTCCACTATATCATATAGCTGTCATATGACCGATCGGTAGAAAATCATGTTTTAATATAAAAAACTTTTTTGTTTTTGGAGAAATCTCAATAAAACTCATAAATTGGGCATCTTTAATTGCCCATTACATCCTTACCAAATTTGGTAGAAATCGGACCACTATATTATATAGCTGCCATAGGAACAATCGATACGAACGGTCGAAAAGCAACCTTAAGTATGAAAAACTTTTTTTTTTTAAAGTTATTTGTACCAAACTTACAAGTTATAAGCCTTCAATTGCCTTATACAACCTGTCTAATTTTGGTTGGAATCGGATCACTATAACATATAGCTTCCATGGGACCGGTCAGTCGAAAATCTACCTATGCGTAAAAATTGAATCATTGTCAATATACTAATAACTTAGCCGTCCTTCTATAGATTTTAACGGTAAGCATACGTAACGATTGGTAATTAATATGGCTATATATATATATATAAACAAATTTTATAGTTCAGATGACCATCTTAAATGCATATTCTGTCAGATTGGTTAAAATATCTCAAGAAACAATAAAAAAATTCATACTAAACCTTGATTTTCGAACGATCGTTCCTATGGCAGCTATATGATATAGTAGACCGATTTAAACCAAATATGGTGTAATGTGTAAAATAATAACAAATTGATATTGTGTAAGGTTGGTTAAGATATCTCAAAAATCACAAAAAATGTTCATACCAAAGGTTATGATACTCTACAAGGAACTCTAAAAAGTCGACAAAAACATGCCAAGACACAAAAAAATATATCGTCTCTTCACAAATTTTGATAAGACATATTTTAAACGACGCGTAATTGATGCAGCTATGCAAATAAAATTAAAGACAAAATGTGATAAATTTTTTTCGACTTTTCCTCGAATTTTAAAGTAAAAAAAGATAAATAAAAGCTTTAAAAAAGTGGGTTTGGTTCGTGTAATTTTTTTTGCTGTTGCCTAGTGTAATCAGTTATCATACTATTTAAAACAAATTTGAAATTTTTTGTCGATGAAAATTCCATGCTGAATGCAATAAGTAACAACAAATTTATATAATACTAGGGGGCTCCGCCCCTTGTTCGCTTCGCTCACAAACCCCGGCTCGCTTCGTTCGCGAAATTGAAACGTGAAAAAGAGGATCACTTCTTATATTTTTCTTGAATAAACTTCTTTTCAATTATTATCAGTTATTAGTTATTTGAGAAGTATTTAAAATCTTTGGTTGTTGGAAATTTCCTGCTGAATGTTATAAGTAGCAAAAAATGTATATAATAAAAATTTTTTTTAAAGAGAAACGAATAATTATATTCACGTTGCCAGCTGCCCCTGCAATTTGACTTTAGCAAAAAGCCATATTTGGAGGGAAAATTCTAGGTTAGGCAGAAAAATTTTCAACTTGGCGTGCAAAAGCGAATTTGTGTCTTTGGTTGAGATACCTTAAGAAACAAAAACATTTTCATACTAAAGTTTAATGTGAACCCGATTGTTCTTTTGGTAGCTATATTATATAGTAACCCGATTTTAACCAAATTGTAAAGAATCTTTAAATTAAAAAAATAATAATAAAATTTAATAAGACAATAAAAAAAAATTATCCCTGGTGTGGAAAATGAACCCGCGCTTCCCAGCAGTTGGGTCTTACCCTCCATCCTCTGCACTATTGCGCATCTCAAATAAATGTATATCTTTGTTTTGTCAACTCGATTTTAAAAAAGCCATGATCAAGCAAGATTCGAATCCGGAGCTGCTGCTTCAGAAGCTAACAGACCATCCCCAGCATCACTTTGACACTGCATGCTACGACTGACCAAACTCTATACAAACTCTTTACACTACAAACACATGTAAACAGAAAATATATGGGAACTTTGACCTTTAATTTAACGCATGTAGATTTTAGAAAAATCCGGCCTTATCTCCCGATAAAATTATCTTATGAATATTGTGGCCAAGTTTCAGGGTCGTACGGCAAACCGTTTGGCCTGTACTATGCTAAAACAGTCAGTTGGACTAACAACTAGATATATAGATAGTTTTAAAAATGTTATATAAATATATAAATTTATTTGTTTTCCTTCCTTCATATTTAAACAAATTTTTTGCCTTAGCTAGGGGCTCCGACCCCTGCTCGCGTTGCTACAGTCGAGCATTCTCGTCTGTCGGAGACCCCGTATTTACTATGGAAAAAAAGTTTTTCATACTAAGACTTGATTTTCGCTCGATCGGTCCCATGACAGCTATATGATATAGTGGTCCGATTTTAACCAACTTTGGTCAGGACTTTTAAGTTAAACTTAAATGCATAAAATTTTTTTTTCGTACTAAAACATGATTTTTGAACAATAGAAAAATGTCTATATTCAGTTAGCAAATAATATCTTAAAAGCCCCTTAACCAAAATTTACAAAAACACTAAAAATTTTACGTACTACAACATACTGAAAATTTTGTTTTGCCACAAATAGTCGAAATGTTATCTAAATAACTGTATTTCACGTGTAAAATGTTACCCAGTAAATTTAGATACAAAATTTTAAGGTACTCCCAAAAGCCTTCAAATTCACCTTTCCACTCAAAAAGCTGGGACTAGAAATTGATTTTAGAACTATGGTTTCTTGGTGAAAACATCTTAGAATTGACCGTAGATAACGAATATGGGGTACCATTTGTCAATTTTTTTTGCCCATACAAATCGATGCACTATATTCTAAACACTTTAGTACTAAAATTAGTTAAACGATTTAAAATTACTTGCGACGAATTGCCAAATGCCGTGTTGCACTATATAATATAGGGAGCAACTTAATGCGCATTTTTCATACAGTTTAATTCAAGGGATTGCTCCAATCAACTTTTTTAGCTTAGAGACAACAAGTTACTCCTGGAATATCATATTAAAGGTTATCTAATATTAATATGTTGTCTAAAAATTAAATTTTATTAATTGCCTATTGGTTATTACCAAATGGTAACGCTGTGAATATTCGGGTTAAAAGTTTAAGTACGAAATTATTCTTAAATCAAGCCCATTCGAGCTACGTATCAGAACGACATTTTTTTGAGCGTACCAAGACTTTATTATCGACCGATCGTTCCTATGGCAACTATTTGATATAGCAGGCTAATTCGCACCAGGCTGTATAGGACTAACTTGAATGCATTATCTGTCAGATTGGATTTGATATCTCAAAAAACAAAAAACTTTTTCGTACTAAAATGTTACCGACCGACCGAAGTATGTTTATATTCAGTAAACAGATAATATCTTCCAAGCCTCTCAGCCAAAGGTTATTTATCATGTTACGCTAGTAAAACATATTAAACATAAATAAAAATCGTAAGAGTCGTTTTGTCATAAATCGCCAAAATGTAGCCAAAAAACGTGTTAAATTTTACCTGAGTACCTAGAAAAATAATTAAAGGTATACTTAAAAGCCCTCAAACCTTATTAACGATATATTGGGCATACCTGTAGCTTCTAGGGCTTGGAAACTGTTTCCCGCTAAACTAGCGGCTATTTAAAAAAATCGTAAGACAAACATTTCTAGATTTTCGAAGAGGTATACATCCCCATCATCTAAACCTAACCTTTTTTAAACAAACAAACAACCTTTTATCTAATTTGTTAAGGTTACTAACAATGTCAATTTAAATTATCTTTTGAATCAGTTGTCGAATTCGGCTCATCGAAGTATCAATCGTCGCGTATTTTTTATGAGAACTTTAAAATAATAATAATTTTTACCAAAAAACCCCAACAACCCCATTAGCTACAATCATTTACCTGCCACTTACATCAAATTATCTCATGAACTAGGTGAGTTAGCAAAAGGTTTAGTATGCAAACTTGTAAGTGAAGTCTATTTTATTCGTTCAATATATAACTCGATCTAATCGGGCAGTCGTCTACAGTGATAATTAAATTAATTTAAATAAATAGAAAAATTAAAATTAATTTAAATAAATAATTTAACTGCTTAAAAAAATTAGAACAATAAAATTATTTTGTTGTATTTAATTGAACCAAGGTTCAAGCCCAAACCTTGGGTTTAGGGGTTATTATACGCCAGTTCGCGATTCAAACCAATAAGTCAAGAGAACCAATAAACCTAACCTCTAAAAAAATTTCGGTGGCTTGCACCCTTGGTAAAATCACACTCAAGGAAATTTTCACAATATAACAAAGTTTCAAATCTTACATAGCACTGATGATTTTCAAGTACCCACTGTCAATATAATCGCATTGAAGAATACATAAACAAAACACACTCGCTTATACTTGCGCGCCAATCAATCAATTAAAATATTGTAATAATTATATTTATTCGAACTGTAAATAATATTTGGTTACTTTATTTTAGCGCACGCTTAAGGGAACTGAACGACAACGACTACCAAATTGTTCAAGCTCTATGCAGAGAATAATATATATGCCAAAAACTAGCAGACGGTTGCACGCCGCGGCAACCAAACCGGATGAAATACAGTGGTATAATTTCTAGGCGATTATTTCAAAAATTCATGAACGGTATGGGCAATGGTGCATGACTATGAATTTGTCCTAATGAGTATTGAAGCACAGATTTAAAAAATCAGTGTTGGTAAATATCACTACACGATTAAAGATTTGTTTATCAAATATTAGGTATTGCCAAGCACATAGAATAAACATTACGAAAAGTCTATTTTTTTCATCTTATTTTTAATTTTTTGTCAAAGGTTTTCCAAAGTGATTTTGTACAAAAAATAGATGCACGCAATTTTTTTTTGAGAAAATACATTTTGAAGTAATTTCGCAAAATATCAATGGTTCTATAGTTGCACAAGAGCAGTTTTAAAGCTTATGTAATTGGTGCACATGATAAATATCCTAGCTTCGACACAGCGATCAAAGCTTTTAAGCTTTGGCACATTATAGGGTATCTTAAGTCATGGCAATCTATGTTGAATTCAAAGAAGAATTGTCCAAGAAACCATGTGTCTTATATCAATATCAAGCTTCCACTTTTGACAGAGAAGTTATGTGTTGCTTTTTAAATCGTTAATTGTCCTGTAGGTGGAACTTACCCCAAAACAAAGGCCGAATTATAATTAATTTTAAGATGAGAATTAGTTGGCGGTTTGAACGAGATTGTTTTTTAATTGAATTTTAAACATAAGAAATATTGTCAAACTTCTTAGAAGATTTAAAAAAATGTTCATTTTGTTTTAATTTTAAAATTCAATTAAAACGAGACGCCAACGGAAAAGGGCGTGAAATAAATACGAAACAAGGGCGGTTCTTCAAACTTATATCGTCTCTAACATCTATATATGGTGTTATTTAAAAATATATATATTCTTAATTAGGTGCAGGTTTCCCAACTTTAATAATAATAAGTTGAGAGATGCTTTCTCCCCCTTGTTATATACATTTCAACGAGTAACGGCTATAAAAACTTAATATAACAATGTAAATGCTCATATACTTTACCACTGTGCAGAGTCAATAGTGACGACGGCAAGGTACTCAAAGTGCAGTTTAGTATCAACAGAGTTCACCAAGCAGCGACCGCATCAGCGACTGCGCAGTTGTTGTGTTAATCGGCAGTAGCTGCTTATGCTGCGACTGCGCGACGGCAAGAGCTGGTTTTTGTTAATTTACTGCTCTTGCATAAGAGTAGTCAGCCAGTAATATTGTGTTTGACTCATATATGTTTGGTAAGTAAGAAAGACGTTACTAGTCGGAACGTTTATACGTATGTTATTATTACGTACGTAGCCTGCGCAGATTGAAAATGAGCAAAAGTGGGTGAGTGGCTCACAGTGCACTATGGGGAATTAGACAATTTTTTTTTAATTAATTAATAACTCGAAAATTAATTAAGTTTTTTTGGTTTAGTTTTTTGCATTGGGCATATCATATCAATACGCAAATGTCCAGGCGGGGTGCCGCCCTTATGCTGGATTCTGCGATATGCAAATTTTTTGTTTATCAAGCTATCAGCATCAAATTTACAGGTTTGGTGTGTTATTATACTACTAACTCTTTGGACAAGTTTGATCCAAATCGGACAACTGTATCATATAGAAATAATATAAATTATCGGTTGAAGACTACTTTTTTGTGAAAACATTATTATACCCGTTACTTATAAAAAATAAGTATAAGGGTATATTGTGTTCGTTGGAATGTATGTAACAGGGAGAAGGAGGCATCTCCGACCCTATAAAGTATATATATTCTTGATCAGCATCAACAGCCGAGTCGATATAGCCATGTGTGTCTGTCCGTCTGTTCGTCAGTCCGTCTGTCCGTATGAACAAAAGGATCTCAGAGACTATAAGAGATAGAGTAACCAAATTTGGCACACAGATTTCGATATACCGCACGCAGATCAAGTTTGTTTCAAACTTAAGCCACGCCCTCCTCCGCCCCCGCAAAACGCGAAAAACCACCTCACCCACAATATTTCATATAATACGTATTTTTTGGAAATAACCGATATCTGTTATTATTATCTATTATCCCACTGAATCGCAACAAGATCGGACAAGTAGAACATCAGTTATTGCGTACCTAAGTTGTTGAAGCAACAGGTGCCCCCTAGAGTATGCAATAGTTTTTGTATTGTTAAACCTTATTATAATGCTTCAAATTCTCAACTAGTTCTGGCAACGCAAGTATGACATTAGGATTGAATCGCCAATGTATTGAAATAAGTAACGGGTATCCTATGGTCGGGATCTCGACTCTAGCCTTTCCCACTTGTTTTTCTTTAATTAAATAGAAAACGAGGGTGCTGCGACCCTTGCTCTCTTCGCTCGCGTTTCTACATTCGAGCATACTCGACTGTCGGAGACCCCGTACTTACTATGGAAAAAAAGTTTTTCATACTTAGTCTTGATTTTTGCTCAATCCGATTTCAACCAAATTTGGACAGGATATATAAAACTAAGTTAAATGCATATTTTATCAGTTTGGTTGAGATATCTCATAAAACCAAAAAGTTTTTCGTCCTAAAACGTGATCTAAACGGGATCTCGACTATAACCTTTCCCACTTGTTTTTTTTAGCTGCTTTCATCAGTCACTTTGTACATGGACAAATTAATAAGTACAAGTTTCACATTCTGCATACTCATAGATTACCATCTTTATGTGACACCTTATGTTAATTTTATAATAAAACTAGGGGGCTCCGCACCTGCTCGTTTCGCTCGCGAAATTGAAATGTGAAAAAGAGGAGCACTTCTAAAATGTTTCTTGAATTAATTTCTATTACGCAAAAATAAATTACTCAATAATTAGGACAACCTGATATTTCGGACACTCAATTTTTATCTATAAAATATTATATAACCCGGGCACCACACAAATTTTTGGTCACATTAACGTGTTTGTATGTAAGAAAACAATAAAAGTAGCAAAAATATGTGCAATATAAGGCATTTCATCTGCAGTTTCTGTCATTTAAGAGCAAAGGGTGGTTTTTTCAGGATTGGGTTTATTCGGCAGGTTTTTAATCAGTAATACCTTCATTACTTCTGACGGATTAGTAATCAGTACCTGTTAAGTGACATGATACCTTCTATACTATAAGACTACCACGTTTTTTCACCGTTCGTACGACGCAATTATTATCAGTTATCGGCTTTTAGAGAAGGATTTTTAATTTTTCGTTGTTGGAAATTTCCTTCTGAATATAATAAGTAGCAATAAATATAACAATAATTGTATGCACGCTGCTAGATTTGGGAGAAAAGTGTAATATTAAGCGAGCAAAAGTGAATCTGTGAGTTTGGTTAAGAAATTGCAAAAATTAAAAAAGTGTTTTATCACTTCAAACGGCAGTTCGCTCTAGTGACGAAAGCAGCACGAAGGGTGCGAAAGGCGACTAGCAATATATACAGCTAATTTGGAAAATTTGCTTCGACTGTCCGATCAGATCGAGTTATATACCGATCGAAAGGTTGAGTCCTAACTTACAAAATGGCATACTAAAACTTTTTCTAACTCACCTGGTTCATGAGATACGGGAGTGTAAGTGGGAGGGGAAAAATTTAAACGATCGCAGCTAATGGGGCCGTTGGGGCCTTTTTGTAAAATTTTTTATTTTCAAAAAATTCTTTTCAAAAATACGCGTCGATTGATACCTCGATCACCCAAATCCGACAACAGGTTCAAAAGATTATAAAATTTGAAATTTTTAGTGGACTTTTCAAATTAAGATGAAAAGTCAGTTTGTTTGTCGGTTCGTTTGTGCGTATCAAAGCGCTAAAAAAGCTTAGATGTAATGATGAGGATTTGTTTCTTTTCAAAAATATAGAAATGTTTGTTCTACGACTTTTTGAATTTCCCGCTAGTTTAGCGGGAAAACGCTATTTCCCGCTAATATTGAATAGATTGCAAACCATAGAAGCTACAGATATGTCCTAAATATCATTGGAAAGGTGAGTTTGAGGGCTTTTTGACGTACCTTCAAACATTTTTTCTAAAGTACTCAGGTAACATTTTACAGGTGAAATAAGGTTTTTTAGCTTATATTTAGGCGTATTCTGACAAAACGGCTCTAACGATTTTTATTAAATTTAAGTATATTGTAGTACATATTGGTATATAACACATAAATTTTGGTTGAGGAGTTTGGAAGATATTGCCTGTTAACTGAATATATACATTTTTCCATCGGTCGAAAATCACGTTTTAGTTCGAAAATCACGTTTTAGTACTAAAAACTTTTTGGTTTTATGAGATATCTCAACCAAACTGATACAATACGCATTTTACATAGTTTTATATATCCTGACCAAAGTTGGTTCAAATCGGACCACTATATAATATAGCTGTCATAGGACCGATCGGGTCAAAATTAGGTTTTAGTATGAAAAACTTTTTTTTTTTATGAGATATTTTAACCAAATTGATAGAATATGCGTTTAAGTTAGTTTTATACATCCTGACCGAAATTGGTTCATATCGGACCGCTATATCATATAGCTGTCATAGGACCGATCGGGTCAAAATTAGGTTTTAGTATGAAAAACTTTTTTGGTTTATAAGATATTTTAACCAAATTTATAGAATATGCATTTAAGATAGTTTTATACATCCTGACCGAAATTGGTAAGCAAACAGGGTCGGAGTCTCTTAGTTATATATTTTACTATCTCCTTGCATTAATGATAAAGTTAAAATGTCAAAAGCAAAAGCAATTGCAAAAATTTCTGATATCCAACAAAAAAAACCTCTACACGAGGTAAAAGTCTAGTGACGAAAGCAAATTTTAGCCCCAAAATTTCTGATATCCAATTGTGTGACGAGCAAAATTTAGTTTATTATAAAAATTTTAAATAAAAATAAAAATTATTTAAAAAATAAAACACGAAAATTGGTATTCGGCACTGTGCAAAAAGTAATTATACCCGTTACTTATAAAAAATAAGTATAAGGGTAAATTGTGTTCGTTGGAATGTATGTAACAGGCAGAAGGAGGCATCTCCGACCACATAAAGTATATCTATTCTTGATCAGTATCAACAGCCGAGTCGATATAGCCATGTGTGTCTGTCCGTCTGTCTGTCTGTCTGTCCGTGTGAGCGCCTAGATCTCAGAGACCATAAGAGATAGAGTAACCAAACTTTCACACGCAGATCACAAAGGCGTTGGAGCAGGTCAAGTTTGTTTCAAATTTAAGCCACGCCCGCCTCCGCCCCCGCAAAAAGCGAAAAACCGTTTTTTGTGATTATTACCGTTATCTATTAGCGTTATCTATCATCCCACTGAATCGCATTAAGATCGGACATGTAGATCGACAGTTATGGCGAATAAAAGTTTTCAGAGCAAACAAGTATTTTCTTTAAAGTACTTTTCAATGTATTAAAGTAAGTATTAAAGTAAGTAACGGGTATCATATGGTCGGGATCTCGACTATAGCCTTTCCTGCTTGTTATACCCGTTACTTATAAAAAATAAGTATAAGGGTATATTGTGTTCGTTGGAATGTATGTAACAGGGAGAAGGAGGCATCTCCGACCCTATAAAGTATATATATTCTTGATCAGCATCAATAGCCGAGTCGATATAGCCATGTGTGTCTGTCCGTCTGTCCGTCCGTGTGAGCGCCTAGATCTCAGAGACCATAAGAGATAGAGATACCAAACTTTCACTAAAAGACTTCTATATACCCCACGCAGATCAAGTTTGTTTCAAATTTAAGCCACGCCCCCCTCCGCCCCCGCAAATAGCGAAAAACAGTCTGAACAAAGAAATCTCAGAAACTAAAAGAGATAGAGTAACCAAATTTGGCACACAGATCTATATATACCTCACGCAGATCAAGTTTGTTTCAAATTTAATCCACGCCCCCATCCGCCCTCGCAAATCGCGAAAAACCACCACACCCACAGTTTTTAAGATAATACGTTTTTTGTGATTATTACCGTTATCTATTAGCATTATCTATTATCCCACTAAATCGCATCAAGATCGGACATGTAGAACGACAGTTATGGCGAATTAAAGTTTTCAGAGCAAAACAAGTATTTTCTTTAAAGTACTTTTCAATATATTTAAGTAAGTAACGGGTATCATATAGTCGGGATCTCGACTATAGCCTTTCCCGCTTGTTTTTATGTACAAAGAAGCTCGCCCTTTTTGAGCACAGTGCACAATGCCAATTTTCGTGTTTTATTTTTTTAATAATTTTTATATATATTTAAAATTTTTATAATAAACTAAATTTTGCTCGTCACACAATTGGATATCAGAAATTTTGGGTCTAAAAATTGCTTTCGTCACTAGACTTTTACCTCGTGTAGAGGTTTTTTTTGTTGGATATTAAATGTTATTTTTAAGCCGACGTTCATATGACAGCTATATTATTTAATCATCCGATTTGGACTAAATTTGAACAGGGTGTAACATTTAGTAAAAAAGACATATTCTGTGAATTTGGTTGAGATAGCTCAAAAAACAAAAATAATTTCCATACTAAAAGTTTATTTCCATCCATTGGTTCCAATGGCAGGTATATGATATAGTTACCCGATGTTGACCAAACTTGGTCACACAATCATTGAGTTTGGTTGAGATAACTTAAAAAACCGAAAAGTTTTCCATACTAAAGGTGAAACAGAACCCGATTTTTCCTATTGCAGCTATATGATATAGTAACCAGATTTTGACCAAAATGTAAAATATTGTATAATTAAAAAAAATTTTAATAAAAATATTTTAAAAAATAAATTCTTGTTTGGGCTGCTGCTGCATCTGCTCCACTACCTATGCTTTAAGCCCGCCGGCTGACCAAACACTACTATATGTAAATAAAAAATAAAACGAGAGCTTTGATCTCGATTTTGACGCACTTGCACATCGAAATTTACAAAATGGCGTCTTGAACGCCAAGGATTTTCTTAAATCTGTGTTGTGTTTAAATTTCAAACTTGTATCTTGAGCCAGTCAGTTGGACAAACAACGTTATATATATAGATAATATAATTTAATTCGAATCGTCCTGAGCAACTTTATTTCGAATATCTTCATGAAAATTTCAGGACTGATAAATCTGAGGTCGCTGAATCCGAAAAAACCATTTACTTTGTTCGTCCTTGTCAGAATACTCGACAGAACCATTCGTTCGGCTGTTACCATGTGGTAACGCTGGGGATAACAGGGTACAGGTCTTCTTAAAACTTCAAAATACAAATGTATGAGAAAAAGTCCAATAAACACAGCTTAATCCAACAGAGCTGCTCCTGCTTTATATATCTGAACAAATTTGGGTCAAATCGGTGCACTATATCATATAGCTGTCATCAAACAATCATGGAACAACCGGGTCAAATTCACCTCTGGTATGAAAAACTTTCTTGTTTTCCGAGATAATAAAATAAAAGCGTAAATTAACTACAAAAAAAAATGTTTTTTATTCCAAATTCTTTTCATAATTAACGAGAGCAGTCTTTTACCTTTCTAATGATGTCTGCATTGCATATAGCTCAGTACTAAAATTAGTTAATTGATTTAAATTTACTTGCGACGAATTGGCAAATGCGGTTTTTATACCCTGAGCCCATTGAAAATGGGCAAACAAGGGTATAATGTGTTTTGCAGAATGTATGTACCACAAAAAAAAAACCTCCACCCGAGGTAAGACTCTATTGACAAAAGCATATTCTAGTCCCAAAATTTCTGATATCCAATTGTGTAACGAACGAAATTAAAAATAAAACGCATAAAAATATTAATTATTAAAAAAAAAATAACAAATTAGCACATAAAGTTTTTTTGTACAAAAAAAATTAATTTTTGCGCAGTGCCGAATGTCAATATTTTTTTTTTAATTTGGTTAGAAAAAAATTTCACCAATAGGCCCCAACGACCCCATTAGCTGCAATCAATTAAATATTTTCCAAGTTAGCTGTATATATTGCTAGTCGTCTTTCGCATCCTTCGTGCTGGTTTCGTCACTAGCGTGAACTGCCATCCGCAGTGAACACCCAGAAGGGGGCGTGGCAGACCCCCCAAAGTATATTTATTCTTGTTCAGTCACAAAAGCCGAGTTGATTGAACCCTGTCCGCCTGTCTGATTGTCCGTCCGTCTGTTTCAACGCGTCGATCTCAGAGACAATAAGAGCTAGAGACATCGAACTTGGAAAGTAGGTTCCTAGATACCATAGGCAGATCAAGTTGGTTTTTATTTTTGGATCGGAGAACTATATCATATAGCTGCTATAAGAACGATACGTCCAAAATTAAGTTATAGTACGAAAAAGTTTTTGTTTGCTGAGATATCTTTGCCAAACTAATAGAATATGCATCTGGGTTGGTATTATACATCTTGACCAAATTTGGTGCAAATCGGAAAACTATATCATATAGATGCCAAGAGACGTTCAGTCGGAAATCAAGTTTTAGTATAAAGAAGTTTTCGGTTTTTTGAGATAACACTGCGGACGGCAGTTCGCAGTTCGCAGTTCGCAGTTCGCAGTTCGAAAGAAGCACCAAGGTGCGAAGGGCGACTAGCAATATATACATACAGCTAATATGGAAAATTTGCTATGACTGTCCGATCAGATCGAGTTAGTCCTAATTACAAAATGGCATACTTTAACTTATTTAAACTCACCGGTTCACGAGATACGGGGGTGTAAGTGGGAGGGGCAAAATTTAAACGATCGCAACTAATGGAGCCGTTGGATCATTTTGGAAAAAAATTAAAAATTTTTAAAATTCTAATCAAAAATACGCGTTGATTGATACCTCGATCACCCAAATCCGACAACTAGTTCAAAAGATAATTTTTAGTGGACTTCTCAAAATAAAATGAAAAGTCAGTTGGTTTGTTTGTTTGTATCAACGCGCTAAAAAAATGTAATGATGGGGAACTATTCCGCTCCAAAAATCTAGAAAAGTTTGCTCTCCGACTTTTTCAATTTCCCGCTAGTTTAGCGGGAAAACGCTATTTCCCGCTAAAATCAGTTTCCAAACCGTACAAGCTACAGATATGTACAATATATCGATTAAAAGGTATTTTTAAAGGCTTTAAGGTGTACCTTTTTTTAAATACACAGGTAACAATTTACAGGGGAAATAAGGTTTTTTAGCTTACTTTGAAAAGTGGAATTCGGCACTGCGCAAAAAGTAATTTTTATGTAAAAAAAAATCAGAAAGACGCAACCCCGATTTCTCAAAAAAAAAAAAATTAGACTGTCTGGCAATGCTGGAGTTTCTTCACCGAAAAACAAAACTTTCTGCCAGCGCCGGTTGTTTATGCTGCCTCCGCCCTCTGCTTGCTTCGCTCGCGAAATTGAAACTTGAAAAAGAGGAGCACTTCTTATATTTTTCTTGAATAAAGTTCTTTTCAATTATAATTGATTTATAATTATTATCAGTTATTAGTTATTTGAGAAGAATTAAAAATTTTTGATTGTTGGCAATTTCCTGCTGAATGTAGGAAAAGAATAAGAACAAGTAGAAAAAAATGTATACAATATAACATTTTTTGAAAGAGAAACGAATAATTGTATTCACGCTGCCAGCTGCCCCAGCAATTGGACTTTGGGAAAAAGCCAGATTTGGCGGGAAAATTCTAGATTTTGCAGAAAAATTTTCAACATGGCGTGCAAAAACGAATCTGTGTCTTTGGTTGAGATACCTTAAAACATAACAGATTTTCATATCAAAGCTTAATGTGAACCCGATTGTTCCTTTGGCAGCTATATTATGTAGTAACCCGGTTTTGACCAAATTGTAAAAAATCTTTAAATTAAAAAATATTAATAAAGTTTAATAAAAAAAAAATTTTTGCCTGGTGTGGGAGATGAACCCGCTTCCCAGTAGTTGGGTCTAACACACTATCCTCTGCACTATTGCGCACCTCAAATAAATGTATGTAAGATTTATTTGTGTATTCAAGTATAAATCATAAAAGTAAAATAATAATAATGTTCGAGCGATTTGAAATTGATTGTGATCTTGACAAAATTAGATTAAGACTTCAGCAAACTTTCAATAGTTAAATTAACAACTTTAAGCCACTTTCAGCTTAAGACAACTTTACTGCTGCAGCTTCACTGAGAGAGTGTTGATATTCTTCTTCTCTTAGAGATGGCATACCAAGCGATAAGGTTAGGGATGCCAACTTGCAGCAATTGACCAGTGCTACCTAGTTACACTCGGCCATCCTGCTCTTCATCTGCCTCAGATGATTCTCCATCCCCGTAATTTTCTTCTTCGTCTTTGTTGCAGCCCAAGTAACGCCATAGCTTCATGTAATCAGTACTTGTTGAAGTCTGATTTGGACCCTGGAACTCAGCAGCTTTCTTTACGTCAAACCTGCCATTACGCTTGACCTTGACAATCTCGTACGGACCAATGTATGTGTTGCCTAGCTTATTGCCGTTAACAAACTGTGTGACTTTGATGGCAACTAAGTCTGCCACTTGGTAACCATGTTGTCCCTTACGCCTCTTGTCATAGTTCCGCTTATAGGTGTCCTGTGCTTTCTGAATTTGGCTTCTGGCTTCTGATCTGATTTGATTTCGCTCATCTTGTAGGCCTGCTAACAGCTCTTCTTGCAGAATTTTGATAACTTCGACTTCGAATTCGTTTCGCATTTTGACGCCGAACATAATATCAAACGGAGTGAATTTAGTTGACGAGTGGACGTGTGCATTGATCGCTCTTTGCACCTGCGAGGTATATTTATACCACTTCGACGGTTCAGCTGCTGACAATTTTGCTAATACTGACAGTATGACTCGGTTAACCCTCTCTATTTGTCCATTGCCTCTCGGGATTCCTGTGGTTGTCTCGACGTGTTCTATCTTGTAGTTTGCGCAAAACTCCTTAAACTGCTTTGAAGTAAAGGCTGCTCCTTTATCGCTGATTATGCGCTGCGGATTTCCAAATATTGTTACCCATGCGCTCAAATGTTTGATGACTTCTGCCGCGTCAGTTGATTTGGTCGGATATAACCAGGTATATTTCGAGAATCCGTCCACCACAGCTAGTATATACTTGTACTTTATTGCTGTCATATCAAGTGATCCAAGATGGTCAACGTGAAGTGTGGTCAGCGGCTTATCTCCTTTGTCAATACAATGTAGAAACTCTTCTTGTTTACCCAGCTTTCTGTTGCGATTTATACACTCAATGCAGCTCGAGATCAGTTCTGTAACTTTCTTCTCTAAGTGCGGTATGAAATAATCCTGTCGAATAGCATGTATGGTTTTTTGTGCTTCCATGTGACCAAAGTTGTGAGCACTCCTGATTATTTCCTTCTCCATGCATTTTGGTACGGCTAGCAAATCAATTCCACTTACTTGTTTATACAACAGCTGATTTTTAATTGTATAATCTGCATACGGTTTCTGTTTCAAAATTTCTGCGACTGCTGCTAAGTGTTCATCTTTGCGCTGAGCACGCATCAATTGTGTGTGTACCTCGGAAGTGACTACCATAACTGGGAAACGGCTTAAACTGTCTACATGCTTCATTCTAGTTCCAGCACGGTGCTCTATGGTGTATGAGAAGTCTTGAAGGTACATCAACCATTGCACTACTTCTCGGGGAACATCTTTCTTTGTTGTTGTCATCTTAAAAGCTGCGCAGTCAGTAACTAGATTAAATTCGATGCCCATCAAATAGTGTCTCAGCTTTTTGGTTGCTAAATATGCTGCTTTCACTTCTAGAAAATAACTGTGGAGTTTTTCTTCTTGTGGTGTCGTCTTTTTGCTAAAATATAAAACAGGGTGCCACTTGCTGTCGTGTTGTTGGAGTAGTGTTGCCCCAAAGCCATCTTTTGAAGCGTCAACGTGCAACTGGGTCTTCGCATTCTGTTTGAATATCTTCAGCACTGGTTCGTTCGTCAAAGATGCTTTTAGTTTATCAATAGCCTGTATCTGTAATCCGTCTATTTTGAATTCTGCGTCTTTTCTTAGCAACTGAGTGAGTGGTCTGGCTCAGAGTTGGGTCTATAAGCATTATCATTACTTTTTAATTAGCATTAAAAAAAGTAATGCTAATGAAATTTAATTTCACTAGCATAGAAAAATGTAGTGCTAATGAAATTTCATTTCACTAGCATTGAAAAAAAGTAGTGCTAATGAAATTTCATTTCACTAGCATTGAAAAATGTAGTGCTAATGAAATTTCATTTCACTAGCATTGAAAAAAAGTAGTGCTAATGAAATTTCATTTCACTAGCATTGAAAAAAGTAGTGCTAATTAAATTTCATTTCACTAGCATTGAAAAAAGTAGTGCTAATGAAATTTCATTTCACTAGCATTAAAAAAAGTAATGCTAATGAAATTTCATTTCACTAGCATTGAAAAATGTAGTGCTAATGAAATTTCATTTCACTAGCATTGAAAAAAAGTAGTGCTAATGAAATTTCATTTCACTAGCATTGAAAAAAGTAGTGCTAATGAAATTTCATTTCACTAGCATTGAAAAAAAGTAGTGCTAATGAAATTTCATTTCACTAGCATTGAAAAAAGTAGTGCTAATGAAAAATTATTTAATTGGCATTAAATGAAAAATTTTTCGTTGGCATTAAGTAATGCCAATGAAAACCCATTTTAATTAGCATTGAAAATAATATTTTGAAATAACTAAAAAATTTTAAAAAAATTTGGAAAATTGTTTTTCCAAAATTTATTTGATAGCTTTATACGATATTTCTATGCAATTGAAAAAAATAGTGCTTTTCTAAAACCCCCGGACAAATAAAAGTAATTTTCGTTTGTTTTTTTTTTCAAAATATATTATTAGCTTTTAGCAAAACCAATTTCTCAAAATGGCTGTCTGAAAGATTCTGCCTCTTTGGTTCGTTCACCATGCCAGCATAGCTGAATAGTCGTTCAACCGGCGCAGATGACGGAAGTGGCGTATTGTACTTATAAAATACAGATTTTATGGTAGGATACCGGTTTAAGCTTTCGATTGATCCATCCACATCATTTAAGTACCGCGTAAACTCTACACTGATTGGAGTATCTTCCAAATATTTATCTGTTGAATAAAAAAATAAGTATATTTAAAATCAAAGAAATATTTTTTATCAATTGAAATAAATACCTGCAGCACTCTCTCCAAAATCAAAGAAACTATACACTTTTGCTTCTTTTTGGGCTGAAGACGTGCTAGGCGTGTTGTCCGCAAATTCTTCGGCATGCAAAAGAAACATTTCTATTATTTTGCCCTCTGTCCACTCTGGCGCAGTATCAAGCATGGCTGCCGCAAATTTTAGCTTTATGGCTGGACATGCTATGGCAGCCACAAAGGCATCGTGACAATTGGCAGACATCTCAAAACATCCTTTGAATCTCCCCATCAGTGCATGCACCATTTGCTTCATCCGCTCGTTTAATGTTTGCATCCTCTGCCACTTCACCTTAATGGCAATAAGCGTAGGAATAAAATAGCCATACAGCATGGTTTTTTCCCCTTGGAGGAAGTCGAGCCCTATTGCCAATGGCTCCATTATTTGGCAATACTTCTCCAAGTATTCAAATTCTCGGGATGCCAGCTTTGATACTCCCAAAAGCGTACATAGCTCATCAAGCTGAGCTTTGTGCTTGATGAGATTTTGGAAAGCATCGTATAGTGTATTCCATCTGGTAGCGCAGGGCGTTTTAAGCGAACACCCCAAATGATTTTTAATGATTTCCGCTGATTTGGGGCGGTTGCACTTGTTCCAAATAGCAGAACATCTATAAAAAAAATTTTGCATATAAGTCTAAACCACTTGAGAATTGCAAGGACTCATCACTTAAATTTTAATAAGTTACAGCATACTTTTAAGCAATGACGCTATACTAAAGTTATTTACTTTAATAGCATACTTTTATGTTATATTGTTTTTTTAAAATTTAGAAAATTTTCCCAAAATAAATATATAATACACATAAATATATTCAAAAAATTATTTTCAATGCTAATTAAAATGGGTTTTCATTGGCATTACTTAATGCCAACGAAAAATTTTTCATTTAATGCCAATTAAATAATTTTTCATTAGCACTACTTTTTTCAATGCTAGTGAAATGAAATTTCATTAGCACTACTTTTTTTCAATGCTAGTGAAATGAAATTTCATTAGCACTACTTTTTTCAATGCTAGTGAAATGAAATTTCATTAGCACTACTTTTTTTCAATGCTAGTGAAATGAAATTTCATTAGCACTACTTTTTTTAATGCTAGTGAAATGACGATTTCATTAAAAAAGTAGTTAATTAGGAACAACTCTGGTCTGGCTATCAGAGCATAGTCCTTGATCAATTTTCTAAAGTAGCCCGTAAGTCCAAGAAATGCCTGTACTCCTCTTTTTGATTTTCTCTTGGCCTGGCCATACATGTCCACTTTCAATTTCGTGACCTAAGAAACTTATCTTCTGCTTTAAGAATTGACACTTTGACCATTTTATCTGAAGTCCGAACCTTTCCGCTTGCTTTAACACGTCTTCTATGTTTTTCAGACATTGATCTGCTGATTCTCCAAAAATAACGATGTCATCTACGTATATCTCCATAACGCTTTTGTTGATCAGCGGTTGGAAAATGTGGTTTATGTATCGAACAAATACGGCAGGCGAGTTACAAAATCCAAATGGTGCTCGATTAAATAAATACAATCCTTCCTTTGTTACGAATGCTGTGTATTTTCGACTTTGCTCTTCGATTTCGACGTGAAAATAACCATTTCTGAGATCCATAACAGAAAAGTATTTGGCACTCTGCATTTTTTCCAGCACTTCTACAACTGGGACTGGAAATCTATCTTTCAATACTTGCGAATTCAATTTACGAAAATCTACACACAGTCTGTAGGATCCATCCTTCTTTTTGGCCAAAACTACTTTGCTTGCTACATTAGAAGTAGATTCTCTTATAATGCCACTGTGCAACCATTCTTCCACTTGTTTCCGTACGAACTCACGTTCAGGTATTGTCAACCGGCTTGGACTCTCGCGAAATGCAATATTATCGACATTAGGAATTATACTCAGTTTTATTGAGCATTCGTCAACGTTGTTTATTGGCTTATAGTTGTTGATCAGCTGGTTGATTGGTTCTGCGTATCTGGGCTCCACATCAACTTCAACATCGTCGCTTAAACTCACCACGTTGAAAACATTTATTTCAGAACTTTCTTGTTCAGCTTTTTCCTGCGCTTGCTCAAATGTGTACCCATTGGCGTCTAGCTTGATCGTGAACTTTTGAATAAAATCAAATCCAATTATTACGTCGACTTTTATATTTGCATCAGGAACGACAAGGAATGTGTGATTTGTGACATGACCATCTACCTCAACCTTTTCTGAGAATTCACCTAACACTGAAGTAGCAACATTACCCAATCCGAAAAGTTTTATATAATTTTTTTGCAACTTTTGACTCCCAAATGTCTTTTCGTACTGCTCTTTAAGCATTAAGGAAACGTCTGCTCCGGTATCTATCAAACACGACATATTAGTTTTTCCGATTTTAATTTCTTTAACGCGATTTTCTTTTACAACAACATTCACAGCTGGTTTTTCACTTCGGCATTGTTTTGCTATATGTCCTACACCGTTGCACTTAAAACACTTTGTCTCTTCTTTGCATTCTGCTCTCTTGTGCTCAGTATAGCCACAATTAAAACAGTGATGTTGGTGTTGCTGCTTGCTCTGTTGCCCTTTTTGGTTTTTTCCCGTTTTTTTTTTCATATTTGCGACTTTTCTTTAACGAACTGTTTTTAGCAACTGATTCTACTAACTCATACCGAGTCAATAATTCTTTAAAAGAGGACGCACTGTACAACGGAAACTTTAAATCATCTCGCACTTCTAGGCCGTCCACAACGTAACTTATAATTGATTTATTTTCAATATGTCCCAGATCCGCTATTTTACGTATTTGTAAAATATATTCATGAAAGTTTTCTGACGCGCGCTTTTTACGGTTTCTCAATAGTTTGTGTATTTCTGCACTGCTCAGCTGCTTATCAAACTCTTCAATTAAAACCTCACACAACGATTCGTAATTTGAAACTGTAATAGTTTCCAAGAATAATTTTGCGGTACCGATCATTATATTTCGTGCATTTACATATTTTTGCTTTTCAGTTAATCCAAATGCCTCGGCGTTTTCGTTAAAATTATGCACCCACTGCTGCACAGGAATCGAGCTACCGTCAAAATCAGGAGCAACTTTAAAAAATGCTTCAATAGTAATATTGTTTTTGTTTTGATTATTGTCATTCTTCTCTGTTAACATTCTTATAGGAGCCGACAATTCACTATTATGCACATGTGTGTGTGTTTCTGCGTAATACATTTTATTCACCACGTTTTGCTCTTCACTGATGCTTTTCGCCTCTTCTTCTTCACTGCTCATTTCTTCCTCGTTCATATTTTCTGCGTTTGTCTTTTTAACTTCTGTTAGAACATTTTCAGCTTCCTTCTTTTCAGTTGTCGCTAACACATCTTTTTGCTCTGTCTCTCTTTCTACTTCTTTTTGTTCTTCTTGATCAGCTTTAATGTTTCTGCGCATTATTTTGTAACTGCAGTTCAGTTCGTCTTCATCTACCCCGTTATTCGTCGTTTTCTTATCTTTCTTTTTCGCGGCGGATTTTTGCGCGACGCTCTTCTTCTTGTTCGAATGCATCATGATTTCACAATTTTACATAAAATTGCGACTTTTATCGACTTTTGTTTTGAATATAGTTTAATTCTGATTCACTGCTTTACAACGTTTGGACTTTTCAACATTTACATTCATTTAAGTGGCTGCTCGGCACGGTTGAGCCCCCATGTAAGATTTATTTGTGTATTCAAGTATAAATCATAAAAGTAAAATAATAATAATGTTCGAGCGATTTGAAAATGATTGTGATCTTGACAAAATTAGATTAAGACTTCAGCAAACTTTCAATAGTTAAATTAACAACTTTAAGCAACTTTCAACTTAACTTCAACTTGCAGCAATTGACCAGTGCTAGAAAAATTGGGACTTGACGTGCAAAAGCGAATCTGTGTCGTTGGTTGAGATACCTTTAAAAAACAAAAAAGATTTTATACTAAAGCTTAATGTGAACCCGATTGTTCCTTTGGCAATCCTTCCTTTCCTTTTATATAGTAACCCGGTTTTGACCAAATTGTAAAGAATCTTTAAATTAAAAAAAATATTAATAAAATTGAATAAAAAAAAAAAAAAAAAAAAAATTTTGCCTGGTGTGGGAGATAAACCCGCGCTTCGCAGCAATTGGGAACTAACACACCATTCTCTGCACTATTGCGCGTACCTCAAAATAAATGTATTACTTTTTTTTGTCAACTCGATTTTAAAAAAACCATGATCAAGCAAGATTCGAACACGAAGCTACTGCTTCTGAATCTAACAGACCATCCTCTGCACCACTTTGACACTGCATGCTACGACTGACCAAACTCTATACAAACTCTCTACACTACAAACTCATGTAAACAGAAAATATATGGAAACTATGACCTTTAATTTAACGCACTTTCAGGTCGATTTTATCAAAATTCCGCCTTATCTCCCGATAAAATTATCTTAAGAATATTGTGGCCAAGTTTCGGGGTCGTACGTCAAACCGTTTGGCCTGTGAAATGCTAAATCAGTCAGTCGGACTAACAACTTTATATATATTTTACATTTTTTGCTACTAATAACATTCATCAGGAAATTTCCATTTACAAAAAGTTTTTAATTCTTCTCAAATAACTGATAACTGATCATACTTGCTTCTTACGAATGCACTTTGGGCGATTTTTCGGTTTGGGCGGCATAAAGTCCAAGATTTCATGGTAGCATAATCACAAAATGGCTTCATTTATTAGATTAAAAAATATTTTTTTGTCGGTTGGGTGGCAACCCTTTTCTTGTGCCAACTCTGCAAATTTGGCGCCCAATGTATGGTGACTCTTAAAAGCTAATAAATAAGCAAAACTGCTATAAGTAAAATAAGTTTAATATGGATAAATATTCTTGAGGTATTTAAAAAATATATCTGCTGTCATAAGTTAATTTATTTGTGTTGTGTTGTTGTTGTCCACTGTTATAGTCAATATACTTTTTTATCAAAAATCTTACCTAAGACGTAATGTTGTGTGGATTATTACTTTTGTGGTGCACGCTGGTGCAAGCAACTAAAGATGACAAGTTTTTGTTAAGGTCTATATTCTATAATGTAATTATTCTATTTTGCTCCTTTTTGCTCATTTTCGAATAAATCACATTTAAAAAAATGTAATTTTGCTTGAACAAATTCAGAGACGGGAAGTAAAGGTCCAACTGACAATTTTTTAAGTCTTGTTTAACACAGGTAATACTAGTACAAAATTTCAAGTGCATATCTTCACCTTTAGAGTTTTTGCAAATATGTCGAATCTTTTGCCCAGAGCCGAGTGGGAAGGGGGAGGTCCAATTTCCAAAAAAAAAAATTTTTATTTTAATTTTGTCTAGCTAACGTACACAAAAAATTGTAAGTCTCTAGCTTCACATTTAGAGTCAATCTAGATTTCAAATACAATTCATTTATTTATGTAGGCAAAATGCATTTACAGATTGTATCATGTAATTTAGCAGGGACTGATTACTGATGCATCAGAATTATAAAAGGTATTACTAATTAAAACAAGTGGGAAAGGCTATAGTCGAGATCCCGACCATAGGATACCCGTTACTTATTTCAATACATTAGCGATTCAATCATAATGTCATATTTGCGTTGCCAGAATTACTTGAGAATTTGAAGCATTCTAATAAGGTTTAACAATACAAAAACTATTGCATACTCTAGGGGGAACCTGTTGATTTAACAACTTAGACACGCAATAACTGCTGTTCTACTTGTCCGATCTTGTTGCGATTCAGTGGGATAATAGATAATAATAACAGATATCGGTTATTACCAAAAGATACGTATTATATGAACAATTGTGGGTGAGGTGGTTTTTCGCGATTTGCGGGGGCGGAGGTGGGCGTGGCTTAAATTTGAAACAAACTTGATCTGCGTGAGGTATATGGAAATCTGTGTGACAAATTTGGTTATTCTATCTCTTATAGTGTCTGAGATCCTTGTGTTTATACAGACGGATGACCAGTTTTTCGCGAATTACGGGCGTGGAAGGAGGCGGGTCCAAAATTTAAAACAAACTTGACCTGCTCCAACGCATTTCTGATCTACGTGTGAAAGTTTGGTTACTCTATCTCTTATGGTCTCTGAGATCTAGGCGCTCACACAGACGGACAGACGGACAGACACACATTGCTATATCGACTCGGCTGTTGATGCTGATCAAGAATATATATACTTTATGTGGTCGGAGATGCCTCCTTCTGCCTGTTACATACATTCCAACGAACACAATATACCCTTATACTTATTTTTTATAAGTAACGGGTATAAAAACCTGCCGGACAAACCCACTGTTAAAAAAACGACCCTTTACTTTTAAGTTGAAATGCCTTCTCTTGCACATATTTTTTTTTTTTATTATTTTCTTACATACAAACGCGTTAAAATGATCGGATTTCAAAATCAATAATTTTGTGTGGTGCCCGGGTTACAAAATATTTTAAATATAAAAATTGAGTGTCCGAGGTTTCAGTTTGTCCTAATTAATAAGAGTTCGAATTATTGAAGTAGTATAGTTATTTATTTTTGCGTTAGAAAAGTTTATTCAAGAAATATATAAGAAGTGTTTCCCTTTTTCACGATCCAATTCCGCGAGCGAAGCGAGCTGAGGGTTGGCGTGTGTAGCGAGCAAGAGGCGAAGCCCCCTATTATTATATAAATTTGTTGCTACTTATTACATTTAGAAGAATATTTCCAACAACAAACAATTTTAAATTCTTTTTAATTAACTGATAACTGATAACACTAGACAACAGCCAAACAATTACACGAACCAAACCCACTTTTTTGGATAGATTTGGGGCCAAAAACGACGAAAAACATTTTATTTTTTTTTCTATGGTGAAATTTTTTTTTTGAATATTTTAAAAATCTGGCTATTTTTTCGGACTTTTTTTTAGAGGTGCGCCCACTTTTGTCATCACTACTCGAGAATAACAAAACCGATTTTCAAAAGCTTTACTACAAAGTTTTAGATTTAAGCCAGTAGTTTAAGAGACATTAATTTTTGAATTAAGAAAATTATGATTTTATTAAAGCTTTTTTTTTTAGCTTTTTATACCCTGAGCCCATTAAAATGGGCAAAAAAGGGTATAATGCATTTGGCAGAATGTATGTAACAGGCAGAAGGGGGCATGGCAGACCCCCAAAAGTATATATATTCTTGATCAGGAACAACAGCCGAGTCGATTGAGACATGTCCGTCTGTCTGTCTGTCCGTCTGTTTGAACGCGTCGATCTCAGAATCCATAAGAGCTAGAGACTTCAAACTTGGAATGTAGGTTCCTGAATACCGTACGCAGATCAAGATTGATTTTATTTTTGGATCGGACAACTATATAATATAGCTGCCATAGGAACAATACATCGAAAATGAAGTTTTAGTAAGAAAAGCTTCTTCAATTTTTGAAATATCTCAACCAATCTCACACGATATACATTTGGGGTGGTATTATACATCCTGACCAAATTTGGTTAAAGTCGGCCCACTATATGATATAGCTGCCATAGAGACGCTCAGTCGAAAATCAAGTTTAAGTAAGAACAAGTTTTTTGTTTTTTTGGGATATCGTAACCAAACTGATAGAATATGCATCTGGGCTGGTATTATACATCCTCACCGAATTTGGTCCAAATCGGACCACTATATCATATAGCTGCCATAGAGACGCTCAGTCGAAAATCAAGTTTAAGTAAGAAAAAGTTTTAGAGATAGCCTCACCAAACTGATAGAATGAACATTTAAGTTCGTCTCATATATTCTGGCCAAATTTGGTTCAGATCGGACCACAATATCATATAGCTGCAATAGAGACGCTCAATCGAAAAGTAAGTGTTAGTATGAACAATTTTTTGGTTTTTTGAGATATCTTAACCAAACTGTATTTAGGTTGGTTTTGTACACTCTGACCAGATTTGGTTCAAATCGTTTCCATATATCATATAGCTGCCACAGGAACAATTGGTCGAAAGTCAACTTTTATAAAAGAGTACCTGGGCTCAGGGTATTCTACTGTCGAGCGCGCTCGACTGTAGTCGCACCTCACCGCGAGCGAAGCGAGCCGGGGGTAGGAGAGCGAAGCGAGCAGGGGGCGGAGCCCCCTTGTTTTACTTTAAAATTCGAGGAAAAGTCGAAAAAAATTTATTACATTTTGTCTTATATTTTATTTACATAGCTGCATTAATTACGCGTCTTTTAAGATATGTCTTATCAAAATCTGTGGAAAAACGGCGATATAATAAATTTTTGTGTATAGGCATATTTTTGTCGACTTTTTTGACTTCCTTGTAGAATAGCATAACTTTTAGTATGAAAATTTTTTGTGATTTTTGAGATATCTTAACCAATCTTACACAATATCAATTTGTTATTATTTTGACCAAATTTGGTTCAAATCGGTTCACTACATCATATAGCTGCCATAGGAACGATCGTTCGAATATCAAGGTTTAGTATGAAATTTTTTTTTGTTTTTTGAGATATTTTAACCAATCTGACAGAATATGCATTTAAGATGGTCATCTGAACTATTAAATTTGTTTATATTTATATAGCTATATTAATTACCAATCGTTGCGTATGTTTACCGTTAAAATCTATGGAAGGACGGCTAAGTTATTGCTATATTAACAATGAAACAATTTTTACGCATAGGTAGATTTTCGACTGATCGGTCCCATGGAAGCTATATGTTATAGTGATCTGATTCCAACCAAATTTGGACAGGTTGTATAAGGCAATAGAAGGCTTATAACTTGTAAGTTTGGTACAGATAACTTAAAAAACAAAAAAGTGTTTTATACTGAAGGTTGCTTATCGACCGTTCGTATCGATTGTCCGATTTCTACCAAATTTGGTAAGGATGTAATGGGCAATTAAAGATACCCAATTTATGAGTTTTACAGAGATTTCTCCAAAAACAAAAAGTTTTTTTATACTAAAACATGATTTTCTACCGATCGGTCCTATGACATCTATATGATATAGTGGACCGATTTGAACCAACTTTGGTCAGGATGCATAAGACCAACTTATATGAATATTCTATCAGTTTAGTTAAGATATCTCAAAAAACACAAAAGTTGTTCATACTATAACTTGTTTTTAGATTGATTAAATATATTGAATAGTGATCCGATGTGAACCAAATTTGGTAGGGATACATACTACATTACTAAATACATAACCAGCGAGATTGGATGATATATATTAAAAAACAAAAAACTTTTTCATACTAAACCTTGATTTTCGAACGATCGTTCCTATGGCAGCTATATGATATAGTACACTGATTTGAGCCAAACATGGTCAAAATGTGTAAAATAACAACAATTTGATATTGTGTAAGATTGGTGAAAATATCTTAAAAATCACAAGAAAATTTCATACCGCTCTACAAGGAAGTCATCAAAGTCGACAAAAACATGCCTACACCCAAAAAAATATTATATCGCAGTCTCTCCACAGATTTTGATAAGTCATATCTTACGTAATTAATGCGTAATTAACCCGAATCTTCCCAGCGTTACCATATGGTAACAAGCAATAGGCATTTACTAAAACTTAATTTTTAGACAACATATTAACGTTAGATTAACTTTTATAAGATATTCTAAGAGTAAATTGTTATCTCTAACTGATAAAAAGTTGATTGAAACAATCTCTTGAAGTTAGCTGATCGAAAAATGCGCTTTAAGTTGCTCATTATATTCTGCAGTGCAGAAAAACGGCATTTGGCAATTCGTCGCAAGTAAATTTAAATCATTTAACTAATTTTAGTACTGAACTATATGAAATGCAACCATCATTACAAAGGTAAAAGAGTGCTCTTTTTAATTATGAAACAAATTTTAAATAAAAAACACTTTTTTAAAGTTAATTTACGCTTTTAATTTTCGTGTTACCATATGGTAACGCTGGGAAGTACAGGGTACAGGTTTTTTCCATACATTTTATTCGCGTTTCGCACTGTTTTGTTCATAAAATATGATTGCTCCTATGGCAGCTATATGATATAGTGGTCCGATTTGAACCAAATTTGGTCAGGATGTGTAGCAACATATAAGTCACATATTCTAAGAGTTTGGTTGAGATATCTCAGAATAGAAAAAAGTTTTTCATACTAAAGGTGAATTTGACCCCGATTGGTCCTATGACAGTTGTGTTATATATACGTTATACTGCACCGATTTGACCCAAATTTTGTCCTATAAATCAAGGAAGAGCCCCCCTGTTGGATTAAGTTGTGTTTATTAGACTTTTTCTCAAACATTTGTATTTTGTAGCATTTTGAAAACCTGTACCCTGTACTTCCCAGCGTTACCATATGGTAACAGCCGAAAAAATTGTCCTGTCGATTATCCTGACAAGGACGAACAAAATGAATGTGTTTTTCGGATTCAGCGAACTCAAATTTATCAGTCCTGAAATTTTCATTAAGAAATTCGAAAAAATGTTGCTCAGGACGATTCGGGTTAATGCAGCTATGCAAATAAAATTAAAGACAAAATGTAATACATTTTTTTCGACTTTTCCTCGAATTTTAAAGTAAAAAATGCTAAAAAAAAAAAAGCTTTAAAAAATTCATAATTTTCTTAATTCAAGAACTGATGTCTCTTAAACTATTAGTTTAAATCTAAAACTTTGTATTAATGAATTCTAGATATATTCATTGGCTTTCCGAAAAAGTAAAGTTTTGTCATTCACGAGTAATGATGACAGAAGTCGGCGCACCTCTGAAAAAAGTGCGAAAAAAAGCCAAATTTTAAAAAATTCTAAAAAAAAAATCTCATCATAGAAAAAAAAATAAAATGTTTTTCGTCGTTTTTGGCCCCAAATCTATCCAAAAAAGTGGGTTTGGTTCGTGTAATAGCCAAAAAATTCAAATTTGTTGCCTAGTGTAATAATTGCTTCGTACGAATGGTGAAAATACGTAGTAGTCTCATTTGTATAAGAAAATTTCCTGTCATTTAGCAGGTACTGATTACTGCCATCAGAAGTAAAGAAGGCATTACTGATTAAAAAACCTGTCAAATAAACCCAATGTTACAAATAACGACCCTTTGCTCTTGAATAAAAGAAAGCAGGGAATCAAACCGAAACAAATATCGGTTCCGGTTTCGATTCCGGTACGTCCCGAAACAACTATTTCGGTAAACGGTTCTATTTCGGTGGAAGGAGGCGGGTGGAAGGAGGCGTGGAAGGAGGCGGGTCAAATATTTAAAACAAACTTGACCTGCTCCAACGCCTTTGTGATCTGCGTGTGAAAGTTTGGTTACTCTATCTCTTATGATCTCTCAGGCGCTCACACGGACGGACAGACGGACAGACACACATGGCTATATCGACTCGGCTGCTGTTGCTGATCAAGTATATAAATACTTTATGTGGTCGGAGATGCCTCCTTTTGCCTGTTACGCACATTCCAACGAACACTATATACTCTTATACTTATTTTTTATAAGTAACGGGTATAAAAATGGGTTCAAATAGAGAAAAAAAAAAATTCAATAAAAAATTCACTTTATTGTTGTTGCTTTTGCAATCTGTGACTATAATGGCCCATTAACCAACACTACTTTTGTGATCTATTCATTTTATGGCCTCTTTACCACTGCTACATTTCTTGGTTTTGTCAATTTTATTGTGAAAAATCTGAATTAAAAAATAATATAATATGAAAAAGATAAATTTCATTCAAGTTGAAATTCCAATTCAAAATATGTTGGCAGACCCCATGGAAAGGACTCATGAGATATTCATGGTCAATGAATGCATTATTAATATAAATAGTAGTGAGCGTGAAGCAAGAAGCGCCGCAGGCCAAATTTGTTGTCTACGGCTCACTTATTGACACACCTGATAGAAGAGTAGTGTTGGTAAACTGGCCATAATATTGACAAATTGCACAAAGCAACAATAAAAAAGTTTAATTTGTATGGAAACTTTAAAATTAAATTTAAAAAAAATCTAGTTGGGTCTTGGAACTTATTTTTATCTCTAAATTCATGATAAATCGTCCTTTATTCGAGTTTTTTTCAACTATGTGGCTAAGGCGGCAGAGGCCTTCGGCTCTAGAGTTGTATCTGTTTATGTATAAGTTTGAACGAAATTTATCTTTTTTATATTATATTATTTTTTAATTCATATTTTTTACAATAGAATTGACCAAACCAAGATATGTAGCAGTGGCAAAGATAAATAAAAAAATAAATAAAACACAAAGGAAGTGTTGGTTAAACAAAAAAGTGAGTTTTTTGTGGAATCTTCAAAATTTAATTTTTAAAAGAAATTGTTAAGACGCGGAGGTAAATTTGATTTCTAAATTCTCCTCTATGTGGTCCAATTTTTTTATTAGGAAATTACGGTATAAAACAACACTTTACCCTAATTCCAAATGAAAATAGTCGAACGGTGCTACAGTCGAGCGTACTCGACTGTCGGAGACCCCGTACTTACTATCCAAAAGCAGCCCCTTCTAAAAATTAAATAATATTTAAAATAAACTTAAATTCTTATATATAAACCTACATAATTTTTTCGCCGCTCGAATTAGCTTCCGATATTAAAAATTTTATCGGTACCCAGGGAACACCACGAGGAGGCCATTATTGAATTGCGTAAAGTAACCCCAAAGTTCCCCAAAAATGGTTTATATCTGCTATCTACGCAGATAAAAGTATATACATATATGCATATACATACTTAACAGAGATTAAATTAAAACTACATGTTCAACATACAAAATGTTGAAATAAATAAATTAGCCTACACTTAATTCATATTAATTTTTTTTAATTACGTTGGCTTTATTTATTGAATCTTCTCCAAGGGAGACTTACAATAAGTTTATCAAATCTTATATTTAAAGCTTAACTAACAGTCATGTTGACTTAATATGAACTACGGTGCCCCAAGTGTTTATTGCTGGGCTGGAAGGTCGTTTCGTTGAAGACGGGTTCGACTGCAAACCCGAGTTAATTGCCGAGCAAGTGGATTGGGGTGCAGGGATAACTTAATGTTGTAGCTCGCCTTTTGTCGTGCTATCTCATCTTTAACGTATATAACGTTCAAATCTCTATGAATGTTGTCGTTTCGAACATACCACGGTGCCCCAGTGATAGTCCTCAAGTTTTTCGATTGTGCTCGCTGGATGATATCAATATTGCTACTGCACGCGTTTCCCCATAGCTGCGAGCCGTAGGTCCACACTGGTTTTATGGTGGAATTGTAGAGTAGGACCTTGTAGTCCAAGCTGAGAGGAGATCGGTGGTTTAAAAGCCAATAAAGTTTATTGGCTTTCAGTTTAATCTGCGTTTTCTTTGCTTCAAGGTGACGACGCCAGGTGAGCCGCCTATCAAGATGAACGCCAAGGCACGTTACTTCTTTGGCTTGTGGAAGTTGCCTATTAGAGAGTGTTAACGGAGGACATGTTTGCATGTTGAGGGTAAACGTGATGTGTTTACATTTTTGGTTATTTATTTTAATACGCCAGTCGACTAACCATTTCTCCACTACCGCCAAATGTTCAGCTAGACGTGCTGTTGCTTGAATGGGGCATCTGGAGCGACTAAGGATTGCGGTATCGTCTGCAAACGTAGATGTTGTTAGCCGCTCATTTATCGGGATGTCCGCTGTGTATATTACGTATAGTGTTGGTCCCAGAACACTTCCCTGAGGAACTCCAGTTTCTATAATGTGATCATTAGCTGTAGTAGTGTTCCATCTAACTGCGAAGACTCTATTGTAGAGGTACGACTCGAGTAGCTTATGAGTGTACACCGGGAGCGTCGTTTTGATTTTGTGCATGAGGCCATCAAGCCACACTCGATCGAAAGCCTGGGAGACGTCGAGGAATATTGCACTGCAGTATTCCCGATGTTCGTATGCTGTACGTATTTCTGATGTTATTCGGTTGACTTGCTCGATAGTTCCATGCTTTTCTCTGAAGCCAAATTGATGTGTTGGGATTGCATTGCGTGTTATCAGATGAGGAATTATGCGCGTCAGTAGGCATTTTTCAAAAAGCTTAGACAAGCACGGTAGTAGACTAATTGGTCTATAAGATGATGGTATTGTATGATCTTTTCCAGGTTTGGGTATCATTATAATGACCGACTTATTCCATTTTTTTGGGAAGTAGCCAAGTGTTGTAATCGCGTTGAAAAGCTTACAGATGAGGGAAATAGCACAGTTTGGAAGTTCAATGATCATTTTTTGAGTTATTTGATCACAGCCTGGAGCTTTTTTTGGTTTCATCTTTTCTTTTATGACTTTTCCAATTTCATTCGCACGGAACTGAGGTGGTTCAGGCTCGCCTGGATTATGAGGTGCACAGGAAGAAAGTACGAATGAATTTGTTGCGGGATTTGGTTGGAATACATTACGTAGGTGAGTGGCAAATGTGTTGGCTCTGTCTATGTCGCTACGGGCCCAGCAGCCTGAGGAGTTTCTTATAGGCGTTACCGTTTCGATCGGCGCACTTAGCGTTGGGTGAGCCCTCCACAAAGGATGCTTGGTACTGGTTGGTGACAATTGCTCTATGTAGCGGCGTTGGGCATCTGTTTCTTCTTGCTTTAGAGCTTTGCTGAGTCTGCGCGAAGCATCTTTAAAGCGTTGTTTGGTAGATGGCGACCGGTGGGACTGCCATTCACGTCGCAATCGTCGCTTTTCCAGAACAAGTTGTTCTATTTGAAGATTAGTTTTGCGTTGATTGGTCTGCACATGCGCATGTTGTGGAGTAGAGATTTTAGCTGCTTCTACAAGTACAGATTCTAATAAATCAGCGGAGCAGTCGATGTCCGCTTCAATGTTGAATTGCGGGGTAAGATCGAGGTGAGTGCTTACGTATTTCTAGTACTTGAGCCAGTTGGTTCTGTGTGTTGTAAGTCTATTAGGATATTCCATATATTCCGGGGATTGGAGTAGATTTAATAACACGGGGGAGTGGTCAGATGACAGATCCGAAAGTGCTTCGGCGCTTATTAGATTGCGTGGGATGTTTTTTGTCACAGCAAAATCTATTAAGTCTGGTTGTTTGTTAGGGTCTGCTGGCCAGTATGTAGGACTACCCGGGAAACATAATTGAGTTTGTTGCTTGGTTTTATGATTGCATTGTATAACTGCCTTCCCTTAGTGGTCACAAGGCGAGAGCCCCAGTGCGGGTGTTTCGCATTGTAGTCTCCTGCTGCTAAGAATCGCTGTCCCAGTGAGTTGTAGAATTGCATGAATTGATCTTCAGAGATTGTAAAGCGGGGAGGACAGTATACAGCGGCAATAGTAAGATTATTGATGTCCGATTGTACAGTTATGGATGTGGCTTGTAGATAGTTTTTCGCGTACCTTTTGTGGAATTGATGTTTGATGCGGTTTCTTATTAGAATACCGGTTCCACCGTGTGCTTTTCCGTCCGGATGATCAGTGCCGTAGAATATATAGCCGTGAATTTGGAAATTATATTTGTTAGTGAGATGCGTCTCAGAAAGCAGCATTACATCAATGTGTTTGTCGTTTAGAAATTGAGTAAGTTCAAGTTTATGCCGTGAAACAACGTTGGCGTTCCACAGAGATATTCGTAGAGGCGCCATTGATTATTTTGATTGTTGAGATGCGAGCGGGACCAAGTGAGGACCTGGCTGCTTTGGCGAAAAAGACGTCGGGTGTAGTTTGGGATGCTATAACTGCAGCTGGCAGGTGCTGATGACGCGTTGTTGGTACTCGTCGGATACGGTTTTTTAGTTCCTTGTACACTGGACAGCCTCTGTAGTTCGCTGTGTGATTTCCACCGCAGTTGCCGCACTTTTTTGTATTAGGGTCATCTTTGTTGACTGAGCAGGAGTCTGGGCCATGGGAGTCTCCACAAGCCACACATACCGGACGCAACATGCAATACGACCTGGAATGCCCATATTCCTGGCAGTTCGAGCATTGAACTGGGCCGTTCCGTTTGTGTGGTTCCTCAACAGTGATCCGGCGATGCCACAGGAGCTGTATCTTGTAGATCGGGTGCACTTCATTTTTCTTTGGAGCTTTACTGTCTGGCTCCAGCTCAACTTTGAAGAGAGGTTGCGGTATTTTATTTTTGTTTATTATATTTGTGACTCTCTTAGCGAGAAAGCCCTTTTCTTTTAACGCACTTGAGATCTCGGAAGGGGGGACATCCGTTTCAATACCTTTAAGTACCACCTGCAGGCCTTTGCTGCTTTTTAGTTGGTAAGTGTAGAAGCTTTTTTTTAGCTTCATTTAGATAACGGGAGATTTTACGGAAATGCTCCTCGTCTTTTGTTTGGAGCTTTATTTCGTGAATATTCCCTTTTATTAGAGGAATGACATGAAAATTGTTGTTTCCAATGAGATCAACAATCTTGTTCACCAGTGCGTTGGATATCTTCTCCCGAATGTATATAGGTGGGGGCTTTATTTTCTTTGGTACATGTTCAGCTTCGGTAGGTTGTTCGTTGACAGTATCAGCCAGCGGCGCAAACCTATTGTTGGTGTTTATTGGGTCCCCAGCAGTTTGGTTTAAATCACCGCGGTTTATTTTTGTTTTATTTCCCAGTATTTTTTGTGGGCTTAGTTTTCGCTTGGGTACTATTTGAAAGTAGCGATCCATTCCGGTCTGCCTAGCCGGAACCGTTGGTTTTGACGCTGCGCTTGCATTCGAAGCTGTAGTTGAGAAAGATTGTGCTTGGTCAGCAGAAGATGGTACGACGACTGTTGACACAGTTAAAGTTGTTGTTGCTGTAGCGTCAGCTGCGAAAACTCTCGACTGAACCCTCCACGAGGGTGCCGACTGGTAATAACACTCCAATGGTTCCTCTGGGAAATGGTGTTAGCTAAGACATTTGTCGAAGACATGTGTAATGGCTCCTCAATAGACTTAACGCATGCCTGAAGCTCCTGTCATTGTCTTGAGATAACAAGGGCTGGACTAAGGTGTCATGCGACCCGTGCCGATAGTCAGCCTGGCTGGGGGCCCTTAACAAAATACCTGGCGCCTTCCGGTCGTGATAGCCTTACCTGCATAGTGTGGATCTGTGTGCAGGCGGACCACCATTTCTCCGCAACTCGTGGGAATCAAAACTCAATAATCAATAAAAACTCAAAAATAAACAATAACAAAAGCATAAAAAATAAAAAACCACAAAAAAACAAAACAATAACGACGACGGAATCGCAGTTTCTTCGTCTTCGGCAGCGGCAGGGGCTTCAAAGCCTGGCCAAAGCCTAACACAGACGCCGGAGATGGTCACCATGCCAGCCGGTGGACCTTGCGAAGCTGGTTCAAGCAAACCCGTTTTTCACCCGGGCTTTGGGGTAGATGGAGTGATTTCACCATCTCCTGCCACCAAGGAGGCACAGCAGAGCACTAGTGCGGCAGTGCCACCTTCAGGTGCAGGTGTGATGGGGAAACCTCCAACAGCCAGCGTCGCAAGGAAGTTCTCATATGCTGAGAAAAGAAGTGCTGGCTACATCCTTCAGCGTCAAAACGCGGGAGCAGACGCCAGTCCTTCAGCGGAGTGGCTGGAAAAGGTGGCATGGGCCAAGAGTGTGCTTCCCGCCTACAACGAGCAGGCACCTAGGGCGCCAGCACAGGCTCAGGCCAAGAGGCAACGCTCTCAGGAGACTCCTGGCCCATCTGCCAAGAAGTCGAGGGTTCAGGTGGGCAAATCCTTCGCCCAAATCGCCAAGGAAAGGATCCTCATTGGGGTCGTTGACCGAGGTGATTCGGGCGGGAGAATTCCCAGGAACCAGTGGAAGTGGGTGGAGACGGCACTGGCCATCCGCTGCTTCGAGATGCTGGAGCAGGAACCTGGACCACCACCGGTATGCAAAGATGTCGGATGGTACCAGGGAAGCGTAAAGGTTATAGCTTGCGACGATGAGAGATCTGCAGAGCTTTACGGAGCGGCAGTCTCAAATATCGGCGAGGTATATCCAGGAGCCAAATTGGAGGCTGTTAAGTGGAGCGTTATTCCAGTCCGGCCCAGGGCCAGATTGTGGATTCCATCCTCCATCAAGTAACCGGAGAGAATCGTAAAGATGCTCCAACGTTTCATCCCGAGTCTCCCCACTCTCGACTGGAAAGTTGTGAAGGTAGAGGAGATGAAGGGACCAACGAACCAGGTCGTAATCATTCTTAACAAAGAATCGCTCGCCCCAATTGAGGCCGCTGGTAACGAGCTAAACTTCGGTTTCAGCTCTGTTTCCATCCGGGTATACAGATCGGATACTGCGGCCGGGATAGATCCTTCCGACACGCCAGTCGAGGAGGATATAACGGCAGAGCCAGAGGATCCGGAGCAAATCGACGCTGAACACGGCTATACTTCCGATGCGTCCACTATAACGCGGGACTTCAAGACACTGTGCCAACTGGGTGAAGGAGAGGACACCTCTGATGTAGCGAAAGACGACGAGGATGCGAACGTGACAGTGGTGGAGGGACCGTCTTCAGATGTCTGTAAAGATTCTGCAGATAGACCTCCACCACTGTAAAGCAGCGTCCGCTGCGCTGCTACTCCGTCTGGCTGGAGACGGAGCCGACATCGTCCAAGTCCAGGAACCTTGGTTGATTGGTGGTACGGTTTCTGGACGAGGGACACCAGACTACAAGCTAGTAGTTGCTGAAACACAAGGTAAGACCCGTACCTGTATTCCTGCCAGAAAACACATAAGTATTTTCTTGCTTCATAATTTTAGCAATGAGGATAATACGGCAGCAAGCCTGGAACTCCAGTCAGCTCCGCTGACTCCTGCTATATGGCCTACGACCACCCGGGCTCTCGTCCAGAAGAAGTCACGAGAAGTCTAATAAAAGACTGCGAAACGCGAAGTATCAACCTTATCATTGGATGCGATGCCAATGTACACAATACCCAGTGGGGTAGCACAAATACAAACACAAGGGGTGAGTCACTCCTAAACTATTTTCTCAGTGCTAACCTAGTTCTAGGCAACAAAGGTTGTGAACCTACTTTTATAATCAAGGACAGGAAGGAGGTCATTGACCTTACCCTGGTATCCTATCCTCTATATGATATAATCAGAGACTGGAAAGTGGCAGACGATCACTCCTTCTCTGATCACAGATACATCGAATTCTCCCTCAACATGAGGCACTCTAAACCAATACCCTTTACCAATTTGAGAAAGACCAAATGGCCAATATTTACTGCTATCCTTAGAAAGGCTATCCAAGAAGTAGCACCAGAAGGATTTCACTCTACAGAGCGACTAAGTTATCTAGTAAAAACCTATACTTAGGCTTGCAACTCTGCTTTCAAGGCAGCTTGTCCCATCAGCAGACCTAAAAGGGGAAAGAAACCACCATGGTGGAATCCCCACCTACAAGAACTTCACAAAAACTCGAGAAACCTCTTCAATCAAGCCAAGGCTGTTAACACAGAAGAATCTTGGCTCAATTACAAATACGCCCTATTAACATACAAAAAGGCGACGCGACAAGCCAAAAGAGATTCATGGAGAGCTGTCTTCTCTGACATAGAATCAACACCGGTCGCGGCCAGACTGAGGAAGATTTTTATCGAAATCTGCCCCCACACTAGGATACCTCAAAAAAGAGGATGACACCTGGACTACATCAAGCGAAGAGTCGCTGGATGTACTCTTAAAAAAGCACTTTCCAGGCTGCAAAGCAACCAATCAGGGTAGATACCAAACCCCGACTGAGGTGCCAATCAGCCCCTCTCTTCTAAGCAAACGCAACATAACCTGGGCTATAAACAGCTTTAAGCCGTACAAGTCTTCTGGACCAGACGGCATCTTTCCAGCCCAACTACAACAAGCAGGGGACACTGCCATAAACTGGCTGCAATCTACCTTCACAGAAGTTCTAAAAACTGGCCATATACCTGACGCATGGCGAGTCTCTAAAATAGTTTCATACTTAAAGCTGGCAAATCATCCTATACGACAGCAAAGGACTTTAGACCAATCAACCTGTCGTCATTTATGCTCAAAACCTTCGAGCGACTCTTGGCTTTTCATCTAAGAGCATCCATTCCCCTCATCTCTTGTCTAATTCTCAACACGCATATCGGAAAGGCAAATCGACGGAAACAGCTTTGCACTCCGTAGTCGCCTCTATAGAAAAATCCCTTTCGCTCACTGAATACTCCCTCATAGCCTTCCTAGACATCGAGGGAGCTTTTAACAACGTCGTCCCGGAAGCTATCACTGGAGCATTGACAAACTTGGGGATTGATAGCCGGCTAGTGGGACTCATCGACCAATTGCTCACATGCAGGATCGTAACGTCCACACTTGGCTCTTCAACACTAACCAGGTTCGTCAGTAGGGGAACACCTCAAGGAGGGGTTCTATCTCCTCTTTTATGGATCCTAGCAATCAACAGGCTGTTATGCGACATAGAGGATGGAGGCTGCCAGGTGGTTGCCTACGCGGACGACGTAGCACTAATTTTCACGGGAAAATTCCCTCAAACACTATGCGACTTGCTGTCAGTCAAGCTACAAAAACTGGTCACCTGGGCCGATGAGTGTGGCCTGGGAGTAAAGCCAGCCAAAACGGAACTTGTACTCTTTTCTAGAAAATACTAAATCCCAACTCTAATACCCTCAAGAATAAAAGACAACGTCCTCTCCTTCAGCAAAAGCGCCAGATACTTGGGTTTAATTCTGGACAGGAAGCTGGACCGGAAAATTAACAGGTAGAAAGGCAACAATTGCACTCTACACTTGCAGGAAAGCGATCGGCCTGAAATAAACAAAACTCAAAGGATGGCCGAAATCTGCATCACAGGTGCTCTTAACACAACACCTGGAGAAGCTCTAGACGCCATACTTAACATACAGCCAATCAGGCAAGTAAGCAAAAATATTGCCACCATGACAGCAATTCGACTGAGAGACTCTAACTCTTGGACAGAATGCTCAATAGGACTCTCCGCTATTCTCAAGGACAACCAAATAGTTCCTTCCAGAACCGACTACTGTATGCCAATTGAGCATATTGTAACTCCCTTTCAAACAACCATTCCGCGCAGGGAGGAATGGTCATCACATACCCCAGGACAAAGTGGGGCCATATCCTTCTACACAGATGGTTCAAAATTGAACAATCAAGTGGGTGGAGGGGTATAATCTCAGGATCTAAATATACAGGTCTCTTTTAGGCTACCTGACCATTGCAGCGTCTTCCAAGCGTATGCCACTGGCGACCTGCAAGCTACTACTTCTAGCTCAATCTACAACAGTTAGCGAAAACCGATGGCAAAACACGCACCATTGTCGTGTCGCGAGGAAAACCTGGCCTCACCTGAATAAGGCTCGTTCTAGTATTCTATGTAAACTAAGTAGAACAGATTGCTCTGCAGTAGTAAGCGCACTGACAGGACATTGGCTGGTAGGCATCCACGCCACACGGCTGAATGCCCCGTACAATGATTTCTGCAGGAGCTGTAGAGACGAAGAAGAAATTGAATCACCTGAACATTTCTTCTGCTCATGTTCCGCATTGAGTAATAGAAGACTCCACACCCTGGGAAAACCATTTCTCCCCACTTTAGGTGAACTTGCCTTAATTACACCGCGCAAAATCGCTAAATTTATTCAGCTATCAAACTGGACGCCCTACTGAGTAACATGTCACCACAAAGGTTGAAGGGAACCCTAGATCCGCGGTACCACAATTGGCCCAACTGTGGCCTAAGTGAGTCGTAGAATCGACAGCCGCTCTAACCTAGACTAACCTAACCTACATAGAATTTTAGCATAACATTTATATAAATGCCAATATAAAATAATTTAAACAAAATGCTTTAATATATATTCGATAAAATATTTTTAATGTCAACATAACATTAATAAATAATAATATAATAGAAAATATAGCAAATGTAGAAATTAAATAATAATTTAACAAGGGGGCTCCGCCCCCTGCTCGCTTCGCTCGCCTACCCCCGGATCGCTTCGCTCGCGGTGAGGTGCGGCTACAGTCGAGCATGCTCGACAGTAGAATACCCTGAGCCCACGTACTCTTTTATAAAAGTTGATTTTTGTTTGTTCCTACGGCAGCTATATGATATATTAAACCGGTTTGAACTAAATCTGGTCAGAATGTACAATACCAACATAAATACATATTCTATCAGTTTGATTAAAATATCTCAAAAAGCAAAAAACTTTTTCATACTAAGACCTAATCTTCGATTGAGCGTCTCTATTGTATCTATATGATATAGTGGTCTGATTTGAACCAAATTGGGTCAGGATGTAAATTACTATCAGTTTGGTTCTGATATCTCAACAAACAAAAAACTTTTTCATACTAAAACTTGATTTTCGATGTATCGTTCCTATGGCAGCTATATGATATAGTGGTCCGATTTGAACTTTATTTGGTCAGGATGTGGAATACCAGCCCAGATACATATTCTATCAGTTTGGTTCTGATATCTCAACAAACAAAAAACTTTTTCATACTAAAACTTGATTTTCGATGTATCGTTCCTATGGCAGCTATATGATATAGTGGTCCGATTTGAACTTTATTTGGTCAGGATGTAGAATACCAGCCCAGATACATATTCTATCAGTTTGGTTCTGATATCTCAACAAACAAAAAACTTATTCATACTAAAACTTGATTTTCGATGTATCGTTCCTATGGCAGCTATATGATATAGTGGTCCGATTTGAACTTTATTTGGTCAGGATGTAGAATACTAGCCCAGATACATATTCTATCAGTTTGGTTCTGATATCACAACAAAAACTTTTTCATACTAAAACTTGATTTTCGATGTATCGTTCCTATGGCAGCTATATGATATAGTGGTCCGATTTGAACTTTATTTGGTCAGGATGTGGAATACCAGCCCAGATACATATTCTATCAGTTTGGTTCTGATATCTCAACAAACAAAAAACTTTTTCATACTAAAACTTGATTTTCGATGTATCGTTTCTATGGCAGCTATATGATATAGTGGTCCGATTTGAACCTTATTTGGTCAGGATGTAGAATACCAGCCCAGATACATATTCTATCAGTTTGGTTCTAATATCTCAACAAACAAAAAACTTTTTCATACTAAAACTTGAATTTCGATGTATCATTTCTATGGCAGCTATATAATATAGTGGTCCGATCCAAAAATAAAAACAAACTTGATCTGCGTACTGTATACAGGAACCTACATACCAAATATGAAGTCTCTAGCTCTTATGGTTTCTGAGATCGACGCGTTCAAACAGACGGACAGACAGACAGACGGACAGACAGACGGACATGGCTCAATCGACTCGGCTGTTGATCCTGATCAAGAATATATATACTTTTGGGGGTCTGCAACGCCCCCTTCTGCCTGTTACATACATTCTGCCAAATGCATTATACCCTTTTTTGCCCATTTTTAATGGGCTCAGGGTATAATAATGTTCTTTAAATTAATAATTGCTTTGTCAATTTAATATTATAAAAGCTAAATAAACCGAGTTGTTTGTAAATTGTTAATAAATACCGCATTTAGCATGTTTATCGATCCATCGCTTTGAATTCCACACTCTCAACAGCAGCAAAGCAGCCAGCAACAAAAACAACAACAACAGTAACAGCAAAAGAAACAGAAAGAAATGCAGTTGAAGAAGCAACCAAATAACTCAAATATTATGAAAAACTTTTTTTAAAGTTATCTCAACCAGGCTCACAGATTTGCTTTTGCACGCCAAGTTTTAAATTTTTCTTCCAAACCTAGATTTTTTTTCCGCCAAATCAGGTTTATTTAAGTTATCTTTACAAAACTCAAAAGAAATAAAAATCATTTATAATTATTATTTTTGAGTTTTGTTTGTTTTTTCAATATAATGATAGTAATTTATATAATATAACATTTTTTGAAAGAGAAACGAATAATTATATTGGATTGGACTCTGGGAAATCTAGCTGGAAAATTCTAGATTTGGCAGAAAAATTTGAGACTTGGCGTGCAATAGCGAATCTGAGTCTTTGGTTGAGATACCTTAAAAAACATAAATGATTTTCATACTAAAGCTTAATGTGAACCCGATTGTTCCTTTGTCAGCTATATTATATAGAAACTTGGTTTTGACCAAATTGTAAAAAATCTTTAAATTAAAAAATATTAATAAAATTTAATAAAAAAAATATAAAAAAAATGTTCCCTGGTGATGGAGATGAACCCGCGCTTCCCAGCAGTTGGGTGGGTCTAACACAACATCCTCTGCAAAATGTATATCTTTGTTTTGTCAACTCGATTTAAAAACAAGGGGGCTCCGCCCCCTACTCGCTTCGCTCGCCTACCCCCGGCTCGCTTCGCTCGCGGTGAGGTGCGGCTACAGTCGAGCACGCTCGACAGTAGGATACCCTGAGCCCAAGTACTCTTTTATAAATGTTGATTTTCGACCAATTATTCCAATGGCAGCTATATGATATATGGAACCAATCTGAACCAAATCTGGTCAGAATGTACAAAACCAACATAAATGCATATTCTATCAGTTTGGTTAAGATATCTCAAAAAACAAAAAACTTTTTCATACTAAAACTTGATTTTCGGCAGATCGTCTGTATGACAGCTATATGATATAGTGGGCCGATTTTGACCAAACTTGGTCAGGATGTATAATACCAGCCCAGATACATATTCTATCAGTTTGGTTACGATATCTCAAAAAACAAAAAACCTTTTCATACTAAAAGTTGATTTTCGGCAGAGCGACTGTATGACAGCTATATGATATAGTGGGCCGATTTGCACCAAATTTGGTCAGGATGTATAATACCACCCCAAATGTATATCGTGTGAGATTGGTTGAGATATTTCAAAAATTGAAGAAGCTTTTCATACTAAAACTTCATTTTCGATGTATCGTTCCTATGGCAGCTATATGATATAGTTGTCCGATCCAAAAATAAAAACAAACTTGATCTGCGTACGATATCCAGGAACCTACATACCAAGTTTGAAGTCTGTAGCTCTTATGGTTTCTGAGATCGACGCGTTCAAACAGACGGACAGACGGACAGACAGACGGACATGGCTCAATCGACTTGACTGTTGATCCTGATCAAGAATATATATACTTTTGGGGGTCTGCCACGCCCCCTTCTGCCTGTTACATACATTCTGCCAAATGCATTATACCCTTTTTTGCCCATTTTTAATGGGCTCAGGGTATAAAAATCTCACTACAAACAAAAAAAAAAAAATGTTTTTCGTCATTTGGAGCCCCAAATCTATCCAAAAAAGTGGGTTTGGTTCGTGTAATTTTTTGGCTGTTGCCTAGTGTAATCTTCCAAGCCCCTCAACCAAAATTTATGTTTCATATAGCAAAAAACGAAAATTTTACGTAATACAACAGACTCATTTTAATAAAAATCTTTTTAGTCGTTTTATCAGAAATCGCCAAAATGTAAGCTAAAAAACTTTATTTCACCTGTAAATTGTTACATGAGTTGTTAGAAGTTGTAGAACAAACAATTCTAGATTTTTGAAGGGGAATAAATCCCCATCATAAAATCTAAGCTTTTTTTAGCGCTTTGATACGGACTAACAAACAAACAGACAAACTGACCTTTCATCTTATTTGGCGAAGACCACCAAAAATTTCAAATATTTTTATCTTCTGAACCAGTTGTTGGAACTGGCGGATCAAGGTATCAATCAACGAGTATTTTTGATAAGAATTTTTAAAAAATCATTTAACAAAAAGACTCTAACGGCCCTATTAGCTGCAATCTTTTAAATTGTTTGCCCTTCCACTTACACCCCCTTATCTCGCGAACCAGGTGAGTTAGAAAAAGTTATAGTATGCCGTTTTGTAAGTTAGGACTAAACCTTTCGATCAGTATATAACTCGATCTGATCAGACAGTCATAGCAAATTTTCTAGATTAGCAGTATATATTGCTAGTCGCCTTTCGCACCATTCGTGCTGCTTTCGTCAATAGCACGAGCTGCCGTCCGCAGTGATCTTAACTTTCATATTCTATAAGTTTGGTTGATATATCTAATCACACAAAAAAAACTCTTCACGAGGTAAAAGTCTAGTGACGAAAGCATATTCTAGCCCCAACGTTTCTGATATCCCGTTTTGTGACGAACGAAATTAAGTTTAATATAAAAATAATTAATAAATATAAAATAACAATACTTGAAAATTGGAATTCGGCACTGTGCGCAAAAAAAAAAAAATAAAATTATTTTTATATATTTTGAATAAATTTGTATCTTTAATTATAAAGAAAAATAGGAGGCTCCGCCCCCTGCTCTCTTCGTTTGAGTTTCTGTAGTCGAGCATACTTGGCTGTCGGAGACTCCGTACTTACTATGGAAAATAAAGTTTTTTTACTAAGACTTGATTTTCGTCCGATCGGTCCTATGACAGCTATATGATATAGTGGTCCAATTTAAACCAACTTTGGTCAGGATCTATAAGTTTAATTAAAATGTATATTCTATTAGTTTGGTTACGATATCTCATATATCAAAAAATGTTTGCATACTAAGACTTAATATTGGACCGATCGGTCTTATGACAGCTATATGATATAGTAGTCCGATTTCAACCAACTTCAGCCAGGAAGTATAAAACTAAAAAATATCTCAGAAAACAAAAAAAAAATTTCATACTAAGACCTAATTTTCGTCCGATCAGTCCTATGATATTGTGGTCCGATTTCAACCAAATTTGGATAGTATATATAAAACTAAGTTAAATACATATGTTATCAGTTTGGTTGAGATATCTCATAAAACCAAAAAAGTTTTCGTACTAAAGCCTGATTTCGACCTATACAAAATGTCTTTAATCAGTTAATATGTAATATCTTCCAAACCCCACAAAATTTATGTATAATATACCAAATAACGCGAAACTTTACGTTTTACAACATATTGCAAATAAATTTAAATCGTTAGAGCCGTTTTGTCAGAAATCGTCACAAATGTAAGCTAAAAAACCTTATTTCACCTGTAAAATGTTATCTGAGTACTTTAGAAAAATCGTTTAAAGGTACGCCTAAGAGCCCTCAAACACAGCTGAACATATCCGTAGCTTCTATGGTTACCCGCTAAACTAGCGGTTAATTTTTTCAAAATATCGTAGAGCAAACATTTATAGATTTTTAGATCCCTATCATTAAATCTAAACTTTTTTAGCGCTTTGATACAAACCGACAAACAAACAGACACTTTGGCTTTTCATTTCGTTTTGAGAAGTGCACTAAAAAATTACCAGTGATCGGAATTCGGTGATCGAGGTATCAATATACGTGCTGCTTCCTGAGCAACTTTATTTCGAATATATTTATGAAACTTTCAGGACTGATAAATTTTAAGTCTCTGACTCCGAAAAAAACATTCATTTTGTTCGACCTTATCAGGATAATCGACAGGACCATTTTTTCGTCAGTTACCATATGGTAACGCTGGAAATAACAGGGTACAGGGTTTCTTAATACTACAAAATACAAATATTTGAAAAAAAAAGTCTGATAAAAAAAGCTTAATCCAACAATGGGGCTCCGCCGTGATATATAATATATGAATAATTTAGGGTCAAATCGAAACAACCGGGTCAAATTCATCTCTGGTATGGAAAAGTGTTTTGTTTTCTGAGACCACTTATCTTATAGCCACCATGGGAGCAATCATATTTTATGAACAAAACAGTACCGAAACGCGAATAAAATGTGTGGAAAAAACCCGTACTTCCCAGCGTTACCATATGGTAACACGATAATAAAAAGCGTAAATTAACTGAAAATAAATGTTTTTTATTCAGAATTTTTTTCATAATTAAAAAGAGCACTTTTTACCTTTCTAATGATGTCTGATTGCATATAGTTCAGTACTAAATTTAGTTAAATGATTTTAATTTACTTGCGACGAATTGCCAAATGCCATTAAAAATGGGCATAAAAGGGTATAATGCATTTGGCAGAATGTATGTAACAGGCAGAAGAGGGCGTGGCAGACCCCCAAAAGTATATATATTCTTGATCAGGATCAACAGCCGAGTCGATTGAGCCATGTCCGTCTGTCTGTCCGTCTGTCTGTCCGTCTGTTTGAACGCGTCGATCTCAGAAACCATAAGAGCTAGAGACTTCAAACTTGGTATGTAGGTTCCTGGATACCGTACGCAGATCAAGTTTGTTTTTATTTTTGGATCGGACAACTATATCATATAGCTGCCATAGGAACGATACATCGAAAATGAAGTTTTAGTATGAAAAGCTTCTTCAATTTTTGAAATATCTCAACCAATCTCACACGATATACATTTGGGGTGGTATTATACATCCTGACCAAATTTGGTTAAAGTCGGCCCACTATATGATATAGCTGTCATAGAGACGCTCTGCCGAAAATCAAGCTTAAGTATGAAATAGTTTTTTGTTTTTGGAGATATCGTAACCAAACTGATAGAATATGCATCTGGGCTGGTATTATACATCCTTACCGAATTTGGTCCAAATCGGACCACTATATCATATAGCTGCCATAGAGACGCTCAGTCGAAAATCAAGTTTAAGTAAGAAAAGGTTTTTTGTTTTTAGAGATAGCCTAACCAAACTGATAGAATGAACATTTAAGTTCGTCTCATATATTCTGGCCAAATTTGGTTCAGATCGGACCACTATATCATATAGCTGTCATAGAGACGCTCTGCCGAAAATCAAGCATAAGTATGAAATAGTTTTTTGTTTTTTGAGATATCGTAACCAAACTGATAGAATATGCATCTGGGCTTGTATTATACATCCTTACCGAATTTGGTCCAAATCGGACCACTATATCATATAGCTGCCATAGAGACGCTCAGTCGAAAATCAAGTTTAAGTAAGAAAAGGTTTTTTGTTTTTAGAGATAGCCTACCCAAACTGATAGAATGAACATTTAAGTTCGTCTCATATATTCTGGCCAAATTTGGTTTAGATCGGACCACTATATCATATAGCTGTCATAGAGACGCTTTGCCGAAAATCAAGCATAAGTATGAAATAGTTTTTTGTTTTTTGAGATATCGTAACCATAATTTGGTTCAGATCGGACCACTATATCATATAGCTGCAATAGAGACGTTCAATCGAAAAGTAAGTGTTAGTATGAAAAATGTTTTGGTTTTTTGAGATATCTTAACCAAACTGATAGAATATGCATTAAGGTTGGTTTTGTACATTCTGACCAGATTTGGTTCAAATCGGTTCCATTTATCATATAGCTGCCACAGGAACAATTGGTCGAAAATCAACTTTTATAAAAGAGTACCTGGGCTCAGGGTATTCTACTGTCGAGCGTGCTCGATAGCCGATAGCCGAGTCGATAGCCGAGTCGATATAGCAATGTCCGTCTGTCTGTCTGTCCGTCTGTCTGTATGAACACCTAGATCTCAGAGACTATAAGAGCTAGAGCCACCAAACTTGGTATGTAGGTTCGCCTATATTGCAAGCAGATCAAGTTTGTTTCAAAATTTGGCCACGCCCCCTTTATCGCCCACAAATCGAAAACAAAAATTTCATATCCAAATTATAAGAACAATTTAAAAACTAGTGACACCAAACTTAGTATGTAGGTTCCTCTACATTGCAGGCATACTAAGTCCATTTCTTTTTTGGATCGGACCACTATATCATATAGCGCCCATAGGAACAATCGGTCGAAAATCAAGTTTTAGTAAGAAAAACTTTTTTGTTTTATGAGATATCTCAACCAAACTGATACAATATGCATAAGATTTAGTTTTATATATCCTGTCTAAAGTTGGTTCAAATCGGACCACTATATCATATAGCTGCCATGGGACCGATCGGGCAAAAATTAAGTCTTAGTAAGAAAAACTTTTTTGTTTTATGAGATATCTCAACCAATCTAATACAGTATGCAAATAACTTGGTTTTATATTGCCTGTCCGAAGTTGGCTTAAATCGGACCACTATATCATATAGCTGCCATTGTACCGATCGGGCGAAAATCAAGTCTTAGTATGAAACACTTTTTTGTTTTATGAGATATCTCAACTAAACTATTACAGTATGCTTGGTTTTATATATATATATATATATATCATGACCGATGTTGGTTCAAATCGGACAACTATGTCATATAGCTGTCATTGAAAAAAGTTGTCGAAAATGTATTACAACGCTCTGCAACAGCAACAAGCGGCCAAATTATTATTTTAATTTTTGTAGTCTTTTCTATTTCCATAGTAAGTACGGGGTCTCCGACAGTCGAGTATGCTCGACTGTAGCACCGCGAGCGAAGCGAGCAGGGGGCGGAGCCCCCTAGTTTTTTTGTATGTTGGAGACCTGCATTGCCAAACCTTTATCTCCAAACGATAGGATACATGAAGGAAATACTCAAAAAATCGTATGTATGCATGTAGTGGTGTTAAGCCAAATTCAATCCGGCATTCTTGAATTTTTTTTCAGACAGCTATCTATATTATTAATTTCTGTCGGTTTTGCTTCGCATATATAACAGTTCGCTGAAGACGTTCCACTCAAAGCACTGCAAACTTTACCGTCCACCACTGTGAGTTGGAGGCTGTGCTCTACGCTGATTTTATTTGGTTTTAAAATTTCTGTGTTTTGTAAATCGAGAATCTTTTGTGAAATATATATCTCCTCGTCAACGGACAAATGGGTAGATTCCTTTTTACATTGAAACCTTATTGGTCTACAAAAGCGGGTTGATAATGGCCTAGGATTTTTCCATACAATTATGGGATTATGTGAATTTGTCATAAGTTGTAGAGCCTCATAGGACGTGACAAATAAAGAATTGTCTTTCAAATTATTTTTGGCAAACTTTTGCTTATATTCACTATGTCCAGTACTGCCATCGAAACCCCATTTCCCAATTAGGGTCAGCGTATTCACAGAATCATCTTTAATTTGATTGATAACATCCATCAGAAGATTCAGTATACGAGATGCTGTATGATCAAGATAACTTTGTAGATCAACTTCAGCGAGTGATTCGTTTACACTAATGTAACTTGGATAACTGTGTGTTTTAGCTTGCAGAACATTATCGTAACTGGGTAAAAAATTAAATGAAGTTTTTGAGTTAATAAAATGTCGAATCGATAAGTATTGGTTTTAGTTAAACTGGCATCCATCATAAGTGCAACAACTTCATTAGCATTTGCGTCAGTTAATGTTTGATTTTCTTTTTGGGAGGTATTTCGTAAAACGTTTGCAGCGGACTCACCTATTTCAGCTATTTTGGCTATTCATCGTTGCTTTAACCTTGTTGAAGACTCGCTAAAATCGGATTTGGGACGACCACGACTATCAGATTCATTTGACTTTTCAGCTTGCAGCTTACCAACCACTTGTACAATTTTTTGCAGACATCTAAAACACAATTATGTAACTCCTTTACATCTGCAATGAAGCCTTTTTTTCCCAGCTCCAGCTTTATCGAATCACCGATATGACAAGCTCTTTCGGGGTTCGTGCTTGTAGAGCGCACAACTCTTGAAAAATATACTTATACGAAATTGTTCATTGGAAAAAATTGCCTATAACATATCGAATAAACCGAAATTAACATTAATAATAATAGAAAAAAATAAAAAACAAACCAAATTGACATTAACTACACATATAACAATAAAAAACACATAACACAGCATCTAACAAGAAAAGCACAAACCATAAAACTCAAATACCTGCTGCATTCCGATCGAAATATTATGACGCTGGGCAGCTCCCGGCAGCGGATTCTTTTTGCATTTTAATCTATTATTATTAACATATTAATAATAATAAATATGAACGCAGACTACGACGGCCTTCACAACTAAAAGTACAACAAGTAAACGAAAAACACTCACAAAAGGTCATATATGAATTTTGTTGTTTTGGACGAAATAAAACAATCCCACAAAAAAAACCTCTACACGAGGTAAAAGTCTAGTGACGAAAGCAATTTTTAGCTCCAAAATTTCTGATATCCAATTGTGTGACGAGCAAAATTCAGTTTATTATAAAAACTTTAAATAAAAAAAAAAATTAAAAAAAAAAAAAAAAAATCACGAAAATTGGCATTGTGCACTGTGCTCAAAAAGGGCGAGCTTCTTTGTACATAGATTGAGGGCTTTTTGGCGTACCTTCAAACTTTTTTTCTAAAGTACTCAGGTAACATTTTACAGGTAAAATAAAGTTTTTTAGCTTATATTTTGGCGATTTCTGACAAAACGGCTCTAACGATTTTTATTAAATTTATGTATGTTTTAGTTCGTAAAATTCTGCGTATATAATACATAAATTTTGGTTGAGGGGTTTGGAAGATATTGTCTGTTAACTGAATAAATATATTTTTCCATCGGTCGAAAATCACGTTTTAGTTCGAAAATCACGTTTTAGTACTAAAAACTTTTTGGTTTTATGACTGCCGTTCGCAGTGATAGTCGCCTTTCGCACCCTTCGTGCTGCTTTCGTCACTAGAGCGAACTGCCGTTCGCAGTGATATACAAAGTGTTAAGTACTTCAAATTATAGATAATACCTGTTTGAATTATATCCATATTATTCAATATTTATTGGAGCTGTGTTATTTTTAAAATGTTACAACTAACATTTGGCTTCACTTTATGGCCCTAGGCAACGTAGCAAATTGTGTAGCACGTGGTCTAACTTTAAGGGATTATTTTACAAAAAGCGAACGGTCACACTCAAAAAAAAAACGTTGGTTTCAAATAGATAATTTATTTATGAGATGATCGACATACTTTAAAATTTCGATTTCGGTCTTTTTATTTTTGTCGCATGGGAGCGATCACTGTGCGTTGGGCCGTTGCTGGCCCCGAACCAGAGAGCTGCAACGGGTAGGTTCGATTATGTTCGTACATCAGTGCGACAAACGTTTTCGGTCGAGTCACGGGTCTCTTTGTTTTCGAACGAGTCACGGGCATGATTCGTTTTGTTTTCGGACGAGGCACGCGTGTGATTCGTTTTGCTTCGGACGAGTCACGGGTATGATTCGTTTTGCTTTCGGACAATTCGGGTCGAGCAGACCGTTCGAGTATAATCGAAAACGTCAGTGTTGTTTTTGTATTTTTTTTTCGCTTGTACATGCATGTACATACATAAGTATTTATATTTCTGTTTTAGAGCAGCGGTGGGCAAGCCCTTGCTCACGCTGCCCACTCTGCTCAAAACAGTAAATTGGCTTGCCTGCGGTTTTTGCCTAGAGATGGGCATGGGCCGTGCCGTGCCTACTTAAATAAGTTCCGTGTTGGGCCTCAGTTTTTACAAGCCGTGCTTGGGCCGTGCCGTTCGTCAAAAAGGAGGCCCATGCCCATCTCTATTTTTGACAATACAACAACAACTTTTGACGCTGCGCGCAAATTTTTTATGACCCCCAATAAAACAAAACAACAAACACACAGCAAATGCTCGAGTTTCGGCTGCGACGCTGACCGTCATAAAAGTGTTCATTTCACTTCAGTAGCGTTTTGTACACTGTGTGAAAAGTTTTGATGCGTTTTGATACGTTTTGATCCTAACCACATAATAAGCGTTCGACTTACAAAATACAATTTATTAAATTTCTTTAAGTGTATAATTGTTTTGGCTGATCAAAACCAACAACAACCACACAGATCTTTCGTCGCGGCGCACAGAGTCATACATTTTTACACACATAAATACATATATATTATTGTAAGCGCAAACGCCGCTGCGTGCGCGCTCTGTGTCGCACATTTTCTGAACAAGTCGATTCGAGCATGACTCGATGACTCGATGCGACCGTTTGAAGAAAACGGGTATCGCATCAAATCAAATCAGCCAGCAATTTCGGTCATGACTCGTGACTCGTCCGAAACGAACAAATCACAACGGACACGAGTCAGCGTTCGTGCCTGACCGAAAATCTCTTACCCGTTGCAGTTCTCTGCCCCGAACTTGCTGATATTGTGCAACAGCGGATATGGTGACCGCTGTATCGGCGTAGTCGCTGCTTCAGCGAGTCAACGGCACTTAGAGTGCTGACTCGGCGCTGGGGGTAACGAGGAAAGTAGAACGTTGGGCTGTAAGCGGATATTGCGCTTGGAATATGCAGCTTATCACGGGGGGCGATGAGAGTCGAGGGGGAATAACTGCACTGTTAACTTGCGTATAACCTGGTTTTATATATCCTGACCGAAGTTGGTGCAAATCGAGCAATATATCATATAGCTACCATAGGACCGATCGGTCTTAAATCATGCGTTAGTTACAAATTTTATTTTGTTCTTTGAGTTATATAACCAAACTCATAGACTATGCATGAAGATAGTGCTATAAATACTGAATGATGTTGTTTCAAGTAGGCGTACTATATCATATAGCTGTCCTTGCAACAATTAGTTAAAAAAACTTTAATACAGCAATCTGTAAGGTCACCAATTCTGCTGCGTGCCAAGCATCTCAGTATTTTTGAATTTTTACCAGTCTTAGCTTTTTCCACAATAAGTACGGGGTTTCCAACAGTCGAGTACGCTCGACTGTAGCGCCGCCCATCTAGTTATTTAAATATCTTGGCTATTTACTGCCCGATCGGAATGAAAAATCTACGACACTTTTCTCTTCGTCTATGCAAAATCTTGCATCTTTAGCTTTTGGATATGAAATGTTTCTACGTTGATTTTTAGGCGGTAAAGGAGCCGTAAGCAAATTTAGAAACAAACTTGATCTGCTTGCAATATAGAGGAACCACATGACAAGTTTGGTATCTCTAGCTTTTATAGTCTCTGAGATCTACGTGTTCATACAGACAGACAGATGGACATTGCTATACCGACTGGGCTATTGATGCTGATCAAGAATATATATATACTTAATAGGGACTACGACGCCTTCTTCTGCCTGTTACGCACATATTCGTTATAACAAACCCAATAGACCCCTTTTTTTCACAAATTACGATTAATCACTGTGGACGGCAGTCACCGCTAGTGACGAAAGCAGCACGAAGGGTGCGAAACGCGACTAGGAATATATACACCTAATTTGGAAAATTTGCTACGACTGTCCGATCAGATCGAGCTATATACCGATCAAAAGGTTTAGACCTGACTTACAAATGTGGGAGGCGAAGAATTTGAACGAACGCAGCTAAAAGGGCCGTTGGGGCATTTTGGAAAAATTCTAATTAAAAATGCGCGTCGATTGATACCTCAATCACCCAAATCCGATAACTGGGTCAAAAGATATTTTAATTTGAAATTTTTAGTGGACTTCTCAAAATGAGATGAAAAAATTGTTTGTTTGTTTGTTTTTTTGTTTGTTTGTCCGTATCAAAGCGCTAAAAAAACCATAGATGTAATATAACATTCTACAGGTGAAATAATTACATTTCTGCTATTTTAGAAAAATTGACAAATGTCGTCTTTGTCGAGTTTTAATATGTTATAGCCAATAAAATTCCGCGTTTTTTGGTATATCACACATATCTCTAAAAATTTGTTTCGGCGAGATATTACCATTTAAGTGTAAATATACATATTATATGAAGTTGAAAGCTGACAGCAGCAATAACGTGTCATAGCAGCAAACCTACATAACATACAGCATTAAATATGACAGAAATTCAAAAAATAAATTTAAATATTTTACTATCTGCCTGCATTAGCTACAATATCAAAAGCAAAAGCCATTGCAAAAATTTCTGATACCCCACAAAAAAAAAACTCTACACGAGGTAAAACTCTAGTGACGAAAGCATATCCAATTTTGTGACGATCGAAATTTAAATAGATAACTGATAAAATAAGCATTTAGCTTAGTTTTATATATCCTGACCAAATGTGGTTGAAATATGACAACTTTATCATATAGCTGTCATAGGACCGATCGGGCGAAAATCAAATCTTAGTATGAAAAACTTTATCGTCCATAATACGTAAGGGGTCTCCGACAGTCAAGTATGCTCGACTGTAGCACTGCGAGCGAAGCGAGCATGAAGCTGAGCCTCCTATAGTCGAGATCCCGACCATATGATACACGTTACTTACTTTAATATATTGAATAGTACTTTAAAGAAAATACTTGTTTTCATCTGAAAACTTTAATTCGCCATAACTGTCGTTCTACATGTACGATCTTAATGCGATTCAGTAGGATAATAGATAATGCTAATAGATAACGCTAATAATCACAAAAAAGTACTATCTTAAAAAGTGTGGGTGTGGTGGTTTTTCGCGATTTGTGGGGGCGGAGGGGGGCGTGGCTTAAATTTGAAACAAATTTGATCTGCGTGAGGTATATAGAAATCTGTGTGCCAAATTTGGTTACTTTATCTCTTATAGTCTCTGAGATTCCTTTGTTTATACAGACCAGCGAACGGTATTTCGCGAATTACGGGCGTGGAAGAAGGCGGGTCAAAAATTTAAAACAAACTTGACCTGCTCCAACGCATTTGTGATATGCGTGTGAAAGTTTGGTTACTCTATCTCTTATGGTCTCTGAGATCTAGGCGCTCAGACAGAGGGACAGATAGACAGACGGAAAGCCGCACAGACACACATGGCTATTTCGACTCGGCTGTTGATGCTGATCATGGTCGGAGATGCCTCCTTCTCCCTGTTACGCACATTTTAACGAACACAATATACCCTTATACTTATTTTTCATAAGTAAAGGGTATAATTGCAAAAATTTGTGATATCCCACAAAAAATCCTCTACACGAGGTAAAAGTCTAGTGACGAAAGCATATTCTAGCCTCAAAATTTCTGATCTCCCCATTTTGCGACGAACGAAATTAAGTTTAATATAAAACAAGGGGGCTCTGCCCCCTGCTCGCTTCGTTCCCGGTGAGGTGCGGTTACAGTCGAGCACGCTCGACAGTAGGATACCCTGAGCCCAGGTACTCTTTTATAAAAGTTGATTTTCGACCAATTGTTCCTGTGGCAGCTATATGATATATGGAACCGATTTAAACCAAATCTCGTCAGAATGTACAAAACCAACCTAAATGCATATTCTATTAGTTTGGTTAAGATATCTCAAAAAACCAAAAGTTTTTTCATACTAACACTTGCTTTTCGATTGAGCGTCTCTATTGCAGCTATATGATATAGTGGTCCGATCTGAACCAAATTTGGCCAGAATATATGAGACGAACTTAAAAGTTCATTCTACTAGTTTGGTTAGGCTATCTCTAAAAACAAAAAACTTTTTTTTACTTAAACTTGATTTTCGACTGAGCGTCTCTATGGCAGCTATATGATATAGCGGTCCGATTTGGACCAAATTCGGTGATGATTTATAATACCAGCCCAGATGCATATTCTGTCAGATTGGTTAAAATATCTCAAAAAACCAAAAACTTTTTAATACTAAACCTTGATTTTCTAACGACCCTCCTATGGCAGCTATATTGAATAGTGATCCGATTTAAACTAAATTTGGTAGGGATACATAGAATATAACTAGATACATAACCTGCAAGATTGGATGATATATCTTAAAAAACAAAAAACTTTTTAGACCCTGTACTTAAAAAAGTACAGGGGTCTATTGGGTTTGCTTTAACGAAAATGTGCGTAACAGGCAAAAGGAGGCGTAGCAGACCCCATAAAGTATATATATTCCTGATCAGCATCAATAGCCGAGTCGATATAGCAATGTCCGTCTGTCCTGACGTCTGTATGAACACCTAGATCTCGGATACTATAAGAGCTAGGAACACTAAACTTGGTATGTAGGTTCCTCTATATTGCAAGGATATCAAGTTTGTTTCAGAATTTGGTCACGCCCTCTTTACCGCCCAAAAATCGACATAGAAAATTTCATATTCATATTATAAGAGCACTTTAAATGCTAGAGACACCAAAATTAGTATGTAGGTTCCTCTATATTGCAAGCAGATCAAGTTTGTTTCAGAATTCGGCCCCGCCCCCTTTACCGCCCAATAATCTTTATATATAAAGTTGCTTGACCTCATTCATTCACTGACTTAGCATTGCACAGGCCAAATGGCTAAAGATACAAGTCTGAAACTTGGCCAAAATAAACTTAAGATAATTTCATCGGCGGTTAAGACGGCATTTTGTAAAATTATAAGTGCATGTGCGTCAAAATCGAGGTTTCGTTTATTTCGCGTTTATTTTGATTTATATATAGCAGCGTTTGGTCAGCCGGCAGGCGAAATGCTTATGTAGTGCAGAGGATGGTGTGTTAGACCAGTGGTCGGCACGGCCTATGCGCCGCGCATAGGGCTTTGCTCTGCCGCAGCGCTGCCTGCACACGTACAGCGTAAACGTTCGTGTGGCGTCGCTGCTACGACATTTTGCTGTTAAGTCGCTGTCGTGTCGCTGTTATAGGGCTATTATGAATCGGCAGCAAACGTCAGATGCTTGATGTCTGTTAACGTTCTGTTAATTCGCACACTAGCGTCATCAAACATATGAATGTGTTGGTGCCGACCACTGTGTTAGACCCAAGTGCGTGCAGGCACACGATCAAACCCCAGCACCGGCAAGAATTTTTTTTTTTTTCATTTTTAATGTAATTTTTTTAAAACTTTTTTTAATCTTACGATATTTTACAATTTAATAAAAGTCGGGTTACTATATAGTGTAGATACATCGGGTTCACATTAATCTTTAGTATGAAAAACGCAGCGGGCAGCGTGGATATAATTATTCGTTTTTCTTTCAAAAAATGTTACTTTGATTTATATATAGCAGCGTTTGGTCAGGCGAAGAACTAAGAGTCTTGGTAGTGCAGAGGATGATGTGTTAGACCCAGGTGCGTGCAGGGACTGGATCAAACTCCAGCAAGGGCAAGAACTTTTTTTTAAATTTTCTTTTATCCTTTTTTTAATTTAACGATATTTTACAATTTGGTAAAAGTCGGGTAACTATATAGTATAGCTACATCGGGTTCACATTAATCTTTAGTATGAAAAACTTTTCTGTTTCTTCAGTTATCTCAGCGGCAGCGGGCAGCTTGGATATAATTATTCGTTTCTCTTTCAAAAAATGTTACTTTGATTAATATATAGCAGCGTTTGGTCAGGCGGAGGACTAACATAAGTGAGTTGATAGTGCAGAGGATGGTGTGTTAGACCGAGGCGCGCGCCGGCGCACGATCAAACCCCAGCAAAGCCAAGAATTTACTTTTTCTTAAATTCTTTTTTAAATTCAATAATATTTTATAATTTGGTGAAAATCTGGTTTTTCTGGTTTTTAAGTTATCTCAACCAAACAGATTGTGTATTTGATACTGCCTAATACACCCTGACCTAATTTGGTCATCCTCGAGTAACTATAGCATATAGCTGCCATTGGAACAATTGGATGGAAATTAACTTTTAGTATGAAAATTATTTTCGTTTTTGAGCTATCTCAACCAAACTCTTTTTCACTAAATGTTAAGCCCTGTTCAAATTTGGTCTAAGTCGGATGACTATATAATATAGCTGCCATTTGAACGTCGGTTTCAAATTAACCTATAATATGAAAAACTTTTTTAATTTTTGCAATTTCTTAACCAAACTCACAGATTCGCTTTTGCACGCCAAATTTCTAACTTTTCTGTCAAATCTAGCAGCGTGCATACAATTATTCGTTTCTATTACTTAAATTGTTGTATCATATAAAGTTTTTGCTACTTATAACATTCTGAAGGGAATTTCCAACAACAAAAAATTTTGAATTCTTCTCTAAAACCTGATTACTGATAATAATTGCTTCGTACGATCGGTGAAAAAACGTGGTAGTCTAATATGTATAAGAAGGTATCATGTCATTTAGCAGGTACTGATAACTGATCCATCCATGAGAATTAAAGAAGGGATTACTGATTAAAAAACCTGTCGAATAAACCCAATGTTAGAAAGACGACCCTTTCCGATAAAATGACAGAAAGTTTAGTTTAAATGGCTTTTCTTGCACATATTTTTGCTACTTTTATTCTTTTTTTTATACCCTGAGCCCATTAAAAATGGGCAAAAAAGGGTATAATGCATTTGGCAGAATGTATGTAACAGGCAGAAGGGGGCGTGGCAGACCCCCAAAAGTATATATATTCTTGATCAGGATCAACAGTCGAGTCGATTGAGCCATGTCCGTCTGTCTGTCCGTCTGTCTGTCCGTCTGTTTGAACGCGTCGATCTCAGAAACCATAAGAGCTACAGACTTCAAACTTGGTATGTAGGTTCCTGGATATCGTACGCAGATCAAGTTTGTTTTTATTTTTGGATCGGACAACTATATCATATAGCTGCCATAGGAACGATACATCGAAAATGAAGTTTTTGTATGAAAAGCATCTTTAATTTTTGAGATATCTCAACCAATCTCACACGATATATATTTGGGGTGGTATTATACATCCTGACCAAATTTGGTCCAAATCGGCCCACTATATCATATAGCTGTCAAACAGTCGCTCTGCCGAAAATCAACTTTTAGTATGAAAAAGTTTTTTGTTTTTTGAGATATCGTAACCAAACTGATAGAATATGCATTTATGTTGGGGCGGAGCCCCTTGTTTTACACGCAAACACGTTAATGTGATCAGATTTCAGACTCAACAGATTTGTATAGTGCCTGGGCTACAGATTATTTTTATAGATAAAACTTGAGTGTCCTAAATATCAGTTTGTCCAAATTGACAAGTGTCCGATTTATTAAAGTGGTTCAGTAATTTATTTTTGCGTTTAAAAATTTAATTCAAGAAAAATATAAAAAGTGCTTCGCTCTTTGCTCTTGCTATATCGACTCGGCTATTGATGCTGATCAGGAATATTTATACTTTATGGGGTCTGCTACGCCTCCTTTTGCCTGTTACGCACATTTTCGTTAAAGCAAACCCAATAGACCCCTGTACTTTTTTTAAGTACGGGGTCTAAAAATGAAATAGCTCCACAAAAATTGGTTTTGGGGCCTTATTTCATTTCTTTTTTTTTAATCTTATTTCATTTTGCAATAAGACCCCAATTTTGTTTGTAAAATAAGGCCCCAAAAAAAGAAATAGCACCCCAAATTTTGTAAAAATCGTTGTTGTTGTTTCCTGTATAATTTTTTGGGGCCTTTTTTATTTGATTTTTTTTTCCTTATTTCATTGGGGCCTTGTTTCACAGAGCCCCAAATTATAAAAGGCCCCAAAAAAATGAAATAAGGCCCAACAAATTATACAGGAAACAACTATCTGCCAGCTACGTGAATCAAGGAGACTCGTCTTCCACACACATCAAACCTTTGATTGAATGGAGTCAGAGTTTGAAAACTTGCCTGTACCAAGTGGTATAAAAATCGTTGTTGTTTCCTGTATAATTTTTTGGTGCATTTTTTCATTGGGGCCTTATTTCCTGTAGCCCTGCGGAAGAAGGCCCCAATGAAAAAATTGCACAAAAAATTATACTGGAAACAACAACGATTTTTATAAAATCCGAAAAGATCGTTCAGTGAGTGTGACGAAGTTGTCTTAAAAGACGCGTGAAACACAACTCGAGCTTGGTGGAATTACTATCAGGCCTCAGGACGCACTGATGTGGAATGACGCAGTGTGGTCCTAGTAGATCTTCTGTGCCTATGGCAGACATGTGACCGAAATCAATATATTCCTTCATCAAATTCATGTACATCTCCCTGAGAGCCGAATCTTTTGATACTCTACACTCTAAGGATAGAAAACGTCTCTTGGCTGTTTCAAATGACAATTCCAATTTCTGTGAATCCGTTTTGAGAGGCAAACTGACCTCAAAACGCCCTGACGACAAATTTCGAACACTATCCTTGAAACTTTTCGCGCAAGCAAGTTGCTCTGCTGAATACTTGACTGCGATATTTGATTCAGGTATAGCTTCAAGTTCCCAGAATCGCTCCACTAGGGACTCTAGCCTGGTCCCTTCTCTAGGATGCATGATTGCGCAGCACACTGGGTTTTGAATTTTGAATTTTTGCACTGCTCTGATGCTACCCAACTCAACAACTTTTTTGCAATAGAGGGCCATTTTCAGACAATTTTATCTGTCCCGTACACAAAGAAAAAATCTGATCCCAATGACATATCAATTCTCTGATCAGCCAGTTCCATATTCGCTGGAATATGGCCAATTGAGATCATAGTATAAATGGCTGCCTGAAACTGAAGTCACCACCCAAGACTCAGCGCTGTACTGATATGCATTTATACGGGCCGAAACCACTGTAGACAATTTCCTTTTCGCAACTAAACTGGCTTTTCCAACTGAAGTAACAGTCAAGCACTTGTTTTTCCTAGTAAGCCTCAATGAATGAGCAAGGTCTTCCGTCATGAAGTTTACTTGGGAGCCAGAATCTAACAGAGCTCTAGCATTGTGAATTTGTCCAAACCTATCACGAATTTACACCACCGCTGTGGCAAGGATAATTTGATCAATTTAACCCACAACATGATTTACGTGAGCAGGATGCGATGCGGCTTGTGCCGTTTCAGAAGCTTTGTACTTATGAAGAAGAGTGTTATGAGGACGAGAACAGACTCTACACTTCGATGACGTGCAGTCAGACACCCTGTGCCCAGAATGGAAACAATTTATGCATAACTGGTTCGATTTCGCAAAGTTTGACCGATCCGACACAAGTAGGGCCGAAAACTCTTGACAATTTCCGAGATTGTGATTTGCACTGCAGAACTGGCATTTAAGCTCCTTACGATTGTCTGCATTAGTGCATGCAAACCACGATTTTGTTTCTTTAGCCAGTTTTAAATCAGATTAGCAGAGATAGAGTCGATTATTGAGCGTATTCAACAGTATTCAACGGCGTCACCATTTTGTTTACTAATGATGTTCGTTGACGCTCAATATCTTGTTCTACTTTGTCTGGTTTGGCAAACAATTGTGTTAATCGTTTGCTATAACAATCATCTCCGCACACTGGGGCCGCAGGTCGAAAAGCGTGGCAAAAATCATTTTTTGGACGAAAGCTTTCGTAAAAAGTAATATATGCATTCGGTAGCGAAATACTCAAAGCTTGCGAATCAAAAAGATTATTGAAATCGAGTAAAAATTGTGGGCGTGACAGCCTCTCAAAGTTTACCCATTTATCAAAGCGCGCACAAATGTTTAAATTTTACAAGAAATACAAACTTTAAAACTGAACTGTCGACAAGTTATGAGTCCGATCTTTATTCAATTGATTTAATCTGAAAAGTATGTTTATTTATAATAAAATACTCAAAAAAATTATGTCTTAACTTATTGTTTACCGGCAATGTATAAAAAAAGCACTAAAATAAGGCTATTTTTCAACTTTGATGAAAAATAACTAGATCTCACCTCCGACCGCCACTTTCCCACTACTGCAGTAGCAAGTTATATGCATATTATATTACTTTGGTTGAGATATCTCATTAAACCAAAAAGTTTTTCATACTAATAGCCTATTTCCACGACAACTCACATTTGGCTCATTCTCGCACATTCGAATGTGGCTCAATTTTGGCTTTCCACGACCAAATGTGACACATTGAAAGCACTTGTCATGTAACCAGAATAAATCAGCTGTTCGGTTTCTGTGCACATATAAAAAAAAGCTGACAATAACAACAATTTAATATTTATATCAGGGATTAAAACCGAAACGAATATCGGTTTCAGTTACGGTTTCGGTTACGCTTGTATTAAGGTTTTCGGTTAAGGTTACGAAAAAAATTTTAGTATCGGTTTCGTAACGGTTAACGGTTTTTTGTAAGTTTCGGTTTTAAAATACCGGTTCGGTTTCGGTTCACAAAAAAAAAATGTTCTTACAAAAATTTCAAATTTTTCTCCAAGTTAAAATTGACTGTATATACATATGTATTTTAGTTGTACACATGTACATGCACAAACACGCACTTACGGACTTTTTAAAGCCAGCACCGATTTAAGTGGAATAACAAAAGCAAAGTTGCGCGTTGTTCAATCGCGAGCAACAAGGCAAAACGTGACGCGGCTACGAAATACCCTGTGTCCAACTAAGTATATTTGTATATGTACTTATCACTGCGAACGGCAGTTCGCTCTAGTGACGAAAGCAGCACGAAGGGTGTGAAAGGCGACTAGCAATATATACAACTAATTTGGAAAATTTGCTACGACTGTCCGATCAGATCGAGTTATATACCGATCGAAAGGTTGAGTCCTAACTTACAAAATGGCATACTAAAACTTTTTGTAACTCACCTGGTTCATGAGATACGGGTTTTTTTTTTTTTTATAATTTTTATTTAAAGTTTTTATAATAAACTGAATTTTGCTCGTCACACAATTGGATATCAGAAATTTTGGAGCTAAAAATTGCTTTCGTCACTAGACTTTTACCTCGTGTAGAGGTTTTTTTTGTATGAATATAACTGCATAGTAACAATTGTATGTAAATAAGGTTAAACGTAATTTTACGTAAATACTCCCATTGTTAATATGTTTATTTTATGCACATATGTATATATGTATGTTAATATAAATAAATATGATGGGTATTTCAATAGTCGCACTTTCATATGTACACAGTCCACCCTACGAAACAAACTGTCTCGCTCGCACTTGCTCAATCTTCAATTTTGCTAAGACGCGTGGCGACGCCAAGACATCGCACAAAAGTAACCGCCGATACGTCACCACAAAATTCTTAAGAAACTCACACAAAGACAAAAATTGAAGCTGCACAAAATTTGCAGTGAGCACTACAACAACACTGAAGTCATAAATTAAAGCAAAATGAACACTTTTATTGCTCTATCGTCGCGTTGAAAATCTGTGTTGTTGTTGATGCTGTCCAGAGTCTCGGGACGCACATTGGCCGTGTTGTTGCTGTATCGTCGAAGATCGCGAGCAAGCCAAAGTAACGGTCTGCTACCTGTTTGGTAGAAATTTAGTTTTGATCAGTTTCAGCGACGCGTCGCGACGTCCAGAACCGAAATGAACGCTTATAAATGAATCGGTTATTAAACGGTTATTTCGGTTTAAAAAGTTTTGGTTTTAAGGTTTAGTTATAGTGAAAAAATTTTTTTTCGGTTACGGTTTCGGTTACGGTTATAAATTTCAAAAGGTTTTTACCGGTTAAAGGTTACGGTTTCGGTTAAGGTTTTAATCCCTGATTTATATTGAAATTAAAATTGACGAAAATTAAATGCCTTCTGTTTTTATTAAACAAAACAGCTGGGTTAGGTGATAATTGCTGTTTTTCACGAGCATATCGATAAACATCGAGTGTTCGATAATAAAAATACTGGCATAAAAGCGGCACATTCATTTTGGATGAGCCAAAAAGATCATTCGGATTTTGTACGGAAATGAAGTCCACTTTCGGGCCTGATGATGAAAATGGCGCCGAATGTGCTGTCGTGGAAATAGGCTTGATTTCGCCCGATCGGTCCTATGGCAGCCTTATGATATAGTGGTCCAATTTGAACCAACTTTGGACAGGGAGTATGAAACGAAGTTAAATGCATCTTCTATGAATTTGGTTAAAATATTTCATAAAACATAAAAATGTTCATACTAAGACCTAATTCTCGACCGATGAGTCATATGACAGCTATATGATATAGTGGTCCGATGTGAACCACCTTTGGTCAGGGTGTATGAAACAAACTTAAATGCATATTCTATGAATTTGGTTAAAATAACTCATAAAACAAAAAAATTTTCATACTTAGACCTAATTTTCAACCAATCGGTCCTATGACAGCTATAAGATATAGCGGTCCGATTTGAACCAACTGCGATCAGGATGTATATAAGTTTAATTTAAATGCATATTCTATTAGTTTGGTTACGATATATTATAAAACAATGGAATGTCAATGCAAAATTATTGAATACTGAAACATACATCCTTGGCAGGGGGACCAACCATCTCCTGAGCTCTGCGACTCAGCACACTACGCCACAGAAGCCCACGACTGATCGAACGCCAATTTGTTATATAATTTGTTAACACAATTTTCATGTTGTCAAGTTATTTAAGTTTTAATTACTGCCAAGGCTTCATCGTCGAATAAACCAGCAAAATTTATTATTTCAATATCTTGGCTATTTACTGCCCGATCGGAATGGAATTTTCAATAAAAAATTCTAGGACACTTTTTTCTTCGTCTATGCAAAATCTTGCATATCTAGCTTTTGGATATGACATTTTTCTACGTTGATTTTTAGGCGGCAAAGGAGGCGTGGACAAATTTTGAAACAAACTTGATCTGCTTATAGAGGAACCTACATGACAAGTTTGGTGTCTCTAGCTTTTATAGTCTCTTAGATCTAGGTGTTCATACAGACAGTCAGAGAGACAGACGGACAGACGGACATTGCTATATCGACTTGGCTATTGATGCTGATCAAGAAAATATTATATATACTTTATAGGGTCTGCCACGCTTTCATCTGCCTGTTACGCACATATTCGTTATACCAAACCCAATAGACCCCTGTACATTTTTTTTAGTACGGGGCTTAACCAGCATTTCTTTTATTTTTCTTAAACACTTTTGACGTTTTTATACCTTTTTGAAATTGATATCACAAATTACGATTAATACTAGTTCACAAAGATATCGGAAATTGTATTAAATTCAGTGGTGTGTTTTGTGATTGGGTTGATTTGCCAAAATAAAAATTAGAAGCACTTTTTTACTTGACAAAAATTATTGCCAATGAGAAGTACGCTGATTTAAGTGAAGCTGACGAATTAGATAGCATTATAATTATTCTTCAATTAACTGTTAATATAACTGCTTTAGATATGAAATCATGTTTCATTTTAATTAAAGTATTTTCAATTTCGAATTTTTTCTTAAATAAATACATACTATATATTTGTTGAAATCGATCACCTTAATGATTTACCATGTTTTTTAGCAATTGTCACAAAATTTTTAACAATTTCTTACAATTTTTTTTCCAAATCTAGCAATTTTACCTCGGAGATTCTGGCAACACTGCTTGTAATTATTTATTTTACAATATTTCACTTATCTTATATTAGCTTATATTTAATTATCGAACTTTTTAAATTGTATCTATTAATTAATTAAACAAGCTGTACGAGCTACTTTTATAGAATTATCATTGCCAGAAAATAATTATCCCACAAAAAAACCTCTTCACGAGGTAAAACTCTAGTGACGAAAGCATATTCTAGCCCCAAAATTTCTGATATCCAATTTTGTGACGAACGAAATTAAAATAATATTCATAAAAATTTTAAATAAAAATATTAATTATTAAAAAAAAATCGAAGCAGAAAGACAGACGGAAAGGGTTAAATAGAATAGTATTTAAAAATCAATCGTAATGGCAAATAATCGATTTTCTAACCTACCGTGGACTATCCAGTGCAAATCAGTTTGTATTCCCATGACATTAATGAAATGATAGTAAAAAAGAAAAAGGGGAAAATAAAAGGAAAAATTTTAAATTGCGTGACAAAGCAGCGAGCGAGCGAACAATAAAAAAAGCAAAGTTCAGTTCACGTTATAATTTATTTCGGACGGCAATAGCGTTTAAAAGTTTGGTAGCTGCTGCGCGTAATTAAGCTGTGACAAAACGACTGACCAAGCTTTCGCAGCTGCTTGCTCGGCCCTTCTTCTTCGGCCGTTTTAGCTGTCTGCGCCTTACTTGCACTTATACACAATATAAGGACTAACTACACTCTAGGGTACTTCAATATATGCTATTCTTAAATGCAACTAAATAATGTATACAAATCAAATAATCTCATTTTTCCAATATTGGTCTGTTACCAAACACGCACCACTATATCATATAATGAAAATCAAGTCTTAGTATGAAACACTTTTTTTAATTTTAGCAGTCTTTGCTTTTTCCATAGTAAGTACGGTAGAACCGCGTGCGAAACGAGCAGGAGGCGGAGCCCCTGGCTTGTTTTGTGGCTGTGTACTTTTTAAACTTATAAAATATCGAATTTACTAAGTACAAAGCTACTCTAATATCTGACAATGCAGGACATTTTTGCATATGCTTTGCATTTTTAACGTTTTTTTTTGGCATAAATTATACATTAGCATTTCAAGCAAATATGCAAAAAAAAAAATATTAATAATATTAAATATCTTGTTCTTTAAATATGGGGAAATATGCAAAATCCGCGATGTACTTTTGACTTTCGGGTACTTATAAATAGAGCCCAGAGGAATCAAACAAGTAAAAAAGTGGATTGAAAGTATAAGTTTTTATTTAATTCGCATGTATAATAGCTCAATTTAGGTATACTTTGTGTTCCTTGTATAAGAAATGCAACAAAATTGGCAAAAACTCTACCCTTAAGCCATAAATTGCCATTGATTTTGATACAAACACAAAAAAAAAGATTATAATTGAAAGTTATGATCAAGTTATCATTACAATGTAATTTGTAAAAATAAAACTTATATTTATTGATAACGCTGTCTGTCAAATTGTAATTTCCACTTTTAATGGGAGGGAAAAATTTGAAATTTGTTATTAACTTGACCTGCGACTGGTATTATATTAAACTCTTAGAGTCTCAGAGATCGGTGGGTTCATACATCCCAACAGACTGATCAGACGAATATGGCCCAATAAAGAAATTTGTCTAGCAAGTTTGGGGTCACATCGTTGACTCAGATTACAATGTATTTTTAGTTCGGTACCCAAATTATGGTACAATATTTTGAATCCCTTTATCTCCGAGACTGTAAGAGTTAAAGCAATCAAATTTTGTGACCATACTCCTAGGATGTTGACATATATCAAGTTAATTTAGAAAGCACAGCACACATGAGGGGACAAATTTAGGTGCGCTGGAAATGTCATCGAGATCGGTTTAAAAACAGTGAAGACATTTGAGGAAATATGATATATGGCCGGCATATAATCACCTGAATCTTAGAAACTATTAGAGCTAGAGCTACCAAATTTGGTGACTGCAATATTGCGAACGCACATCAAGTTTGATTTAGAATCTTGCCACGCCCCCCAATTATCCTATAATCGACTAAAAAATAAAATATTCAATTGCAGGGCCAATTTAATAGGTAGAGTTTGCAAATTCAACACCCGTATAGACTGTTATATTTCTTATGTATGCTGAAAATTTCATTGTGATCGGATTATAAGCAACGAATATCTTAAGAAAATAAGTGTCACATTGCACGCCGTGGTCCGCACTGTCTATAGGGGTTGGATTAACAGCAGGTACACATGTTATGTGTAGGCGAGTGTAGCGAGCACGGGGAAGAGCCACCTTGTTCTGTTTAATATTGTAACCGCCAGTTAATACGAGTATTTGCGATAAAATCGGTTTCTAAAACTACAGGCCTGGGCCCGACAACAGCAAACAATTTTAAAGTCCCAACCAGTCCACAAACTTACCCAACCACCCTCCAGTAGTTCCAATACTTCCAGTGACCAACTGTTGCTTCTCACGCTTGTTGTCCATATTGGAAACTCAACACAGCAACGAACTCAACTTCAACACTCGGTGTGAAATTCGTGCGAAAACCGATTGTTTCAGTATGCTCTAGCTTCTCATATGAGACACATCACATCGAGTGCGGTTTCTCAACTAAACTTGTGCCTTGAATTTTCCATTTTTCTCGTATCATTTTTATTGAGTCGAATTAATTTTCATGGCGTCAAGGGCTGCCACTGGTCCACATATACAACCCCACAAATTCATGGTTGCTTAGATATACAATGAAAATAAAATTTGTATTGCCTAGTAAAAATCCGTGATGGTCATCACTTTTGTCACGCTTCTTCGGTTCGCTTTCAGTGCACACATAGTGAACATATGAAATTAGCAAGAAAAAAATCATAATCAATAATATAACTCTTACTCTTTCTTGCTTACTTTAAATGAACATAGGGCTTATCTCTGGATGGAAAAAAAAGACTATAATATAACATTAAAGAGATATTAAAGTGCGTACAAGTCATATTTAATATCACGATTAACAGACTGGTTAAAGTTTCAGGCAGCAAATTTAAACGTTTTTCTTTTAGCGTAAGCCAAACCCCGTAAAGTATTTATATTCTTGATCAGTATCAACAGTCGAGTCGAATTAGTCATTTCCGACCGTCTGTTTTTGTTACATAAAACTTAATTATTAAAAACTTAAGCTCACAACTAGGAACAGTTTTAAAATAGACAAAAATTCTATTAATAAAAGAAAGTGTACCGATGATAAGAGGATTTTTTTTTTTGTCAAGTGGAATTGGAATCAGTTCGCAAGTTATGTTCTGCACATTATCTGATTTTACTTGTACTTGTATAAAGTAGTTATGTTTAAAAGTTAGGTAAATTATGCGTACATATCGCTCATTAAATAGATAAGTCGAAAAACACAATTTTTGAGTTAATGATGCAGAAATTTTTATTATGTCATAAATAGGGAAAGCACAAAAAAAAAATTTACTTGAGAAAGTAATTTTGATTATTCTTGTGTCGTGTTTCGTATGCCGTTTGTCGATTACGTTATAATTGACTGGTCAATATCTTTGAAAATATATGCAATTAATATTTTGTGTACACTAAGCAACAATTTTGAACTTGTTGGCTATTACACGAACCAAACTCACTTTTACGACCCTGTACTGTAAAAAGGACAGGCGTCTATTGGGTTTGTTTTAACGAAAATGTTCGTAACAGGCAGACCCTAAAAAGTATATATATTCTTTATCAGCATCAATAGTCAATTCGATATCTGTCCGTCTGTATGAACACCTAGATCTCAGAGACTAAAAGAGCTAGAGACACCAAACTTGGTATGTAGGTTCCTTTATATTGGAACCAGATCAGGTTTTTTTCAAAATTCGGCCACGCCCCCTTTATCGCCCACAAATCGAAAAAACAAAATGTCATATCCAAATTATAAGAAAAATATAAAAGCTAGTGACACTAATTTTAGTATGTAGATGCCTCTAAATTGCGGACATATCAAGTTTGTTTCTTTTTTGGATCGGACGACTATATCATATAGCGCCCATAGGAACAATCGGTCAAAATCAAGTTTAAGCATGAGAAACTTTTTTGTTTTATGAGATATCTCAACCAAACTAATATAATATGCAAATAACTTGGTTTTATACATCCTGACCGAAGTTGGTGCAAATCTGTCGAAAAGCAAGCGTTGGTATAAAAATTTTTTATTACCAGCTGATAGACTATGCATATAAGTTAGTGCTATAAATCCTGACCGATGTTGGTTCAAGTCGGCGTACTATATCTTATAGTTGTCCTTACAGAAATTAGTTAAAAAACTTTAATACAGCACTTTGTAAGGTCACCAATTCTAATGCGTGACAAGCATCTAATAGTTTCTTCATATTGAGCCCATCTACGGGGAACGCATGGGAATGTTGGTAGATGTGAAACAGCAATTCACACTGCCAACATCTACCATCAATTTACCCTTGATGTATTGTATATTGTGGTTTTACATTTGTTAGAAAAATAAAATTCGAGAAGAAATTGGGTTTTGTTGTTGCTGCTGGGAAGCATAGCAATTGTTTAATTAACAAATTATTGGTGGCATGCAATACAATGGACGAAATGGAGCAGAAGGCAGACAGCCAAGAAGACGACTTGGCGTTTGGCTGCCAATTTCCATAAAATGATCAACTAAAAAATAAACCGAAAAGTAAACAAAAATAAATGCAGCTATTTTTTGTTTATTTATTATTAGCATGCATTGCAGCTAAATATTAATTATTTTAATTATCTATATTAAAAAAGTCCCCTTGTCTACTTGCACTCGCTGCCGCACTACTTCATATCAACTCTACTTGGTGCGATTAGCTGGAGGTACCTCTGAACTCTGGCTTCGGTTCACCTGGTGATGGTACTGGTGCTGCGCTCGGTCACCTTTGGAATAAACTCAAAACTAATCTCGAAGCAAAAGCCTCGTCGACTGCTTGTTGCCGTAGAGTTTGGTGGTGTCGGAATGCTGTCCTTTATGCTGATCAGAACGGATACAAGTTCATATAGATATCCTTCACTATCACTTTCAGCTGATTACACTAGGCAACAAATTTGAACTTTGAGGCTATTACACGAGCCAAACCCACTTTTTTGGATAGATTTGGGGCCAAAAACGACGAAAAACATTTTTTTTTTGTCTATGGTGAAATTTTTTTGTAGAATTTTTTAAAATTTTGATTTTGAGCACTTTTTTTCAACGGTGCGCCCACTTTTGTCAATATTACTCGTTGTTTGGTCACAGACCAGTATTAGGAAGTAGAATTGAATTGAATTGAATAATATCTAAGTAGCATGTAAGAATTAGCATAATGTATATATTGAAGTACCCTAGATTGTAGTTATTCTCTTATATTGTATAAGTGGAAGCGAAGCGCAGGCAGCTCAAAACGGCCGAAGAAGAAGGGCAGAGCTAGCAGCTGTGTAAGCGAGAGTTTTTGAGTTGTCATACGAAAGCTTAAGCAGTCGATCGTTTAATTACGCGCAGCAGCCACTAATTACTCTTTAACGCCTTTGCAGTCTCATTTTTCTTTGATAAATAAAATTATAAAGTTTAATTGAAACTCCGGTTTTTTTATTTGTCCCTTGTTTTCAAATTTTTCACTCGTGAATGACAAAACCTATTTTCAAAAACTTTACTTTTCTGGAAAGCCAATAAATATATTTTTAATTTACTAATACAAAGTTTAAGACTTAAACTAGTAGGTTTAGAGATATCAATTCTTGAATTAACAAAATTATGATTTTTTTTAAGCTTTTTTTATTTCAAAATTCGAGGAAAAGTCGAAAAACTGTATTACATTTTGTCTTCTATTTTATTTACATAGCTGCATTAATTACTCGTCGTTTAAAATATGATTAATCAAAATCTGTGGAAAAACGGCGATATAATAAATTTTTGTGTCCAGGCATGTTTTTGTCGACTTTTTTGACTTCCTTTTACTATATAGTGGCATAACCTTTAGTATGAAAGTTTTTTGGTGATTTTTGAGATATCTTAACCAATCTTACACAATATTAAATTGTTATTATTTTACACATTTTGACCATATTTGGTTCAAATCGGTCTACTATATCATATAGCTGCCATAGGAACGATCGATAGAAAATCTAGGTTTAGTATGAACTTGTCGGTCGGTGCTACAGTCTAGCGTACTCGACTGTCGGAGACCCCGTACTTACTATCCAAAAGCAGCCCCTTCTAAAAATTAAATAATATTTAAAATAAACTTAAATTCTTATATATAAACCTACATAAATTTGTCGCCGCTCGAATTAGCTTCCGATATTAAAAATTTTATCGGTACCCAGGGAACACCACGAGGAGGCCATTACACTTGTAATGGGGTCCATTAATCCAAAAGAAACTTTTGGTAACCTCCGAGTAGACTTGAATTGCGTAAAGCAACCCCAAAGTTCCCCAAAAATGGTTTATATCTGCTATCTACGCAGATAAAAGTATATACATATATGCATATACATACTTAACAGAGATTAAATTATAACTACATGTTCAACATACAAAATGTTGAAATAAATAAATTAGCCTACACTTAATTCATATAGTAACATAATTGAAGCTCAACATTTAATTAAATAATTTAACTGAATCAAAAGAAAAAAAAAGATAAATTTATTAACAACATAATTTTACAAAATAAATTTATAATACATTAAATTTACATAGAATTTTAACCCGAATCGTCCTGAGCAACATTTTTTCGAATTTCTTAATGAAAATTTCAGGGCTGATAAATTTGAGTTCGCTGAATCCGAAAAACACATTTATTTTGTTCGTCCTTGTCAGGATAATCGACAGGACCATTTTTTCGGGTGTTACCATATGGTAACGCTGGGAAGTACAGGGTACAGGTTTTCTTAATGCTACAAAATACAAATGTTTGAGAAAAAGTCTAATAAACACAACTTATTCCAACAGGGGGGCTCTTCGGAGCAGAATTTCGTATATATAACACAACTGTCATAGGAACAATTGGGGTCAAATTCACCTTTAGTATGAGAAACTTTTTTCTATTCTGAGATATCTCAACCAAACTCTTAGAATATGTGTCTTATGTGTTGTTACACATCCTGACCAAATTGAGTTCAAATCGGACCACTATATCATATAGCTGCCAAAGGGGCAATCATATTTTATGAACAAAACAGTACCTAAAAGCGAAAAAATGTATGGAAAAAACCTGTACCCTGTACTTCCCAGCGTTACCATATGGTAACACGAAAATAAAAAGCGTAAATTAACTTTAAAAAAGTGTTTTTTATTTAAAATTTGTTTCATAATTAAAAAGAGCACTCTTTTACCTTTCTAATGAGGGGTGCATTGCATATAGTTCAGTACTGAAATTAGTTAACGATTTAAATTTACTTGCGACGAATTGCCAAATGCCGTTTTTTTGCACTGCAGAATGTAATGAGCAACTTAATGCGCATTTTTCGATCAGCTAACTTCAAGAGATTGTGTCAATCAACTTTTTATCAGTTAGAGACAACAATTTTCTCTTAGAATATCAAATAAAAGTTAATCTAATGTTAATATTAGGGTTGTCGGAAATATATCAAAATATCAATATATCGATATTTTTTTAAAAAAATGATATATTTATATCGCGATATTGGTTTTGCCGATATATCAAATATCCGATATTTTTTTTTGATATTTTATAAAATTTGTGAGTTGGTCACTCTGTGATTTCTAACAAGTGAATTAAGACGAATTGCGGAAAAATGGATGTGAATTTAATAAAATTAAACTATGATGAAATAAAAAACGGAACCAATTTGACGTCGCACATAAAAAACAAACAATATGACAATTTCATAAAGTGCAGTCAAAAAAAGGTATGTATTCGTTTGCCTAATATATGAATAAAAAATATATTATGAAAAATTTGTATGAATAGATTTACTTCAACGAACTCTTTTTAATGTGGGGATTATTACTTTTTTTTAAGTAAAAAAAAAAAATATCAAAAAATATCAAAATACGATATTTAAAAATGATATATTAAATATCATTTTGATATTTTTTCAAAACAAAAAATTTCATGGATACGATATTTTAAAAATATTCGACATCCCTAGTTAATATGTTATCTAAAAACTAAGTTTTAGTAAATGCCTAATGCTTGTTACCATATGGTAACGCTGGGAAGATTCGGGTTAACATAACATTTATATAAATGCCAATATAAAATAATTTAAACAAAATGATTTAATATATATTCAATAAAATATTTTTAATGTCAATATAACATTAATAAATAATAGGGTAAGTTTAGCAAACTCGAGGTCATGTATTTATATTGTCAAAAGACACTTTTTGACAACAACAAACAACACACAAAGCACTTGCAAAAAAGCAAGGAGCATGGTTCGGCATACAGCTGTTTCAAGAGACACCAATCTCTATCATCAGTACCGTTCTGCTGACTTGACCAGCGATTCAAGCTGAATGTCAATCTTGCGTCGTTAGAACCTGTTGAGAATTCTAAGGCGAAAAATTGACAAAATAGCTGTAAAAGCTGATCTTGCCCTTTGTGTGTTGTTGTTGTTGCTGTTATTGAGTTGAAACACCATCGGCATTTTCGTCCAATAACATAGGCAAGTCTGCCCGTAATTGGTGGATGTACACACCGAAGTGTGTATATCCTCTCTGCTTAAGTAGCAAGAAAGTGTTGATTACAAAGGCTTTCGGCGTGTCGTCCGTTTTTGGTACTAAATAACAAATGTAAAAATCCATTAAATAATGGAGATTATTTGTTGGTTGGCGACCTTTCTATTTTATATAGGGTAAGTTTAGCAAACTCGAGGTCATGTATTTATATTGTCAAAAGACACTTTTTGACATTAACCGTATTGTAGATGTCATTTAGAGTATTCTTTGTGTCGGTATATTGCTGAAATGTAGCAGAAGACACCACAAAGCACAAGGATAAATCAAGCATATTTATAATATCCATACTTACGTCAACAAGAAGATTTTTGGTAATCACCGTTTTTTGCACGAAATCCAAAAAAATGCTGCGTTTTGAGCGTTCGTGAGGCAATGACACCTTTAATTTGTTCCTGTGATCATTACCAGTGACCAGTTGCATTACCAAACTGCCCACTACAAGCAGTGCCAGTAATTGATATGATCTCAACATCAACATTCTAAGGCGTAAGCGTTACACTAGTATGAAAAGAAAGAAATCGCAGCATTAACTCGGTGCAAAATTTGTCAGTTTATATAAAAACTACAATGTATTTGATTTTAATTAAAATGTCAAATAAAAAAGTGTGCGCTCGTATTGGAGCTACAAGACATAGTAAACCAATTATTGGACGAAAATGCCGATGGTGTTTCAACTCAATAACAGCAACAACAACAACACACAAAGGGCAAGATCAGCTTTTACAGCTATTTTGTCAATTTTTCGCCTTAGAATTCTCAACAGGTTCTAACGACGCAAGATTGACATTCAGCTTGAATCGCTGGTCAAGTCAGCAGAACGGTACTGATGATAGAGATTGGTGTCTCTTGAAACAGCTGTATGCCGAACCATGCTCCTTGCTTTTTTGCAAGTGCTTTGTGTGTTGTTGTCAAAAAGTGTCTTTTGACAATATAAATACATGACCTCGAGTTTGCTAAACTTACCCTATATAAAATAGAAAGGTCGCCAACCAACAAATAATCTCCATTATTTAATGGATTTTTACATTTGTTATTTAGATTAATAAATAATAATATAATAGAAAATTTATCAAATGTAGAAATTAAAAAATTTTTTTAAAAATAGGCAAAAAAAAAAAAAATCAGGTGAATAAAAGTTGTCCCAGCCGGGAATCGAACCCGCAACAAAATTCCAAAAAAGTTGTAAATGAGAGATACTTCACATATTGAGCCACACTTGCACATATTCATTTGGCCTCCCAAGTTGCCATATTACGTCTTTTAATTACAAAATTAAAAAATTGTATTTAACATTTAATCTTAATATTACATTTATAAATAAACACTGAACTTTAATTGAAAATGAAAAAAAAATTTTACTGCTTCCGCCGACGGCAGCATTCGAACCCACGAACACTATATGACTTGATACGTCTCAGTTATTCAAGTTATTCAAAATTTAATTACTTGCCAACGCTCCTTAATCGAATGAACAGAATTTATTATTATAATATCTTGACTATTTATTGTTCGATCAGAACGAAATTTTCAGCAAACATCTAGGACACTTCCAGCTTTGTCTAACCAAAATCTGGAATCTCCAGATCTTAAATTGCTCTTATAATTTGGATATGAAATTTACTATGTCGATTATTGGGCGGTAATGGAGGCGGGGCCGAGTTCTGAAACAAACTTGATCTGCTTGCAATATAGAGGAACCTACATACCAATTTTGGTGTCTCTAGCATTTAAAGTGCTCTTATAATATGAATATGAAATTTTCTATGTTCTGAAACAAACTTGATATCCTTGCAATATAGAGGAACCTACATACCAAGTTTAGTGTTCCTAGCTCTTATAGTATACGAGATCTAGGTGTTCATACAGACGTCAGGACAGACGGACATTGCTATATCGACTCGGCTATTGATGCTGATCAGGAATATATATACTTTATGGGGTCTGCTACGCCTCCTTTTGCCTGTTACGCACATTTTCGTTAAAGCAAACCCAATAGACCCCTGTACTTTTTTAAGTACAGGGTCTAAAAAGTTTTTTGTTTTTTAAGATATATCATCCAATCTTGCAGGTTATGTATCTAGTTATATTCTATGTATCCCTACCAAATTTAGTTTAAATCGGATCACTATTCAATATAGCTGCCATAGGAGGGTCGTTAGAAAATCAAGGTTTAGTATTAAAAAGTTTTTGGTTTTTTGAGATATTTTAACCAATCTGACAGAATATGCATCTGGGCTGGTATTATAAATCATCACCGAATTTGGTCCAAATCGGACCGCTATATCATATAGCTGCCATAGAGACGCTCAGTCGAAAATCAAGTTTAAGTAAAAAAAAGTTTTTTGTTTTTAGAGATAGCCTAACCAAACTAGTAGAATGAACTTTTAAGTTCGTCTCATATATTCTGGCCAAATTTGGTTCAGATCGGACCACTATATCATATAGCTGCAATAGAGACGCTCAATCGAAAAGCAAGTGTTAGTATGAAAAAACTTTTGGTTTTTTGAGATATCTTAACCAAACTGATAGAATATGCATTTAGGTTGGTTTTGTACATTCTGACGAGATTTGGTTTAAATCGGTTCCATATATCATATAGCTGCCACAGGAACAATTGGTCGAAAATCAACTTTTATAAAAGAGTACCTGGGCTCAGGGTATCCTACTGTCGAGCGTGCTCGACTGTAACCGCACCTCACCGGGAACGAAGCGAGCAGGGGGCAGAGCCCCCTTGTTTTATATTAAACTTAATTTCGTTCGTCGCAAAATGGGGAGATCAGAAATTTTGAGGCTAGAATATGCTTTCGTCACTAGACTTTTACCTCGTGTAGAGGATTTTTTGTGGGATATCACAAATTTTTGCAATTATACCCTTTACTTATGAAAAATAAGTATAAGGGTATATTGTGTTCGTTAAAATGTGCGTAACAGGGAGAAGGAGGCATCTCCGACCATGATCAGCATCAACAGCCGAGTCGAAATAGCCATGTGTGTCTGTGCGGCTTTCCGTCTGTCTATCTGTCCCTCTGTCTGAGCGCCTAGATCTCAGAGACCATAAGAGATAGAGTAACCAAACTTTCACACGCATATCACAAATGCGTTGGAGCAGGTCAAGTTTGTTTTAAATTTTTGACCCGCCTTCTTCCACGCCCGTAATTCGCGAAATACCGTTCGCTGGTCTGTATAAACAAAGGAATCTCAGAGACTATAAGAGATAAAGTAACCAAATTTGGCACACAGATTTCTATATACCTCACGCAGATCAAATTTGTTTCAAATTTAAGCCACGCCCCCCTCCGCCCCCACAAATCGCGAAAAACCACCACACCCACACTTTTTAAGATAGTACTTTTTTGTGATTATTAGCGTTATCTATTAGCATTATCTATTATCCTACTGAATCGCATTAAGATCGTACATGTAGAACGACAGTTATGGCGAATTAAAGTTTTCAGATGAAAACAAGTATTTTCTTTAAAGTACTATTCAATATATTAAAGTAAGTAACGTGTATCATATGGTCGGGATCTCGACTATAGGAGGCTCAGCTTCATGCTCGCTTCGCTCGCAGTGCTACAGTCGAGCATACTTGACTGTCGGAGACCCCTTACGTATTATGGACGATAAAGTTTTTCATACTAAGATTTGATTTTCGCCCGATCGGTCCTATGACAGCTATATGATAAAGTTGTCATATTTCAACCACATTTGGTCAGGATATATAAAACTAAGCTAAATGCTTATTTTATCAGTTATCTATTTAAATTTCGATCGTCACAAAATTGGATATGCTTTCGTCACTAGAGTTTTACCTCGTGTAGAGTTTTTTTTTTGTGGGGTATCAGAAATTTTTGCAATGGCTTTTGCTTTTGATATTGTAGCTAATGCAGGCAGATAGTAAAATATTTAAATTTATTTTTTGAATTTCTGTCATATTTAATGCTGTATGTTATGTAGGTTTGCTGCTATGACACGTTATTGCTGCTGTCAGCTTTCAACTTCATATAATATGTATATTTACACTTAAATGGTAATATCTCGCCGAAACAAATTTTTAGAGATATGTGTGATATACCAAAAAACGCGGAATTTTATTGGCTATAACATATTAAAACTCGACAAAGACGACATTTGTCAATTTTTCTAAAATAGCAGAAATGTAATTATTTCACCTGTAGAATGTTATATTACATCTATGGTTTTTTTAGCGCTTTGATACGGACAAACAAACAAAAAAACAAACAAACAAACAATTTTTTCATCTCATTTTGAGAAGTCCACTAAAAATTTCAAATTAAAATATCTTTTGACCCAGTTATCGGATTTGGGTGATTGAGGTATCAATCGACGCGCATTTTTAATTAGAATTTTTCCAAAATGCCCCAACGGCCCTTTTAGCTGCGTTCGTTCAAATTCTTCGCCTCCCACATTTGTAAGTCAGGTCTAAACCTTTTGATCGGTATATAGCTCGATCTGATCGGACAGTCGTAGCAAATTTTCCAAATTAGGTGTATATATTCCTAGTCGCGTTTCGCACCCTTCGTGCTGCTTTCGTCACTAGCGGTGACTGCCGTCCACAGTGATTAATCGTAATTTGTGAAAAAAAGGGGTCTATTGGGTTTGTTATAACGAATATGTGCGTAACAGGCAGAAGAAGGCGTCGTAGTCCCTATTAAGTATATATATATTCTTGATCAGCATCAATAGCCCAGTCGGTATAGCAATGTCCATCTGTCTGTCTGTATGAACACGTAGATCTCAGAGACTATAAAAGCTAGAGATACCAAACTTGTCATGTGGTTCCTCTATATTGCAAGCAGATCAAGTTTGTTTCTAAATTTGCTTACGGCTCCTTTACCGCCTAAAAATCAACGTAGAAACATTTCATATCCAAAAGCTAAAGATGCAAGATTTTGCATAGACGAAGAGAAAAGTGTCGTAGATTTTTCATTCCGATCGGGCAGTAAATAGCCAAGATATTTAAATAACTAGATGGGCGGCGCTACAGTCGAGCGTACTCGACTGTTGGAAACCCCGTACTTATTGTGGAAAAAGCTAAGACTGGTAAAAATTCAAAAATACTGAGATGCTTGGCACGCAGCAGAATTGGTGACCTTACAGATTGCTGTATTAAAGTTTTTTTAACTAATTGTTGCAAGGACAGCTATATGATATAGTACGCCTACTTGAAACAACATCATTCAGTATTTATAGCACTATCTTCATGCATAGTCTATGAGTTTGGTTATATAACTCAAAGAACAAAATAAAATTTGTAACTAACGCATGATTTAAGACCGATCGGTCCTATGGTAGCTATATGATATATTGCTCGATTTGCACCAACTTCGGTCAGGATATATAAAACCAGGTTATACGCAAGTTAACAGTGCAGTTATTCCCCCTCGACTCTCATCGCCCCCCGTGATAAGCTGCATATTCCAAGCGCAATATCCGCTTACAGCCCAACGTTCTACTTTCCTCGTTACCCCCAGCGCCGAGTCAGCACTCTAAGTGCCGTTGACTCGCTGAAGCAGCGACTACGCCGATACAGCGGTCACCATATCCGCTGTTGCACAATATCAGCAAGTTCGGGGCAGAGAACTGCAACGGGTAAGAGATTTTCGGTCAGGCACGAACGCTGACTCGTGTCCGTTGTGATTTGTTCGTTTCGGACGAGTCACGAGTCATGACCGAAATTGCTGGCTGATTTGATTTGATGCGATACCCGTTTTCTTCAAACGGTCGCATCGAGTCATCGAGTCATGCTCGAATCGACTTGTTCAGAAAATGTGCGACACAGAGCGCGCACGCAGCGGCGTTTGCGCTTACAATAATATATATGTATTTATGTGTGTAAAAATGTATGACTCTGTGCGCCGCGACGAAAGATCTGTGTGGTTGTTGTTGGTTTTGATCAGCCAAAACAATTATACACTTAAAGAAATTTAATAAATTGTATTTTGTAAGTCGAACGCTTATTATGTGGTTAGGATCAAAACGTATCAAAACGCATCAAAACTTTTCACACAGTGTACAAAACGCTACTGAAGTGAAATGAACACTTTTATGACGGTCAGCGTCGCAGCCGAAACTCGAGCATTTGCTGTGTGTTTGTTGTTTTGTTTTATTGGGGGTCATAAAAAATTTGCGCGCAGCGTCAAAAGTTGTTGTTGTATTGTCAAAAATAGAGATGGGCATGGGCCTCCTTTTTGACGAACGGCACGGCCCAAGCACGGCTTGTAAAAACTGAGGCCCAACACGGAACTTATTTAAGTAGGCACGGCACGGCCCATGCCCATCTCTAGGCAAAAACCGCAGGCAAGCCAATTTACTGTTTTGAGCAGAGTGGGCAGCGTGAGCAAGGGCTTGCCCACCGCTGCTCTAAAACAGAAATATAAATACTTATGTATGTACATGCATGTACAAGCGAAAAAAAAATACAAAAACAACACTGACGTTTTCGATTATACTCGAACGGTCTGCTCGACCCGAATTGTCCGAAAGCAAAACGAATCATACCCGTGACTCGTCCGAAGCAAAACGAATCACACGCGTGCCTCGTCCGAAAACAAAACGAATCATGCCCGTGACTCGTTCGAAAACAAAGAGACCCGTGACTCGACCGAAAACGTTTGTCGCACTGATGTACGAACATAATCGAACCTACCCGTTGCAGCTCTCTGGTTCGGGGCCAGCAACGGCCCAACGCACAGTGATCGCTCCCATGCGACAAAAATAAAAAGACCGAAATCGAAATTTTAAAGTATGTCGATCATCTCATAAATAAATTATCTATTTGAAACCAACGTTTTTTTTTTGAGTGTGACCGTTCGCTTTTTGTAAAATAATCCCTTAAAGTTAGACCACGTGCTACACAATTTGCTACGTTGCCTAGGGCCATAAAGTGAAGCCAAATGTTAGTTGTAACATTTTAAAAATAACACAGCTCCAATAAATATTGAATAATATGGATATAATTCAAACAGGTATTATCTATAATTTGAAGTACTTAACACTTTGTATATCACTGCGAACGGCAGTTCGCTCTAGTGACGAAAGCAGCACGAAGGGTGCGAAAGGCGACTATCACTGCGAACGGCAGTCATAAAACCAAAAAGTTTTTAGTACTAAAACGTGATTTTCGAACTAAAACGTGATTTTCGACCGATGGAAAAATATATTTATTCAGTTAACAGACAATATCTTCCAAACCCCTCAACCAAAATTTATGTATTATATACGCAGAATTTTACGAACTAAAACATACATAAATTTAATAAAAATCGTTAGAGCCGTTTTGTCAGAAATCGCCAAAATATAAGCTAAAAAACTTTATTTTACCTGTAAAATGTTACCTGAGTACTTTAGAAAAAAAGTTTGAAGGTACGCCAAAAAGCCCTCAATCTATGTACAAAGAAGCTCGCCCTTTTTGAGCACAGTGCACAATGCCAATTTTCGTGATTTTTTTTTTTTTTTTTTAATTTTTTTTTTTATTTAAAGTTTTTATAATAAACTGAATTTTGCTCGTCACACAATTGGATATCAGAAATTTTGGAGCTAAAAATTGCTTTCGTCACTAGACTTTTACCTCGTGTAGAGGTTTTTTTTGTGGGATTGTTTTATTTCGTCCAAAACAACAAAATTCATATATGACCTTTTGTGAGTGTTTTTCGTTTACTTGTTGTACTTTTAGTTGTGAAGGCCGTCGTAGTCTGCGTTCATATTTATTATTATTAATATGTTAATAATAATAGATTAAAATGCAAAAAGAATCCGCTGCCGGGAGCTGCCCAGCGTCATAATATTTCGATCGGAATGCAGCAGGTATTTGAGTTTTATGGTTTGTGCTTTTCTTGTTAGATGCTGTGTTATGTGTTTTTTATTGTTATATGTGTAGTTAATGTCAATTTGGTTTGTTTTTTATTTTTTTCTATTATTATTAATGTTAATTTCGGTTTATTCGATATGTTATAGGCAATTTTTTCCAATGAACAATTTCGTATAAGTATATTTTTCAAGAGTTGTGCGCTCTACAAGCACGAACCCCGAAAGAGCTTGTCATATCGGTGATTCGATAAAGCTGGAGCTGGGAAAAAAAGGCTTCATTGCAGATGTAAAGGAGTTACATAATTGTGTTTTAGATGTCTGCAAAAAATTGTACAAGTGGTTGGTAAGCTGCAAGCTGAAAAGTCAAATAAATCTGATAGTCGTGGTCGTCCCAAATCCGATTTTAGCGAGTCTTCAACAAGGTTAAAGCAACGATGAATAGCCAAAATAGCTGAAATAGGTGAGTCCGCTGCAAACGTTTTACGAAATACCTCCCAAAAAGAAAATCAAACATTAACTGACGCAAATGCTAATGAAGTTGTTGCACTTATGATGGATGCCAGTTTAACTAAAACCAATACTTATCGATTCGACATTTTATTAACTCAAAAACTTCATTTAATTTTTTACCCAGTTACGATAATGTTCTGCAAGCTAAAACACACAGTTATCCAAGTTACATTAGTGTAAACGAATCACTCGCTGAAGTTGATCTACAAAGTTATCTTGATCATACAGCATCTCGTATACTGAATCTTCAGATGGATGTTATCAATCAAATTAAAGATGATTCTGTGAATACGCTGACCCTAATTGGGAAATGGGGTTTCGATGGCAGTACTGGACATAGTGAATATAAGCAAAAGTTTGCCAAAAATAATTTGAAAGACAATTCTTTATTTGTCACGTCCTATGAGGCTCTACAACTTATGACAAATTCACATAATCCCATAATTGTATGGAAAAATCCTAGGCCATTATCAACCCGCTTTTGTAGACCAATAAGGTTTCAATGTAAAAAGGAATCTACCCATTTGTCCGTTGACGAGGAGATATATATTTCACAAAAGATTCTCGATTTACAAAACACAGAAATTTTAAAACCAAATAAAATCAGCGTAGAGCACAGCCTCCAACTCACAGTGGTGGACGGTAAAGTTTGCAGTGCTTTGAGTGGAACGTCTTCAGCGAACTGTTATATATGCGAAGCAAAACCGACAGAAATTAATAATATAGATAGCTGTCTGAAAAAAAATTCAAGAATGCCGGATTGAATTTGGCTTAACACCACTACATGCATACATACGATTTTTTGAGTATTTCCTTCATGTATCCTATCGTTTGGAGATAAAGGTTTGGCAATGCAGGTCTCCAACATACAAAAAAACTAGGGGGCTCCGCCCCCTGCTCGCTTCGCTCGCGGTGCTACAGTCGAGCATACTCGACTGTCGGAGACCCCGTACTTACTATGGAAATAGAAAAGACTACAAAAATTAAAATAATAATTTGGCCGCTTGTTGCTGTTGCAGAGCGTTGTAATACATTTTCGACAACTTTTTTCAATGACAGCTATATGACATAGTTGTCCGATTTGAACCAACATCGGTCATGATATATATATATATATATATAAAACCAAGCATACTGTAATAGTTTAGTTGAGATATCTCATAAAACAAAAAAGTGTTTCATACTAAGACTTGATTTTCGCCCGATCGGTACAATGGCAGCTATATGATATAGTGGTCCGATTTAAGCCAACTTCGGACAGGCAATATAAAACCAAGTTATTTGCATACTGTATTAGATTGGTTGAGATATCTCATAAAACAAAAAAGTTTTTCTTACTAAGACTTAATTTTTGCCCGATCGGTCCCATGGCAGCTATATGATATAGTGGTCGGTTGAACCAACTTTAGACAGGATATATAAAACTAAATCTTATGCATATTGTATCAGTTTGGTTGAGATATCTCATAAAACAAAAAAGTTTTTCTTACTAAAACTTGATTTTCGACCGATTGTTCCTATGGGCGCTATATGATATAGTGGTCCGATCCAAAAAAGAAATGGACTTAGTATGCCTGCAATGTAGAGGAACCTACATACTAAGTTTGGTGTCACTAGTTTTTAAATTGTTCTTATAATTTGGATATGAAATTTTTGTTTTCGATTTGTGGGCGATAAAGGGGGCGTGGCCAAATTTTGAAACAAACTTGATCTGCTTGCAATATAGGCGAACCTACATACCAAGTTTGGTGGCTCTAGCTCTTATAGTCTCTGAGATCTAGGTGTTCATACAGACAGACGGACAGACAGACAGACGGACATTGCTATATCGACTCGGCTATCGACTCGGCTATCGGCTATCGAGCACGCTCGACAGTAGAATACCCTGAGCCCAGGTACTCTTTTATAAAAGTTGATTTTCGACCAATTGTTCCTGTGGCAGCTATATGATAAATGGAACCGATTTGAACCAAATCTGGTCAGAATGTACAAAACCAACCTTAATGCATATTCTATCAGTTTGGTTAAGATATCTCAAAAAACCAAAACATTTTTCATACTAACACTTACTTTTCGATTGAACGTCTCTATTGCAGCTATATGATATAGTGGTCCGATCTGAACCAAATTATGGTTACGATATCTCAAAAAACAAAAAACTATTTCATACTTATGCTTGATTTTCGGCAAAGCGTCTCTATGACAGCTATATGATATAGTGGTCCGATCTAAACCAAATTTGGCCAGAATATATGAGACGAACTTAAATGTTCATTCTATCAGTTTGGGTAGGCTATCTCTAAAAACAAAAAACCTTTTCTTACTTAAACTTGATTTTCGACTGAGCGTCTCTATGGCAGCTATATGATATAGTGGTCCGATTTGGACCAAATTCGGTAAGGATGTATAATACAAGCCCAGATGCATATTCTATCAGTTTGGTTACGATATCTCAAAAAACAAAAAACTATTTCATACTTATGCTTGATTTTCGGCAGAGCGTCTCTATGACAGCTATATCATATAGTGGGCCGACTTTAACCAAATTTGGTCAGGATGTATAATACCACCCCAAATGTATATCGTGTGAGATTGGTTGAGATATTTCAAAAATTGAAGAAGCTTTTCATACTAAAACTTCATTTTCGATGTATCGTTCCTATGGCAGCTATATGATATAGTTGTCCGATCCAAAAATAAAAACAAACTTGATCTGCGTACGGTATCCAGGAACCTACATTCCAAGTTTGAAGTCTCTAGCTCTTATGGATTCTGAGATCGACGCGTTCAAACAGACGGACAGACAGACGGACAGACAGACGGACATGTCTCAATCGACTCGGCTGTTGATCCTGATCAAGAATATATATACTTTTGGGGGTCTGCCACGCCCCCTTCTGCCTGTTACATACATTCTGCAAAATGCATTATACCCTTTTTTGCCCATTTTTAATGGGCTCAGGGTATAAAAAGGAGCAAATTGGTGCAAACAAAACATTGTAGTTTTGCTAGAGAATTGATTACTAAAGAGTACTGTGGTTTTAGGATGGTGTCCAAAAGTGTCCAATTTTTGTATATTCCATCAAAGTTGAAAAATACCTTAATTTTAGTGCATTTTCAAACATCGCTGGAATAAAAAGTAAGCAAATGACGACACTAATTTCTCCGCCATTATATTAGAAATGAACGTACTTTTCACATGAAAATATAAAGATCGGTTGCATAACTTGTCTACAATTCAATTATAAAGTTCGTATTTTATAAAAAATTTGCACATTTGTGCGCGCATTGAAAAATGGGTCAATTTGAGAGGCTGCCACGCCCACAATTCTTATCCGATTTCAATAATTTTTTGGATTCGTAATCCTTGAAGATTTTTTTATCGAATGCATATATTCCTTTTTTCAAATGCGATCGTCAAAAAAATGATTTTTGCCACTCTTTTCCGTCTGCGGCCCCACTGTGCAACGTGAGATTCGAATGAAAATGAGACTTATTGTAGACAGACCAAAGTTTGGAGGTAGTGGTACATCAAATGATGGAACACAGCCCGAAAATTTTTTAAACATCCGGAGCTGTCAGCAAAAATTACAGGTCTTAATAAAAACTTAATTGACAGATGCGCCACCGCTTTACAGTCTTTAAATATAAACAAATTTAGAGAATATGCTCTGAAGACAGCTAGGTGTCTTGTAAAAACTTATCCATGGTATTACATCCATGGTATAAAACAAAAAAGTATATTTGTTTTTTAAATTTTAAGATGGTAAATCTGTTTTCAAAGTGTGTGGTCAGAAGCTGAGCGGAAAGCACATAACAAATCTGAGGCGCCATTTGACATCACAGCATTCAGATTCTTTGGAGGATTTGGATACAAGCGACACAAGTGCGAAACAAATCACCAAAAAACAAAAAATTAGCATTGAGGCAAATGAGGAAATTATTACTTCATCGCTAGTGCAAATTTTCACCATAGACGGCAGGCCGTTTCTGGTTTTGGATAGTCAAGGATTCCGCAACATAGTAAATCCTATTCTTGATGCCCTTGCCATGAATCACTTAACTTCGCGAAACATAATGGATCATGTTAAGGAAAAGGAGCTGTCCATCAGGCATGACATCATGTCCTTGGCAAAAGGAAAGCTCATTTCATTGAAGATAGATGTTGAAACTAGACTGGACAAAGCCATTTTATGGAAAAAAGTGAAGTTATCATCAAAGCACTTGGAATGATTCAATTATATGAATCCCATACCGGTCGTTACATTATGGAACGTATAATAGAAATATTACAAGAATATGGTAATTAGATTGAAAACGTTTTTAGGTGTGTACTACTTTGATAACCCCAAATTATAGTTATCTTCAATATAAATATTGAAAACAATTATAATTTGTATCAGCATAACTTCAGACAACGGCAAAAACATGATCAAGGCCATTGAATTCTTAAATGATGAAGCTACGGAGCAATCCCTGTCTGAAGATGATTGCAGCAGCGACGTACTCATGGAAAAGCTGGATTCCATAAGTGTATCAAATGTACATCTTGTATGATGCGTAAACAAGCAAAGTGCAATCAGCGAGAATATTAGTAATTGCAGTAAATTTTGCAGTGACTTTTTTATCCTATAGATCAGCGGTGGGCACAGAATTTGCACTCGCGAGCACTACAACAACATCTACAACAAACACAACTTCTAAAGTCATAAATTAAAGCAAAATGAACACTTTTATGACTCTGTGCGCCGCGACGAAAGATCTGTGTGGTTGTTGTTGGTTTTGATGAGCCAAAACAATTATACACTAAAAGAAGTTCTAATTAATTTTATTTTGTAGGTCTAACTCTTATTATGTGGTAAAGATCAATATGCATCAAAACGCATCAAAACTTTCCACACAGTGTACAAAACGCTACAGAAGTCATAAATCTTAGCAAAATGAACACTTTTATGACGGTCAGCGTCGCAGTTGAAACTCGAGCATTTGCTGTGAGTTTGTTGTTTTGTTTTATTGGGGGTAATAAAAAGTGGTTGTTGTATTGCCAAAAATCGCGAGCAAGCGAATTTACCGTTGCGAGCAGCGCGAGCAAGGGCTTGCCCACCGCTGCTATAGATGAAACTTAGATTAAAGTGTGAAAATAGCCAAAATTACATAGCACAAATGTTATTCGATCAGCTTAAGGTGGGGAAGGTAAGCTACTAGAAAATGAAGCTTTGTTGGCTGTCATTTATATGGATCCGCGCATAAACCTGGTTTTAACCAACAACAAAAAAATGTTGGCGAAACAAAATCTAAAACAAATTGCATTCCGAATTTATTAACTGAAGAAAGTAAGCAAGAACTCAGACAGTATGTTTGAAGAGTCCCGTCTATTGTTGTTATAGTATCATTTTTTAATGTGTGTTGTTTGTAGTAAGTGTTCAAAAGATAGTAAATTGTGTCTGTCATTAACTAATAGAATTACAACACTTTAATATTTATATTCTAAATAATTTTTATACATATTTAAAAATTTTTTGGTATTAATAGAATTTGGCAACGCAATCTGAAGAAGATTTGACAAGTTCCTCAGAAGATCAAACATCGGTCTTTACAACTAGCTCTGAGGAAAAGTCGCTGTTCGCTTCATATTTGGATGGAGTTCAACCGGTGTCCCAAACTCAAGCAGAGCCAATAAAGATGAAAGAAGAAAAGTTGTCAAAATTATATACTGAGATTGAAAAAGTTGATGTAGTAAATGGGCGTTTGCAATTAAATGGCAATATTTAAAAAATTTTTAAGAATTTAAAATTTAAATTACCACTTTTGGCAGATCTTTCGCATGTGGTTCTTGCTACCCCGGTCACTCAAGTATCCGTGGAAAGAGCATTCTCCGTCCTGAATTTTATTTTAATTGAGAGGCGCAGCTCTCTAAGTGCAGAAACCATTAATTCGTTATTAATTGTTAAACTGAATTCAGAATAAAAAAATATCTATGCAGTGTTTCCTTGTTTTCTTTTATAACATTTATGCACATGAATTTATCATACCTCTTTTTCTCTCTTTCTCTTTCTCTTTTTGAAGACACTTATTGCGAAGTAGTCTTCGAAAAAAAGTCTCTCTGTCAGTTGTTATTGAGACACCGATTCGTTAGTTCGGTTGAGCCAAACAGTCGGATCGAAGAGCGAAAGCGAAACGAAAAAAGTGTTTCTCTCAGAGAGAGATCGTGTGTGTAAAATGTTCTTGTTTCGTCAGTGTACAGACTGCGTTGGAAAAATCGGTCGACGGCTATTTGCGAGCTCTGATATATATTGATGGGATGGGCGTATGAGCGTATAACCACGCCCAATTTTTTGAAAAGGTTTTATATTATTTTTATAAGCTCACAGTTTAAATTGTAGACCTAAGGGACTATTTTTGTCGCATACCATACAAGTACGACCACTGTGCAACGCTTGTGATCAGCAATCGTGTGGACTACGAAACAACAACAACGTGGGACGGTCAAACTGCACTGTCTGCATTACGGGCGCCGACGCCGGCAAGAGACAGAGAGAACCTGGCCATTGATTGGAACAGAACAACAACCTGGGATTCTTAATATTAAATTATCTTTAAAAAAAACATATTATAACGATTTGAGCTCCACTGGTATTATTTCCTGGGTCAACCTTTGGGATTCGCTTGGAGTACTTGGCTACAATACAATGGCTATGTTATGTAGCGCTTCGTCGTCATTGGATGACGAACCACAGGTACTCCGTTATCATGGGATTTTGGAATATTACACATAAAAAACCTCTACACGAGGTAAAAGTCTAGTGACGAAAGCATACTCTAGCCCCAAAATTTCTGATATCACATTTTGTGACGAACGAAATTAAGTTTAATATAAAAATATTAAATAAATATAAAATAACAATACTTGAAAATTGGAATTCGGCACTGCGCAAAAATTAGTTTTTGTGTACAAAAAAGCGCATCCTTTTGCACACAGTGCAGAATACATGAAACTTGGAATTCTGCACTGTGCGCAAAAAGGATGAACTTTTTTGTCACACAAAAAAACCTCTACACGAGGTAAAAGTCTAGTGAAGAAAGCATATTCTAGCCCCAAAATTTCTGATATCCCATTTTGTGACGAACGAAATTAAGTTTAATATAAAAAAGTTAAATAATTATAAAAAAGAATATCTGAAAATTGGCATTCTTCACTGTGCGCAAAAAGGGTAAGCTTTTTTGTACATAAAAATAACTTTTTGCGCAGTGCCGAAATCCAATTTTCTGGTATTGTTTTTTTATTTTAATTTAAACAGATAGTGTATTTGGGACTGTCTCATACACCCTGACCAAATTTGGTCTAAATCGGATTACTATATCATATAGCTGCCATAGGAACGATCGTTAGAAATACAAGGGTTAGTCTGAAAAAGTTTTTTGTTTTTTGAGATATATCATCCAATCTTGCTGGTTATGTATTTAGTAATGTGGTATGTATCCCTACCAAATTTGGTTCAAATTGGATCACTATTCAATATAGCTGCCATAGGAACGATCAGTCGAAAATTCACCTTTAGTATAAAAAACTTTTTTATTTTCTAAGATATTTTAATCGAACTCACAAATTGTGTACTCTTTGTTGTTCTTTACATCTTTATTTACTTTGGTTCGAATCTGTCTACTATATCATAGGACCGATCGGTCTAAAAACAAGTTTAAGTATGAAAAACTTTTTTGTTTTTTGAGATATCTTAACTAAACTGATAGAATATGCATATAAGTTGGTCTTATGCATCCTGACCAAAGTTGGTTAAAATCGGTCTACTATATCATATAGCTGTCATAGGACCGATCGGTAGAAAATCATGTTTTAGTATAAAAAAATTTTTTGATTTTGGAGAAATCTCTATAAAACTCATAAATTGGGCATCTTTCATTGCTCATTACATCCTTACCAAATTTGGTAGAAATCGGACCACTATATCATATAGCTGCCATAGGAACAATCGATACGAACGGTCGATAAGCAACCTTTAGTATGAAAAACTTTTTTGTTTTTTAAGTTATCTGTACAAAACTTACAAGTTATAAGCCTTCTATTGCCGTATAAAACCTGTTCAAATTTGGTTGGAATCGGATCACTATAACATATAGCTTCCATGGGACCAGTCAGTCGAAAATCTACCTTTGCGTAAAAATTGTTTTATTGTCAATATACTAATAACTTAGCCGTCCTTCCATAGATTTTTATGGTAAACATACGTAACGATTGGTAATGAATATAGCTATATATATATAATCAAATTTAATAGTTCAGCTGACCATCTTAAATGCATATTCTGTCAGAATGGTTAAAATATCTCAAAAAACAAAAAAAAATTTCATACTAAACCTTGATTTTCGAACGATCGTTCCTATGGCAGCTATATGATATAGTAGACCGATTTGAACCAAATTTGGTCAAAATGTGTAAAAAAATAAAATTGGTTAAGATATCTAAAAAATCACAAAAAATTTGTATACTAAAGGTTATGCCACTCTACAAGAAAGTCAAAAAAGTCGACAAAAACATGCCTAGACACAAAAAAAATATTATATCGCCGTCTCTCCACAGATTTTGATAAGTCATATCATAAACGACGCGTAATTAATGCAGCTATGCATATAAAATTAAAGACAAAATGTATTATATTTTTTTCGACTTTTCCTCGAAATTTAAAGTAAAAAAAGCTAAAAAAAAAAAGCTTTAAAAAAATCATCATTTTCTTAATTCAAAAATTGATATCTCTTAAACTATAAGTTTAAATCCAAAACTTTGTATTAATGAATTATAGATATATTCAATGGCTTTCAGGAAAAGTAAAGTTCTTGAAAATCGGTTATGGCGCTCTCGAGTAATGAAAAAACTGGGCGCACCTCTGAAAAAAAGTACGAAAAAAAAGCCAGATTTTCAAAAAATTCTAAAAAAAACAAGGGGGCTCCGCCCCCTACTCGCTTCGCTCGCCTACCCCCGGCTCGCTTCGCTCGCGGTGAGGTGCGGCTACAGTCGAGCACGCTCGACAGTAGGATACCCTGAGCCCAGGTACTCTTTTATAAATGTTGATTTCCGACCAATTATTCCATTGGCAGCTATGTGATATATGGAACCGATCTGAACCAAATCTGGTCAGAATGTACAAAACCAACATAAATGCATATTCTATCAATTTGGTTAGGATATCTCTAAAAACAAAAAATTTTTTCTTATTTAAACTTGATTTTCGGCAGAGCGTCTGTATGACAGCTATATGATATAGTGGGCCGATTTTGACCAAACTTGGTCAGGATGTATAATACCAGCCCAGATACATATTCTATCAGTTTGGTTACGATATCTCAAAAAACAAAAAACCTTTTCATACTAAAAGTTGATTTTCGGCAGAGCGACTGTATGACAGCTATATGATATAGTGGGCCGATTTGCACCAAATTTGGTCAGGATGTATAATACCACCCCAAATATATATCGTGTGAGATTTTCGATGTATCGTTTTCGATGTATCGTTCCTATGGCAGCTATATGATATAGTTGTCCGATCCAAAAATAAAAACAAACTTGATCTGCGTACGGTCCAGGAACCTACATACCAAGTTTGAAGTCTCTAGCTCTTATGGTTTCTGAGATCGACGCGTTCAAACAGACGGACAGACGGACAGACAGACGGACATGGCTCAATCGACTTGACTGTTGATCCTGATCAAGAATATATATACTTTTGGGGGTCTGCCACGCCCCCTTCTGCCTGTTACATACATTCTGCCAAATGCATTATACCCTTTTTTGCCCATTTTTAATGGGCTCAGGGTATAAAAATCTCACTACAAACAAAAAAAAAAAATGTTTTTCGTCATTTGGAGCCCCAAATCTATCCAAAAAAGTGGGTTTGGTTCGTGTAATTTTTTGGCTGTTGCCTAGTGTAATCTTCCAAGCCCCTCAACCAAAATTTATGTTTCATATAGCAAAAAACGAAAATTTTACGTAATACAACAGACTCATTTTAATAAAAATCTTTTTAGTCGTTTTATCAGAAATCGCCAAAATGTAAGCTAAAAAACTTTATTTCACCTGTAAATTGTTACATGAGTTGTTAGAAGTTGTAGAACAAACAATTCTAGATTTTTGAAGGGGAATAAATCCCCATCATAAAATCTAAGCTTTTTTTAGCGCTTTGATACGGACTAACAAACAAACAGACAAACTGACCTTTCATCTTATTTGGCGAAGACCACCAAAAATTTCAAATATTTTTATCTTCTGAACCAGTTGTTGGAACTGGCGGATCAAGGTATCAATCAACGAGTATTTTTGATAAGAATTTTTAAAAAATCATTTAACAAAAAGACTCTAACGGCCCTATTAGCTGCAATCTTTTAAATTGTTTGCCCTTCCACTTACACCCCCTTATCTCACGAACCAGGTGGGCTAGCACCAGTTTTAGTACGCCATTTTGTAAGTTAGGGCTAAACCTTTCGATAGGTATATAACTCGATCTGATCGGACATTCGTAGAACATTTTCCAAATTAGCTGTATATATTGTCGCCTTTCGCACCCTTCGTGCTGCTTTCGTCACTAGCGCGAACTGCCGTCAGCAGTGATAAACAAGGGGGCTCCGCCCCCTACTCGCTTCGCTCGCCTACCCCCGGCTCGCTTCGCTCGCGGTGAGGTGCGGCTACAGTCGAGCACGCTCGACAGTAGGATACCCTGAGCCCAGGTACTCTTTTATAAATGTTGATTTTCGACCAATTATTCCATTGGCAGCTATGTGATATATGGAACCGATCTGAACCAAATCTGGTCAGAATGTACAAAACGAACATAAATGCATATTCTATCAATTTGGTTAGGATATCTCTAAAAACAAAAAACTTTTTCTTATTTAAACTTGATTTTCGGCAGAGCGTCTGTATGACAGCTATATGATATAGTGGGCCGATTTTGACCAAACTTGGTCAGGATGTATATTACCAGCCCAGATACATATTCTATCAGTTTGGTTACGATATCTCAAAAAAACAAAAAACCTTTTCATACTAAAAGTTGATTTTCGGCAGAGCGACTGTATGACAGCTATATGATATAGTGGGCCGATTTTGACCAAATTTGGTCAGGATGTATAATACCACCCCAAATATATATCGTGTGAGATTGGTTGAGATATCTCAAAAATTAAAGATGCTTTTCATACAAAAACTTAATTTTCGATGTATCGTTCCTATGGCAGCTATATGATATAGTTGTCCGATCCAAAAATAAAAACAAACTTGATCTGCGTACGGTATCCAGGAACCTACATACCAAGTTTGAAGTCTCTAGCTCTTATGGTTTCTGAGATCGACGCGTTCAAACAGACGGACAGACAGACGGACATGGCTCAATCGACTCGACTGTTGATCCTGATCAAGAATATATATACTTTTGGGGGTCTGCCACGCCCCCTTCTGCCTGGCGTGGCCAAATTATGAAACTAACTTGATATGCTTGCAATATAGAGGAGCCTACATTGATTATTACATTATTGATGCTGTTCAAGAATATATATACTTTATAGGGTCTGCCACGCCTCCTTCTGCCTGTTACGCACATTTTCGTTAAAACAAACCCAATAGACCCCTGTACTTTTTTTTAAGTGCGGGGTCTAATAACTTTTGTCGTAATTTAAACTTAAATAACTTGATAACATGAAAATTGTTTTAACAAATTATATAATAAATTGGCGATCGATTAGTCATTGGATTCAGTGGCGTAGTATGCTGAGTCGCAGAGCTTAGGAGATGGTTGGTCAGCCGCACGTGAGTTCGAATCCTGCCAAGGACGTATGTTTCAGTAATCAATAATTTTGCATTGACATTCCATGTGTATATAGTATATATGCACTATGGACCGGAAGACAATTTTTCTTTTTTGAAAAAAAATTCATTTCTTAAAATTGTACACATTAACGATTTTTTTATGGCGATGCATTCGAAATACTTACACCTCAAATGTTGTATGACCAAAATTTTCACATTGTTCAACACTGTTTAGCAAACATCTGTGAAATAGAGTTGCTTTGAACATAGAACACATGAAACTGTTATTTCAATTTTTAAGGTTACATTTAATTACTTTACAGACCTAATTTAATAGCTTTCTTAACAAAACTTAGCATGGATTATATTCATTATGGCTTATACTTTCTGTTTATATATTTGCATTGTTGAAAATCAACGTGCAATATATTGTTTTTTGTAATTTATATTATAAACTTGTTTTTAAAAACTTGCCTCGTAAAAAATTTTATTTTATTAAATTTTATCAGTGGAAGCAGATGACTAATTTTGTTAGTGTGTGTTAGTAATGCGACTATATTCATATTGTAGAGTAATCAAGTCTGAATTTGTTCTATTATGCTCAACTTGCGCATTTGTGCTCATTTCCCAAAATTTCACTTTATTGCAGCAAACCTCACTTTGAGAAATGCGGAGTTGTTTAAAGTGTGGCGACAACTCATGAGACAAAATTACGAAAATTATGATTATTTTGTTTGTTTAATTGTAAGCATTGGCGAAAATAACAAAAACTTGTGTTTACGTATTGAATAAAAGTTTAATCCTTACAATCGACAAAAAATACAAATTTCTAGTTTCATACAAAAAGTCAGTTCGCGAGTGAATTTTATAGTTTGATCAATATTATATTATAAATGATAGTATTCCAAGCTTGATATATTTTAGCCAGAATGGGGGGAACATAATATCTCATATATACGTTCAGTTTCCTCAGATATTTTGGAAAAAGGATGGTTTTTGTACAAAAAGTGACTTTTAAGCCGATTATTGCTATTATTTCTATATGATATAGCTGCCCGATTTGGATGAAATTTTTGCAACGAGTTAATAACCTGTAAGTGCTGATAAATTGAAAAACAAAAAATTGGAATATCGCAGAATCCAAAATAAAGGCGGCACCACGCCCACTTTTGTAAGACATTTGCGTATTGCTTCCTGACAAAATTTGGTTGAAATCGGGCCACTATATCATATAACTGTTATAGGACCGATCTGGCGAGAATAAGTTCTTAGTATGAAAAACTTTTTTGTTTTATAAGATATTTTAACCAATTTCATAGAATATGCATTGAAATTAGCTTTATACATCCTAATCGAAGTTGGTTCAAATTGGACCACTATATCAGATAGCTGTCATAGGACCGATCGGGCCAAAGTTAGGTCTTAGTATGAACATTTTTTTTGTTTAACGAGATATTTTAACCAAATTCATAGAATTTTCATTTAAATAGTTTAATACACCCTGACCAAAGTTGGTTCAAATCGTAAATCAAGTCTTAGTATGAAAAAATTTATTTTCCATAGTAAGTACGGGGTCTCCGACAGCCAAGTATGCTCGACAATAGCAACTTAAATGAAGCGAGCAGGGGGCGGAACCACCTAATTTTCTTTATAATTAAAGAAAGAAATTTATTCACAATATATAAAAATAAAATTATTTAAATATTTACCTATCTGCCTGCATTAATGATAAAGTTACAATGCTAAAAGCAAAAGCAATTGCAAAAATTTCTGATATCACACAAAAAAAACCTCTACACGAGGTAAAAGTCTAGTGACGAAAGCATATTCTAGCCCCAAAATTTCTGATATCCCATTTTGTGACGAACGAAATTAAGATTAATATAAAAATATTAAATAAATATAAAATAAACAATACTTGAAAATTGAAATTCTGCACTGTGCGCAAAAAGGATGAACTTTGTTGTACAAAGAAATTTCTTTTTGCGCAGTGCCGAATTCCAATTTTTCGTTTTTTAATTAAATTTAAAATAAATAAATTTTTTTTCCAAATTGCCCCAACGGCCCCATTAGCTGCGATCGTTTAAATTTAGCCCTTCCCACTTACACCCCCGTATCTCGCGAACCAGGTGAGTTAGAAAAAGTTATAGTATGCCGTTTTGTAAGTTAGGACTAAACCTTTCGATCAGTATATAACTCGATCTGATCAGACAGTCATAGCAAATTTTCTAGATTAGCAGTATATATTGCTAGTCGCCTTTCGCACCATTCGTGCTGCTTTCGTCAATAGCACGAGCTGCCGTCCGCAGTGATCTTAACTTTCATATTCTATAAGTTTGGTTGATATATCTAATCACACAAAAAAAACTCTTCACGAGGTAAAAGTCTAGTGACGAAAGCATATTCTAGCCCCAACGTTTCTGATATCCCGTTTTGTGACGAACGAAATTAAGTTTAATATAAAAATAATTAATAAATATAAAATAACAATACTTGAAAATTGGAATTCGGCACTGTGCGCAAAAAAAAAAAAATAAAATTATTTTTATATATTTTGAATAAATTTGTATCTTTAATTATAAAGAAAAATAGGAGGCTCCGCCCCCTGCTCTCTTCGTTTGAGTTTCTGTAGTCGAGCATACTTGGCTGTCGGAGACTCCGTACTTACTATGGAAAATAAAGTTTTTTTACTAAGACTTGATTTTCGTCCGATCGGTCCTATGACAGCTATATGATATAGTGGTCCAATTTAAACCAACTTTGGTCAGGATCTATAAGTTTAATTAAAATGTATATTCTATTAGTTTGGTTACGATATCTCATATATCAAAAAATGTTTGCATACTAAGACTTAATATTGGACCGATCGGTCTTATGACAGCTATATGATATAGTAGTCCGATTTCAACCAACTTCAGCCAGGAAGTATAAAACTAAAAAATATCTCAGAAAACAAAAAAAAAATTTCATACTAAGACCTAATTTTCGTCCGATCAGTCCTATGATATTGTGGTCCGATTTCAACCAAATTTGGATAGTATATATAAAACTAAGTTAAATACATATGTTATCAGTTTGGTTGAGATATCTCATAAAACCAAAAAAGTTTTCGTACTAAAGCCTGATTTCGACCTATACAAAATGTCTTTAATCAGTTAATATGTAATATCTTCCAAACCCCACAAAATTTATGTATAATATACCAAATAACGCGAAACTTTACGTTTTACAACATATTGCAAATAAATTTAAATCGTTAGAGCCGTTTTGTCAGAAATCGTCACAAATGTAAGCTAAAAAACCTTATTTCACCTGTAAAATGTTATCTGAGTACTTTAGAAAAATCGTTTAAAGGTACGCCTAAGAGCCCTCAAACACAGCTGAACATATCCGTAGCTTCTATGGTTACCCGCTAAACTAGCGGTTAATTTTTTCAAAATATCGTAGAGCAAACATTTATAGATTTTTAGATCCCTATCATTAAATCTAAACTTTTTTAGCGCTTTGATACAAACCGACAAACAAACAGACACTTTGGCTTTTCATTTCGTTTTGAGAAGTGCACTAAAAAATTACCAGTGATCGGAATTCGGTGATCGAGGTATCAATATACGTGCTGCTTCCTGAGCAACTTTATTTCGAATATATTTATGAAACTTTCAGGACTGATAAATTTTAAGTCTCTGACTCCGAAAAAAACATTCATTTTGTTCGACCTTATCAGGATAATCGACAGGACCATTTTTTCGTCAGTTACCATATGGTAACGCTGGAAATAACAGGGTACAGGGTTTCTTAATACTACAAAATACAAATATTTGAAAAAAAAAGTCTTATAAAAAAAGCTTAATCCAACAATGGGGCTCCGCCGTGATATATAATATATGAATAATTTAGGGTCAAATCGAAACAACCGGGTCAAATTCATCTCTGGTATGGAAAAGTGTTTTGTTTTCTGAGACCACTTATCTTATAGCCACCATGGGAGCAATCATATTTTATGAACAAAACAGTACCGAAACGCGAATAAAATGTGTGGAAAAAACCCGTACTTCCCAGCGTTACCATATGGTAACACGATAATAAAAAGCGTAAATTAACTGAAAATAAATGTTTTTTATTCAGAATTTTTTTCATAATTAAAAAGAGCACTTTTTACCTTTCTAATGATGTCTGATTGCATATAGTTCAGTACTAAATTTAGTTAAATGATTTTAATTTACTTGCGACGAATTGCCAAATGCCATTAAAAATGGGCATAAAAGGGTATAATGCATTTGGCAGAATGTATGTAACAGGCAGAAGAGGGCGTGGCAGACCCCCAAAAGTATATATATTCTTGATCAGGATCAACAGCCGAGTCGATTGAGACATGTCCGTCTGTCTGTCCGTCTGTCTGTCCGTCTGTTTGAACGCGTCGATCTCAGAAACCATAAGAGCTAGAGACTTCAAACTTGGTATGTAGGTTCCTGGATACCGTACGCAGATCAAGTTTGTTTTTATTTTTGGATCGGACAACTATATCATATAGCTGCCATAGGAACGATACATCGAAAATGAAGTTTTAGTATGAAAAGCTTCTTCAATTTTTGAAATATCTCAACCAATCTCACACGATATACATTTGGGGTGGTATTATACATCCTGACCAAATTTGGTTAAAGTCGGCCCACTATATGATATAGCTGTCATAGAGACGCTTTGCCGAAAATCAAGCATAAGTATGAAATAGTTTTTTGTTTTTTGAGATATAGTAACCAAACTGATAGAATATGCATCTGGCCTGGTATTATACATCCTCGCCGAATTTGGTCCAAATCGGACAGCTATATCATATAGCTGCCATAGAGACGCTCAGTCGAAAATCAAGCTTAAGTAAGAAAAATTTTGTTTTTAGAGATAGCCTAACCAAACTGATAGAATGAACATTTAAGTTCGTCTCATATATTCTGGCCAAATTTGGTTCAGATCGGACCACTATATCATATAGCTGCAATAGAGACGCTCAATCGAAAAGTAAGTGTTAGTATGAAAAATGTTTTAGTTTTTTGAGATATCGTAACCAGACTGATAGAATATGCATTTAGGTTGGTTTTGTACATTCTGACCGATTTCAAATCGGTTCCATATTTCATATAGCTGCCACAGGAACAATTGATCGAAAATCAACTTTTATAAAAGAGTACCTGGGCTCAGGGTATTCTACTGTCGAGCGTGCTCGACTGTAGCCGCACCTCACCGCGAGCGAAGCGAGTCGAGGGTAGGCGAGCGAAGCGAGCAGGGGGCGGAGCCCCCTTGTTTTGTACTGCAGAATAAATTTATGCGCATTTTTCGATCAGCTAACTTCGAAAGAATGTTTTGATCAACTTTTGAGACAAAAATTTACTCTTAGAATATTATATAAAAGTTAATCTAATGTTAATATGTTATCTAAAAACTAAGTTCTAGTAAGTGTCTATTGAGTGTTACCATATGGTAACACTGGGGCTATTTGGGTTAAACTTATTATTATTATTAAAACTTATTAATACTTACATGATTAGCAATGAATAGCTTTATTTGTCCTCAATTTCTTTTTAGACACAGTACTTATTAATTATAATAATAAAATAAAGTTTTATTAAATGCCTATATCTTATTACCATATGGTAACGCTTGGAAAATTCCAAGTTAATATACGTCCTTTAAGGTCGTGTAATGTATCATATGAAAAAAAATTTAGTCATACATCATAAACATTTCAGAATTTGGAAATACACCACTTGGTTAATAAAAATTTAAATTAATTTTTATCTTTGAATTTTGTAATAAAAATTGAAATGAATAATTATTTTGAACTTTTTTATAATACAAATTATTTTGTATTTTTATAAACATTGTTAAGTTGTCAATTTTCTTAAATTTAACTATTACTTGAAGTCTCTGGTTAAAAGTGTCATTTAAATTACGCCTCTTTACTAATTGAATTAAGTATTTATTTAATTAATTAATGCCACGAGGATGTGGGTAACGAGCATATTACGCGTTCAAACAGACGGACAGACGGACAGACAGACGGACATGGCTCAATCGACTCGACTGTTGATCCTGATCAAGAATATATATACTTTTGGGGGTTTGCCACGCCCCCTTCTGCCTGTTACATACATTCTGCCAAATGCATTATACCCTTTTTTGCCCATTTTTAATGGGCTCAGGGTATAAAAAGCACTCCAAATTTAAAACTGAGCAGTTGATGTAAAGTTAATATATCCCTGATACAGGGTATAATTTACATATGGTCAAGCCAGCATGTAGTAACAAAATACATCAAAAAAACTTATATTTCTGACATTATCCTGGTAAAGCTATTGTTTCTTGAGTTTAATAACGGAAACATTTTAGTTGCTGTTTTCTGTCTGGACGATAGACGCTTACACATAAACACAATCAAATGCTTCCGGCGATGTGTAATAGCAAGCACTAAGGATGGCTTTTGGCTCCACGATGGTGGTTTTTGGTTGTTGGCATGGATTTGTGTGCAAAAAGGCCCTCCAGTGGCTGTAAATAACTTGCAGCAGGTGCCGACTGCGCTTCGCGTCGTCGTTCTGAAAACGTCCACAATGGTGGCTCTTGAGGTGGAGGTGCAGGCAGTTGCACGATGGCGACTTACAGCCTGGGGCTACGTTTTCTTTTGATTACATGGGGAGCGGTGTGGTCATTGTTCTACGCCCCTTCTTTATATATCCTCAACTGTGCGCAACCACTTACAACTTGCTCAAAGTGTATGTGAAAGTGCAAATGAGCATGAAAGATGAAATATTTAGCGTCGCCTTCTAAGTTCCCTAGACAGCGTTCTTCGACCTGTGTCCGCCGACCTGCACTCAGTTTCAAAATGTAATTTTCACTAAAAGCGTTCTAGCGTTATGCGAGCGGCCGTGCAGTTAACTGGACAAGTCGGCAATTCAGACTCGGGGGGACTGTAGCACACGAAAAGTAAATCAAGTAAGTATGATCTGGTCGAGTGCTCTACTGCGAGTTACACAGCCCACAGCGGGGTCATTTCTGATTTTGCGTTGCAAAAATCAACTATTTTAAACCAGTAAAGAATTTGTTCATCAAAATTTAAACAAATTTGTCCAATATTTCAATAATTACACTGTGGAAGTCGAAAAAAAATATATGACCAAACTCAACGGTTTCTCCCTATTTCGGGTCCTAGGAATCGAACTGCATCATTACTTTTTTGAGTTATAATCATCGTTTCATACAAAATTTTATATTTAAGTTTTTTAGTGAATTAGGCACATTTAAGAAAATAGGGCAATTGTGTTCGGTCTCTAACTTCCAAAGTATTAATTTTTTGGTAAACCTTTTTCAGAAAAGTTTTTTGGAATGTTACAAGCTACAAGTTTTACGAACAAGTCGATTCGCAAAAATGTCGTTTTGGAGCTGTTTGAGCTCCATATGTTCAGAAAACCAAATTTTGTCCACCTTTTTTGTAAGTTTTTTTGATTGTGTTACCCAGCTATTGAGTTTTAGTACACGATACATATACCAAAATGTAGATCATATTATGCCAAGTAGCTTCAGCCAAAAAAACTTCTTGAAAAAATGTAAAATTTTGAAATATACAGGTTACCAAAACACGATTTTTTTTAAATTTTTTTTGAAAAATTACACTGAGTAATAACAACATTGTATCTTTTACCAAACTCACTTTTTCTGACATATATGTGATACAGATAAAAAAAAAAATACTGGAAAAATTTTTCTAATGTAAGATTTTTACAATAAGTACTTTGTTAAACTTGTAGCTTGTAACATTCCAAGAAACTTTTCTGAAAAAGGTTTACCGAAAAAGTCAATACTTTGGAAGTTAGAGACCGAACACAAATGCCCTATTTTCTTAAAAGTGCCTAATTCACTAAAAAGCTTAAATAAAAAATTTTGTATGAAACGATGATTATAACTCAAAAAAGTAATGATGCAGTTCGATTCCTAGGACCCGAAATAGGGGGAAACCGTTGAGTTTGGTCATGTCTTTGTTTTTTTTTTGAAAAAAAAACTATCACAGTGTTATGAACATATTTTTCAAATGAAAGCAAATAAATAAAGATCGGTTGCATGACTTGTCTACAATTCAGTTTTAAAGTTGGTATTTTTTGTGAAATTTGAAAATTTGTGTGCGCACTGAAAAACACACTTTTAAATGCGAATTTCTCCCAGTGTAAGCTCACGTTTATGTCACGATAAACAGTTAGAAAGCTTTATCGATTCTGATGAATTTGACATTTTTAGTTTGCTCTTTTTGCTCATAGTTTTAACGTTGGCTCGAATCAATGAGCAAAAAAATTCTGCAAAATTACAGTACTAACAAGGGGGCTCAGCGAGCTGTTAATTATCTGATAGAAATAAAATTTTCAGCATTACAAAGATGGTAATCTTAACGTAGCTGAATTTGAAATCTCTACCCGTTGAATTGGCCTTGTAATTGGATATTTAATTATTTGTCGATTACAAGAAAATTGGGGGAGTTGCAAAATTCTTAAGCAAACTTGATTTACGTGCGCAGCATACGAGTATTGTCACCAAATTTGTGTAGCTCTAGCTCTTATAATCAGAGTCTATAAGAGCTAGAGCTACACAAATTTGGTGACAATACTCGTATACTGCGCACGTAAATCAAGTTTGCTTAAGAATTTTGCAACTCCCCCAATTTTCTTGTAATCGACAAATAATTAAATATCCAATTACAAGGCCAATTCAACGGGTAGAGATTTCAAATTCAGCTACGTTAAGATTTCCAGGTGATTATATGTCCTGCATATATCATATTTCCTCAAATATGTTTTCTGTTTATTAACCGATCTCGATAAAGGACACGTCCCCAATCCTGTGTGCCAACTCTCAAGACTGTAGCATTAAACTTGCTCTTGTTATTAGATATTATATCATTTACGTGGGTGGTTGTGGGCGTTGCCGAATTTTAAAATAAACGTGATACAGAATAGCATCCTAGGAGTATTTACCAAATTTGGCTGCTCTACCTTTTATAGTCCCTCAGATAATGGTGTACAAACTAGTGTACCATAAATGTCGCGAAACCAATAGGGTCCAGTACCCATTTTTTGGGTACCGAGATAAAAATTGGGTTTCGTACAGAAAATAAGCTGTTTTAAAGTTAGTAAACAAGGGGGCTCCGCCCCCTGCTCGCTTCGCTCGCGGTGAGGTGCGGCTACAGTCGAGCACGCTCGACAGTAGAATACCCTGAGCCCAGGTACTCTTTTATAAAAGTTGACTTTCGACCAATTGTTCCTGTGGCAGCTATATGATATATGGAACCGATTTGAACCAAATCTGGTCAGAATGTACAAAACCAACCTAAATATATATATATATTCTATCAGTCTGGTTAAGATATCTCAAAAAACCAAAACATTTTTCATACTAACACTTACTTATCGATTGAGCGTCTCATTCTATCAGTTTGGTTAGGCTATCTCTTAAAACAAAAAACTTTTTCTTACTTAAACTTGATTTTCGACTGAGCGTCTCTATGGCAGCTATATGATATAGTAGTCCGATTTGGACCAAATTCGGCGAGGATGTATAATACCAGCCCAGAAACATATTCTATGACAGCTATATCATATAGTGGGCCGACTTTAACCAAATTTGGTCAGGATGTATAATACCACCCCAAATGTATATCGTGTGAGATTGGTTGAGATATTTCAAAAATTGAAGAAGCTTTTCATACTAAAACTTCATTTTCGATGTATCGTTCCTATGGAAGCTATATGATATAGTTGTCCGATCCAAAAATAAAAACAAACTTGATCTGCGTACGGTATCCAGGAACTTACATACCAAGTTTGAAGTCTCTAGCTCTTATGGTTTCTGAGATCGACGCGTTCAAACAGACGGCCAGACAGACGGACAGACAGACGGACATGTCTCAATCGACTCGGCTGTTGATCCTGATCAAGAATATATATACTTTTGGGGGTCAGCCACGCCCCCTTCTGCCTGTTACATACATTCTGCCAAATGCATTATACCCTTTTTTGCCCATTTTTAATGGGCTCACGGTATAAAAATTTTCACTTTAAAGAGATTTACTTACACAAAAACAAAAAACATCAAACAAAGGTAAAAGTCTGGTGACGAAAGCATAGAATATGCTTTCGTCACTAGACTTTTACCTCGTGTAGAGGTTTTTTGTGTGATATCAGATAGTTAAATATTTAAATAATTTTATTATACCCGTCACTTATAAAAAACAAGATGGACGGAGCAACAGTCGAGCGTACTCAACTGTCGGAGACCCCGTACTTACTATCCAAAAACATGCCTACATACATATTTGGCCATGTTTATCATATGTAAGCCCTTAACAGAGATTAAACTAAAAGTACATGTTCAACATACAAAATGTTGAAGTAAATAAATTAACCAACACTTAATTCATATATTAAAATAATTGAAGCTAAAAAATTAATAATAATAATATTATTGAATCAAAAGATGTTATTAAATAAATGTATTAAAAACATACATTAACATAGTAAATGTAAAATATATTAAATTTACATAGAATTGTAACATAACATTTATTCAATATATCATTCATAAATAATAGTTTTAAAAAAAAGTTTTGAAATTAAATAATTAAAAAAAAATTTAAAATAGCTAAAAAACACCTTAAAAAAATATTGTCCCAGCCGGGAATCAAACCCGCAACAAAACTCCAAAAAATTTTATAGACAGAGATTCAACGTATTGAGCCACACTTGCATATATTCGTTCAAATTGCCATATTACTTCTTTTATTATTAAATTATAAAATTAAAAAATTTTATTTTAGCATTTAATCTTAATATGACATTTACAAATAAAAATTGAATTTTTAAATGAAATAATTTTCATTGAATGTCTTTCGCCAACGGCAGGACTCGAACCCACGAACATCGTCTAACTTTCCGCCTCTCAGCAGACTACGCCACAGAAGCCCATGACTGGTCGGATGTCACTTTGTTATATAATATGTTAACTCAATTTTCATTTTATCAAGATATTCAAATCTTAATTACTGCCAACGCTCCATCTTCGAAACAGCAAAACTTATTATTTGAATATCATGGCTATTTACTATCCGATCGGAAATTTTCAGCAAAAATCTAGGGCAATTTTCAATTTGTCTGTGCAAAATCTAGAATCTCTAGCTTTTAAATAGCTCTTATAACTTGGATATGAAATTTTCTATGTCAATTTTTAGGCGGTAAAAAGGGCGTGGCCAATTTCTTAAACAAACTTGATCTGCTTGCAATACAGAGGAACCTACATACCAAGTTTGCTGTCTCTAACTCTAATAGTTTCTGAGATCTAGGTGTTCATACAGACGTCAGGACAGACGGACAGACGGATATTGCTATATCGACTCGGCTATTGATGCTGATCAAGAATATATATACTTTATAGGGTCTGTCACGCCTCCTTCTGCCTGTTACGCACATTTTCGTTAAAACAAACCCAATAGACCCCTGTACTTTTTTAAGTACGGGGTCTAATAAGTATAAGGGTATATTGTGTTCGTTGGAATGTGCGTAACAGGCAGAAGGAAGCATCTCCGATCACATAAAGTATATATATTCTTGATCAGCAACAATAGCCGAGTCGATATAGCCATGTGTGTCTGTCCGTCTATCCGTCCGTGTGAGCGCCTAGATCTCAGAGACCATAAGAGATAGAGATACCAAACTTTCACTAAAAGACTTCTACATACCCCACGCAGATCAAGTTTGTTTCAAATTTAAGCCACGCCCCCCTCCGCCCCCGCAAATAGCGAAAAACAGTCTGAACAAAGAAATCTCAGAAACTAAAAGAGATAGAGTAACCAAATTTGGCACACAGATTTATATATACCTCACGCAGATCAAGTTTGTTTCAAATTTAATCCACGCCCCCATCCGCCCCCGCAAATCGCGAAAAACCACCACACCCACAGTTTTTAAGATAATACGTTTTTTGTGATTATTACCGTTATCTATTAGCATTATCTATTATCCCACTAAATCGCATCAAGATCGGACATGTAGAACGACAGTTATGGCGAATTAAAGTTTTCAGAGAAAAACAAGTATTTTCTTTAAAGTACTTTTCAATATATTAAAGTAAGTAACGGGTATCATATAGTCGGGATCTCGACTATAGCCTTTCCCGCTTGTTTTTTACTAAGACTTTTTCTAAGACTTGATTTTTGCCCGATCGGTCCTATGACAGGTATATGATAGTGGTCCAATTTAAACCAACTTTGGTCAGGATCTATAAGTTTAATTTAAATGCATATTCCATTAGTTTGCTTACGATATCTCATAAAACAAAAAAAATTTTATTACTAAGACTTAATACTGGACCGATCGGTCCTATGGTAGCTACATGATATAGTGGTCCAATAAGCATCAACTTCGGTCAGAATGTATAAAACTAACTTAAATGCATATTCTATCAAATTGGTTAAAATATTTCATAAAACAAAAAAATTTTTAATACTAAAACTCAATTTTGACCCGATCGGTCCCATGACAGCTACATGAGATAGCAGTCCGATTTCAACCAACTTCGGTCAGGATGTTTAAAACTAACTTAAATGCATATTCTATGAATTTGGTTAAAATATCTCAGAAAACAAAAAAAATTTTCATACCAAGACCTAATTTTCGCCCGATCAGTCCTATGATATTGTGGTCCGATTTCAACCAAATTTGGACAGGATATATAAAACTGAGTTAAATACATATGTTATCAGTTTGGTTGAGATATCTCATAAAACCAAAATGTTTTTCGTACTAAAGCGTGATTTCGACCTATACAAAATGTCTTTATTCAGTTAATAGGTAATATCTTCTAAACCATAATATCTACCAAAAAACGCGAAAGCTTACGTTTTACAACATATTGAAAATAAATATAAATCGTTAGAGCCGTTTTGTGAGAAATCGCCAAAAAAGTAAGCTAAAAAACCTTATTTTACCTGAAAATTGTTACCTGAGTTCTTTAAAACAAAAATTACGCCCAAAAGCCCTTAAAAATACATTTCCAACGGTATATAGTAAGTATCTGTAGCTTTTACGGTTTGGAAACAGCGGGAAATAGCGTTTTCCCGCTAAGTTATTGGGAAAATCAAAAAGTCGTAGAACAAACATTTCTAGATTTTCGAAAAAGAATAAATCCCCATCATTACATCTAAGCATCTTTAGCGCTTTGTTACAAACCAACTGACTTTTCATCTCATTTTGAGAAGTCCACTAAAAACTTAAAATTTAATTATCTTTTGAACTAGTTGTCGGATTTGGGTGATCAAAGTATCAATCGACGCGTATTTTTGATACAATTTTTTTTAAATAAAAAATTTTACCAAATCGATATATAAAAAATTCTTTAGCCGGTACATTCATTCTCTCACTAACTCACCCACTCACTCACTCACTCTCTCATGTACCTTTGTACACGCCAAATGGCTAACGATGCAAGTTTGAAATTTTGGGACAGCAAAGTGATGACAATTTCATCGGGAGATAAGGCGGCGTTTTAAGAAATTTGGGCTACAAGTGAGTTTAATTCGAGGTCAAAGTTGGTGTTTATTTTGGTTTACATATAGCAGCGATTGATGAGCCCGCATGCTTAGCGCTTAGGAAGTGCAGCGGATGGTGTCGTAGACTCGCGCGCACATGGTCGCAGGGCCAAACGAAGCTAACACAAGATTTTATTTTTAGACCCCGTACTTAAACAAAAGTACAGGGGTCTATTGGGTATGTTTTACCGAAAATCTTTACCGAAAATGTGCGTAACAGGCAGAAGGAGGCGTGGCTGACCCTATAAACTATATATATTCTTGATCAGCATCAATAGCCAAGTCGATATAGCAATGTCCGTCTTTCTGTCTGTCCGTCTGTCTGTCTGTCTCTAGATCTCAGAGACTATACGAGCTAGAGAGACCAAACTTGGTATGTAGGTTCAAAATTTGACCACGTCCCCTTTGTCGCCCACAAATCGAAAATGAAAATTTCATACCCAAATTATAAGAACAATTTCATAGATGGGGACAACAAACTTAGTATGTAGATTCCTCTATATTGCAGGCATATCAAGTGTGTTTTTTTTTGGATCGGACCACTATATCATATAGCTGCCATAGGACCGATCGGGCGAAAATCAAGTCTTAGTATGAAAAACTTGTTTTATGAGATATATCAACAAAACTATTACAGTATGCATATAACTTGGTTTTATATATCCTGTCCGAAGTTGGTTGAAATCAGACAACTATATCATATAGCTTCCATAGGACCGATCGGCCGAATATCAAGACTCAGTATGAACAACTTTTTTGTTTCATGAGATATATCAACCAAACTAATACAGTATGCAAATAACTTAGTTTTATACATCCTGTCCAAAGTTGGCTCAAATCAGACCACTACATCATATAGCTTCCATAGGACCGATCGGCCAAAAGTCAAGTTTTAGTATGAAAAACTTATTTGTTTTATGAGATATCTTAACCAAACTAATAAAATATGCATATAACTTGATTTTATATATCCTGTCCAAAGTTGGTTCAAATCGGACCACTATATCATATAGCTGCCATTGGACCGATCGGGCGAAAATCAAGTCTTGGTATGAAAAACTTTTTTGTTTTATGAGATATCTCAACAAAACTATTACAGTATGCATATAACTTGGTTTTATGTATCCTGACCGAAGTTGGTTCAAATCAGACAACTATATCATATAGCTGTCATTGAAAAAAGTAGTCGAAAATTTATTACAACTCTCTGCAACAACATCAAGCGAGCAAAATATTTTTTAATTTTTGTAGTCTTTTCTATTTCCATAGTAAGTACGGGGTCTCCGACAGTCGAGTATGCTCGAGCAGAGAAACACGAAGGCAACGAGACGAATCAAAATGCGCGAGCTTCAACCGAACACTTGCATCGTGAGAGCAAAAGCAGCCGAACACTCGCTTCGTAAGAGAACAAGCTGCCGAGCGTGCTATTTATAGAATACACATATTCTCTCTCCCTATACGTGTGGCGGCTGCGACGCCGGCAGAGTTTTGTTCCTAATTAACTACTTTTTTAATGAAATCGTCATTTCACTAGCATTAAAAAAAGTACTGCTAATGAAATCGTCATTTCACTAGCATTAAAAAAAGTAGTGCTAATGAAATTTCATTTCACTAGCATTGAAAGAAAGTAGTGCTAATGAAATTTCATTTCACTAGCATTGAAAAAAGTAGTGCTAATGAAATTTCATTTCACTAGCATTGAAAAAAGTAGTGCTAATGAAAAATTATTTAATTGGCATTAAATGAAAAATTTTTCGTTGGCATTAAGTAATGCCAATGAAAACCCATTTTAATTAGCATTGAAAATAATTTTTTGAATATATTTATGTGTATTATATATTTATTTTGGGAAAATTTTCTAAATTTGAAAAAACAATATAACATAAATGTATGCTGTAACTTATTAAAATTTAAGTGATGAGTCCTTGCAATTCTCAAGTGGTTTAGACTTATATGCAAAATTTTTTTTATAGATGTTCTGCTATTTGGAACAAGTGCAACAGCCCCAAATCAGCGGAAATCATTAAAAATCATTTGGGGTGTTCGCTTAAAACGCCATGCGCTACCAGATGGAATACCAGATTGTGCTCATCAAGCACAAAGCTCAGCTTGATGAGCTATGTACGCTTTTGGGAGTATCAAAGCTGGCATCCCGAGAATTTGAATACTTGGAGAAGTATTGCCAAATAATGGAGCCATTGGCAATAGGGCTCGACTTCCTCCAAGGGGAAAAAACCATGCTGTATGGCTATTTTATTCCTACGCTTATTGCCATTAAGGTGAAGTGGCAGAGGATGCAAACATTAAACGAGCGGATGAAGCAAATGGTGCATGCACTGATGGGGAGATTCAAAGGATGTTTTGAGATGTCTGCCAATTGTCACGATGCCTTTGTGGCTGCCATAGCATGTCCAGCCATAAAGCTAAAATTTGCGGCAGCCATGCTTGATACTGCGCCAGAGTGGACAGAGGGCAAAATAATAGAAATGTTTCTTTTGCATGCCGAAGAATTTGCGGACAACACGCCTAGCACGTCTTCAGCCCAAAAAGAAGCAAAAGTGTATAGTTTCTTTGATTTTGGAGAGAGTGCTGCAGGTATTTATTTCAATTGATAAAAAATATTTCTTTGATTTTAAATATACTTATTTTTTTATTCAACAGATAAATATTTGGAAGATACTCCGATCAGTGTAGAGTTTACGCGGTACTTAAATGATGTGGATGGATTAATCGAAAGCTTAAACCGGTATCCTACCATAAAATCTGTATTTTATAAGTACAATACGCCACTTCCGTCATCTGCGCCGGTTGAACGACTATTCAGCTATGCTGGCATGGTGAACGAACCAAAGAGGCAGAATCTTTCAGACAGCCATTTTGAGAAATTGGTTTTGCTAAAAGCTAATAATATATTTTGAAAAAAAACAAACGAAAATGACTTTTATTTATCCGGGGGTTTTAGAAAAGCACTATTTTTTTCAATTGCATAGAAATATCGTATAAAGCTATCAATAAATTTTTTAGTTATTTCAAAATATTATTTTCAATGCTAATTAAAATGGGTTTTCATTGGCATTACTTAATGCCAACGAAAAATTTTTAATTTAATGCCAATTAAATAATTTTTCATTAGCACTACTTTTTTCAATGCTAGTGAAATGAAATTTCATTAGCACTACTTTTTTCAATGCTAGTGAAATGAAATTTCATTAGCACTACTTTTTTCAATGCTAGTGAAATGAAATTTCATTAGCACTACTTTTTTTCAATGCTAGTGAAATGAAATTTCATTAGCACTACATTTTTCAATGCTAGTGAAATGAAATTTCATTAGCATTACTTTTTTTAATGCTAATTAAAAAGTAATGATAATGCTTATAGACCCAACTCTGTCAGCCTGTCTTAAGAATGGCTGTTTGGCGGACGCTGCAGTCGTCAGAAAATATTGTCCGAGGAGTTTTAAAGAAGGCTCCATTCTTAAAACCCCACCACCTAGTAGCTCGACTCAAGTTTGTGGAAAATAACTTAGAGAGAAACTGGGCCTCGGTATGCAATTTTAATTTCATTTTGTTAATAAAGCTTTGTTCAATATTTTTCATTTAGATCATTTGTCTTTCGTCATTATTGGCGAGATCTCCATTGATATTTTCCAAACGCAATTTTGGTGGTGGATCCGCAATGGTTTGGGGAGCGTTTCGCAAATCAGGCACGTTTGACCTGAGCTTCACCATTTCGCGGATGAACAGTAGAAACTACAAAAAAAAATTGGAAGATCGTCTTCTACCATTTTTGGAAGAAAATGGAGAAAGTGGAACGATTTTTATGCAAGACAATGCATCTATCCACACCAGCAGAGAGACCCAGCGCTTTTTAAATGAGCATGGCGTCCGTGTTATGAATTGGCCAGCTTGCTCTCCTGATCTAAACCCAATAGAAAACATTTGGGGTATCTTAGCCAGGCGAGTCTACGCAAGCAATAAAAAATTTGAGAATGTTAGAAGCTTCAAAAGCGAAATTTTGAAGCAATGGTCCCTATTAGACCAAGATCTACTTAAAAACCTTATTATTTCAACGCCAATAATGCTGTTTAAGGTAACAAAAGCTCAAGGGGGCTCTATTAACTATTAAGAATTATAAAGTAAAAAAAATTAAATTAAAAATTAATTACAATCAAAAACAAGCGGGAAAGGCTATAGTCGAGATCCCGACCATATGATACCCGTTACTTACTTTAATATATTGAAAAATACTTTAAAGAAAATACTTGTTTTGATCTGAAAACTTTAATTCGCCATAACTGTCGTTCTACATGTCCGATCTTAATGCGATTTAGAAGGATAATAGATAATGCTAATAGATAACGCTAATAATCACAAAAAACGTACTATCTTGAAAACTGTGGCTGTGGTGGTTTTTCGCGATTGGCGGAGGCGGAGGGGGGCGTGGATTAAATTTGAAACAAACTTGTTCTGCGTTAGGTATATATAAATCTGTGTGCCAAACTTGGTTACTCTATCTCTTTTAGTCTCTAAGATTTTTTTGTTCAGACGGTTTTTCGCTATTTGCGGGGGCGGAGGGGGGCGTGGCTTGAATTTAAAACAAACTTGACCTACTCCAACGCCTTTGTGATCTGCGTGTGAAAGTTTGGTTACTCTATCTGTTATGGTCTCTGAGATCTAGGCGCTCACACGAACGGACAGACGGACGGACGGACAGACACACATGGCTATATCGACTTGGCTGTTGATGCTGATTAAGAATATATATACTTTATGTGATCGGAGATGCTTCCTTCTGCCTGTTACGCACATTCCAACGAACACAATATACCCTTATACTTATTTTTTATAAGTAACGGGTATAAAAATCAAATGTGTCGTATAGTTTTGATACTTTTGCAGTCAAGCTTAAAATATAACTTTTGTGCTTTTTTCCCCGTTACTCGATAATGCGAGATGCAATGAGAGATAAGAACATTGGATTTTGTGCAGAACTCTTTCTGCTATTTATCTGCATACTTTGTTTTGCTTTATTATGCTTTCTCCTTCTTCTGCGAGGGTCGAAACTAAAATTATTGAGGTGTCGTATAGTTTTGGGCAGAAGCGTAGAATATGCCTTTTTTACTAAATGTTACACCCTGTTCAAATTTGGTCTAAATCGGATGACTATATAATACAGCTGCCATATGATCCTCGGCTTCAAATTAACCTTTAATATGAAAAACTTGTTTAATTTTTGCAATTTCTTAACCAAACTCACAGATTCGCTTTTGCATGCCAGATATCGAACTTTGCTGCCAAATCTAGCAGCGTGCATACAATTATTGTTATATGTTATATTATATAAATTGTTTGCTACTTATTACATTTAGATGGGAATTTCCAACAACAAACAATTTTTAATTCTTCTCCAAAACCTGATAACTGATAACACTAGGCAACAATTTTCAACTTTTTGTCTATTACACGAACCAAACCCACTTTTTTGGATAGATTTGGGGCTCCAAATGACGAAAAAAATTTTTTTTTTTTTTTTTTCTATGGCAGAATTTTTTTTTTAGAATTTTTTGAAATTTGGCTCTTTTTTCCGTACTTTTTTTCAGAGGTGCGCCCAGTTTTTTCATCATTACTCGAGAACGCCAAAACCGATTTTCAAAACCTTTACTTTTCCTGAAAGCCATCGAGTATATCTATAATTCATTAAGTCAAAATTTTGGATTTAAACTTATAGTTTAAGAGATATCAATTTTTGAATTAAGAAAATTATGATTTTTTTAAAGCTTTTTTTTTAGCTTTTTTTACTTTAAAATTCGAGGAAAAGTCGAAAAAAATTTATTACATTTTGACTTTAATTTTATTTGCATAGCTGCATTAATTACGCGTCGTTTATGATATGTTTTATCAAAATCTATGGAGAGACGGCGATGTATTATTTTTTTTTGTCTAGGCATGTTTTTGTCGATTTTTATGACTTCCTTGTAGAGCGGCATGACATTTAGTATGAAAAACTTTTTTGTTTCTTAAGATATCTTAACCAAACTCACAGATAGTGTATTTGGGACTGTCTCATACACCCTGACTAAATTTGGTCTAAATCGGATCACTATTCAATATAGCTGCCATAGGAACGATCAGTCGAAAATTCACCTTTAGTATGAAAAACTTTTTTATTTTCTAAGATATTTTAATCGAACTCACAAATTGTGTACTCTTTGTTGTCCTTTACATCTTTATTTATTTTGGTTCGAATCTGTCTACTATATCATACAGCTGCCATAGGACCGATCGGTCTAAAAACAAGTTTTAGTATAAAAAACTTTTGTGTTTTTTGAGATATCTTAACTAAACTGATAGAATATGCATATAAGTTGGTCTTATGCATCCTGACCGAAGTTGGTTCAAATCGGTCCACTATATCATATAGCTGTCATAGGTCCGATCGGTAGAAAATCATGTTTTAGTATAAAAAACTTTTTTGTTTTTGGAGAAATCTCAATAAAACTCATAAATTGGGTATCTTTAATTGCCCATTACATCCTTACCAAATTTGGTAGGAATCGGACCACTATATCATATAGCTGCCATAGGAACAATCGATACGAACGGTCGATAAGCAACCTTTAGTATGAAAAACTTTTTTGTTTTTAAAGTTATCTAAACAAAACTTACAAGTTATAAGCCTTCTATTGCCTTATACAACCTGTCCAAATTTGGTTGGAATCGGATCACTATAACATATAGCTTCCATGGGACCGGTCAGTCGAAAATCTACCTTTGCGTAAAAATTGTTTTATTGTCAATATACAAATAACTTAGCCGTCCTTCCATAGATTTTAACGGTAAACATACGCAACGATTGGTAATTAATATAGTTATATATATATAAACAAATTTAATAGTTCAGATGACCATCTTAAATGCATATTCTGCCAAATTGGTTAAAATATCTCAAAAAACAAAAAACTTTTTAATACTAAACCTTGATTTTCGAACGATCGTTCCTATGACAGCTATATGATATAGTAGACCGATTTAAACCAAATTTGGTCAAAATGTGTAAAATAACAACAATTTGATATTGTGTGAGATTAGTGAAGATATCTTAAAAATCACAAAAAATTTTCATACTAAAGGTCATGCCGCTCTACAAGGAAGTCATAAAATTCGACAAAAACATGCCTACACACAAAAAAATATTATATCTCTGTCCCTCCACAGATTTTGATAAGACTTATCTTTAACGACGCGTAATTAATGCAGCTATGCAAATAAAATTAAAGACAAAATGTAATAAATTTTTTTCGACTTTTCCTCGAATTTTAAAGTAAAAAAAGCTAAAAAAAAAGCCTTATTATTTCAACGCCAATAATGCTGTTTAAGGTAACAAAAGCTCAAGGGGGCTCTATTAACTATTAAGAATTATAAAGTAAAAAAAATTAAATTAAAAATTAATTACAATCAAAAACAAGCGGGAAAGGCTATAGTCGAGATCCCGACCATATGATACCCGTTACTTACTTTAATATATTGAAAAATACTTTAAAGAAAATACTTGTTTTGATCTGAAAACTTTAATTCGCCATAACTGTCGTTCTACATGTCCGATCTTAATGCGATTTAGAAGGATAATAGATAATGCTAATAGATAACGCTAATAATCACAAAAAACGTACTATCTTGAAAACTGTGGCTGTGGTGGTTTTTCGCGATTGGCGGAGGCGGAGGGGGGCGTGGATTAAATTTGAAACAAACTTGTTCTGCGTTAGGTATATATAAATCTGTGTGCCAAACTTGGTTACTCTATCTCTTTTAGTCTCTAAGATTTTTTTGTTCAGACGGTTTTTCGCTATTTGCGGGGGCGGAGGGGGGCGTGGCTTGAATTTAAAACAAACTTGACCTACTCCAACGCCTTTGTGATCTGCGTGTGAAAGTTTGGTTACTCTATCTGTTATGGTCTCTGAGATCTAGGCGCTCACACGAACGGACAGACGGACGGACGGACAGACACACATGGCTATATCGACTCGGCTGTTGATGCTGATTAAGAATATATATACTTTATGTGATCGGAGATGCTTCCTTCTGCCTGTTACGCACATTCCAACGAACACAATATACCCTTATACTTATTTTTTATAAGTAACGGGTATAAAAATCAAATGTGTCGTATAGTTTTGATACTTTTGCAGTCAAGCTTAAAATATAACTTTTGTGCTTTTTTCCCCGTTACTCGATAATGCGAGATGCAATGAGAGATAAGAACATTGGATTTTGTGCAGAACTCTTTCTGCTATTTATCTGCATACTTTGTTTTGCTTTATTATGCTTTCTCCTTCTTCTGCGAGGGTCGAAACTAAAATTATTGAGGTGTCGTATAGTTTTGGGCAGAAGCGTAGAATATGCCTTTTTTACTAAATGTTACACCCTGTTCAAATTTGGTCTAAATCGGATGACTATATAATACAGCTGCCATATGATCCTCGGCTTCAAATTAACCTTTAATATGAAAAACTTGTTTAATTTTTGCAATTTCTTAACCAAACTCACAGATTCGCTTTTGCATGCCAGATATCGAACTTTGCTGCCAAATCTAGCAGCGTGCATACAATTATTGTTATATGTTATATTATATAAATTGTTTGCTACTTATTACATTTAGATGGGAATTTCCAACAACAAACAATTTTTAATTCTTCTCCAAAACCTGATAACTGATAACACTAGGCAACAATTTTCAACTTTTTGTCTATTACACGAACCAAACCCACTTTTTTGGATAGATTTGGGGCTCCAAATGACGAAAAAAATTTTTTTTTTTTTTTTTTCTATGGCAGAATTTTTTTTTTAGAATTTTTTGAAATTTGGCTCTTTTTTCCGTACTTTTTTTCAGAGGTGCGCCCAGTTTTTTCATCATTACTCGAGAACGCCAAAACCGATTTTCAAAACCTTTACTTTTCCTGAAAGCCATCGAGTATATCTATAATTCATTAAGTCAAAATTTTGGATTTAAACTTATAGTTTAAGAGATATCAATTTTTGAATTAAGAAAATTATGATTTTTTTAAAGCTTTTTTTTTAGCTTTTTTTACTTTAAAATTCGAGGAAAAGTCGAAAAAAATTTATTACATTTTGACTTTAATTTTATTTGCATAGCTGCATTAATTACGCGTCGTTTATGATATGTTTTATCAAAATCTATGGAGAGACGGCGATGTATTATTTTTTTGTATTATTTTTTTTGTCTAGGCATGTTTTTGTCGATTTTTATGACTTCCTTGTAGAGCGGCATGACATTTAGTATGAAAAACTTTTTTGTTTCTTAAGATATCTTAACCAAACTCACAGATAGTGTATTTGGGACTGTCTCATACACCCTGACTAAATTTGGTCTAAATCGGATCACTATTCAATATAGCTGCCATAGGAACGATCAGTCGAAAATTCACCTTTAGTATGAAAAACTTTTTTATTTTCTAAGATATTTTAATCGAACTCACAAATTGTGTACTCTTTGTTGTCCTTTACATCTTTATTTATTTTGGTTCGAATCTGTCTACTATATCATACAGCTGCCATAGGACCGATCGGTCTAAAAACAAGTTTTAGTATAAAAAACTTTTGTGTTTTTTGAGATATCTTAACTAAACTGATAGAATATGCATATAAGTTGGTCTTATGCATCCTGACCGAAGTTGGTTCAAATCGGTCCACTATATCATATAGCTGTCATAGGTCCGATCGGTAGAAAATCATGTTTTAGTATAAAAAACTTTTTTGTTTTTGGAGAAATCTCAATAAAACTCATAAATTGGGTATCTTTAATTGCCCATTACATCCTTACCAAATTTGGTAGGAATCGGACCACTATATCATATAGCTGCCATAGGAACAATCGATACGAACGGTCGATAAGCAACCTTTAGTATGAAAAACTTTTTTGTTTTTAAAGTTATCTAAACAAAACTTACAAGTTATAAGCCTTCTATTGCCTTATACAACCTGTCCAAATTTGGTTGGAATCGGATCACTATAACATATAGCTTCCATGGGACCGGTCAGTCGAAAATCTACCTTTGCGTAAAAATTGTTTTATTGTCAATATACAAATAACTTAGCCGTCCTTCCATAGATTTTAACGGTAAACATACGCAACGATTGGTAATTAATATAGTTATATATATATAAACAAATTTAATAGTTCAGATGACCATCTTAAATGCATATTCTGCCAAATTGGTTAAAATATCTCAAAAAACAAAAAACTTTTTAATACTAAACCTTGATTTTCGAACGATCGTTCCTATGACAGCTATATGATATAGTAGACCGATTTAAACCAAATTTGGTCAAAATGTGTAAAATAACAACAATTTGATATTGTGTGAGATTAGTGAAGATATCTTAAAAATCACAAAAAATTTTCATACTAAAGGTCATGCCGCTCTACAAGGAAGTCATAAAATTCGACAAAAACATGCCTACACACAAAAAAATATTATATCTCTGTCCCTCCACAGATTGATAAGACTTATCTTTAACGACGCGTAATTAATGCAGCTATGCAAATAAAATTAAAGACAAAATGTAATAAATTTTTTTCGACTTTTCCTCGAATTTTAAAGTAAAAAAAGCTAAAAAAAAAGGTTTAAAAAAATCATAATTTTCTTAATTCAAAAATTGATATCTCTTAAACTCTAAGTTTAAATCCAAAACTTTGTATTAACGAATTATAGATATATTCATTGACTTTCAGAAATAGTAAAGCTTTTGAAAATCGGTTTAGTCATTCTCGAGTAATGATGACATAAGTCGGCGCACCTCTGAAAAAAAGTACGAAATAAAAGCCAGATTTTTAAAAAATTCTAAAAAAAAAATTTCACCATAGAAAAAAAAAAAAAAATGTTTTTCGTCGTTTTTGGCCCCAAATCTATCCAAAAAAGTGGGTTTGGTTCGTGTAATTCTTTGGCTGTTGCCTAGTGTAATAATTGCTTCGTACGAATGGTAAAAAAACGTGGTAGTCTAATTTGTATAATAAGGTTTCATGTCATGTAGCAGGTACTGATTACTGATCCATCAGAATTAAAGACGAGATTACTGATTAAACAAGGGGGCTCCGCCCCCTGCTCGCTTCGCTCGCGGTGAGGTGCGGCTACAGTCGAGCACGCTCGACAGTAGAATACCCTGAGCCCAGGTACTCTTTTATAAAAGTTGATTTTCGACCAATTGTTCCTGTGGCAGCTATATGATATATGGAACCGATTTGAACCAAATCTGGTCAGAATGTACAAAACCAACCTAAATGCATATTCTATCAGTTTGGTTAAGATATCTCAAAAAACCAAAACATTTTTCATTCTAACACTTACTTTTCGATTGAGCGTCTCTATTGCAGCTATATGATATAGTGGTCCGATCTGAAGCAAATTTAGCCAGAATATATGAGACGAACTTAAGTGTTCATTCTATCAGTTTGGTTACGATATCTCTAAAAACAAAAAACTTGTTCTTACTTAAACTTGATTTTCGACTGAGCGTCTCTATGGCAGCTATATCATATAGTGGGCCGACTTTAACCAAATTTGGTCAGGATGTATAATACCACCTTAAATGTATATCGTGTGAGATTGGCTGAGATATTTCAAAAATTGAAGAAGCTTTTCATACTAAAACTTCATTTTCGATGTATCGTTCCTATGGCAGCTATATGATATAGTTGTCTGATCCAAAAATAAAAACAAACTTGATCTGCGTACGGTATCCAGGAACCTACATTCCAAGTTTGAAGTCTCTAGCTCTTATGGTTTCTGAGATCGACGCGTTCAAACAGACGGACAGACAGACGGACATGTCTCAATCGACTCGGCTGTTGTTCCTGATCAAGAATATATATACTTTTGGCGGTCTGCCACGCCCCCTTCTGCCTGTTACATACATTCTGCCAAATGCATTATACCCTTTTTTGCCCATTTTTAATGGGCTCAGGGTATAAAAACGTGCCGAATAAACCCAATATTAGAAAAACGACCCTTTACTCTTAAATGACAGTTGAATGCCTTCTCTTGCTTTTATTATTGCTACTATTAATCTTTTCTTACATGCAAATACATTAATGTGATCGGATTTCAGACTCAACAGATTTGTGTGGTGCCCGGGATACAGAATATTTTATAGTTACTACTTAAGTGTCCTAATTATCAGTTTGTCCGAAATATTGAAATAGTAAAGTACTTTGTTTTTGCGTCAAAATAGTTTATTCAAGAAAAACATAGGATGTGCTTCTTTTTTTCACGCTTCAATTCCGCGAGCGAATCGAGCAGGGGGCGGAGCATCCTAGTTAGCTTAATATATATATTGCTAGTCGCCTTTCGCACCCTTCGTGCTGCTTTCGTTACTAGCGCGAACTGCCGTACGCAGTGATGTATAGGAACAAATTAAATGCATTTTCTATAAGATCAGGGAGTCAAACCGAACAAAATATCGGTACAGTAATTAAATTAAAACAAAAAAAAAAGTTATAAAACAAAAATATATTAACAGATTGGTAAAAATTTTCAAAATGATATACATACAGAAAACAAAAATTATTTTTCGAAAAGTGTACCGAAAGTGTACCGGTACAAACGAGTCGGTTTTCGGTTCTTGTAAACAAATTTATTTCGGTTACGGTTTCGGATCCGGTACTCAAAATGAAACATTTAATTTCGGTTAACGGTTTCGGTACCGGTTTTGGTATTAATCCCTGGTTGAGATATCTGAGAAAACAAAAAATACCAGAGGTGAATTTGAACCCGATTGTTCCATAATTGTTTGATGAAAGCACCGATTTGACCCAAATTTGTTCATATATATCAAGGAGGAGCCCCCTGTTGGATTAAGTTTAGCGTATTAGAGCTTTTCTCAAATATTTTAATTTTTAGTATTAAGAAAACCTGTACACTGTTATTTTTAGCGTTACCATATGGTAACAGTAGAAAAAATAGTCCTGTCGATTAGCCTGACAAGGACGAACAAATGAAATGTTTTTTTTTTGGATTCAGCGATTTCAAATTTATCAGTTCTGAAAGTTTCATAAAGAAAATAAAGTTGTTCAGGGCGATTCGGGTTAGGATTAAAAGCTTAAAGGTACGCTTCGATGGGAAATAGATCCCCATCAGAAATTTAAGATTTTGTAGAACTTTGATACAGAAAAACAAACAGACAAACTAACTTTCAATTTCATTATCTATCAGTCTACTAAAAATTTCCAATTTATTTATCTTTTGAACCAGATTTGTATTTGGGTGATCGAGGTATCAACCGACGCGTATTTTGAATAAGAATTAGAAAAAACAAGGGGGTTCCGCCCCCTACTCGCTTCGCTCGCCTACCCCCGGCTCGCTTCGCTCGCGGTGAGGTGCGGCTACAGTCGAGAATGGCTACAGCCATAGGACCGATCGGGCGAAAATCAAGTCTTAGTATGAAAAAATTGTATGTTTTATGAGATATCTAAACCAAACTTATAGAATATGTTTTTAAGTTAGTCTTATATCTTTCCTATTTCCATAGGAAGTACGGTCAAGTATGCTCGACTGTAGCACCGCGAGCGAAGCGAGCCGGGGGTTTGTGAGCGAAGCGAGCAGGGGGCGGAGCTCCCTAGTTTTTGTTTGTGTTTACATCCCCTTATCGCAGTTTCGGCGCTTCGTACATTTTAATACGTTTGTTTGTGCGTGTGTTCGCTGTTTGAATTTCGTTTTTGTTTATCAGCGCGCTCTCACAGCAAATTGTTTTTGTATTTTGCACTCTTGCTTAGAGCTTCACTTGAGTTCCTCCCGCTCTATTAACGTGCGCAATTCTGCCAAATTATTTATTTGTCTAACCCCTGTTGGAAATTTGTCGTGCTGCAAGAAAAACTGCATTATCAAGTGTGCAGTTTTTCTGCGCAACCGCAATTTATTTATTGCTGGTTGTATGAGAATATCATGCATGCAAAGTGTGCTGGACTTACTGGTCGATAATGTGATAAGATCATTGCCTGCATGAAAATCTGCACTTGAACTCTGTTGCGATGTTAATCGAAAAATTTTTTGGTTTTATGAGATATCTCAACAAAACTGATAATTATGCACAACAAAGCTCACCCTTTTTGCGCACAGTGCAGAATTCCAATTTTCAGGTATTGTTTTTTTTTTAAATATTTATATTAAACTTAATTTCGTTCGTCACAAAATGGGATATCAGTAATTTTGGGGCTAGAATATGCTTTCGTCACTAGACTTTTACCTCGTGTAGAAGTTATTTTGTGTTAGCTATGTTCTTCAATACATTGTAAATATTGTTTCATGAGCGCGGCTCATGATTTCCGGAGTATATTTATGCTAATGTTCACAAATTTTGATTTTTATGATCTGTGTTTTTTTATTATCTTTGTAGAAGCAGTATTCAAAAAATTTTTTTTCTCTTTGTTTATTTTAAATATTAAGTTGGCAATGCCGCTCAGTCATAGTCCTCAGAAATCGGCCACTAATTCGCGAATTGAACAGTATGTTATTTGCCTAAGTCCTATTGAATTTACGGCGCAGTTGTTAACCACAATTTGCAATCACAACTATCACACAGCGTGTTTTAATACAGCGTGTAATAAAAATTTCTGTCCCGTTTGCAAAATAGCATTAGATAGCGAGCAACCAATAACTTCAGGGGCAGCAGATGGCTCTCGGGGATCACCAACTGTTAGTGAAATTCGACATTCAATAGCTGATTCCATGGCAACAGCTACAGAAAGATGTGACGCCCCATAATATGGTACGCACAAAAGCAGGAGAGTAACAAAAAAAAGTACAGAGAGAGAAAGAGCGACGGCGACAGCGAAAAGAACTTCGTCGTAGAAAAACTTCACGCGCTCGCTCACACGCACACACACACACAAGCCGCGTAAGCCGCAGAGAGCGTCGCAGTCGAAAACAGAAGCTCAAAAGAGAGAACCGGCGTCTGATCGAGGAGAGCGCTGTCTCTGCCAGCGATGACAACAACGTGCGTCAAAAGGATTGACCTACATTAATGTCTGCAGCGTAGTTTTTCGACGACGCTAGCAGAGAAATTGCCAAAAGGTAAAGAGGCTTGGCGGCAATTATTTCGGCTGACAAAAGTCAGTCTTCGAGGAACATAGCCTTTAGCTTCGCGTGTGAGAAAACAATAGTCAAAGCTTAATAGCAGCCATGCCCAAGCCATTGCTCTTCAGGCTCATTTTGTTTTTGTAATTGCTCTTGCTATAGGAAAAGCAATTGCCATATGCATGTGCGGCTCACTCCATTGACAAAGCAGACTACAAGAACAATTTTGCGTATTCTCTTCATTCTCCGCGCCTTCGTTGAACTGAGCAACAACACTTTCATAGGCTTTACCGTTCACTCGTTAATCCGAATGTAAATTGTTGTTGCCTTTTCGCGAGCTTGCACTGAAAGAAACCTTTTTTTGTTTTAGAGTTACTTATGTTCGCCCTGTTGATAATGTAAGCAAACTTTTTTTCAGTGCAACAAATAAACTGATCGTTTCAATGTATTTGTGCGTATTGGTGAGTTGCTCTGTCATAAGCAGCATTTGGGCACCCCTGCTTAATAGCAGAACCTCAAGAAATAAGATCAGAAAAGACCCCAGCAAAAAGGATTTGGAAAAACAGCAACAAGACAACGAGGTGAACGTGGTGAAAGATTGGGGGAGGCAGAGTGCGGCATAGGCGACGACATCGTCCCTTAACAAAAATACCTACATAGACATATTGTTAGATATATACATATACATAAACGTGAACACGTGTTGCCTATGAATAAAAGGCTGAATGTTATTAAGAGCTCGACTTAGTGTTACTATTTCTACTGTAGGGAATTGCTGGCCATCAGTTTCCTCGTTTACAGGTCAATCCTCGTCACGGTTCCAACGCCTTTGTGATCTGCGTGTGAAACTTTGGTTACTCTATCTCTTATGGTCTCTGAAATCTAGGCGCTCACACGGACGGACAGACAGACATACGGACAGACACACATGGCTATATCGAATCGGCTGTTGATGCTGATCAAGAATATATATACTTTATGGGCTCGGAGATGCCTCCTTCTCCCTGTTACATACATTTCAACGAACACAATATACCCTTATACTTATTTTTTATAAGTAACGGGTATAACAATTAAGTTCAGAATTAAAATAAAATTAATATTAAATATAAATAATGAACTGTAAAGAAAGAACAAGTGGGAAAGGCTATAGTCGAGATCCCGACCATAGGATACCCGTTACTTATTTCGATACATATAAAAGTACTTTTAAGAAATTACTTGTTTTGCTCAGAAAATTTTTTTCGCCATAACTGCCATTGATGATCTTGATGCGATTCAGTGCGATAATAGATAATACTCAAAAATAACGTTAATAACCACAAAAAATGTATTTTCATAAAAACTGTGGGTGTGGTGGTTTTTCGCGATTTGCAGGAGCGGAGGGGGCCGTGGCTTAAATTTTAAACAAACTAGATCTGCGTGAGGTATATAGAAGTCTGTGTGCCAAATTTGGTTACTTTATCTCTTTCTCTTATCTCTGAGATTTCTTTGTTTAGACTGTTCTTCGCTATTTGCGGAGGCGGAGGGGGGCGTGGCTTGAAATTGAAACAAACTTGATCTGCGTGGGGTATATAGAAATCTTTTAGTGAAAGTTTGGTATCTCTATCTATTATGGTCTCTGAGATCCTTTTGTTCATACAGACGGACGGACGGACAGACACACATGGCTATATCGACGCGGCTATTGATGCTGATCAAGAATATATACACTTTATAGGATCGGAGATGCCTCCTTCTCCCTGTTAAATACATTCCAACGAACACAATATACCCTTATACTTATTTTTTATAAGTAACGGGTATAAAAACAAGGGGGCTCCGCCCCCTGCTCGTTTCGCTCTCGGTGACGTGCGGCTACAGTCGAGCACGCTCGACAGTAGGATACCCTGAGCTCAGGTACTCTTTTATTAAAGTTGATTTTCGACCACTTGTTGCTTTGGCAGCTATATGATCTATGAAACCGAATTAAACCAAATTTGATCAGAATGTACAAAACCAACTTAAGTCTATATACTAACAGTTTGGTTAAGATATCTCAAAGAACCAAAAACTTTTTCATACTTAAAGTTGATTTTTGACCGATCGGTTCTATGATAGATATATGATATAGTCGACTGACTTGAATTAACTTCGGTCAGGATGGACAAAACCAAGTTAAGTGCCTATTTTATCAGTTTGGTTAAGATATCTCTATCGCAGCTATATGATAGTGAACCGAATTTAGCCAAATTTGATCAGGATGCATAATACCAGCCCAGATGCATATTCTATTATTTCGGTTTTGATATCTCTACAAACAAAAAATTTTTTTATACTTAAACTTAATTTTCGATGTATCGTTCATATGGCAGCTATCTGATATAGCGGTTTGATCCAAAAATAAAAACAAACTTGATCTGGTATCCAGGAACCTACGTACCAATTTTGAAGTCTCTAGCTCTTATGAAATCGACGCGTTAAAACAGACGGACGGACGAACGGACAGACAGACCGTCAGGGCTAGATCGACTCGGCTGTTGATCCTGAGCAAGAATATATATACTTTATAGGGTCTGCCCCGCCCTCTTATGCCAGTTACATACATTCTGCCAAACGAATAATACGAATAAACCAAATTGTTTGTAAATTGTTAATAAATAAATTCCGCATTTAGCATGTTTATCGATCCATCGCTTTGAATGTCATATCGATATTTACCTTGCATAAGTATCGCTTCTTTTTAACAAAAAGCGATACCCATCACCAATAGTTGAAAATTAATTTTGGCGGCGAGAGATCGGTGGTTGCGCTGCACCCCAATTCGCAGCTACAGCAGCCATAGCAAGAGGCATATTGTTTGGCCACACATTCAACAGCAGCAAAGCAGCCAGCAACAAAAACAACAACAACAGCAATAACAGCAAAAGAAACAGAAACAAATGCAGTTGAATAAGCAACCAAATAACTCAAATATTATGGAAAACTTTTTTTAAAGTTATCTCAACCAAACTTTCAGATTTGCTTTGCACGCCAAGTTTCAATTTTTTCTACCAAATATAGAATTTTCCGCCAAACTAGGCTTTTTTAAGTTATCACAACCAAACTTACAGATAGCAAGGGCAGCGGGCAAGGTGAATATAATTATTCGTTTCTCTTTCAAAAAATATTATCTATATATACTAGTATAAAGTTGCTAGTCCAACTGACTGACTGATTTAGCATTGTACAGTAGGGTGGAGTGACCTCCAAAAAAATGATTTTTTTACAGATATTGCAACAAAAATCTTTTTCATACTAAACCTTGATTTTCAACCGATCGGTCCTATGACAGCTATATGATATAGTGGACCGATTTCAACCAACTTTGGTCAGGATGCATAAGACTTATATGCATATTCTATCAGTTTAGTTAAGATATCTCAAAAAACACAAAAGTTTTTCATACTAAAACTTGTTTTTAGACCGATCGGTCCTATGGCAGCTGTATGATATAGTAGACAGATTCGAACCAAAATAAATAAAGATGTAAAGGACAACAAAGAGTACACAATTTGTGAGTTCGATTAAAATATCTTAGAAAATAAAAAAGTTTTTCATACTAAAGGTGAATTTTCGACTGATCGTTCCTATGGCAGCTATATTGAATAGTGATCCGATTTGAACCAAATTTGGTAGGGATACATACCACATTACTTAAAACATAACCAGCAAGATTGAAGATTTTCATACTAACCTTTGTATTTCTAACGATCGTTCCTATGGCAGCTATATGATATAGTAATCCGATTTACACCAAATTTGGTCAGGGTGTATGAGACAGTCCCAAATCCACTATCTGTGAGTTTGGTTAAGATATCTTAAGAAACAAAAAAGTTTTTCATACTAAATGTCATGCCGCTCTACAAGGAAGTCATAAAATTCGACAAAAACATGCCTAGACAAAAAAAAATAATACATCGCCGTCTCTCCACAGATTTTGATAAGACATATCATAAACGACGCGTAATTATTGCAGCTATGCAAATAAAATTAAAGATAAAATATAAGGTAAAAGATAAAATGTTATAAATTTTTTTCGACTTTTCCTCGAATTTTAAAGTAAAAAAAGCTAATAAAAAAGCTTAAAAAAATCATAAGTTTCTTAATTAAAAAATATCTCTTAAACTATAAGTTTAAATCCAAAACTTTGTATTAATGAATTATAGATATATTCAATGGCTTTCAGGAAAAGTAAAGTTTTTGAAAATCTGTTTCGGCGTTCTCGAGTAATGATGAAAAAACTGGGCGCACCTCTGAAAAAAAGTACGAAAAAAAAAGCCAAATTTCAAAAAATTCTAAAAAAAAAAATCTCAACACAAAAAAAAAAAATGTTTTTCGTCATTTGGAGCCCCAAATCTATCCAAAAAAGTGGGTTTGGTTCGTGTAATAGACAAAAAGTTGAAAATTGTTGCCTAGTGTTATTGAACAAAAAAATTTACATTCATCACCTTTTTTGCGCAGTTGTCAATTGCAGATTGTAAATTTTTTTTAGCATTGTACAGGGCAAACGGTTTATCTTACGACCTTTAAACTTGGCCACATATTCTTAAGATAATTTCATCGGGAGATAAGGCGGGATTTTTCTAAAATCGACCAGAAAGGATGTTAAATTAAAGGTCAAAGCTCCCATGTATTTGCTGTTTACATGTGTTTGCAGTGTAGTAGAGTTTGGCCAGTCGTAGCAAGCAGTGGCAAAGTGGTGCAGAGGATGGTCTTGATTGATCATGGCTTTTTATACCCTGAGCCCATTAAAAATGGGCAAAAAAGGGTATAATGCATTTGGCAGAATGTATGTAACAGGCAGAAGGGGGGGTGGCAGACCCCAAAAAATATATATATTCTTGATCAGGATCAACAGTCGAGTCGATTGAGCCATGTCCGTCTGTCTGTCCGTCTGTTTGAACGCGTCGATCTCAGAAACCATAAGAGCTAGAGACTTCAAACTTGGTATGTAGGTTACTGGATACCGTACGCAGATCAAGTTTGTTTTTATTTTTGGATCGGACAACTATATCATATAGCTGCCATAGGAACGATACATCGAAAATGAAGTTTTTGTATGAAAAGCTAAAGCTTCTTTAATTTTTGAGATATGTCAACCAATCTCACACGATATATATTTGGGGTGGTATTATACATCCTGACCAAATTTGGTCCAAATCGGCCCACTATATCATATAGCTGTCATACAGTCGCTCTGCCGAAAATCAAGTTTTAGTATGAAAAAGTTTTTTGTTTTTTGAGATATCTTAACCAAACTGATAGAATATGCATTTATGTTGGTTTTGTACATTCTGACCAGATTTGGTTCAGATCGGTTCCATATATCATATAGCTGCCATTGGAATAATTGGTCGAAAATCAACATTTATAAAAGAGTACCTGGGCTCAGGGTATCCTACTGTCGAGCTTGCTCGACTGTAGCCGCACCTCACCGCGAGCGAAGCGAGCCGGGGGTAGGCGAGCGAAGCGAGTAGTGGGCGGAGCCCCCTTGTTTTAAATCGAATTGACAAAACAAAAATATACATTTATTTGAGTTGCGCGCAGTAGTGCAGAGGATTGTGTGTTAGTCCAAACTGCTGGGAAGCGCGGGTTCATCTCCCACACCAGGCCAAATGTTTAAATTTTTTTTTTTTATTAAATTTTATTAATATTTTTTAATTTAAAGATTTTTTACAATTTGGTCAAAACCGGGTTACTACATAATATAGCTGCCAAAGGAACAATCGGGTTCACATTAAGCTTTAGTATGAAAATCTTTTATGTTTTAAGGTATCTGAACCAAAGACACAGATTCTCTTTTGCACGCCAAGTTGAAAATTTTTCTGCAAAATCTAGAAATTTCCAACAACAAAAAATCAGGGACTGTAAATAATGATTATTTTTATTATTATTATTTTGATCAAATGAAATACAAATCATTTATAATCATTATTTTTGAGTTTTATTTGTAAGATCAAAATAATGATTATTAAAATTTAAAAATTTTTTATTTTTTGTTGATAAGATTATTGGTGAGGAAAATCGTAAAAATCATTATACTTATAATGATTACGGTCCCTGCAAAAAACGGTAAATTCTTCTCAAATAACTGATAACTGATAATAATTGCTTCGTACGAATAGTGAAAAACGTATTAGTCTGATTTGAACAAGAATCTATCATGTCATTTAGCAGTTACTGATTAGTGATCTTCATCAGAAGTAAAGAAGGAATTATTGATTAAGAAACCTGTAAATAACGACCCTTTGCTCCCTTTGATAGCAACTGCATTTGAAAAGCCTTTTCTTGTACAAATTTTTATACTTTTGTTCTTTTTTTTACACACAAACACGTTAATATGATCGGATTTCAGAATCAATAAATTTGTGAGGTGCCCGGGCTACAAAATATTGGGTGTCCAAAATTTCAGGTTGTCCTAATTAACCAGTGTCCGAATTATTGAAATAGAACAGTAATTTATTTTTGCGTAAAAAAAATTTAGACTACCAGGAAACTCAATCAACATACTAAAACTAATTTATAAAACTGAAATACAAATCCCTGTGCAAGGCTGAAACGTAAAGGGATGCTCACGATATCAGTATTGCACATGTGCTCCCTGCAATGCTGCTACTGTATAGTGAACACCCTAAATATAAAAAAACAATACCTGAAATACCTGAGCTTTTTTAGACCCCGTACTTAAAAAAAGTACAGGGGTCTATTGGGTTTGTTTTAACGAAAATGTGCGTAACAGGCAGAAGGAGGCGGGGCAGACCCTATAAAGTATATATATTTTTGATCAGCATCAATAGCCGAGTCGATATAGCAATGTCCGTCTGTCCTGACGTCCTGCTGTCCTGACGTCCTGACGTCTGTATGAACCCCTAGATCTCGGAGACTATAAGAGCTAGGAACACCAAACTTGGTATGTATGTTCCTCTATATTGCAAGCAGATCAAGTTTGTTTCAGAATTTGGCCACGCCCTCTTTACCGCCCAAAAATCGAAATAGAAAATTTCTTATTCATATTATAAGAGCACTTTAAATGCTAGAGACACCAAAATTGGCATGTATGTTCCTCTATATTGCAAGCAGATCAAGTTTGTTTCAGAATTCGGCCACGCCCCCTTTACCGCCCAAAAATCGACATAGAAAATTTCATATCCATATTAAAAGAGCAGTTTAAATGCTAGAGACACCAAAATTGGTATGTACGTTCCTCTATATTGCAAGCAGATCAAGTTTGTTTCAGAATTCGGCCACGCCCAATTTACCGCCCAAAAATCGACATAGAAAATTTTATATCCAAATTATAAGAGCAATTTAAGATCTGGAGATTCCAGATTTTTTTTAAATTTATTTATTTATTTATTAATGCACGACTAAAAGCAGTCGGCAAAGAAAAAATTATTAAATATAAAAATTAAGATTACAATTTAAAATAAAATTAATATTAAATATAAATATAAGCAATATACTGTAAAGAAAAAATTAAAATTAGAATTATATCTGGGGTAAGCAAAAATTAATAATTTAAAATGATCCAACATTTGTTGCAAGGATTGGGGAAAACCCAGAAAAACCCAATCAGATCAATAAATATTAGTGTTGTTGTTAGTGATTGATTGGTTTCAAAAATAATATAACATGTTATTAGTATTAGTAAGGTTAGGAATTTCACGATTTAAAATATTGGAAAAGTGCGGATTTTAGGGAAGGGATAGGGAGAGAGAGTTCTGAGAAGAAAACGTGAAAAAGGCTATTATAATTAGAGCATAAAACCCGGAACGAACCGTGTGAAGCATAATCAGTTGTGCATGTAGGTAAAAATAAAGGCCTGTAATTCCTAGTAGACCTGCGGGGGACCGAAAATCTGAGGCGGCCCAAAAGGGGACTAGAATCAATGTCGCCATTTATTAATTTGTGAAGAAAAACCATATTAAGAGTTTTCCTACGATTAATTAAAGACGGAAGGTCAATAAGACGAAGCCTATGGGAGTACGGTGGTAAACGCCGGTTGGGATCCCAGTTAAAACCACGTAAGGCGAAAAGCAAGAATTGCTTTTGAACTGATTCAATTCGATTCTGATTTATTTGATACTGCGGGCACCAAATGCACAAACAGTATTCAAGGATAGGACGGACTAAAGAGACGTAAAGGAGTTTAGTGGTGAAAGGATCATTGAATTCTTTCGACCAACGTTTAATGAAACCAAGTACTCCTTTGGCATCATTAACTATAGTGGAGATGTGTAAATTGAAGCATAATTTGCAGTCAAATAAAACTCCAAGATCCTTTACAGTTTTTATACGTTGCAAAGGGATATTATCAATCGTATAAGAACCTAAGTAGGGCCTAGAACGACTAAATGTCATAAACATACACTTCGAACAATTGAGATGCAACTTATTGGCCGAGCACCATAGTTGCATAGTGTTCAAATCGTCTTGCAGACGATTGTGAAACAGGGGATCAGTGTATGAAAAAATAAGATTAACATCATCTGCATACATTAAAATATAAGAATGGGACAGAATAGTGGGTAGATCGTTAATGAACAGTGTAAAAAATAAAGGTCCTAAGTGACTACCTTGAGGTACACCAGAAGTTACACGAACCGAACTCGAAATGGTTGACCTAAGAAGCACTTTTTGGGTTCTACCTTCTAAATAAGTGGAAACCCAACGTATAAAGGCGGGAGGGAAACCTATGCAGTTAAGTTTGTAAAGTAAGAGGTCATGGTTCACAGAGTCAAAGGCTTTACTGAAGTCAGTGTAAATGACATCAGTTTGCTTTTTCTCTGAAAATGCATCATTTACCAGGGAGGTAAATTCAAGCAAGTTGGTCGTAGTAGACCGACCCTTAATAAAGCCGTGTTGTGCAGGGAAAATTATCGATTTACAGAGATGCTGCAAAGAAGAAACAAGGATTTTTTCAAATAATTTAGGAATGGCTGATAGCTTTGCAATGCCTCTGTAATTAGAAATATCAGACTTACCGCCTTTTTTGTGGAGGGGAATGATATAAGATTCTTTCCAAATATATGGAAAGATTGAAGTTTCAAGGGATAGATTAAAAAGCTTATGCAACGGAGCAGCTAAAGAAGAACAGCATTCCTTAAGTAGACAACTAGGAATGTTGTCTGGCCCAGGAACGAAAGAAGATTTTAAAGAGCTAATAGAAGAGATTACATTCTTATAGGAAATAGAGGGAGCAAACATAGTGTTAGATTGAAAAATAGAATAAGGATAAGATGAGTTGGAAGTGGAGATTGGGGAGTAGGTGGATTGAAAAAAGTTAGCAAATAGTTCAGCGGCTGCAGAGTCGTTGCCAGCAATATCTGTCCCAAGAAAAAAAGAGGAAGGTAAACTGGACGATTTACGCTTCAAGTTAACAAATTTATAAAATTGTTTAGGGTCACGGGAAAACTGTCTTTTGCAACGAGTTAGATAGTTCTCGTAGCATATCGAGTTTAAATTGGCAAAGTCCGACTTGGCCACTGTATACTTAGACCAGTCGAGACTTGAACCTGACTTCCTATATTTTTTAAAATATTTAGATTTAATATTCTTTAAATAAGAAAGTCTAGGTGTAAACCAAGGAGGCTTTATAGAACCAGACGAAGGAATATAATTTGGAATGCACACATCTAAGAGTGCATTTAGGGTCTCATAGAAAGAACTAAGAGCAATATCGATGTCAGTCGCTTTTTCTAAAAAGCACCAGTCGGTAGCAAGGATAAGTTCATTAAGCAATGAATAATTTCCCTTGCGAAAACAACGACGAGGTGATTGCTGACATAATAAAGGTTGACTAAAAGGTTTAGAGATTGAGATAGAAATTTCTATAGTAGGATGATGTAAGTCTTCAGGGATACTTAATGAGGATGACCTAGAGACGGCAGTATTTGCGAAGTCATTAATAAAAACTAGATCGAGAATTCGATCATTATGATTTCTTATTGAGTTCATTTGAAACAACGAGAGATCAAGCATGTTATCTAAGAAAATATCTTGATTTAAGGGAATAAGGTAATTTGTGCTACTAAAAAGTGACCAAGAAATTTTAGGCAAATTAAAATCACCTAGCACAATAAATAAGTCGTTATCTTTAACTTTATGGTTAATCTCTTTAATACAGGCAAAATGTTGCAAGTAAACTGAAGGAGTAGCTCTTGGAGGGATATAAGAGCAGGTGATAAAAATTGATCGAGTTGAAAAAGTTACTTTGACAGCAACAATTTCAATATCAGTAGTCACATTAAAAGAAATGCGTTCTGACTGAAGAGCCGAATTAGTAGCAATAAGAACGCCACCACTTCGAGTCGGTCGATCATATCTATATAAAAGGTAGTTACTTGACATAACTTCAGAATCAGACACTGTAGGAGTTAACCAAGTTTCTGACAATGCAATTATATCAGAATCAAAGGACATTCTACTCAAATATAGATTTTTGAGCTTAGTAAGGAGGCCTCTAACATTTTGGTAATGAATACAGGCGAAATCGGGCCGCAGGTCTAGTTTTTTGAAGCCGTACTGGCGGGGTCCTGTACGTTGGAGCTGCCGGCAGTAAGAGAAACAGGCAAGGGTTCACTACGCCTTTTGGGCTTAAACTCATGAACAATCATATGTTGTGGCCAAAATTTTGGATCACAAATGACAGAAAATGAGTCATGAGGGACACTTATTTTAAAAGATGCTATTTCACGAGCAGTGGCAAAATTAAATTTAGTGATTGAGACACTAGCAGAAATTTTGCTTGAAATGTATGCCTCTACAGATTCACAAGTAGTGTCCGAGGATAACCTGGACACAAATACTTGCTTACGAGGAGCAACAACATTTAATATAGGGACCTCAGATGTAGGGGCAGCTACGTTATCAGTAGTATTGTTAGGCGTTGCATTGCGAGGAGGTCTACCCTTTCGACCCGAACCAGTCCGCACCGAAGACGCGATAACTTGGGCTGGTTCAAATATCTGTGTGATAGAATCACCTGCAGAAGGTGTAGGAAAATTGAATAGGTTAACAATACTCGGACTGGCCGATACTGACAACGTTGGGGAGACATCTTGATAGTGACGAGATGCCAATGGAGTCACGGGAGGCTGATTAACTGGTATATTAGGGGGAACTGCTAAAAATTGAGAATCAGGTGGTGAGTTAAATTTATATTGGCTAAGCAGATCGAGACTAGAGTCAAAATCACTCGAAAGAAGCTTAGCCATTTTGTTAAGTTTTAAGAATTGATTTCTCACAGAAGTATACATTCTTGAGAAATCAATTTGCAACTCGATACATATTGGACAAGACCATTTCACTGCACCACATTCCTTTTTAGAAACGGCAATGATCTTATCACATTGTGGACCTGAAAGTCCAGCACACTTGGCATGCATTAGATTATCACACAACCAACAATTAATAAATCTCGGTTGATCAAGACCATCGGCACACTTAATAGTTCAGTTTTTCTTACAGCACGACATATTTCCAACAGGGGTTAAAGATAAACAATTAGGTCGAATAGGCAGAATTGCGCACGTAAATAGAGCGGGAGGCACTCAAATGAAGCTCTAAGCAAGAGAGCAAAATACAAAAACAATTTGCTGTGAGAGCGCGCTGCTAAACAAAACGAAATGCAGCAGCGAACACACACACAAACAAATGTATTAAGATGTGCGAAGCGCCAAAACTGAGATAAGGAGATGTAAACACAAACAAAAACAATCGCTGTGCTTACAATAACAACAAACTTGTGTGAGCGAGGTGTAAAGCGAAAGCCGAAAAACACAAACAAACACACGCACAAGAATGTAAAAGATTTAAGGGAAAATGCAATACTAAGTTTATCAAAAATAAAATGCTATTTATTTGTACCACAATGCACAAATGATTCAACTTACACAGCAAGTCGATAGCTAGTTCACTTTTGCAGAATTTTAGATGATAATATATATATTAAAGCGATGCGTTATTATTCACAAAAAATGATGAACGTTTACGAGCCAAATTAAAACACGTCTGTTTCGCTTAAGCAAAGAACTCTCTCTGGTTGGTTGGACAAAGCTGGAAGTGTCCTAGATATTTGCTGAAAATTTCATTCTGATCGGACAGTAAATAGCCAAGATATTCAAATTATAAATTTTGCCGTTTTGATGATGGAGCGTTGGCAGTAATTAAAATTTGAGTAACTTTATTACATGAAAATTAAGTCAACATATTATATAACAGATTGGCGTCCGATCAGTCATGGGCTTCTGTGGCGTAGTGTGCTGAGTCGCAGGACTCAGGATATGGTTGGTCAGCCGATTGTGAGTTCGAACCCTGACAGGGACGTGTGTTTTTTGATTCAATAATTTTGCATTGACATTCAATTTGTATTTCTTAATGTTATGATAACATATAATATTAACATTTTTAGTGTTAATAAATATTTTGAAAATTATGAAATAGAGTACCGTAAAACCAATATAGCACTTTGGCATCCTATTCACAACACCCTGTATGGCTCAATTGGTTGAGCCACCGAAGTATTAAACTTTCTTTAAAATTAGGTCGTGGGTTCGATTCCCGGCTCCATCAAAATTTTATTTTATAGTTTTTGTTTAAATTTTTTGTTTTTTTGAGAATTTTTTTGTCATATATATATATGTTTTATACATATGCATGTGTCTTCTTAACAAAATCTCGGAAATGAACATTTCGCTTGGAGAAAATCAAGTTTATAAAATATGTATCTTAACCAAATTAATAGCATTTGCATGTGGGTTATTCTTTTAACTCATGACCGAAGTTGGTGCAAATCGGACAACTATATCATAGAGCGCGGGGGCGGAGCCCCCTAGTTGTACATAAAATTACTTTTTACACAGTTAACAGGTAATATCTTCCAAACCCCTCAGTCAAAATTTATGTATCATATACCAAAAATCGCGAAACTTTACGTTTAACAACATATTGAAAATAAATATTATGAGTTAAAGAATTTACAAGGCAAGTTGTTGAAAAATACCATGCGAAATATATAAAACAATAACAAAAAAAAAAATATTGAATATCTTGCAGATACACTCCAAGCGCTAACTTACCTTTGTTGTTATTTTTACAACCCCAAAGCTCGATTTTGGCAGGGGGGAATTATATTGGCGTTTGTCATCTATATGTATAAAACTGCTTGATCTCATTCACTGACTTATCATTGCACAGGCCAATCCGCTGCAGTGACATGCTTCAAAGTTGGCCGAAATAAACTTAAGATAATTTTATAGTGGGATAAGACAGCTATTACAGACTATTTTCAATTTAATATTTTGAATTTTATTAAAATCAAAAATTAAATATTGCAACATGTTGCATTGTTGTTTTTTTTTTTTTTTGTTATGCTGCTTTATCATTATTATTCTTTTTGTTTGTCTCGCACAAAATCTCAAATCTCAATCAAAGGGCTGCAACATAAAATTTGTTTAACAAATACCAAAGCTGCTGTTATCAGGCTGTGTTAATAGAATGGTTTAAATACAATATTTTTTTCTGTATATATTTTTTGATAAAAAACATTATACAAAAATTCCGTATTTTTGTTGTTGTTTGCTTTTGTTTTTGTTAAAACCATAGAAAACTAAGCCCAGGGCTGTAACACATCAAATTTGCTTAGCAGCTGCTAAATGTTCTGTAAAGAAGCTGATTTACGTTAAAAAATAATTTTCATTAAATGATTAATTGTTTTGCCAATTCTAAATTCGTAAAACTTATTAGGTTAACCACATTTTCCGTTTAATTTTTTTTTGGTTTGTCTAGCAGCTCTGCTCCATACAAATATGTAAGTTGACAAATTAAAAAAAAATGTGGAAATTGTGGCAGCTCTTAAAGTTATCACAAAATCAGTCTTAAGCCATATTTTATTTTGATTTCATTTAGATTATATGTAGGCCATTAATTTCGATAACATTATTTGGTCATGGTTGTAGTTTGTTTACATTTTGATAGAATTTTAATATGGAGCACGAAAATTGGTTAAAAAGACGAGCTGATAATGTGTAAAATTGCAGCTTAGACAATGGGTGCATTCACCAGGCAGGTTTGCTCCCTGATAATTTTTGACATTTCCAAATTTTTTGTATCATGATACCTGAGCATGTATCATAAAAAAAGACTGCTACTTTGTGCTACTTTTCCGCTCCAGTCATCGAAATATATAAAATGTTTATCGAAACTTTTTTTGTTATCAATGTGAAACTGCAGCAGCAGTTTTTCAATTATATAAAATATATTTTTATTTATTTGATAGTTTTGTGGCGGCTTGCTGATGTAATTCCAACATAACTATTTATAAGCATATCGATAATAATTAATAGCATCTCGTACACCAGACACTACGATCTTGATACCGACGCCACTGAGTACTAAGCACAATACTATTGTTAATTAAGTTTTTAGAATAAACAGATTGGTTAAATAAAGACAACGTTTACCAAATTGGTGACCCCGACGTTGCAAAATTTAAATACACGCCTAAAAATGCTTTGAACTTGCATTTGTCATGAATTAAGGAAAAGTGTCAACTTCAATCGCCGCCACAGCGACCGCAAAAGCCACCACGGCTGCCATTTTGCAGACTGCCGACACCACGCAGGAAAATGTACCAATCAATTCTGAAACGCCGCTAATTAACTCATTTAGCACCTCTGTCAATCGATTGGCTGTTAAAGTGCCACCTTTCTGGCCTGATCATGCGGAGATTTGGCTGGCACAGATGGAAGCCCAATTCACTCTGGCAGGAATAACATCCGACACTACGAAATTCAATACCATTATAGCGATTATCGATTCACCTGTTCTTGTTCAAATATCAGACGCAATAACGAAACAACCAGTTACAGGAAAGTACGACTACCTAAAATCTTGCCTTTTGGAACGCCATGGAGAATGTGAGCAGAAGAAAACGCAAAAGCTCCTTTCTGAAATTGATTTAGGTGACAAGCGTCCAACTCAGTTACTTAATGAACTTAGCGCGATGGCAAAAGATAAAGTGACGAACGACTCCCTTAAAACATTGTGGCTACAGCGATTGCCTTTGCAGGCTAGAGCAATTTTGCAGCCGTCGCTAGCTAAATTGGGCGACAAAATCATGGATGTTGAAGAATTTCATAACATTCGATCAGTTGCCATGGAAAATTCAAAACCGAAAAAACTTGATACTGCAGACATCGATCAGCGCCTCGAGCCGCAAATAAATAGCTTATACAACAACAACTACAAAAATCGTTCTCGCTCACCTGGACGCGGCAAAAGTCCACTACGTCCGCCGAATGAACAAGGCGTAGATATGTGTTGGTACCACAGCAAATTCGGTAACGCAGCTCGCAAATGCCGATAGCCATGTTCATTCGCTCACAAGCCAAACAAAAACTAAGGCCGTTTTCAGATGCAGCGGGCGCATCTAAAGATCAAGAACACTTAATTGCCCGTCTTACAGTCAACGATCAACAATCCAAACTAAGTTTCCTTATCGACACTGGCGCCGAAATTTCCGTCCTGCCAGCCAGCAAAAATTTTACTCAAAAACCAACTTCACCACTCTTATTCGCTGCTAATGGATCGGCAATAAAAACATTCGGAGAAAAACGACTTTCAATTTCTCTCGGCTTACGCAGAAACTTTACTTGGACGTTGGTGGTAGCAAACGTCAACTGCGCAATTATAGGTTCGGACTTTCTACAACATTTCGATTTGCTAGTGGAGATGAACCGACACAAATTCATCGATCGTAGAACACTGCTAGAAGCAAAGTGTTCTACTGCACGAAACAACGTTTCGCAAATTACCGCATATAACGCACATGACTGATTAGCAAAGCTGCTCCACGAATTCAAAGACATAGCGAAGACCAACTCCAATAGGCAACCCATGGGCTCCAATGTAACGCACTTCATCACGACGTCCACGCTCGCGCACACCGATTACACTAGGATAGATTTGGGGCCAAAAACGACGAAAAACATTTTTTTTTTTTTTCTATTGTGAAATTTTTTTTTTTGAATTTTTTAAAAATCTGGCTTTTTTTCGTACTTTTTTTCAGAGGTGCGACCACTTTTGTCATGATTACTCGAGAATGACAAAACCGATTTTCAAAAGCTTTACTATTTCTGAAAGTCAATGAATACATCTCGAATTCATTTATACAAAGTCTTAGATTTAAACTTATAGTTTAAGAGACATTAATTAGAAAATTATGATTTTTTTAAAGCTTTTTTTTTTTAGCTTTTTTTACTTTAAAATTCGAGGAAAAGTCGAAAAAAATGTATTAGATTTTGTCTTCTATTTTATTTACATAGCTGCATTAATTACGAGTTGTTTAAGATATGTCTTATCAAAATCTGTGGAGAGACAGCGATATAATACATTTTTGTGTCTTGGCATGTTTTTGTCGACTTTTCTGACTTCCTTGTAGAGTGGCATAACCTTTAGTATGAACATTTTTTGTGATTTTTGAGGTATCTTAACCAATCTTACACAATATCAATTTGTTATTATTTTACACATTTTGACCTTTTGACATAAAAGTTTTTCATACAAAAGGTTGCTTATCGACCGTTCGTATCGATTTTTCCTATGGCAGCTATATGATATAGTGGTTCGATTTCTACCAAATTTGGATAGGGTGTAATGGGCAATTAAATTTACCCAATTTATGAGTTTGATTAAGACTTATCCAAAAACAAAAAAGTTGTTCATACTAAAACTTGATTTTCCACCGATCGGTCCTATGACAGCTATATGATATAGTGGACCGATTGGAACCAACTTCGGTCAGAATGCATAAGACCAACTTATATGCGTATTCTATCAGTTTAAGTAAGATATCTCAAAAAACACAAAAGTTTTTCATACTAAAACTTGTTTTTAGACCGATCGGTCCTATGGCAGCTGTATGATATAGTAGACAGATTCGATCCAAAATTAATAAAGATGTAAAGGACAACATAGAGTACACAATATGTGAGTTCGATTAAAATATCTTAGAAAATAAAAAAGTTTTTCTTACTAAAGGTGAATTTTCGACTGATAGTTCCTATGGCAGCTATATTGAATAGTGATCCGATTTGAACCAAATTTGGTAGGGATACATACCACATTACTAAATACATAACCAGAGAGATTGGATGATATATCTTACAAAACAAAAAACTTTTTCATACTAAACCTTGATTTTCGAACGATCGTTCCTATGGCAGCTATATGATACACCGATTTCAACCAAATAAGGTCAAAATGTGTCAAATAACAACAATTTGATATTGTGTGAGATTGGTGAAGATATCTTAAAAATCACAAAAAATTTTCATACTAAAGGTCATGCCGCTCTACAAGGAAGTCATCAAAGTCGACAAAAACATGCCTACACACAAAAAAATATTATATCGCTGTCTCTCCACAGATTTTGATAAGACATATCTTAAACGACGCGTACTTAATGCAGTTATGCAAATAATGCAGCTATAAAATAAAACAAGTGGGAAAGGCTATAGTCGAGATCCCGACCATAGGATACCCGTTACTTATATCTATACATTATCGATTCAATCCTAATGTCATATTTACGTTCCCAGAACTAGTTGAAAATCTTAAGCATTCTAATAAGGTTTAACAATACAAAAACTATTGCATACTCTAGGGGGCACCTGTTGATTCAACAACTTAGACACGCAATAACTGCTGTTCTACTTGTCCGATCTTGTTGCGATTCAGTGGGATAATAGATAATAATAACAGATATCGGTTATTACCAAAAAATACGTATTATATGAAAAATTGTGGGTGAGGTGGTTTTTCGCGATTTGCGGGGGCGGAGGGGGGCGTGGCTTAAATTTGAAACAAACTTGATCTGCGTGAGGTATATGGAAATCTGTGTGACAAATTTGGTTATTCTATCTCTTATAGTCTCTGAGATCCTTGTGTTTATACAGACGGATGACCAGTTTTTCGCGAATTACGGGCGTGGAAGTAGGCGGGTCCAAAATTTAAAACAAACTTGACCTGCTCCAACGCATTTCTGATCTACGTGTGAAAGTTTGGTTACTCTATCTCTTATGGTCTCTGAGATCTAGGCGCTCACACGGACAGACAGACGGACAGACACACATGGCTATATCGACTCGGCTGTTGATGCTGATCAAGAATATATATACTTTATGTGGTCGGAGATGCCTCCTTCTACCTGTTACGCATGTGAATTCTGGATATATTTATTGGCTTTCCGAAAAAGTATAGTTTTTGAAAATCGGTTTTGACATTCACGAGTAATAATAACAATAGTGGGCGCACCTCTGAATAAAAGTGCGAAAAAAAATCCAAATTTTAAAAAATTCTAAAAAAAAAAATTTCACCATAGAAAAAAAAAAATGTTTTTCGTCGTTTTTGGCCCCAAATCTATCCAAAAAAGTGGGTTTGGCTCGTGTAATAGCCAAAAAGTTCAAATTTGTTGCCTAGTGTTATCAGGCGAAAAACTACACGCTGCATGAAAGGAATTTGAGTACCTGATGGAAAAAGGCATTTGTCGACCTTCAAAGAGCAGTTGGTCCAGCCCTCTTCATAAAGATGGTTTAGGTGGCATAAACTCTAAATATGAAGCTAGAGACTTGAAATTTTTTTGTACGTTAGTTAGACAAAAGTAAACTTAAAAATTTTTTTTTTGGAAATTGGACCTCCCCACTCGGCTCTGGTCAAAAAATTCGACATATTCTAAAAGTGAAGATATGCACTTGAAATTTTGTACTACACTGATAAAAAAGTTGCGTTGTAAAAGTAAATATTTTCATATTAACTTTCGAAACTACCACATTCATATTAGAGTCAAATATAAAACACTTAGATTTAACTAAAAACATGTTAACATATTGTAGTTAACATAAAAAATATTTATATCAATGTCTAAATCTGTTAATTTAAATTTTTTCATATTTATTTTAATGTTGTATTATAATATGCGCAAATTTAAAAAAGCAATATTAATTTAAATATGATTTGTAATAAATTTTAATATTTTATACTACTAAAAATAATGGTTTCTTACATTTGATTCAAATAAATGGTGGGTAATGTGAAGAAAGCACAGACATACATACATATAATATGTGCATTAATAGAAGTCTGTGTGGCATTTATGTATGTATGTATGTACGTGCATGTGCGTGTATGTATGTGTATGTAAACTTTAGGGGATACCTATAAAAAATCACAATTTATATGTAACATACATAGGAATGAATGTACATATGTATGTATGTATGTTTATATGCTCATGTACTTTCAACATATCATCTATATACATACATACATACAAGAAGGAACAACAATTTGCAAAATTATTTGAATACACACATCCATACATACATATGCGTACATACACGCAAGACTGTATACATGTGTGCGCATGGCACGCTGACAACGAAAATTGTCGATTCTTTCTTTCGTTGCACAGTGGCTCTCAATGCCTATAAAAAATGTAAAAATACATTAATGAAGATAATGACATTTAACTATGGTCATAAAATATACAACACAGAAGAATAATGCTGTGTTTGATGGTGGTAGTAGAAAATATAGATATTGTATATGCATTACATAATAAATATAAAAATAATATTTTATTTAGTATAGTAATAAATAGTAAAAACATTAACTTTATTGCGTAATTTTTATTTGCTTTATATATATTGTTTGTATCAAAACCAACATAAAAAGCCGACACACAAAAAGAAACATTTTACTGTGTTTATTTTATGTTTTGCCACACTGTGGCAAATACAAAGATCGCGTTCTCTGCTTCACACGCGGCTGCAAGACATAGCGGTAGTCGCAACTCTTCTTCATCTCTAACGCAGAGCGGCGACAGAGCTGTTTAGAAGTTTTAGTGCGATTTGTTATTTGGCCGAGCTGGACGCGTAAGGAGTGCAAACAAGTAAAATTGATTTATCAATTAAATTAAACAATAATTAAAGACATTCGAATTAAATAAAATAAGTGCAAAAAAGCAGGTAAGTTTTTTGTGTTTTATGTTTAGTGCAATGTTTATTGTCAAGACAAAAAAGTACAGGCACAAACCAACGTACAATGTATGTATGCTTGTGTACGAGCAGAGAACGCATAAAATGCTTTATGTCTCGCTCGCACTCACTCTCCGTTGCTATTGTGAAATTCGTTGTATAGCGAACGCTTATACAGCGAATAAAAGAAGTATTTTGACAAGTGAATCTTTAACAAGTGAAATTAAATACCTGAAAATTAATATATCGAAATATAAATTGTTTCAATTTATTACGGTCATTAATTTTATAATTTTTACTAAAAATTTAAAGTGTTTTAAATTTTATAATCGTTTCGATCACTGGCGAAATATTTTTTGACAGACGGTACATTTGCATACAGACATGAGTACAAGAACATGCGATAAAAAAATATTTTATATAAGTTTTGCATTTGCAAATTTTTTTATACAGATTATCTAATGGATTCGGATAGTAATAACAACAATGATGACCCCATTCTGAAATTGAGGAATCTATCGACGATTTTGATTGTAAGTTGCATAAATAGTTTCAGGTTTTGTTTTTGTAATCAACTAATTGTTTTTTTTTTCCTTACAGCCTGTGCGATATCTGTTTGGTGGCTAACAACAAATACACATTGACCTCAGAGCATCACTTAGGCACCAATTATGGCGAAAGACAGTGGTGAGTAATATAATTTTAGTTAATTTCAACAATTCGAACACCTACATGAAGCAGGTGTATATTTTATGTTTTGTTTTTTACTTTTCTATAGTGACCTATCGACGATGTCAAGTTATTCGACGACCCCAACATTTTGAACTGAGTTAAGAAATACCCTACATTGCTGTGCATCAATTTAGCTATCAATTGGTATGGAAATATGTACATTTACTTGTTCAAAAGTATTATTACATTTATTTTTTCTTCTTTTTTTATTTATTCATTTCAGAATGAGAATGTTTTCCATGGGGGTCAGTTCAACTTTGACTGGTCAGCTCTTTTGGCTTTTAATACTTGGCTTGCACAAGCAAATGGTAATATAATTTACAAACATTAGTTTTTATTTTTATTAATAATTTTTTTTTATTTATATTTTTACGATAGATGCGCCGGACTGCCTAATTGAACACGGTATGAAGACTTCCACTTGAACCGCTGTGGAGGTTTTGGCTTTAGTTATTCTTGGAAGATTGGACTCTAAGTGAATAAATGTCACACCACGACCTCAGGTTTCTGTCCCTTTTTTCAAATGTGTATATGTAACATACTTATTGTACTATTTGTTTTATTTAGCTTAAAATAAAAAAAATCTAAAAGTAATTAAACCCTGTTTTCTTCTAGTACAAAAATATTTAAATTAAATATGTACCATATTTAATGCATCAAATATATTACATATTTAATTTAAGGTTAAATAATAGTAGTATTAAATATGAAAAAATTTAATTCTTAATATGATACATATTTAATTTAAGTATGTGTACTGTTTAATTTAAATATCATTCATATTTAAATATAATATGAAAATATTAACTTTAAATATAAAAATATTGGATTTAAGTATGATACATATTTAAATTAAATATATTTTTTACTTAATTTAATGACAAAAATATTAAAATTTAATATGAAACGCATTTGTATTTAATATGGTGTAATATTTAAATTTAATATGATTTCACTTTGATATTAATATGTTCATATTAAAACTGAGATTTAAGTGTACACACTTTGAATCTACTACAAACATATGTGGTGTTAAATTATTCGTAAAAATATTTGAATCAAAGTGTATATAGTGAGATTTACGTTGTTTTTTTTCTCTGTGTGGTATTACCTATATTAAAAATGATTAAAAAAAAAAAAAAAAAATTGGATCGCGACTTTACTTCCCTCCTTTGAATTTGTACAAGCAAAATAACATTTTTATACCTGTTACTTATAAAAAATAAGTATAAGGGTATATTGTGTTCGTTGGAATGTGCGTAACAGGAAGAAGGAGGCGTCTCCGACCCCATAAAGTATATATATTCTTAATCAGCATCAATATAGCCATGTGTGTCTGTCCGTCTGTATGAACAAAAGGATCTCAGAGACCATAAGAGATAGAGATACCAAACTTTCACTAAAAGACTTCTATATACCCCACGCAGATCAAGTTTGTTTCAAATTTAAGCCACGCCCCCCTCCGCCACCGCAAATAGCGAAAAACCGCAACACCCACAGTTTTTAAGATAGTACGTTTTTTGTGATTACACTAGGCAACAGCCCAATTCTGAATTGGACCAAACCGACTTTTTTGGATAGATTTGGGGCCCCAAACACCGAAAAATATTTTTTATTTTTTTTCTATGGCAGAATTTTTTTAGAATTTTTTGAAATTTGGCTGTTTTTTTAATGCTTTTTTTTAGAGGTACGCCCACTTTTGTCATCATTATACCCGAATGTCAAAACCGAATATCAAAAGCTTTACTTTTCCTGAAAGCTAATGAATATACCTATAATTCATTTATACACAGTCTAAGATTAAAGTTAGTAGTTTAAGAGCTATTAATTTTTGAATAAAGAAAATGTTGTTTTTTTTAATCTTTTTTTTTAGTTTTTTTTTGTTTTTAAATTCAAGGAAAACTCGAAAAAAAATCTGAGCGGGGGTTCAGATTTTTTTTTGCAAAGCTGCATTATTTGAGCGTCGTTTAAGATATGTCTTATGAAAACCTGTGGAGAGACGGCGATATAATATTTTTTTGTGTCTAAGCATGTTTTTGTCGACTTTTTTGACTTCCTTGTAGAGTGGCATAACCTTTTGTATAAAATTTTTTTTTGTTTTTTGAGATATCCTAACCAAACTCACAGGAAATCAATTTGATGTGGTTTTACGTATAGTGACCAAAGTTGGTTCAAATCGGTCGACTATATCTTACAGCTGCCATAGGAACGATCGGTTGAAAATCAAGTGTTAGTATGAAAAGCTCTGTTGTTTTTTGGGATATATCAACCAGTCTCACAGGTTGTGTATCTTATAATGGGTTTTATTTCTCTACCAAATTTGGTTCAAATCGTTCCACTATATCATATAGCTGTCATGGGACCGATCGGTGTAAGATCAAGCTTTAGTATGAAAAACTTTATTGTTTTCTGAGATATTTTAACTAAATTGGTAGAAAATGCATTTATGATGGTCTAAGACATTCTAACCGGAGTTGGTTCAAATCGGTCCACTATATCATATAGCTGCCATATCATATAGCTGATCGGTACAAAATCAAGTTTTAGTATAAAAAACTTTTTTATTTTTGGAGATATCTCAATCAAACTCATGAATTACGTTGTTTTAATTTCCCCTTATATTCTTATAAAATTTGGTTGAAATCGGACCACACTATGGCAGCTATATGCCATAGGAACAATCGATACGATTCGATAAGCAAACTTTAGTATGAAAAACTTTTTTGTTTTTTAAGTTATCTGTACCAAAGTTACAAGTTATAAGCCTTCTATTGCCTTATACAACCTGTCCAATTTTGGTTGGAATCGGATCACTATAACATATAGCTTCCATGGGACCGATCAGTCCAAAATCAACCTTTGCGTCAAAATTCTTTTATTGTTTATATGCTAATAACTTAGTCGTTCTTCCATAGATTTTAACGGTAAACATACCAAACGATGGGTAATTAATATAGCTTTATATATAGAAACAAATTTAATAGTTCAGATGACCATCTTAAATGCATATTCAGTCAGTTTAGTTAAAATATCTCAAATAACAAAAAAGTTTTTAACACTTTAGTTTCCGCCGATTGTTCCTATGGCAGCTATAAGATATAGTCGACCGATTTGAACCAACTTTGGTCACTATGCGTAAAACCACATCAAATTGATTTCCTGTGAGTTTGGTTAGGATATCTCAAAAAACACAAATAATTTTTATACAAAAGGTTATGCCACTCTACAAGGAAGTCAAAAAAGTCGACAAAAACATGCCTAGACACAAAAAAATATTATATCGCCGTCTCTCCACAGGTTTTCATAAGACACATCTTAAACGACGCTCAAATAATGCAGCTTTGCAAAAAAAAATCTGAACCCCCGCTCAGATTTTTTTTCGAGTGTAAAGTTTTCAGTCTTTTATTCTTATTTGCACTTTCTTTATTTTAATATTATTATATATATCAACTGACGCGCTCAATGGCTTTCTAAAAAGTAAAGTATCTAAGCTCGTTGTATCGATATTGTTCTTCTTTTTTATCGATACAACTCGCTTCGATTGACATATCGATTCTTATACTTATTTAACTTATTTCTATCGATTAGTTTTATTTTAAATACTAAAGTAATTATTGCGATCTTTACATTCGGCCGACCTGACAATAATAATCGACCTCGATTTACGTACTTGAGGATAATACTATATTTACACAAGTAGTCCAAGGCTTAAGCCGCGAAGGCTCTAAGACACTACGGAACGGTAATTGAGTCATTTGACAGTTGTCTATATCCACAACCTCATAACGGTCATTTTCAAACACACGATTGACTTTATATGGACCACGATATTTTGGTGCAAACTTTTTATTAATACTTGGCGTTGTATCCACATTACGAATTGCTACATAATCACCTACTCTATACTTCAAAGGTGCTCTATGTGATTTCCGATGTATATCCTCATTTCTTAATTGTGACTGAACAATATTTTCCTCTGCGGTCTTCCTCATTGATTCCAAGTCGCGCTCTATATTATTAATTCTGGTTTCCAAATACTCTGCTAGCTCATCTACGATAGGCCCTTTTTGGTCAACTCCAAACAGTAGCATACTAGGCGTTTTCTGTGTACTGCTATGGACGGCATTGTTAATGGCATATTCTACTCTATACATCAACTTATGCCAATCAGATTGGAGTAATGGTTCCGACAATTTCCCAAGCATTGGAGTTAGTACCCGGCTTACTCGTTCCACTTGACCGTTAGCCTGTGGCGCACCTGTTGCAACTTTAATATGCTCTATGTCCCGTTCAGTTAAAAAGCTACTAAAATCAATTGAGGTGAAACACGTTCCACGGTCCGATATTATTCTCTTAGGGCGACTATAAAATTCAAAATATTTTGTTAATGCGTCTTTAGCCTCACGTGTACTTGTGCTATTCACCGGGAATAATTTAACAAATTTTGTAAATCCATCTACTACTACTAACAAATGCTTTCTTTTAGAATTTATACTCGGCAATGGCCCTAAGTGGTCGATATGAATCGTATGAAACGGTACAGTGGGTTTGGGTATACTATGTAATGTCCTATTGTGAATAGTTATTGGGACCGAATGCAATATGCATGGCAAGCAATTCCTAATAAACGTCTCAACTTTACTGCGCATAGAAGGAAACCAATACGATTTTTTTAAATCATTGACACACTTTTCTGCTGCTAAATGTCCCAATTTCTCGTGCGCTAATCGAATTAACTGGTCTTCCATTCCAGAGGGAACATACAACCGCAAGTTATCCTTTTCATCCATTTTGTAAACAACGCCATCTACTAACTCAAACCCTAGAACATCGGCCTTCTCTAACAAATCACGGGTCCTTGCAATATCTGGATCTCTCATCTGTTCGGTTTGTAATACTAAATCAATATCCTCGTTTGTCACGCCTACTACCCCAACGATAGGAAAGGATTGTAATAGGGATTTCTTAATGAGTTTTTCACTTCGAATCTGACCCTCTCCCCAGGCTTCTTTACTATCGTTCATGTCCTCATTTTTCTGAAACTCTATATCCCGGTCTCTATGGATTTTTACCTGGACGTCCCTACAATCAATGTCACTACAGATATTCCTATCCTCATCCCTAAAGTTATCACAATACTCTTTCCTACGGTTTTCACTATTGTCCTTCCTACTGTTATCCCTATGATATTCCTTCCTCTTATTACTATGATCTTCTCTACGGTTATCACAATGATCTTCTCTACGGTTATCACTATGATCTTCTCTACGGTTATCACTATGATCTTCTCTACGGTTATCACTATGATCTTCTCTACGGCTATCACTATGATCTTCATCTACTAAATCAGCTTGCCTACTCAATGCGTCAACGTGCGACATATTACTACCAGGCCGATGTTCAATGCGGTAGTCATAGCTTTCCAATTCTATAGACCACCGAGCAATTCTCAAATTAATTGATTTTCGACTAAGGGTTTGCACCAAGGAATTACAATCAGTCACTATTTTAAAGGGCCTATGCTCTAAGTAAACCCTAAATCGTCGCACTGCATAAATAACAGCAAGAGTCTCAAGCTCAAAGCTATGATACCTAGACTCGGCATCTGACGTCTTGCCAGAATAAAAAGCTACAGGATGCATCTTTCCATCGTCTTGACGTTGCATTAATATAGCACCAAAACCATGTGCACTTGCATCAGTATGCAACTCTGTTTCTCTATTGGGACTAAATATTGCCAGTACCGGAGGATTTGCCAGTGCTGACTTAAGAGAATTAAATGCATCTGTTTGCTCTTTATTAAGAGGAAAAGGACTACTATTCTTTAACAGTTCTGTTAAAGGTCTAGCTATACTAGCAAATGACAATACAAAACGTCGGAAATACGAGAAAAATCCCAGACATGAGTGTAGGCTTTTAAGGTTATGTGGAATTTGATACTCTCTTATGGCCTCCAAATGGGAATCATTTGGCGTTATACCATGCTTATTGACCCTATAACCTAAGAATTCACATTCTTTCTCTAAAAATTTACACTTCTTAAGGTTAATCTCTAGATTATGCTCACTAATTCGATCCATTAACTTGCCCAAAATGTCTAAATGCTCTTCCACAGATTTTGTTGCCACTACGATATCATCCATATATGCAACAATTTTCTTAGTTCTTATTAAATCTCTAAATACATCAAATATAAGCCGCTGAAAAATAGCTGGTCCGTTCCTAAGGCCAAATGGCATCCGTAAGTATTCATACTGACCTCGAGGGGTCACAAAGGACGTGTATTGTATGGACTTCTCTTCAACTGCTATTTGATGAAATCCTTGTTTAAGATCAACAACTGAAAAGCACTGCTTATTCTCTAAATACTCTAAACAATCCTCTATAAGGGGTAATGGAAAATTATCACGAACAGTAAGTTTGTTAAGGCCTCTGTAATCAACGCACATACGGATTTCCCCCGATTTCTTTTTCACTAGGACAATGGGAGATGCGTACGGAGCCTCGCTAGGTCTAATTATCTCTCTTTCCAATAAATCCTCTATAATATCCGCCACTTTATCTCTCTCATAATATGACAACCTCCTGGGCGCGCAATGAAAAGGCGTTGTATCTGTTAATCTTATGGCCATCTCATGCCTTGGCTTAGTACAATTTTGACACTTGCTGTTCAAATACCTATTTCTTATCAATTCGATGCAATCTTGGGTTGCCTGTTTACCTAACCCTGTTCCTACGTTAATTTCTTCATTCGCTTTAATATCAATATTTGCGCAAAAGTCATTAAAGTCTTCATTTTGATCGTAGGTTTGAATATCATCGTTAGATTTTTCCTGCTGTGGATTTGTATCTGAAATTATTTGATTAAATTGTAAATTACTTATACTAATATTTTTTGTGGTATTGGTGAACAAAGAATCAGTGTTATTATTATCATTTTTATATGTGCTTTTAATTTTATTTTGATAAACTAATTTAATATTCATTTTTCGTAAAGAGTCACGGCCTAGTAATACTAAGGCGGGTAACGTTTTGGATCTTACTATATAAAATGAAATCAAAAATGTCTTCATGACAAAATTAATATGGCCTTCAATTTGGCCCTTAATGGGGATTCTTTTCCCACCTAATCCATAATATTTTTCAAAGCATGGTCTTAAAATTATATCTCTTGAAACTAATGATTCATCAAGAAAACTTACTGGACTACCGGTATCAATGAAAGCACGAATGTTATATCTTTGTTCACCAGGTAATATTCATAAATCAATCAAGGGTGTTACAGCAATTGATGTACACTCCTCCAACTTCTCTCCAGACATAGGCTCCAATTGCGGAGGCAACTTGCAACCATTTGCACTTTGCTGCGGGCACTGACGGTACTGATGATCGGTTCCCCAACATTTGAAACAGGCTCCTTGAGGTCTCTTGGGCTGCTTACAATCTGACATCCGATGACCAAACTTGCGGCAATTAAAGCACCTTATTTCTCCAGATTGCTGACCACTTGACAACTTCAGGCTAGAATCCTCGTTTCCTGCAGCGCGAGTTACAGCTACTGACGGTACTTGACGAAACTGCTCGTATATGAGAAGCTTCTCACGCAACTCGTCCAACGAAGTACAATACATCATAGACGCAGCAGCACCCGTCTTATCTTGAAGTCCGTTGACAATAAACTGGATAACATCATTCACAGCCAGTTCAGCTTGCATAGCTATGCTGCACATCGCTACGAAATATTGAAGAACGCTTTCTCCTTTTTTGATTTTTCGTGCCTCTAGCTGTTTGCCAATATCCCATGCTGTCACTTTATGCCTAAATGTGTGGATTAACTCGTCTTTCATGTCCTTCCAATTTAATATTCCAGTATTACGCATGTAAAGTTGGGCAGATCCGGCCAGTAGACGTTTAGCGTAGACAAAACGCTTCATGGGATTCACTTTGTAAACATCCATAATGTCCTCGAAATCACGTGTCCACAACAGCACAGGGTAGTTATCATCGCCAGAGAAAGGGCGCACCAAAGCTTCAACATCTTTAACGCTCAATGCATCCTTTTGCACAGACTCCGTTGAAACATCCATTTTCTGCAAGGCCATCTGCAGTTCAGCAATACGCATACGAGCAGCAAGAACTTTCTCTAAGTGTTCTAATTGTTGCAATTCTATTTCATCATCTTTCGGTAATTCACAGAATTGTACTGCTTTTGCGTCGTTCTTTTTGTTTGCTGCACATAACGGTTGATCGGCCATTTTATCTTCGGCATGAATTTCATCAGACGCTGACGCCAAGTTAGCGGCGTTTGTGGAAGACACTGGTAACAATGTCATTTTTCCTTCTGATGTACTTGGAACGTCTGCATCGATCAAATTGTCTGAGGAGTTCATATTCACGGCTTGGTTTACTGCTGCGCGCAGCTTATGAATTGACGCACTTTCGCTAATGTGCCCGCCAAAGCTTTTCAATATAGCACTTAGTTCAGTTTTATTTTTGCAAATGATTTCACTATATTGCATCGCTCGAGCGATTACCAAAAGATCTGGGCTTACCCCACACCTGATTTGTAAAGTTTTCAGTCTTTTATTCTTATTTGCACTTTCTTTATTTTAATATTATTATATATATCAACTGACGCGCTCAATGGCTTTCTAAAAAGTAAAGTATCTAAGCTCGTTGTATCGATATTGTTCTTCTTTTTTATCGATACAACTCGCTTCGATTGACATATCGATTCTTATACTTATTTAACTTATTTCTATCGATTAGTTTTATTTTAAATACTAAAGTAATTATTGCGATCTTTACACGAGTTTTCCTTGAATTTAAAAACAAAAAAAAGCTAAAAAAAAAAAGATTAAAAAAAACAACATTTTCTTAATTCAAAAATTAATAGCTCTTAAACTACTAACTTTAATCTTAGACTGTGTATAGATGAATTATAGGTATATTAATTAGCTTTCAGGAAAAGTAAAGTTTTTGAATATCGGTTTTGACATTCGGGTATAATGATGACAAAAGTCCTCTAAAAAAAAGCATTAAAAAACAGCCAAATTTCAAAAAATTCTAAAAAAAAATTCTGCCATAGAAAAAAAAAAAAATGTTTTTCGGTGTTTGGGGCCCCAAATCTATCCAAAAAAGTCGGTTTGGTCCAATTCAGAAGAAAAAAGTTGCAATTTGTTGCCTAGTGTTATTAGCGTTATCTATTAGCATTATCTATTATCCTACTGAATCGCATTAAGATCGGACATGTAGAACGACAGTTATGGCTAATTTATTATTTTATTATTTATTCGGTCTTTGTCGTGGTTAGACGTGTTTTCACCTTGCGCTCTGAATTATATTAAATACTGATTATACTAATTATTATCAAATAATTTAGTCTTATTGTGCGGATGTAGATATTTCTACAGTTTAACGTTATTAAACCGCGCACCGAAAGTTTGTGACTTTTAAACGATTTATATTAATAAACTGTTGATTTCTACAAGCAACTTAACGTTGTTGTTGTCGCGCATTACAAAGTTTTCGTTTTGCTTTGCCTAGCTTCTGAGCAATTTTTGTTTGTGCATTTACGCCTACGCCTAACATTGCTGTTGTTTTGTGCTGCGATTGCTTCCTAAGACACTGTTGTCATTTGCGTTGAACTCAATCGACCCCGCCTGACGAGTGTCTTGTTATTGCTGAAGTTTCTGGCCCGCTGTAATTTGCGGTACTCTGCTGTTTACGCTTCGCGTCTACCTACAATACTTCAAACATACATACTATCATACACAAGTTACAAACTAATGTACTTTGCTTACTGCTGTTGCATTACATTTACATTATTTGTCTTGTCATTCTAGATTGTTATGTTTTGTTGTTTTTTATTAACAATCTTTATTTTCTCTATTTTTTGAAACATGAGTCTTTGCTGTGCTGCCCGCTGCGTTTACAGTCGCAAAATAAACTCACGTCAATCCTGTGTGTATTGCTGGCTATGTGATAACATTGCTCATACTGCTTGTGCTGAATTTGGCCATATCCGTGGCCGAGTAGGTGATTTGATAAAAGCCAACTGCCAACTTAAGCTGGTCCTGCTGGGATTCCCGAAAAATGGAAATCGATATGCTAGTGTTTATGCGTCAAACTCAGCTGAAGTTTGATCTTGTAAACTCTGGTTTTCGTGAACTCAATGCAAGATTTCTTGATATGGATTCACATTTTAAAAATCTTATAGTGACCAATGAATCTCCTAAAAGAAAGAAGAGCAATATTTCTTTACCTAACAATACTTTATCTGTTCCAGAACTTGATTTGCCTGCCACACCTCTATCTACACCCATATCTGCATCGGGATGTCTTACGGAGGTTCACCTTGTGTCCACCAACGCTGCATCAGCTATTTCTGAGGCTGCTGCAAATGCACTTAATATTGGCATCATATTGGTGCCATTGACACCGATGTCACTATTCCTGATGTTGCCACTGCAGCGAGTGTTGCTGAACCTGATGCCAATAAAGTTGGATATGCTACTTTCACCAGCGCTTTTGATGCAGGAAGCGTCGCCAATGTCTCTATCACTGATGTTACTGCTGTGGTCAATGTCGTGGATGCAAATGCTGACACAGCATTTGCTGTTGAGACAGCCAATGCTGCTGCTATTTTTAATGGCTCTGATGCACTGACTGCTGTTCCACCACTGTCTTCAGCCACTCTTCAGCCTGTTGTCCTGTCTGCCATACCTCCGCGAAAGTCTATCTTTGTTTCTAGACTCGCGGCGGCTGTCACTGAGGATTTATTAAGAAGCCATATTTGCCGTCAACTAAAATATGGGATACCTGAGGAGATTATTGTCTCTAAATTAGCATTTAAGCATCAGCGCGAAATTGCATCTTTCAAAATTTCGTTGCCTGAACGCTTTTTAAAATCTGTGCTTGAACCGTCGTTCTGGCCTCAACATACTATTATGCATGAGTTCCATTTTAACTAGGCGAACGCCTAGTTCTATGTAGTTCTGGGTAAACTTAGCAGACTTTTCATTGGTAGTGCCGCTTTCGAAGCTGATATAATCGTTTTTACTGAAACATGGCTCACCCCAAAAGTTAATAGCTCTCGAAATAGCTTATCTATTTGCCAAATATTTTCAAGAATCATATTCTGATCCTAAACTTAGTTTGTCATATCCATATAATATTAATAGCTCCAGTTCAATTTTTCCTCCGTTATTTACTTGTGCGCATGTCTGTAAATCCATGAAAGCCTTAAAATCAAAATTTTCTCCTGGTCAAGACGGTATTCCAAGTTGCATACTCAAGTATTGTGCGGATTCACTGTGCATCCCGTTAAGTATTCTTTTTAATGCTTCTATTATTACATCCTCTTTTCCCGAGGCATGGAAAAGCTCTTTCATTATTCCTCTTCACAAGAAGGGCAGTAAATCTTGTGTTGAAAATTATCGTGGCATCTCAAAATTGTCAGCAATTCATAAGTTTCTCGAACAAATGTTTGTCTGCCACTTGCAACACCTGTGTTTTTCTATATTCAGCCGTACGCAACATGGGTTTATGAAACGTCGCTCAACAACCACAAATCTTTTGGAATTCTGTAATTACATTAGTAATGGTTTTCTTAACAAAATGCAGACTGATGTTGTCTTCACGGACTTTAGTAAGGCATTTGACAAAGTTAATCACAATCTTCTAATTAGAAAATTTGACATGCTTGGCTTTCAACCAAATTTATTAAAGTGGATTGCTGACTACCTGACTAATAGAACTCAAAGAAATCTATTCATTCAAACACTGTCTAAGGTGATCGACGTTACATCTGGGGTGCCGCAAGGAAGTCATCTTGGTCCTCTCCTTTTTAACTTATTTATAAATGACCTTCCTTTAGTCATATTGCATGCTAAGGTCCTGATGTACGCAGACGATGTAAAGCTTTGCGTCTCTTACAACAACCCCTCTGTTCATCACCAGCTGCAGGATGATATAAATTCTTTGAGTGCGTGGTGCTCAGCTTATGATTTTATCCTTAACCACTCCAAATGCACAGTGATGTCCTTCTATCGATCTAATGTTTGCATTATGCCCTACTCAATTGAATCTGCTCAACTTAAGCGTATTTCATCCGTTAATGATCTTGGAGTGTTATTTGACAATAAACTATGCTTTAATGATCATATTGCCCTCGTGGTCAATATGGCTAATAGTAATCGTGGCTTCATAAAAAGATGGTCGAAAGAGTTTGATGACCCCTATACCACTAAACTACTTTATATGTCACTGGTGCGTCCTGGCCTTGAGTACTGCTCCTGTGTCTGGAGTCCCCAGTATGCTGTTTACCAAGATATGATTGAATCAGTACAAAAAAAATTTTTTCTGTTTGCTCTTCGCGGCCTTCCATGGAATCCTAGCCTTAGACTTCCTCCCTACTCTGCTAGATTGGAACTTATCGATTTACACTCTCTCAAAAACAGAAGGACTTGCCATGGTGACATGTTTCTATTTCATCTAATTAACGGAACCGTTGACTCTTCTGAGCTCCTATCCAATTTAAAGTTTGCCGTTCCCTCAAGGGCCTTGCGTAACTTTAAACCATTATCTCTACGGCGCTGTTTTGCGAATTACGCTCTTCACGAACCGTTTTATGTTCTTTGCTCAACATATAATAACTTATATTCTGTTATTAGTTCCCAATATTCTGTACCCAATATAAGAAAATCTGTTATGTTATACTTAAGATAATTTGGTTTTGTTAATTCTGTACTGCCGTCCACTACGCTACCATAGCCTTATAAACTTTGTCCCACTGGGTCGGTGGTGCAGAATTTATTTTTAAATTCTTGTTTATAATAGTTAATATCATTACTGCACATTGTAATGTTTTTATTGAAAAAGTATTTTCTTTAAAGTACTTTTATATATTTAAAAGTAAGTAACGGGTATCATATGGTCGGGATCTCGACTATAGCCTTTCCCGATTGTTTAAATTTGATTTATTCAAAAAGAAGCAAAAAAAAGATAATTACATTATAGACTATAGACCTTAACAGAAAACTCGCATCTTTAGTTGCTGGCACCAGTGTGCACCACAAAAGTAATAATTTAAGGAACATTACGTCTTTGGTAAGATTTTTGATAAAAAAGTATACTGACAATAACAGTGAACAACAACACAACACAAATAAATTAACTTATGACAGCAGATATATATTTTAAATACCTCAAGATTATTTATCCATATCAAACTTATTTTACTTTTAACAGTTTTGCTTATTTATAAGCTTTTAAAAGTCACCATACATTGGGCGCCAAATTTCACAAGCACATTATATGAAAAATCAGCTGACTTTGCAGATCTGGCACAAGAAAAGGGTTGCCGCCCAACCGACAAAAAAATTGTTTTTATTCTAACTGAAGTATCTACTTTTAATAAATGAAGCCATTTTTTGATTCTGCTACCATGATATCTTGGACTTTATGCCGCCTAAAACCGAAAAATCACCCATGAGACTTGTTAAAATAGGTTGCTCCGCCCCATGCTCGCTTCGCTCGCGGTGCTACAGTCGAGCATACTCGACTGTCGGAGACCCCGTACTCACTATGGAAAAAACAAGTTTCACATACAATACTAAAACTTGATTATCGCCCGATCTGTCCAATGACAGCTGTATGATATAGTGTTACGATTTGAACCAACTTCAGTAAGGATGTATAATACTAACTTTAATGCATTATATATCAGTTTGGTTACGATATCTCATAGAACAAAAAAATTGTTCATACACATTATACATCAAGAAACTTTTTCATAAGATTCCTTCTATGGGCGCTCTATGATATAGTTGTCCGATTTGCACCAACTTCGGTCATGAATTAAAAGAATAACCCAGATGCAAATGCAGTTAGTTTGGTTAAGATACATATCTTATAGTCTTGATTTTCTCCAAGCGAAATGTTAATTTCCGAGATTTTGTTAAGAACACACATACATATGAAACACAAATATGTGTGTTTCAAATGTTAATGTACATGTCAAAAAATAATTATAAAAAAACAAAAACCATAAAATTTGTTGATGGAGCTAGGAATCGAACCCACGACCTAATTTTAAAGAAAACTTAGAACTTCGGACACAGGGTGTTGCGTACAGTACTCTATTTCATAATTTTAAAAATGTTTTAATAACATTAAATGTTATCATAACATTAATTAATACAAATTGAATGTTAATGCAAAATTATTGAATTAAAAAACACACGTACCTGCCAGGGTTCGAACTCACGATGGGCTGACCAACCATATCCTGAGCGCTGAGACTCAGCACACTACGTCACAGAAGCCCATGGCTGATCAGACGCCAATTTCTTATATAATATGTTAACTCAATTTTCATGCTATCAAGTTATTCAAATCTTAATTACAACCAACACTCCATCATCGAAACAGCAAAATTTATAATTTAAATATCTTGGCTATTTACTGTCCGATCGGAATGAATTTTTTAGTAAAAATCTAGGGCACTTTTCCCTTCGTCTGTGCAAAATATTGCTTTTAAATTGCTATTATAATTTGGATATGAAATTTTCTTTGTCAATTTTTAGGCGGTAAAGGGGGCGTGGCCAAATTTTGAAACAAACTTTATCTGCTTGCAATATAGAGGAACCTACATACCAAGTTTGGTGTCTCTAGCTCTTATAGTCTCTGAGATCTAGGTGATCATACAGACAGACAGACAGACAGACGGACATTGCTTTATCGACTTGGCTATTGATGCTGATCAATAATATATATACTTTATGGGATCTGCTGCGCCTCCTTCTGCCTGTTACGCACATTTTCGTTAAAAAAAACCCAATAGACCCCTGTACTTTTTTTAAGTACGGGGTCTAAAAATCAAATGGTGAATGGCGACAGATATCCAACAGATATCCAATACCATACATACATGATGTTACCAATATTCTGCATGGCAAAACGATATTTAAAAAAATCGACTTACAAAGAGCATATCATCAGATTCCTGTTGAGCCTGTCGATATTCCCAAAACAGCTATAATTACACCGTTTGATTTGCTCGAATTTATGTTCATGACTTTTGGATTGAGAAACGCAGCGCAAACTTTTCAAAGATACATAAACATCAGTGGTCTCGACTTTGCATTTGCTCACATAGACGAAATTCTCATTGCCTCCTAATCCAACGAGCAACATTTTCTGCATCTTCTCAATATTTTCGATCGCCTGCGCAAATCTCAGCTCACCATAAATTTTGAAAAATGTCAAATTGGAAGAAGTGAGCTGCAGTTTCTTGGTCACAACATAAACTCAAGCGGAATAAAACCATCACAAAAAAATGTCGAAGCTATAAGAAATTTTAGTAAACCACTTCTGGCCAAGGACTTAAAGAAGTTAGTAGGTATGATCAACTTTTACCGCCCTTTCATACCACGAGCATGCCATAATAAACAAGTTCTACAACTGTTGATGAAAGGAAATAAAAAGAACGATAAGACAGTCATCGAGTGGTCGCCCAAAGCAAAGAAGCTTGCAAGAATGATCTTGCAAAAGCAACATTACTGAATTATATGGCACCGAACGCACAGTTAACACTAACTACTGATGCTTCCAATGATGCTATGGGAGCTGTTCTCCAACAAATCAGCAACGAACAAACTCAGCCGTTTGGATTTTTTTCGAGAAAGTTTACTTCCTCGCAATAAAAATACAGTACTTATGATCGGGAACTGACCGCCGTCTATCAAGCTATTTTACACTTCAAATATGCACTCGAAGCCAGAGACTTCATTATCTTCACCGATCATAAGCCACTGATTTTTGCCTTCAAGCAAAGCAGTGAAAAAGCATCGCCACGACGAGCTCGACAACTCGATTTCATTAGTCAATTCAGCACGGACATACGTCATCTACCGGGAACCGAGTACAACGTTGCCGATCTTCTCTCGCGCATTAACATCATTCAAACCATATGTTTCGAAAAAATGGCGGAGCATCAAGAGGAGGATGAAGAACTGCAAATACTTTTAAAGGAATCTGGAAACTCTATCATATTAACAAAGCTTACGCTTCCTGGTACTACCAAGCAATTGTACTGTCATACATTAAACGACAAAATAAAAACCTTCATACTCTTGTAGTCCAAAAAATGCATTCCCTTTCACATCCCGGCGTCAAGACGACGAAGAAACTGGTAGCAAGTCACTACGTTTGGCCGTCAATGGAAAAAGATGTTGCAACCATCGTTCGAGCGTGCATCCCGTGCCAAAAATCCAAAGTACAGCGTCACACAAAATCTCCATTGGGTAATTACGCATCCGTCGATACACGTTTCGAGCATATTACCATCGACATTGTCGGACCTCTGCCCACTTCAAATGGTTTTCGATATTAACTCACTTGTATCGACCACTTTACGAGATGGCCAGTAGCAATTCCTTTGACCGACATAACCGCTCAATCTGTCGGAAATGCACTCATTGGTGGCTGGTTTTCATGCTATGGAATCCCGCTAAGGATTACTACAGATCTGGGACGTCAGTTCGAATCAGCTTTATTCAGGGAACTAGCAACATGTTCGGCATTACACACTTTCGCACGACAGCATACCACCCACAAGCTAACGGCATGATAGAGCGATGGCACCGATCTCTGAAAACAGCTATAAAATGCTGCGATCCATTCAACTGGAATACCGCGCTTCCGCTTATCCACCTTGGATTACGCACAGCAGTAAAAATTTATCCATACTCCAATATTGGACGGGGGTAGTCATTGCAACATAATTATTTATAAGCATATCGAGAACTTTCTGAACTATCGATAATAATTAATAGCATCTCGTACACCAGAAACTACGATCTCGATACCGACGCCACTAATACTAAGCACAATACTTATGTTAAATAATTTTTAAGAATAAAAAGATTGGTTAAATAAAGACAACGTTAACCAAAGTTTTAATTTAATTTCCTATCTGCTCTGTTCATAACTTTTATTATCGATAATTCGACTATCAGCAGTTGACAGATAAATGTATCAAAGCGTTCACCAGAAAGTATCAGTAGCGTAAAATTTTTGTGATACCTGATCAGGGAGCATGTTTTCTGGTGAATGCACTTATTCTGTTTATACTATTCAGCAATCAAACTATAAGTAAAATGTCTTTAAAGTGGGCTAAGTGCAGGGCATAGTGTGTTAGACTCAGAGAACTGCAACGGGTAAGAGATTTTCGGTCAGGCACGAACGCTGACTCGTGTCCGTTGTGATTTGTTCGTTTCAGACGAGTCACGAGTCATGACCGAAATTGCTGGCTGATTTGATTTGATGCGATACCCGTTTTCTTCAAACGGTCGCATCGAGTCATCGAGTCATGCTCGAATCGATTTGTTCAGAAAATGTGCGACACAGAGCGCGCACGCAGCTGCGTTTGCGCTTACAATAATATATATGTATTTATGTGTGTAAAAATGTATGACTCTGTGCGCCGCGACGAAAGATCTGTGTGGTTGTTGTTGGTTTTGATCAGCCAAAACAATTATACACTTAAAGAAATTTTAATAAATTGTATTTTGTAAGTCGAACGCTTATTATGTGGTTAGGATCAAAACGTATCAAAACGCATCAAAACTTTTCACACAGTGTACAAAACGCTACTGAAGTGAAATGAACACTTTTATGACGGTCAGCGTCGCAGCCGAAACTCGAGCATTTGCTGTGTGTTTGTTGTTTTGTTTTATTGGGGGTCATAAAAAATTTGCGCGCAGCGTCAAAAGTTGTTGTATTGTCAAAAATAGAGATGGGCATGGGCCTCCTTTTTAAGGAACGGCACGGCCCAAGCACGGCTTGTAAGAACTGAGGCCCAACACGGAATTTATTTAAGTAGGCACGGCACGGCCCATGCCCATCTCTAGTCAAAAATCGCAGGCAAGCCAATTTACTGTTTTGAGCAGAGTGGGCAGCGTGAGCAAGGGCTTGCCCACCGCTGCTCTAAAACAGAAATATAAATACTTATGTATGTATGTACATGCATGTACAAGCGAAAAAAAAAATACAAAAACAACACTGTCGTTTTCGATTATACTCGAACGGTCTGCTCGACCCGAATTGTCCGAAAGCAAAACGAATCATACCCGTGACTCGTCCGAAGCAAAACGAATCATACGCGTGCATCGTCCGAAAACAAAACGAATCATGCCCGTGACTCGTTCGAAAACAAAGAGACCCGTGAATCGACCGAAAACGTTTGTCGCACTGATGTACGAACATAATCGAACCTACCCGTTGCAGCTCTCTGGTTAGACTCATTCGCAAGTGGCCCTGGGTTCAACCCCTGGAAGCGCCAAGTTTTTGTTGTAATTTTTCAATTTCACTTTTTTTCAATATTTTTTAAATTTGATAATCTATATATATAAAGTTGTTTGTCCAACTGATTCACTGACTGATTTAGCATTGTACAGGCCAAACGGTTTGTCGTACGATCTTCAAACTTGGCCACAATATTCTTAAGAGAATTTCATCGGGAGTTAAAGCGGAATTTTTCTACAATCGACCAGAAAGTGCCTTAAATTAAAGGTCAAAGTTCCCATGCATCACTGCGGACTGCAGTTCGCTCTAGTGACGAAAGAAGCATGGAGGGTGCGAAAGGCGACTAGCAATATATACAACTAATATGGAAAATTTGCTATGACTGTCCGATCAGATCGAGCTATATACCGCTCGAAAGGTTTAGTCCTAACTTACTAAACTTACTAACTTAAAATTTTTTCTAACTCACCTGGTTCATTTGATATGTGGTGTAAGGGGGAGGGGCAAAATTTAATCGATCGCAGCTAATGGGGCCTTTTGGTAAAATTTTTTATTTTTTAAAAATTAAACAAAAATACGCGTCGATTGATACATCGGTCACCCAAATCCGACAACTAGTTCAAAAGATAATTAAATTATACATTTTTAGAGAACTTCTCAAAATTAAATGAAAAGTCAGATTGTTTGTCTATCTGTCTGTTTGTTTGTTTGTATCGACGCGCTAAAAAGCTTAAATGTAATGATGGGGAATTATTCCTCTTCAGAAATCTAGAAATGTTTGTACAACGAATTTTTGAATTTCCCGCTAGTTTAGAAGGGGAAACGCTATTTCCCGCATTTTGCAAACCGTAAAAGGTACACATATGTTATGTACAATATATCGTTGGAAAAGTATTTTTAAAGGCTTTTGGGTGTACTTGTAATTTTTTTTATCTAAAGTACACAGGTAACAATTTACAGGTGAAATAAGGTTTATTAGTTTACTTAACATAAATTTTGACATATTTGTATCGGTCGAAAATCATGTTTTAGTATTTCTGATATCACACAAAAAAACCTCAACATGGGAAAAAGGGTAGTGACGAAAACATATTCTAGTCCCAAAATTTCTGATATCCCATTTTATGACGAACGAAATTTAGTTTAAAAAATGGTAATTTTTATGTACAAAAAGCTAACCCTTTATGCGCACAGTGCAGAATGCCAATTTTCAGGTATTGTTTTTTATATTTATTTAATATTTTTATATTAAGCTTAATTTAGCAGGTACGGATTACTGGATCCATTAGAATTAAAGAAAGGATTAATGATTAAAAAACCTGCCGAATAAACCCAATGTTGAATGAACAGCCCTTTGTTCTTAAATGGCAGAAACTGCAGTTGAAATGCCTTCACTTGCAATTTTTTACTAATTTACTTTTATTCTATTCTTACAATTAATATGATTGGATTTCACAATCAATAAATTTGTGTGGTGCCTGGGTTCCAGAATATTTTATAGATAAAAATTAAGTGTCCGAAATATCAGGTTGTCCTAATTAACAAGTGTCCGAATTATTGAAATAGAACAGAAATTAATATTTGCGTAAAAGAAGTTTATTCAAGAAAAGTATAGGAAGTGTTCCCCTTTTTCACGTTTCAATTTCGCGAGCGAAGCGAGTCGGGGGTCGGTGAGCGAAGCGAGCAGGGGGCGGAGTAGTGTTGGGATTTTATCGATAGTCACCCTTTCAAATTCGTGCGTTTTTTGTTCACGATATTTCCTGCCTTGCTGAACATCCTTTCTCTCTTTGTTGAAGTGGCCGGAATATGGAGTGTTTTTAGTAAACACATTTTGAGTACATTCCATCTGGCGTTTTCTGAAATATATGGGTTTAAGTGAAACATTAAAATGTATGGCATGATTATCAATAAGAAAAAGCAAGTATTACCTTCCAAAAATCTAATGGGTCGCTATTCTTCGGTTCAAGTCCGGACTCAAAGAACTGACGCATTGACAATATCGAATCCACTCTGCAATTTTTTTGTTTGAGGTGATAGTGTCCAAAAAAATCAAATAAGTCCGGCTTTTTGTCCTTTTTTGGTGTTGGCAGTTTTGGCTCAGGACTTGGTTTCGTTTTGGCCAGCATCGTCAATTCATTTTCCAATAGTTTGGTTGCTTCTTCTTTGTTGAAAAGCGAATAGAAACCTACTTTTTTAAATCGAGGATCCAACAAAGTAGAGAGACGGGTTACAGATCTTTTCTCATATTCCAGAAGTCTCTTTTTAACAGTTTAAATCAAAAAAGTACAATCTTCTTTGCCATTATCTGTTTTTAATTTTCCATACATTTCCGTCATATTATAAAGCAAACCAGAAACAATTGGAATTATTAGAGAAAAGGTTATATATGAATTTGATGACGATTGTTTTGTGGCATCGTCGACCGGAGTAAGCAATTCTTTAATATTTTCAATCAAAGAGATATCATCAACAGTGAGTGTTCGCGGTGCTTTGGATGTGGGCAGCAATGTTTTGTTGATAAATTCTTTAGTTGGTAATATACGATCAAGCATGTAAAAAACGCTGTTCCACCGTGTTGGGCATTCTTGCTTCAAGCTCAGAATAGTTACAGATCCCTGTTCCTCTTAAAATTTTGCATAGACAACATTACTAAATTTTATGAAATGTATAATGCTCTTGCATTTCTCAATAACCGGTTTCACAGCATTTCCACGGAGGAATTCCTGTACAATAAGGTTTAGCGTATATGAAAAGCAAGGATAATGCCACTTCTGCAGGTCTCTGCACATTTTGACCATAGACGCCTCATTGTCATTGTCAGACTATATCAGTTACTTTTTCCATAATTTTCCAGTGCTCAAGAATAGATCTTAAAGTCGCATCAATATTGTCGGCCTTGTGATTGGTTTCACCCTGCAATGTATTGGTAGATAATACCGCCGAGCGCAACTTATAATCTTTGGTCAGAAAATGGCAGGTGACAGTTAGGTAACCCTTACTTGCAGAGGACGTGCACATATCTGTTGTGATAGAGCAGTACTCAACTCCTTCCAATACTTCCATTAATTTTGCCTTCAATTTTGTGAACAAAATATCATTCATTGCTTTTTGCAATGTTTTGCGACATGGAATCTTGAATCTCGGATCAACCACTTTGAAGAGCTTTATGAACTTTTTGCCCTCCACAACCCGAAATGCTTGCATATCATCAGCAATCCATTCCAAAATACAATTTGTAATTGAATTTTGCCTGGGAGCGTTTGGATCATATGTTGTTGCTTCTGGAAAAAAGTTTCGAATGCTCGCAGATGGTTGTAGAATGTCCTCTACAATGCATTGGGGGTGGAATCTTCGAAGATGGTCCTGTATATTGCTAGTGTTTCCGCTTGTCTTAACAATTTTTGAACACAGCTTACACTTGGCAATTTGTTTGGTAGCAGACTTTTCAAAGTAATTCCATGTCACTGACTTGCGCGAACGCTTTTGGGCTACTCCCTCGTCCAAGTGGCACTGTCTTCAATTGTCTTCATTTCAGCTTCTTAAATAAGAAAAAAAATTCGTTTAATGAGCAACTACTTGACATTAAATGCACACAAACGCATACACACCCACGTTAAGAACGCGAACATGCAATTGCCAAGTGGACCTTTTCGCCAAAAACTGCTCCATACTCCGTAGCTGCCAACACCAACAAGAACCTAACCAAATTTCAAAAATATAATTAATCCATCCACCTTGGCTTAAAGCAAATTAATAAAATTGTACTCACATTAAAAACACGCGTCAATACTTGCAGAATTGGAATGACAGACGCCAAAAATATCGATAAGCTCACAATCTTATCGATAATTTCCACTTCAACAGCCATATCGATATTTCCTCTATAAATCCCCAACACTAGGACGGAGCATGATGAAATTAACAAGGTGGAGTATTCACTCACCACAGGCGCCAATGTTTTCACCACTTTGAGAGCATTTTGACAGAGAGAGAGACGACATTGAAAAGCATGCTACGTCGAAAATTTTTTGTCGTTCTCTTCTCTCTATTTCGTTATTTTGGGAAATATGTTTTACCCGTTATTTTTAAATTAAGTATAAATTTCTATTGTATTAGTTGGAATGCATGTTACAGGGAGAAGGACCAACTCATGAACTAATGAAGCATATATATTCCGAGTCGATATAGCCATGTGTGTCTCTCCGTCTTACATTAAGTTTGTTGCGTTGAGGCACCGCGTTTGGTAACAATTGCCTCCGTTTTACGTTGCTGTTGGATGCATAGTGGAAATCTGAATCCTTAAAATGCAGTGGACAAATTCTATTTTGTTCCTCTAATTCAACTCCAGCTGCATCTGTCCAGAGATTTCTCTTGCTTCCATCCCTTGGTACACGAATTACCGCGTTTAAGAGAGAACCACAGATTTTGCATTTCCTGGGCATTTTTACAAGGTACAATTTGCTCAATCAAATAATTTGAACATTTTTTTTTTTTAATTTTGACAAATTACTTTCATTACGAATCATGGTGAATATTTTTGGCCCGGAAAATGAGGGCTGTGGTGAGTGAATACTCCACCTTGTTAATTTCATCATGGGACGGAGTCCCTAGTTTAATATTTATAATATAATATTTAATTTTCCACCTGAAAGTATGCACCACATTTTTATTTGGCTTGTTTTAGGTTGATAGTGAATTTACATTTAGTAGCATTTTAGTTAATTAGAAGCAGAATATTAAAACATATTTTAAGTTCATTTTTTTGTATTTTATTTATATATTTTTAATGATTAAAAATTAATATAATATTTTTGATAGAAAGTAAATAGTATTTATTTTTTTTTGGTTGAAATTCTGTTTTTTCTTTTTGGTGCCACCTTTGGGTTTTGGGGTTGAAAAAGAAGACAGCAGCCCTACTCAAAAAGGTAAATTTCCAGTGTCATGAGGTTGCTTTTGACAACCGTCACATATTTCCGGAGAAAGGTTTCTTAGATCAGAGCAAGTCCAGCAGCTTTCTTTTCTGATCTTGACCGACGAACTGTTTAATTGTGCTGTGCAGCAAGTTAAAAGTTATTTTGGGAAAAAATAAGAATCTGCTAACATCTTTGAGATCTTTGAGAAAATAATTTATCTTGTTGCTGAAAAATAAATCTCGTTTAGTTTTAGTTTAGTTTAGTCTATTGTCTTTTACGAGACTGCTATATTTTTGCAATTAAATTTCAAATACATAATTTTGTATACTTTGTCCGCAGTTGAAGCCGAAACTTGCGGTTGCCATTGTTAGTAGAAGTCGTATGATTCTACTTAACAATAAGCGAGTTAGAAATTGTCGTAGAGGAAGAAAACAATGGACTCCATTTGGTGCCAATCCGAAAAGGGTAAAAAGAAACAGAAGCTGATTTCCCATATTGGGTATATTATCATTCTCTCCTCTTTCAATAGATTTGGCACCAAGTATTTTGTTGTTGTTGTTGTTGTGCTATGCAAATTGCATTAGCAAGCCCTGCAGCGGACGAGCTGAGTGTGCTCTCATTAGTTGCCTTTTACTTCAGTATCCGTCGGACCTGTACGTCGGCCAAATGTCCCAAAAATTGATTTTAAAAAAGTGAGCAATTATTACCCAAATGCGATAATTCGCTAGCTTCAGTGAAGTTAAAGTGAAAAAAGGTCAAAAATGTTTGCATTTCGGCCAATATTAAAATCGGCAGGTTCTTGCAGATAAATCGGCAAGTTCTTGAAAAGAAAGCCAAGAAAATTAATATAATCTAACAAATGTTTAGTTTCGAACCCCCAAATGTTAGCTGCAAAAAGAGCAGATCCAAAGTGCGTTCCGATTAGAGAAAAAAAACAAGTTATAATTTAATTTGTTGTTTTATTTAAGAAATTTAAATGTTTTTATCTTGGTGGTTACGTATTTTAACGTGTGCAGTGAAGAAGCAGCTAACCCAATATTAACCCGAATCGTCCTGAGCAACATTTTTTCGAATTTCTTAATGAAAATTTCAGGACTGATAAATTTGAGTTCGCTGAATCCGAAAAACACATTCATTTTGTTCGTCCTTGTCAGGATAATCGACAGGACAATTTTTTCGGCTGTTACCATATGGTAACACGAAAATTAAAAGCGTAAATTAACTTTAAAAAAGTGTTTTTTATTTAAAATTTGTTTCATAATTAAAAAGAGCACTCTTTTACCTTTGTAATGATGGGTGCATTTCATATAGTTCAGTACTAAAATTAGTTAAACGATTTAAATTTACTTGCGACGAATTGCCAAATGCCGTTTTTCTGCACTGCAGAATATAATGAGCAACTAAAAGCGCATTTTTCGATCAGCTAACTTCAAGAGATTGTTTCAATCAACTTTTTATCAGTTAGAGATAACAATTTACTCTTAGAATATCTTATAAAAGTTAATCTAACGTTAATATGTTGTCTAAAAATTAAGTTTTAGTAAATGCCTATTGCTTGTTACCATATGGTAACGCTGGGAAGATTCGGGTTAAAGAGCAGCTTAAAACAAAAATATTAATTTTTTTACTGTGAGAAAATCAATTTGAACTATGCAAGCGAATTTATAAATAATTCAATACAAAAATGCATTAAGTTCTCTTAACCAGCAAGCAGCATCACTCTTCGAGCCGAGCATCGCCGAAAGATCTTTCGTCGTTTGAGCCGGATAAACAAGCTGTAAGACTGTATCAAACCATGTTTAAACTCTCTTAAATGCCGCTTATCGCAACATTGGTACGAACGCTGCATCGATTTAATGAGCGAAGTTGTTACCAATTTTACGATATTCGGTGCGCTCACTTAAACTAGCTAGGAAGCACGAGCAAGCAATATCGTATTCTCCGAGCCATGCACGCGATACGAATTACCGTACAGCCAATAGCTGAACTTTTTTTTTGTTGCGCTCTTGCTTTGGATTTCTCTGCAGTTTCGTTAACACCCGGATATTACCAATGCTTGCAAATAAATAAACTCACAAACATACATGCATATTTATGCTGAATTTAAATCTGTACCTACTAAATTGGCCTTGTAATTGGACATTTTAGTTTATTGTCGATTACAGGAAAATTTGGGGGCGGAACAAAAGTTTAATGCAAACGTGATCTGCGTGCGCAACATAGCAGTATTGTCATCAAAAGTGGTAGCTCTAGCTCTAATAGTCTCTGAGATCCAGGTGATTATATGTCGTGCGTATATCGATCTCGTTGAAATTTCCACCACACCTCAGGACTTGTCCACCCATCCTTTGTGCCAAGTCTCAAGGCTGCATCTTTAAAATTGTTCTTGCTATTCGATATTATATCATATACGTGGGCGTGGCTAAATTTAAAAACAAGTGGGAAAGGCTATAGTCGAGATCCCGACCATAGGATACCCGTTACTTATTTCAATACATTAGCGATTCAATCCTAATGTCATATTTGCGTTGCCAGAACTAGTTGAGAATTTTAAGCATTCTAATAAGGTTTAACAATACAAAAACTATTGCATACTCTAGGGGGCACCTGTTGCTTCAACAACTTAGGTACGCAATAACTGCTGTTCTACTTGTCCGATCTTGTTGCGATTCAGTGGGATAATAGATAATAATAACAGATATCGGTTATTACCAAAAAAATACGTATTATATGAAAAGTTGTGGGTGAGGTGGTTTTTCGCGATTTGCGGGGGCGGAGGTCTGGGTGAAGTATATGGAAATCTGTGTGCCATCTGTCGGTTACTCTATCTCTTAAAGTCTCTGAGATCCTTGTGTTTATACAGACGGACGACCGGTTTTTCGCGAATTACGGGCGTGGAAGGGGGCGGGTCAAAAATGTAAAACAAACTTGACCTGCTCCAACGCCTTTGTGATCTGCGTGTGAAAGTTTGGATACTCCATCTCTCATGGTCTCTGAGATCTAGGCGCTCACACGGACAGACAGATAGACGGACGGACAGACACACATGGCTATATCGACTCGGCTGTTGATGCTGATCAAGAATATATATACTTTATGTGGTCGGAGATGCCTCCTTCTCCCTGTTACATACATTTCAACGAACACAATATACCCTTATACTTATTTTTTATAAGTAGCGGGTATAATAAACTTGTTATAGGTCAACATACTAGGAGTATTGTCACAAAAATTGAGTGATCTAACTCCTAAAGTCTTAGAAATAAACGTGTTCAAAATAGTGTACCATAATTGTCACGAATTTAATAGGCTCTAGTACCCATTTTTTGGGTACCGAGCTAAAAAGAGTAAAGATCAGTCGCATAACTTCAGCTGAAAAGTTTATATTTTTTGTATAATTAGAGCCTTTGTGCGCGCATTGAAAAATGTGCCAGCTTTGAGAGGTTGTCACGCCAACAATTTTCACCCGATTTCAATAATTTTCGTAATCCTTAAAGATTTATCTATCGAATTCTTGTAATGCTTTTTACGAACGCTTTCGCCCAGTATGCGACGCATAACAAAAATTTAGATAGTATGTTGTACAATTGTTAGAGGTCCGAAGCTTTATTTATCAGAAAAAAATGTATTATTTTTCAGAAAATATAGGCCATATAATGTATCTGCTATTATGAATGGCAAATCGCGCTTGAGATCAAATCAAAGCCAAATTCATGATTTTCAATGTAAAAAAAGGTTCGATTTTTCTGAGTGTGCAGAAAAAGAGAAGAATGGGAAGTAGAGACTGATAAATCATGCGGAAAATATCTTTAGGCTCGATTTCTGTGGCTCTTATTCTACAAATAATCATGACTGGCACATTAAACAGTCGAAATATGCGTTAATTAAACTGTGGATATTAACCAGAAGGTAAGAAAAGTTAACCCAAAACTCTTAAAAATTCGAAAAACAAAATTAATGATCAACACAAAAATTTATTACGTTTAAGACATGCTGGAATTTGCATAAAACATATAAGTCATCTCTCAACTTGAGTTTTAATATTTATGGTCTTAATATATTCTAATTAATCCACAAAATCCAAATTAAATGTAGGCCACTGGCATGTCATCGATATTTTTGTATATGATACCAATTAAATTGAACATCTGCGGTAGCACTGCGGCCAGCAGTCCGCGCTAGTGACGAAAGCAGCACGAATGGTGCGAAAGGCGACAAGCAATATATACAGATAATTTGGAAAATTTGCTACGACTGTCTGATCAGATCGAGCTATATACCGATCGGTTTAGTCCTAACTTACTAAATGGCGTACTTTTGCTAACCCATCTGGTTCATGTGATAAGGGGGTGTAAGTGGGACGGAAAAAATTTAAATGATTGCAGCTAATGGCGCCGTTGGGGCCTTTTGGTAAAATTTTTTGTTTTATAATTTTTTTTTATCAAAAATACGCGTCGATTGATACCTTGATCACAAAAATCTGATAACTGGTTCAAAAGATAATTAAATTTGAAATTTTTAGTGGACTTCTCAAAATGAAGTGAAAAGTCAGGTTGTTTGTCTGTTTGTATCAAAGCGCTAAAAAAACCTTAGATGTAATGATGGAGATTTATTCCATTTTGAAAATCTAGAAATGTTTGTTCTACAACTTTTTTAATTTCCCGCTAGATTAGCGGGTAAACGCTATTATCCGCTAAAAATTTAAACACCCGCAGTTTCCAAACAGTTAAAGCTACATATATATAGTACATATCGTTAAAAAGGTGTTATTGAGAGATTTTAGTCGTGCCTTAAACTTTTTTTTCTAAATTACTCAGGTAACATTTTACAGGTGAAATAATTTCATCTTGGCTATTTTATAAAAATTTACACATGTCGTCTTTATCAAATATTAATATGTGTTTTTTGGTATATCACACATATCTGTAAAAAATGAGTTTCGGCGAGATATTACCATTTAAGTTTAAATATACATATTACACAAATTAGAAAGCTGACAGCGGCAATTAGGTGTCATAGCAGCAAACCTACGTACAAACATTCAGCTTAAGCGACATAAAAAACCGGCGTTGCCACAAATTTTCTTTTGCTGTGAAGAAACCCCAGCGGTGCCAGACAGCTTAACTTCTATTTTTTGAGAACTCGGTCTTGCGTCTTTCTGCAACGCATATTACATTTATATGGTCTTTTTCTCTTTATTATTAAAGAAAAATTTTTTTTAAATGTGAAAGAAATTCAACAAATTAATTTACATATTTTACTATCTGCCTGCATTAGTGATAAAGCTATAATGTCAAAAGCAAAAGCGATTGCAAAAATTTCTGATATCCCACAAAAAAAAATTTCTGATATCCAATTTTGTGACGAACGAAATTCATATAAAAAAATCTAATAGGCGTGCTGATGGGATGATGGCGGCGCAGTAATATTTTAAAACAAACTTAAATTGCGTAAGATTTAGAGGAACCCACGTACCAATTTGTGTCTCTAACTTAGAGACTATAAACAAGAGACAACAAGACCAATATTTTCGTTTCGAAACAAAAAAACCTTTTTTCCGAAAGCATTGCCAGAGTTTTGAGTTCTGCCAAGTTTGATGTACACTTAATTCGTGATTTGGGCTAAAATTTTGATTGCATTCCGATAATAAAGCCGGACGTTAGTAAAGTAACAAATTTGCCCAGCGCCTTTGACAAACTTAACAGCATTTTATAGTTTCTTAGTATATGGCTTAATAATATTCTATTAACGAATTGATATTATTATTAATAATAAATGGATTATTTAAGTAAAATATAAAAGCACATTTTTGTTAATTTGTAAAGAAGATATAGTGTATCAATTTTGACACTTGGAATTATTAGCTTACAAAATATAAGAAGTATGTTGTTTGAAACTGTGGGGCTTTATACATTAAGTTTTATTGTCTTTAAGACATTCAATATTATGTTAACAATCGTGCTCTTTTATGTTTATTCAGCTGATTGTGAGTGTCTTGTAAAATCGATATGAATCAAATCGTCTACCATCCTCTGTTCCAGCTAAGCTTAACATACTTATATGTCAAGATCACTCAAGTAGCGCAAGTTGAAACACGAATGATAAAGAAATAAACTAAGACATAGACTGACGGCTACAAAGATACAAAGCTCAAAGCCGTTACAAGCTTTACTTTCACTTGTACAAACACAAAGTATGCTGGCTCCAAGAACACTAAACACTGGCTTGTCATGCCATCAAGCTCTTTTCACATAAGTCTCTGCAGCAGCGAGGGTCATTAACAGCCCAGATATGGAGCCGGCTAGACGATATAACCGACGCTTGGACATCAGTTACAAGCGAAACTGGGTTCAGTAGCATGTCAGGGGGCAAGCCAAGCAGTCCAAGCTTTTAAATCCGATTCTCGTTTCGTGCTTATATTGTTCTTGCTCTCTCTCTCTCTCTTTTTCCGTCTGCCATACTCGCACTTTAAAATTCCAGTAACATCACAAACCGCAGCCGAATATTTTGCTGCATTTAATTTCCAAGCAACTACTCTTCTTACTGTTTTCGGTAAAAATACACACAATAAAATTATACTATTGTGGTGTCATATATATTTGGATGCTTAGGAACGTGAATGGTCGGCACAGCAGCCAACATCAGAGGCAGAGACAACTTAATTACCATGCATGGGTCTGGGTATATAGCTGTCTTCTGCTGCTCGGCAGCATCTGTGGCTCTGGGGCCCATTTTCACAAGTGGAATATCTTGCAAAAGAGCTTTCGGTTTATGCAAGAGACAATGCTAAGGAACAGCTTAGAACGCGCTCATCTAAACTACGGTATTGTGTTTGAATGCCGAACCATGTAAGTAGCCCATTGAAGCTAAGACACAAGATTTCACTTCAATCTCATAAAATTTAGCTCCGATATGGATCTTGGTGATGAGGTACATTTTCATTTGCAACTCGGGGACTTGAGTGGATACCGTCGTTTGGATGCAAAAAAGAAGCTAGCGTTATTTCTACACGGCTGGAATGATCAGGGTAGCAAAGATTGGGTTCAGGAATTACTATTGAGTAAGTCAAGCAAAGTCTGCAAGTCCAACCAGACTAGTCCTAGCGTTACCCTATGGTAACAAGCAATAGGCATTTACAAAAATTTTTTTAGACAACACATTAGATTAACTTTTATCACTGTGGACGGCAGTTAGCCCTAGTGACGATAGCCGGAGGAAGGGTGCGAAAGGCGACTAGCAATATATACAACTAATATGGAAAATTTGCTATGACTGTCCGATCAGATCGAGTTATATAACGATCGAAAGGTTAAGTCCTAACTTACAAATTGTAAAAATTCTAATCAAAAATACGCGTCGATTGATAGCTCGATCACCCAAATCCAACAACTTGAAAAGATAAATAAATTTAAAATGTTTGAAAAGTCAGTTTGTTTGCTTTTTAGTGTGTCTGTATCAAATCGCTAAAAAAAAGCTAAAATTGGATAACTCCGAAATTCTAAAAATGTTTGCTCTACGACTTTTTGAAAAAACCTCTAGTTTAGTAGAAAAACGCTAGATAAGCTAAATATATGTCCTACATATCGATGAAAAGGTAGTTTTGAGGGCTTTCAGATTTTTTTCTAAAGTGCTCAGGTCAAATTTTACAGGTGAAAAAATTGTTGGTCCCACATGTTGGCGATTTTAGAAAAATCAACATTCAACATCTTTATCAAACTTTAATATTTTAAAGTCAAAGAATTTCCGCGTTTTCTGACATATCACATATAGCTGTAAAAATTCGATTTCTCAAGATAATACCATTTAAGTGTAATTATACATATTACATGAAGTTGAAAGCTGACAGCGGCAATAACGTGTCATAGCAGCAAATCTACGTAGCATACAGCTTACGCGGCATAAACAATCGGCGTTGGCACAAATTTTTTTTTGCGGTGAAGAAACCCCAGCGTTGCCAGACAGTTTAACTTTTTTTTTTTTGAGAACTCGAGCTTGCGTCTATCAGCAACGCATATTACATTTATATGGTCTTTTTCTCTTTATTATTAAAGAAAAATTTTTTTAAATGTGAAAGAAATTCAACAAATAAATTTACATATTTTACTATCTGCCTGCATTAGTGATAAAGCTACAATGTCAAAAGCAAAAGCGATTGCAAAAATTTCTGATATCTTACAAAAAAAAAAAAAACCTCTACACGAGGTAAAACTCTAGTGACGACCGCATATTTAATCCACAAAATTTCCGATATCCAATTTTGTGACGAACGAAATTAAAATAATACGCATAAAAACTTTTAAGAAAAACATTAATTACACTAGGCAACAGCCAAAAAATTACACGAACCAAACCCACTTTTTTGGATAGATTTGGGGCCAAAAACGACGAAAAACATTTTTTTTTTTTCTATGGTGAAATTTTTTTTTTTTTAGAATTTTTTAAAAATCTGGCTTTTTTTTCGTACTTTTTTTTAGAGGTGCGCCGACTTATGTCATCATTGCTCGAGAATGACAAAACCGATTTTCTAAAGCTTTACTATTTCTGAAAGTCAATGAATATATCTATAATTCATTAATACAAAGGTTTAAATTTAAGCCAGGAGTTAAAGAGACATAAATTTTTTAATTAAGAAAATGATTATTTTTTTAAAGCTTTTTTTTTTTAGCTTTTTTTACTTTAAAATTCGAGGAAAAGTCGAACAAATTTATTACATTTTGTCTTTAATTTTATATGCATAGCTGCATTAATTACGCGTCGTTAAAGATAAGTCTTATCAAAATCTGTGAAGAGACGGCGATTTAATATTTTTTTTGTGTCTAGGCATGTTTTTGTCGACTTTTTTGACTTCCTTGTAGAGTGGCATAAAGTTTAGTATGAACAGTTTTTGTGATTTTTAAGATATCTTCACCAATCTCACACAATATCAAATTGTTGTTTTTTTACACATTTTGACAATATTTTGTTAAAATCAGTGTACTATATCATATAGCTGCCATAGGAACGATCATTCGAAAATCAAGGTTTAGTATGAAAAAGATTTTTGTTTTTTGAGATATTTTAACCAATCTGACAGAATATGCATTTAAGATGGTCATCTGAACTATTAAATTTGTTTATATATATATAGCTATATTAATTACCAATCGTTGCGTATGTTTACCGTTAAAATCTATGGAAGGACGGCTAAGTTTTTAGTATATTAACAATGAAACAATTTTTACGCAAAGGTAGATTTTCGACTGATGGGTCCCATGGAAGCTATATGTTATAGTGATCCGATTCCAACCAAATATAGACAGGTTGTATAAGGCAATAGAATGCTTATAACTTGTAAGTTTGGTACAGATAACTTAAAAAACAAAAAAGTTTTTCATACAAAAGGTTGCTTATCGACCGTTCGTATCGATTGTTCCTATGGCAGCTATATGATATAGTGGTCCGATTTCTACCAAATTTCGTAAGGATGTAATGGGCAATGAAAGATGCCCAATTTATGAGTTTTACAGAGATTTCTCCAAAAACAAAATAATTTTTTATACTAAAACTTGATTTTCAACCGATCGGTCCTATGACAGCTATATGATATAGTGGACCGATTTCAACCAACTTTGGTCAGGATGCATAAGACTTATATGCAAATTCTATCAGTTTAGTTAAGATATCTCAAAAAACACAAAAGTTTTTCATACTAAAACTTGTTTTTAGACCGATCGGTCCTATGGCAGCTGTATGATATAGTAGACAGATTCGAACCAAAATAAATAAAGATGTAAAGGACAACAAAGAGTACACAATTTGTGAGTTCGATTAAAATATCTTAGAAAATAAAAAAGTTTTTCATCCTAAAGGTGAATTTTCGACTGATCGTTCCTATGGCAGCTATATTGAATAGTGATCCGATTTGAACCAAATTTGGTAGGGATACATACCACATTACTTAAAACATAACCAGCAAGATTGAAGATTTTCATACTAACCCTTGTATTTCTAACGATCGTTCCTATGGCAGCTATATGATATAGTAATCCGATTTACACCAAATTTGGTCAGGGTGTATGAGACCCAAATACACTATCTGTGAGTTTGGTTAAGATATCTTAAGAAACAAAAAAGTTTTTCATACTAAATGTCATGCCGCTCTACAAGGAAGTCATAAAATTCGACAAAAACATGCCTAGACAAAAAAAAATAATACATCGCCGTCTCTCCACAGATTTTGATAAGACATATCATAAACGACGCGTAATTATTGCAGCTATGCAAATAAAATTAAAGATAAAATATAGGGTAAAAGATAAAATGTTATAAATTTTTTTCGACTTTTCCTCGAATTTTAAAGTAAAACAAGTGGGAAAGGCTATAGTCGAGATCCCGACCATAGGATACCCGTTACTTATATCTATACATTATCGATTCAATCCTAATGTCATATTTACGTTCCCAGAACTAATTGAAAATCTTAAGCATTCTAATAAGGTTTAACAATACAAAAACTATTGCATACTCTAGGGGGCACCTGTTGATTCAACAACTTAGACACGCAATAACTGCTGTTCTACTTGTCCGATCTTGTTGCGATTCAGTGGGATAATAGATAATAATAACAAATATCGGTTATTACCAAAAAATACGTATTATATGAAAAATTGTGGGTGAGGTGGTTTTTCGCGATTTTCGGGGGCGGAGGGAGGCGTGGCTTAAATTTGAAACAAACTTGATCTGCGTGAGGTATATGGAAATCTGTGTGACAAATTTGGTTATTCTATCTCTTATAGTCTCTGAGATCCTTGTGTTTATACAGACGGATGACCAGTTTTTCGCGAATTACGGGCGTGGAAGTAGGCGGGTCCAAAATTTAAAACAAACTTGACCTGCTCCAACGCATTTCTGATCTACGTGTGAAAGTTTGGTATCTCTATCTCTTATGGTCTCTGAGATCCTTTTGTTCATACAGACGGACAGACGGACATGGCTATATCGACTCGGCTGTTGATGCTGATCAAGAATATATATACTTTATGTGGTCGGAGATGCCTCCTTCTACCTGTTACGCACATTCCAACGAACACAATATACCCTTATACTTATTTTTTATAAGTAACGGGTATAAAAAGCTAATCAAAAAGCTTAAAAAAATCATAAGTTTCTTAATTAAAAAATATCTCGTAAACTATAAGTTTAAATCCAAAACTTTGTATTAATGAATTATAGATATATTCAATGGCTTTCAGGAAAAGTATAGTTTTTGAAAATCTGTTTCGGCGTTCTCGAGTAATGATGAAAAAACTGGGCGCACCTCTGAAAAAAAGTACGAAAAAAAAAGCCAAATTTCAAAAAATTCTAAAAAAAAAATCTCAACACAAAAAAAAACAAGTGGGAAAGGCTATAGTCGAGATCCCGACCATAGGATACCCGTTACTTATTTCAATACATTAGCCATTCAATCATAATGTCATATTTGCGTTGCCAGAATTACTTGAGAATTTGAAGCATTCTAATAAGGTTTAACAATACAAAAACTATTGCATACTCTAGGGGGAACCTGTTGATTTAACAACTTAGAGACGCAATAACTGCTGTTCTACTTGTCCGATCTTGTTGCGATTCAGTGGGATAATAGATAATAATAACAGATATCGGTTATTACCAAAAGATACGTATTATATGAACAATTGTGGGTGAGGTGGTTTTTCGCGATTTGCGGGGGCGGAGGGGGGCGTGGCTTAAATTTGAAACAAACTTGATCTGCGTGAGGTATATGGAAATCTGTGTGACAAATTTGGTTATTCTATCTCTTATAGTCTGAGATCCTTGTGTTTATACAGACGGATGACCAGTTTTTCGCGAATTACGGGCGTGGAAGTAGGCGGGTCAAAAATTTTAAGCAAACTTGACCTGCTCCAACGCATTTCTGATCTACGTGTGAAAGTTTGGTTACTCTATCTCTTATGGTCTCTGAGATCTAGGCGCTCACACGGACAGACAGACGGACAGACGGACAGACACACATGGCTATATCGACTCGGCTGTTGATGCTGATCAAGAATATATATACTTTATGTGGTCGGAGATGCCTCCTTCTGCCTGTTACGCATATTCCAACGAACACAATATACCCTTATACTTATTTTTTATAAGTAACGGGTATAAAAAAATGTTTTTCGTCATTTGGAGCCCCAAATCTATCCAAAAAAGTGGGTTTGGTTCGTGTAATAGACAAAAAGTTGAAAATTGTTGCCTAGTGTTATTGAACAAAAAAATTTACATTTATCACCTTTTTTGCGCAGTTGTCAATTGCAGATTGTCAATTTTTTTTAGCATTGTACAGGGCAAACGGTTTATCGTACGACCTTTAAACTTGGCCACAATATTCTTAAGATAATTTCATCGGGAGATAAGGCGGGATTTTTCTAAAATCGACCAGAAAGGGTGTTAAATTAAAGGTCAAAGCTCCCATGTATTTGCTGTTTACATGTGTTTGCAGTGTAGTAGAGTTTGGCCAGTCGTAGCAAGCAGTGGCAAAGTGGTGCAGAGGATGGTCTGTTAGATTCAGAAGCAGTAGCTCCGAGTTCGAATCTTGGTTGATCATGGCTTTTTATACCCTGAGCCCATTGAAAATGGGCAAAAAAGGGTATAATGCATTTGGCAGAATGTATGTAACAGGCAGAAGGGGGCGTGGCAGACCCCAAAAAGTATATATATTCTTGATCAGGATCAACAGTCGAGTCGATTGAGAGCCATGTCCGTCTGTCCATCTGTCCGTCTGTTTGAACGCGTCGATCTCAGAAACCATAAGAGCTAGAGACTTCAAACTTGGTATGTAGGTTCCTGGATACCGTACGCAGATCAAGTTTGTTTTTATTTTTGGATCGGACAACTATATCATATAGCTGCCATAGGAACGATACATCGAAAATGAAGTTTTTGTATGAAAAGCTTCTTTAATTTTTGAGATATCTCAACCAATCTCACACGATATATATTTGGGGTGGTATTATACATCCTGACGAAATTTGGTCCAAATCGGCCCACTATATCATATAGCTGTCATACAGTCGCTCTGCCGAAAATCAAGTTTTAGTATGAAAAAGTTTTTTGTTTTTTGAGATATATTAACCAAACTGATAGAATATGCATTTATGTTGGTTTTGTACATTCTGACCAGATTTGGTTCAGATCGGTTCCATATATCATATAGCTGCCATTGGAATAATTGGTCGAAAATCAACATTTATAAAAGAGTACCTGGGCTCAGGGTATCCTACTGTCGAGCTTGCTCGACTGTAGCCGCACCTCACCGCGAGCGAAGCGAGCCGGGGGTAGGCGAGCGAAGCGAGTAGTGGGCGGAGCCCCCTTGTTTTAAATCTAATTGACAAAACAAAAATATACATTTATTTGAGTTGCGCGCAGTAGTGCAGAGGATGGTGTGTTAGTCCAAACTGCTGGGAAGCGCGGGTTCATCTCCCACACCAGGCAAAATTTTTAATGTTTTTTTTTATTAAATTTTTTTAATATTTTTTAATTTAAAGATTTTTTACAATTTGGTCAAAACCAAGTTACTATATAATATAGCTGCCAAAGGAACAATCGGGTTCAAATTAGGCTTAATTTTGTTTTTTAAGGTATCTCAACCAAAGATACAGATTCTCTTTTGCACGCCAAGTCTGAAGTTTTTCTGCCAAATCTAGAATTTTCCCGCTAGATCTGGCTTTTTCCCAGAGTCCAATTGCAGGAGCAGCTGGCAGCGTGAATATAATTATTCGTTTCCCTTTCAAAAAATGTTATATTATATATATTTTTTGCTACTTATAACAATCAGCAGGAAATTTCCAACAACCAAAAATTTTAAATTGTTCTCAAATAACTAATAACTGATAATAATTGAAAAGAAGTTTATTCAAGAAAAATATAAGAATTGATGTTTTTTTCACGTTTAAATTTCGCGAGCGAAGCGAGCAGGGGGCAGAGCCCCCTAGTATTATATATATTTTTTGCTACTTATAACATTCAGCAGGAAATTTTCAACAACCAAAAATTTTAAATTCATCTCAAATAACTAATAGCTGATTATAATTGAAAAGAAGTAAATTCAAGAAAAATATAATTATAATTAATATTTTTTTTTCAAATTCACAACAACAACTTATATTGAAAAATTTCCTGCTAGGGCGCTAGAACCAGACCCTTGACTACGAAAAGTATTTCACATATGTATGCTCATGTAAAGATGATAAAAAGCTCGATGAAAAGTCGATTATCTCAATCGAAATATAGTATTTGTGGCATATTTCTGTGTTAAAGTTTTGGCACTTGTTTAGTGACGTCACGACACAATACATTTGTTTGATTGTAGGACAATTTTCCAATACAGCCGACAAATTATTTTTGCAAGTGGAAACAAGAAAAAATGGATGGTATTTTCATATTTTATAAATAAGTAAATCGTATAAATAAATAAAATAAAATAAGTAAAAAATGGGTGCATCGAATAAAAATAAATAAAAAACATTGAAAAAGTTTTCAAATTTGAGCCGGCAACTTTTGCACGTAAGTCTTCAACTATAGCATGTATACTACCAGGAAACTCAAACTAACTGAAACGGAATTATAAAACTGAATTACAAATCCCTGTGCAAGCCTAAAACGTGAAGGGATGCTCACGATATCAGTACTGCACAATGTGCAGTGCACATGTGCTCCCTGCAATGCTGCTACTGTATAGTGAATAGCCAAATAAATTATTTTTTATTTAATTGCTGTACTGTTACTTACCGAATATACCATAACTGAAAGAAACTAGGTTTCTCCGCTCCCAGCTCGCTTCGCTCGCGGTGCTACAGTCGGGCATACTGGACTGTCGGAGACCCAGTACTTACCATGGAAATAGCAAAGACTGCAAAAATTAAAAATTATTTTGCTCGCTTGATGCTGTTGCAGGGCGTTGTAATACATTTTCGACAACTTTTTTCAATGACAGCTATATGTTGCATATGCATATTATATTAATTTGGTTGAGATATCTCATCAAACAAAAAAGTTTTATATACTAAGATTTGATTTTCGGCCGATCGGTCCTATGGCAGCTATATGATATAGTGGAACGATCAAAAAAAAAGAACAAACTTGATATGCCTGCAATATAGAGGAATCTACATACTAAGCTTGGTGTGTCTAGCTTTAAAACTGTTCTTATAATTTGGATATGAAATTTTGTAATTCGAATTGTGGCCGAAAAAGGGGGGGTAGCCGAATTTTGGAACAAACTTGATCTGCTTGCAATATAGAGTAACCTACATACCAAATTCGGTGTCTCTAGCTGTTATAGTCTCTGAGATCTAGGTGTTCATACAGACAGACAGACGGACAGATGGACATTGCTATATCGACTTGGCTGTTGATCCTGATCAAGAATACATATACTTTTGGGGGTCTGCAACGCCACCTTCTGCCTTATACTTACATTCTGCCAAATGCATTATACTCTTTTTTGCCCATTTTTAATGGGCTCAGGGTATAAAAAAAAGAGGGTAAAAATTCGGCACTGCGCAAAAATTAATTTTTATGTACAAAAAAGCTTACCCTTTTTGTGCACAGTGCAGAATGTCAAATGTTAAATATTTATGCGTATTATTTTAATTTTGTTCGTTACAAAATCGAATATCAGAAATTTTAAGCCTAGAATATGCTTTCGTCACTAGAGTTTTAACCCGTGTAGAAGTTTTTTTGTTTCAATTGTTCATTAAATTATGTTCATCTATAAATGTCAAATTTGCATATTTGCATATTTGATGGTTAGTTTGTTAAGTTTTCTTTTATTTTAACTGTTTGGAAGTTAAAAGTGTCAGTTAAGTTTAGCCTATGTATGAATTTAAGTATTTAAGAAATAATATACTATTTATTTATACAATTAATGGTCATTAAATCTAACCGCCGTGAAGATGTGGATAGTGAGCATACAACAGTCGAGTGGGTTCGACGGTAGTCCTTTTGCACCCCACAGCGAGCGTAGCGAGCACGTGGTGGAGCCCCCTTGTTTTTTTATAATAATATTTAGTTGAATAAGTCCACAATTTTAAAAAAAAAATTCAAAAAATTTTTAACATTTGAAAGCATTGGCTGATATGTTTAAAGAAAATGAATTTTTGAGTTGCTTTTGGGGATTTGAAGAACACACGAAAATCACGGCGGACGGCAGCCCGGGCTAGTGATGAAGGCACACGAAAGGTACGAAATGCGACTAGCAATATATATATAGCAAATATGAAAAAATTGGCAAAGACTGTCCGATTAGATCTGATTAGATATCAATCGAATGTTAAAGTCTATTCTTAAAAGTTTGCAATTTTTAAGTTGCCTTTTCAAAAAGAGATGAAAAGTCACTTTGACTGCTTGTTTGTTTGTCTGTATCAAAATGCAAAAAAAAAACTTAAATCGGAGTTGGGGATTTATTTCTCTTTGAAAATCTAGAATTGCTTGTTCTCTTTGAGTTTTCGAAAAAAACCGCTAGTTTACCGGGAAAACATTAAGTCCTGCCAACAGTTTTCAAACCGTTGAAGCTTGAGATATTTGAGAGCTTTTAGGCGTACCATAACACTTTTTTAAAGTTTTCAGGTAAAATAAGTTTTTTAGCTGACATTTTTATGACAACGATTTTTATTTATTTTCAATATGTTGAAACTCGTATAATTTTGCGATTATTGGTAAATTATACATTACATTTAACTACGCGTAGTTAAACGTGTGACATATAATATTTAATTAAATATATAAATTTAAAAAGAAAATGACATTCTGCTCCATGCGCTAAAATGTCGAGTTTCTTATCACATAAAAATTAGTTTTTAATAGTGATATATAGAAATATTGATTTAAATGTTGTTCCTTCCACTTACACACATTTATCTCATAAACCAGGTTAGCTAGCAAAAGTGCAACATTATAAGTGAAGACTATACCATTCGATCGATATATAACGCGATCTGATCGGACAGTCGAGCAAAATATCCATATTAGCTGTATGTATTGATAGTCGCCTTTTGCACCCTTCGTGCTGTTTTCTTCTGTAGCGCGGACTACCGGCCGCAGTGATGCAAAAAAGTGTGTAGCGCAGAGGCGTTACTGACATTAATTAATTTTTTCTGTGATTGCATAATTACTAGGCATCTCTCAGACGAGCTCGCTCGACTTGTGCGAGAAGGGGGATAGGTATTCCAAAATTGAAATAACCTTGATGAACGTATATTTTGGAATCCAATCTATAGTCTCTTAAATCAACGCGTGTATACCGACATAAGGGTTGGAATAGACTTTTTCGATTCGGATGTTGAAAAGGATAAGAATATTTACTATAACGTATTACCTATTATGTATTATTGACAATAACGGTCACAAAAAATATTTTCCTTTTTGCCAGCTTGGACACTTTTCGATGATAGTTACAATGTGTGTGTGGTAGATTGGGGAAATCTGTCACAGAACGACTATAAAAGCGCTTCTATGTCTATATTTGACGTTGGCCTCACTGTGGCTGGTATAATTATAGCCCTAGAGGGAATGCGACCACGTCATTTCAATCGTCGCAACGTCACCCTGGCCGGCTACAGCTTGGGTGCACATGCAGCTGGATATGCAGGAGCCGTGCTAGATGGCAAGGTCGAACAAATTATTGGACTTGACCCGGCCGGACCACTTTTTACACTGCCAGCGGCAGTTGCTCCGAAGTATCGACTAGACCAATCGGACGCACAGTTCGTACAGGTGTTGCACACCTCAGGCGGAACCTTGGGCACCAATTTAAAATGTGGACATGCCGATTTCTACCCAAACGGTGGACGAGCACCACAACGCAACTGTTTGAAGTTTATTAATCTGCGCGAAATGCAGAACACAAGTAAGTTCTACGGTCATCGCTAGTTCCTATCGGATTAACTGTAGTATTTCAATATTGTTCGATAGATCCTATTGCCTGCAGTCACTCAGCAGCTGCCATTTTCTTCAGGCAATCAATGGATCCTCAGTACCCGTTTGTGGGATATCAATGCGCTAGCTATCGTGAGTTTGCAGCTGGACGTTGCGACAACAATCGTCGCGCTCTATTCGGGATTCATTCGCATCGAAAATCGCAAGGCAGCTTCTACTTTGACACCACCTCAAGTCATCCTTATGTAGAGCGTCAGCGCTTGAAACGTCAGCGAAGGTGGAACTGGAAAAAAGATCGGAATTACTCTGTCAAAAAGCAAAGTTCTCCAGAAAAGCAGGCTATCACTTCAACAAACATAGCAGGTGACCTTCAACGTCGCTTATGGATGCGTAAACTTGGTCGAGAACGCAATAGTTGTCGCTTTAAATAAAACAGAACAAAATCCTGCTTTATGTTTTATAAGATATCCCAGTAATATAAGAAATTTCCATCCCCTTATGCATTCTGATGTTATTGAAAACTTTATTTATTAAAACAATAATAACTCGAATATTTTAAATCCAAATAATTTAGCTTGTAATATTTATGTATTATGATGCTAGTGCTGTGGCAAAGTTGGGCCCATAAGCATAATCATTTCTTTTTAATTAGCATTAAAAAAAGTAGTGCTATTGAAATTTCATTTCACTAGCATTGAAAAAAGTAATGCTAATGAAATTGCATTTTAATAGTACATTTCTAAAGTACAGAGGTAACAATTTACAGGTGAAATAAGGGTTTCTAGCTTACTTTTTGGCGAATTATGACAAAACGGCTCTAACGATTTTTATTTATTTTCAATATGTTGTAAAACGTAAAGTTTCTCGTTTTTTGGTATATGAAAAATAAATTTTGGCTAAGGGGTTTGAAATATATTACCTATTAACTGAATATAGGCCTTTTTGAATCGGTCGAAAATCACGTTTTAGTACGGAAAACTTTTTGGTCTTATGAGAAATCTTAGCCAAAGTGATAAAAAATGCATATAACTTAGTATAATATATCCTCACAAAATTTGGTTGAAATCGGACAACTATATCATTTAGCTGGCATAGGACCAATCGGTCCAATATTAAGTCTTAGTAAGAAAAACTTTTTTGTTATATGAGATATCATGACCAAACAAATAGATTGTACATATAAATTAAAATTATAGATCCTGACCAAAGTTGGTTCAAGTCGGACCACTATATCATATAGCTGTTATAGGACCATTCGGGCGAAAATCAAGTCTTAGTAAGAAAAATTTGTATGTTTTATGAGATATCTCAATTAAACTTATAGAGTTATATACTGATCGAAAGGTTTAATCCTAACTTACAAAATTGCATACTTTGAATACTAGAACTTTTACTAATTCACCTGGTTCATAAGATAAAGGGGTGTAAGATGGAGGGATAAATATTAAACGATCGCAGCTAATCAGGCCGTCGGGGCCTTTCGGTAAATTTTTTTTAAATTCTAATCAAAAATACGCGTTGATTGATACTTTGATCACCCAAATTCGACAACTAATTCAAAAGATAATTAAATTTGAAATTTTTAGTGGACTTCTCAAAATGAGATGAAAAGTCAGTTTGTCTGTTTGTTTGCTTGTATTAAAAAGCTTAAAAACCTTAGATGTAAAATTGGGGAATTCAAAAATCTAGAAATGTTTTTTTATTTTTATTTTTGAATTTCCCGCTACTTTAGCGGGAAAACGCTATTTCCCGCAGATTCCAAGCCGTAAAAGCTACAGATACGTACTATATATCGTTGGAAAGGTATTTTTAAAGGTTTTTAGGCTTACCTTTAAATTTTTGTTCTAAAGTCTCAGGTAACAATTTCCAGGTAAAATAAGGTTTTTTAGCTTACTTTTTGCGAATAAATAAATTTTGGCTGAGGGGCTTAGAAAATATTACCTATTAACTGAATAAAGAAATTTTGTATCGGTCGAAAATCACGCTTTAGTACGAAAAACTTTTTGGTTCTATGGAATATCTGAAAAAAAACTAAAAAAATATGCATTTAACTTAGTTTTATAAAAATTAGGTCTTAGTATGAAAAACTTTTTTGTTTTATGAAATATTTTAACCAAATTCATCGAATATGCATTTAAATTAGTTTTATACATCCTGATCGAAGGTGGCTTAAATCGGACCACTACATCGGGCGAAAATAAGGTCTAAGTATGATAACTAAGTATATAAAACTTAGCTAAATGCATATTTTATCCGTTTGGTAAAAATATATCATAAAATAAAAATATGATATATTTTAACCAAACGGATAAAATATGCATTTAGCTAAGTTTTATATATCCTGACCAAAGTTGGTTCAAATCGGAGCACTATATCATATAGCTGTCATAGGGCCGATCGTCCGAAAATCCAGTCTTAGTATAAAAAACTTTATTTTCCATATTACTATGGGGTGTCCGACAGTCAAGTATGCTCGATTGTAGCAACTAAAACGAAGCGAACTCAAAATATATAAAAATAAAATTATATATATATTGTACTTTCTGCGTGCATTTATGATAAAGTTGATAAAATTGCAAAAATTTCTGATATCACACAAAAAAACCTCTACATGAGGTAAAAGTCTAGTGACGAAAGCATATTCTCCTCAAAATTTCTGATACCCCATTTTGTGACGAACGAAATTAACCCGAATCGTCCTGAGCAACGTATTTTCGAGTTTCTTCACGAAACATTTAGAATCTATAGATTTGAGGTCGCTGAATCCGAAAAACACTTTTATTTGGTTCGTCCTGGTCAGGATAATCGACAGGACCAATTTTTCGGCTGTTTACATATGGTAACGCTGGGAGGTACAGGGTACAGGTATTTTACATACTAAAAAATACAAATATTTGAGAAAAGTGCAATGAACCATGCTTTTTCCAACAGGGGGCACCTCCTTGATATATATGACCAACTTTGCAAATATAGCATAGCTGTCATAGGAATAATCGGGGTCAAATTCACCACTGGTATGGAAAACTTTTTGTTTTCTGTGACATTTCAACAAAACTCTTAGAAAATGTATTTAATATTTTCATATATCCTGAACAAATTTGGTTAAAATGTCCGATTACATGATATAGCTGCCATAGGAGCATATTTTATGAACAACACAGTACCGAAACGCAAATTAAATGTATGAAAAAAAAACCCGTACCCTGTACTTCCCAGCGTTACTATATGGTAACACGAAAATAAAAAGCGTAAATTAACTTTAAACAAGTGTTTTTAGACCCCGTACTTAAAAAAAGTACAGGGGTCTATTGGGTTTGTTTTAACGAAAATGTGCGTAACAGGCAGAAGGAGGCGTGGCAGACCCTATAAAGTATATATATTCTTGATCAGCATCAATAGCCAAGTCGATATAGCAATGTCCGTCTGTCCGTCTGTCTGTCTGTCCGTCTGTCCGTCTGTCCGTCCGTCTGTATGAACACCTAGATCTCAGAGACTATAAGAGCTATAGACACCAAACTTGGTATGTAGGTTCGTCTATATTGCAAGCAGATCAAGTTTGTTTCAAAATTTGGCCACGCCCCCTTTGTCGCCCACAAATCGAAAAACAAAATTTCATATCCAAATTATAAGAACAATTTCAAAGCTAATGACACCAAACTTAGTATGTAGATTCCTCTATACTGCAGGCATATCAAGTTTGATTCTTTTTTGGATCGGACCACTATATCATATAGCTGTCTAGCACACTAGCATAGCTGTCATAGGAATAATCGGGGTCAAATTCACCACTGGTATGGAAAACTTTTTGTTTTCTGTGACATTTCAACAAAACTCTTAGAAAATGTATTTAATATTTTCATATATCCTGAACAAATTTGGTTAAAATGTCCGATTACATGATATAGCTGCCATAGGAGCAATCATATTTTATGAACAACACAGTACCGAAACGCAAATTAAATGTATGAAAAAAAAACCCGTACCCTGTACTTCCCAGCGTTACTATATGGTAACACGAAAATAAAAAGCGTAAATTAACTTTAAACAAGTGTTTTTAGACCCCGTACTTAAAAAAAGTACAGGGGTCTATTGGGTTTGTTTTAACGAAAATGTGCGTAACAGGCAGAAGGAGGCGTGGCAGACCCTATAAAGTATATATATTCTTGATCAGCATCAATAGCCAAGTCGATATAGCAATGTCCGTCTGTCCGTCTGTCTGTCTGTCCGTCTGTCTGTCTGTCCGTCTGTCCGTCCGTCTGTATGAACACCTAGATCTCAGAGACTATAAGAGCTATAGACACCAAACTTGGTATGTAGGTTCGTCTATATTGCAAGCAGATCAAGTTTGTTTCAAAATTTGGCCACGCCCCCTTTGTCGCCCACAAATCGAAAAACAAAATTTCATATCCAAATTATAAGAACAATTTCAAAGCTAATGACACCAAACTTAGTATGTAGATTCCTCTATACTGCAGGCATATCAAGTTTGATTCTTTTTTGGATCGGACCACTATATCATATAGCTGCCATAGGACCGATCGTGCGAAAATTTAGTCTTAGTAAGAACAACTTTTTTGTTTTATGAGATATCTTAACCAAACTATTACAATATGCATATAAACTGGTTTTATATATCCTGTCCAAAGTTGGTTCAAATCGGACGACTATATCATATAGCTGTCATTGGACCGATCGGGCGAAAATCAAGTCTTAGTATGTAAAACATTTTTTTTTTTTTATGAGATATCTCAACAAAACTAATACAGTATGCAAATAACTTGGATTTATATTGCCTGTCCGAAGTTGGCTTAAATCGGACCACTATATCATATAGCTTCCATAGGACCGATCAGCCGAAAATCAAGTCTTAGTATGAAAAACTTTTTTGTTTTATGAGATATCTCAACTTAACTATTACAGTATGCATATAACTTGGTTTTATATATCCTGTCCGAAGTTGGTTTAAATCGGACAACTATCTCATATGTCATTGAAAAAAATAGTCGAAAATGTATTACAACGCTCTGCAACAGCATCAAGCGGGCAAATTATTATTTTAATTTTTGTAGTCTTGTCTATTTCCATAGTAAGTACGGGGTCTCCGACAGTCGAGTATGCTCGACTGTAGCACCGCGAGCGAAGCGAGCAGGGGGCGGAGCCCCTTATTTTATTCAGAAATTGTTTCATAATTTAAAAAAGCACTCTTTTACCTTTCCAATGACGCGTGCATTGCATATAGTTCAGTACTTAAATTAGTTAAACGATTTAAATTTACTTGCGACGAATTGCCAAATGCCGTTTTTTTTGCACTGAAGAATATAATGAGCAACTTAATGAACATTTTTCGATAAGCTCACTCTAAGAATTTGTTTTAATCAAATTTTAATCGCTTAGAGACATCATTTTACTCTTAGAATATCATAATAAAGTTAGTCTATCGCTAATATGTTGTCCAAAAATGAAGTTTTAGTAAATGCCTATTGCTTGTTACCATTTGGTAACGCTGGGAAGCTTTGGGTTAAGTTTAATATAAAAATATTAAATAAATATACAAAAAAAAAAACAATACCTGAAAATTGGAATTTGGCACTCCAGATAAACCCAATCAGATCAATAGTGTTATTATTAGTAATAGTATGACTGAATGGCTATTAAAATTTAATATAACAGTTTATTAGAATTAGTAAGGTCAGGGATTTAACGAAAAATATTGGAAAAGTGCTGATTTTAGGGAAGGGAGAGGGAGAGAGATTTCTGAGTAGAAAACGTGAATAATGTTATTGTAGTTATTGCATAAAACACGAAACGAACCGTGTGAAGCGTAATAAGTTGTGCTAATAGGTAAGAATAAGGGCCTGTAATTCCAAGTAAACCTGCCGGGGACATAAAAGCTGAGGCGGCCCAGAAGGGAACTAGAATCGATCTCGCCAATAACACTAGGCAATAAATTTCAACTTTTTTCTTCTGAATTGAGCCAAACCAACTTTTTTGGATAGATTTGGGGCCCCAACCACCGAAAAACATTTTTTTTTTCTATGGCAGAATTTTTTTTTTAGAATTTTTTGAAATTTGGCTGTTTTTTATGTCGTTTTTTAGAGGTACGCCCACTTTTGTCATCATTACACCCGAATGCCAAAACCGATATTCAAAAGCTTTACTTTTCCTGAAAGCTAATGAATATACCTATAATTCATCTATACACAGTCTAAGATTAAAATCAGTAGATTAAGAGCTATTAATTTTTGAATTAAGAAAATGTTGTTTTTTTTAAGTTTTGTATACCCGTTACTTATAAAAAATAAGTATAAGGGTATATTGTGTTCGTTGGAATGTATGTAACAGGGATAAGGAGGCATCTCCGACCCTATAAAGTATATATATTCTTGATCAGCATCAACAGCCGAGTCGATATAGCCATGTGTGTCTGTCCGTCTGTCCGTATGTACAAAAGGATCTCAGAGACTATAAGAGATAGAGTAACCAAATTTGGCACACAGATTTCTATATACCCAGCGCAGATCAAGTTTGTTTCAAATTTTGGACACGCCCCCCTCCGCCACCACAAATCGCGAAAAGCTACCACACCCACAGTTTTTAAGATAATATAGTTTTTCTTGTAGTCACTGATATCTATTATTATTATTATTTATTATCCCACTAAATCGCAACACGATCGGACAAATAGAACAGCAGTTATTGTCTGAAAATGATTCTTTAAGCAATACATGGCAATACATGCCCCCTAGAGTATGCAATAGATTTTTATTCTTAGAAAATTTTCTTTAAAGTACTTTTATATGTAGTGAAATAAGTAACGGGTATCCCATAGTCGGGATCTCGACAATAGCGTTTCCCACTTGTTTTACTTTAAAATTCAGGGAAAACTCAAAAAAAATTCTGAACTGGGGTTTTAATTTTTTTTTGCAAAGCTGCATTAATTGAGCGTCGTGTAAGATAAATTTCATTAAAATCTATGGAGAAACGGCGATATAATAAATATAAATATATAATTTTATATCAAGGCATGATTTTGTCGATTTTGATGACTTCCTTGTAGAGCGGCATGACCTTTAGTATGAAAATTTTGTGTGTATTTTGAGATATCCTAACCAAACTCACGGGAAATCAATTTGATGTGGTTCTACGCATAATGACCACAGTTGGTTCAAATCGGTCGACCATATCTTATAGCTGTCATAGGAACGATCGGTCAAAAATCAAGTGCTAGTATGAAAAGTTCTGTTGTTTCTTGAAATATATCAACCAGGCTTACAGGTTGTGTATCTTATAATGTGATTTTTATCCCTTCCAAATTTGGTTCAAATCGGTTCACTATTCAATATAGCTGCCATAAGATCGATCGGTTGAAAATCCACCTTTAGTATGGAAAACTTTTTTATTTTCTAGGATATTTTAATCGAACTCACAAATTGTGTACTCTTTGTTGTCCTTTACATCTTTATTTATTTTGGTTCGAATCTGTCTACTATATCATACAGCTGCCATAGGACCGATCGGTCTAAAAACAAGTTTTAGTATAAAAAACTTTTGTGTTTTTTGAGATATCTTAACTAAACTGATAGAATATGCATATAAGTTGGTCTTATGCATCCTGACCAAAGTTGGTTCAAATCGGTCCACTATATCATATAGCTGTCATAGGACCGATCGGTAGAAAATCATGTTTTAGTATAAAAAACTTTTTTGTTTTTGGAGAAATCTCAATAAAACTCATAAATTGGGTATCTTTAATTGCCCATTACATCCTTACCAAATTTGGTAGAAATCGGACCACTATATCATATAGCTGCCATAGGAACAATCGATACGAACGGTCGATAAGCAACCTTTAGTATGAAAAACTTTTTTGTTTTTAAAGTTATCTGTTCAAAACTTACAAGTTATAAGCCTTCTATTGCCTTATACAACCTGTCCAAATTTGGTTGGAATCGGATCACTATAACATATAGCTTCCATGGGACCGGTCAGTCGAAAGTCTACCTTTGCGTAAAAATTGTTTTATTGTCAATATACTAATAACTTAGCCGTCCTTCCATAGATTTTAACGGTAAACATACGCAACGATTAGTAATTAATATAGCTATATATATATAAACAAATTTAATAGTTCAGATGACCATCTTAAATGCATATTCTGTCAGATTGGTTAAAATATCTCAAAAAACAAAAAACTTTTTAATACTAAACCTTGATTTTCAAACGATCGTTCCTATGACAGCTATATGATATAGTAGACCGATTTGAACCAAATTTGGTCAAAATGTGTAAAATAACAACAATTTGATATTGTGTGAGATTGGTGAAGATATCTTAAAAATCACAAAAAATGTTCATACTAAAGGTCATGCCGCTCTACAAAGAAGTCATCTAAGTCGACAAAAACATGCCTACACACAAAAAAATATTATATCGCTGTCCCTCCACAGATTTTGATTGGACTAATCTTTAACGACGCGTAATTAATGCAGCTATGCAAATAAAATTAAAGACAAAATGTAATAAATTTTTTTCGACTTTTCCTCGAATTTTAAAGTAAAAAAAGCTAAAAAAAAAAAAGCTTTAAAAAAATCATCATTTTCTTAATTCAAAAATTGATATCTCTTAAACTATAAGTTTAAATCCAAAACTTTGTATTAATGAATTATAGATATATTCATTGACTTTCAGAAATAGTAAAGCTTTTGAAAATCGGTTTAGTCATTCTCGAGTAATGATGACATAAGTCGGCGCACCTCTGAAAAAAAGTACGAAAAAAAAGTCAGATTTTTAAAAAATTCTAAAAAAAAAATTTCACCATAGAAAAAAAAAAAAAATGTTTTTTGTCGTTTTTGGCCCCAAATCTATCCAAAAAAGTGTGTTTGGTTCGTGTAATTTTTTGGCTGTTGCCTAGTGTAATAAGAACACACGTAGTGAAAACGTAGTGAAAACGTAACGTAGCGTGCGTTTTATTATTCTGTATGAATAATATATATATATATATATATATATATATATACATCCAACATTCAACCGCCATACCATCCACAGCCTTTATCCAATCTTCCTTGCTTATGCCAACAAAATTATTGCCTTGATCACTCCTAATTCTGTGAGGCACACCTCTGCGATTCACAAAATTATTTAAACAAATAAGCGTTGCATCTGATGATAGATCTCGCGATCTCAATGTGGATTGCTCGACTTGTCATGCAAGTGAAGAGCGCTGCCCACCGTTTTTCCCTTCGTCTTCCAATAGCCACGAAGTATGGTCCAAAATAATTTAATCCTGTATATGTGAAGGCTCTCACAAACGGCGACATTCGATCTATTGGAAACTGTTGAAAATATATGTACACATATGTAAGCAAAAGTCACAATGCAACTCTGTTCGAAGAACATAAGGAGAAGATGAATTACAACGGGACTTTCCGAAAACATTCGAACTTCTATTGCTGCCTATGTTTGCATATACACACTCTCAATTCTGTCAGTTGCGTTCAGACGGCATGTGCGTGCAGTCGGTTTAAATAAAAGATAATTAGAACTGAAACAACTAAGTGTTTAATTTACAATTGGCTGGTCTGGAATAATACTTCATCGTATTATATTTAAATATATTTTTCAATAGAAACTGACCCATTAACGGTGGTTTTGGTGGTGCTGATAGATTTTTGCAGACTTGACAATTCGTTTTTTACTAATTGGCGAATAGCTGGTAACCAGAATTGTTGTCTTATGTTGGTTATGATATCGTTTATGATATGTCTATCAAAATCTGTGGAGAGACGGCGATGTATTATTTTTTTTTGTCTAGGCATGTTTTTGTCGAATTTTATGACTTCCTTGTAGAGCGGCATGACATTTAGTATGAAAAACTTTTTGGTTTCTTAAGATATCTTAACCAAACTCACAGATAGTGTATTTGGGACTGTTCATACACCCTGACCAAATTTGGTCTAAATCGGATTACTATATCATATAGCTGCCATAGGAACGATCGTTAGAAATACAAGGGTTAGTATGAAAAAGTTTTTTGTTCTTTGAGATATATCATCCAATCTTGCTGGTTATGTATTTAGTAATGTGGTATGTATCCCTACCAAAATTGGTTCAAATCGGATCACTATTCAATATAGCTGCCATAGGAACGATCAGTCGAAAATTCACCTTTAGTATGAAAAACTTTTTTATTTTCTAGGATATTTTAATCGAACTCACAAATTGTGTACTCTTTGTTGTCCTTTACATCTTTATTTATTTTGGTTCGAATCTGTCTACTATATCATACAGCTGCCATAGGACCGATCGGTCTAAAAACAAGTTTTAGTATAAAAAACTTTTGTGTTTTTTGAGATATCTTAACTAAACTGATAGAATATGCATATAAGTTGGTCTTATGCATCCTGACCAAAGTTGGTTCAAATCGGTCCACTATATCATATAGCTGTCATAGGACCGATCGGTAGAAAATCATGTTTTAGTATAAAAAACTTTTTTGTTTTTGGAGAAATCTCAATAAAACTCATAAATTGGGTATCTTTAATTGCGCATTACATCCTTACCAAATTTGGTAGAAATCGGAACACTATATCATATAGCTGCCATAGGAACAATCGATACGAACGGTCGATAAGCAACCTTCAGTATGAAACACTTTTTTGCTTTTTAAGTTCTCTGTACCAAACTTACAAGTTATAAGCCTTCTATTGCCTTATACAACCTGTTTAAATTTGGTTGGAATCGGATCACTATAACAAATAGCTTCCATGGGACCGATCAGTAGAAAATCTACCTTTGCTCATCAACTGTTTTTCTCGGAGTAAAACACTTTTTTTTGTGTTTTCGTTGGTTCAGTCTCTAGGTGACTACTTTGATCGGACACTTTCGGCAAAACAGTCTTTTTGTATTGTATGCTTTCATAGCAGTCCTTATCGTTAAGAACGATGTTTTTGTCAAACTACGATGCATCGATGAACATAGGTATCTGCAAAAACATCGCGAAACATCGTTAAATAAAATTCTATGTGCGATGCATCGATGGTTTTTTACATCACTAGTCGCATGACGTTTAACCATTGCAATTAAAATAGGCCGTGAAGAAAACAAAAAAGTATATTTGTTTTTCAAATTTGAAGATGGTAAATCTGTTTGCAAAGTTTGTGGTCTGAAGCTGAGCGGAAAGCACATAACAAATCTAAGGCGCCATTTGACCTCAAAGCATTCAGATTTATTAAAGGATTTGGATACGAGCGACACAAGTGCGAAACACATCACCAAAAACAAAAAAATTAGCATTGAGACAAATGAGGAAATGATTACTTCATCGCTAGTGCAAATTGTCACCACAGACGGTAGACCGTTTCTTGTTTTGGATAGTCAAGGATTCCGCAACATAGTAAATCCAATTTTTGATGCTCTTGGCATGAATCACATAACTTCGCGAAATATAATGGATCATGTTAAGGAAAAGGAGCTGTCCATCAGGAATGACATCATGTCCTTGGCAAAAGAAAAGCTCATTTCATTGAAGATAGATCCACTAGGCTGGACAAAGCCATTTTAGGAGTCAACCTGCAGATGATTAATTCTTCTATGGAAAAAAGTGAAGTCATCATCAAAACACTTGGAATGATTCAATTATATGAATCCCATACCGGTCGTTACATTAAGGAACGTATAATAGAACTATTACAAGAATATGGAATTTATATTGAAAACGTTTTTAGGTATGTACTACTTTAATAACCCCAAATTGTAGTTCTGTTCAATATAAATATTAAAAACAATTAAAATTTTTATCAGCATAACTTCAGACAATGGCAAAAACATGATCAAGGCCATTGAAATCTTAAATGATGAGGTTACGGAGCAATCCCTGTCTGAAGATGATTGCAGCAGCGACATTCTCATGGAAAAGTTGGATTCCATATGTGTGTATCAAATGTACATCTTGTACGATGTGCGGTATATACACTTCAATTGTGCGTTTACGATGTAAACAAGCAAAGTGCAATCAGCGAAAATATTAGTAATTGCCGTAAATTGTGCAAAACTTTGCGTACAGGAACCTATAGGGGAGTAAAATAAAAAAAGAAAATATATATATGTTTACAAGGACGTTTAAAAATGCAATACCATTTTACTATTCAACTTGCACAGACGTACGCTATTAAGGCACAAACATAATATTCCTACACTTGATGTGGCCACAAAATGGAATTCAACATTTAGAATGTTAAAAACAATGTTGAAACTGAAAGAGTTCCTTGCTGCGGAAACGATTTCTATCGACTGGGACTGGATCAAGCTTTATGTTGACGCATTAAATGACACATTCGAGGCAACTGTAAGGTTACAGCATGAACAGCTCGTGTACAGTGACTTTTTCATCCTATGGATGGAACTTAGATTAAAGTGTGAAAATAGCCAAAATTATATAGCACAAATGTTATTCGATCAGCTTAAGGTGAGGGAAGGTAAGCTACTAGAAAATGAAGCTTTGTTGGCTGCCATTTATATGGATCCGCGCGTAAGCCTGGTTTTAACCAACAACCAAAAAACAACCAAATCAGCTGAAGCAAGTAAGAAAGAATTAAGATTGAATTAATTTGAAGAGTCCCGTCTGTTGTTGTTATAGTATCATTGTTTAATATGTGTTGTTTGTAGTAAGTGATTAAAATGTAGTAAATTGTGTCTGTCATTAACTAATACAATTACAACACTTTAATATTTACATCCTAAATAATGCTTATACTAATTTAAATATTTTTTTGGTATTAATAGAGTTTGGCATCGCAATCTGAAGAAGATTTGACAAGTAATTTAGAAGATCAACCATCGGTCGTTATAACTGGCTCTAAGGAAAAATCGCTGTTCGCTGCATATTTGGATGGAGTTCAACCGGTGTCCCAAACTCAAGCAGAGCCAATAAAAGAAAAGTTGTCAAAATTATATATTGAAATTGAGAATTTTAACGTAGTAAATGGCCGTTTGTCATTAAACGACAATATTTTAAATTTTTTTAAGAATATAAAATTTAAATCACCACTTTTGGCAGATCTTGCGCATGTGGTACTTGCTACCCCGGCCACTCAAGTATCCGTGGAAAGAGCATTCTCCGCCCTGCATTTTATTTTAGATGAGAGGCGCAGCTCTTTAAGTGCAGAAACCATTAATTCTTTTTTAATTCTTAAGCTGAATTCAGAATAAAAATAATCTATGCAATGTGTCCATGTTTTTTACATGATATTTATGTACATAAATTTGTCAGACCTCTTCTTCTTTCTTTCTCGCACACAGCAAGAAAAAACACTTTTTGAAGACACTTATTGCATAGTAGTCTTCCAAAAACAGTTTTGCAGTGAGCAGTCACTCAAAAGTGTCTCTCTGTCAGTTGTTATTGAGAGACCGATTCGTTTGTTCGGTTGAGCCAAACAGTCGGACAGAAGAGCGAAAACGAAACGAAAAAAGTGTTTCGCTCAGAGAGAGATCGTATGTGGAAAATTTTTTTATGTTTCGTCAGTGTACAGACTGTGTTTGAAAAATTGGTTGACGGTTATTTGCGAGCTCTGCCAGGAAGGTAAATTTAAGTAAGTTGGTCGTAGATATGGAAAGATTGAAGATTCAAGGGATGGATTAAAAAGCTTATGCAACGGAGCAGCTAAAGAAGAACAGCATTCCTTAAGGAGACAACTAGGAATGTTGTCAGGCCAGGAATGAAATAAGATTTTAAGGAACTAATAGACAAGACTATAGTGTTTTAAGAAATAGAGGGAGCAAACAGAGTGTTTGATTGAAAAATAGAATAAAGGTAAGATGAAATGGAAGTACACATCACTGCGAACGGCAGTTCGCTCTAGTGACGAAAGCAGCACGAAGGGTGCGAAAAGCGACTAGCAATATATACAGCTGATTTGGAAAATCGAGTGCACAATGCCCATTTTCGTGTTTTTTTTTAATAATTTTTAATTTTATTTAAAATTTTTATAATAAACTGAATTTTGCTCGTCACACAATTGGATATCAGAAATTTTGGGGCTAAAAATTGCTTTCGTCACTAGACATTTACCTCGTGTAGAGGTTTTTTTTGTGGGATTGGAGAGTACGAGGATTGAAAAAAGTTAGCAAAAAAGAGGAAGGTAAACTGAGGGTTTTACGCTTCAAGTTAAAAAATTTATAAAATTGTTTAGGATCACGGGAAATCTGTCTTTGGCATCGAGTTAAATAATTCTCGTTGCATAGCGAGTTTTAATTCACAAAGTCCGACTTGGCTACTGTGTACTTAGACCAGTCAATACTTGAACCAGAATTCTTATATTTTTTTAACCGTCAAATGATTTTGACAGTTTGGTCACTAATTAATAGATGCCAGTTTGAATGCGATCAGTTAAGTATTTTGAGAGCCAAAGCATTTTGCGTCTCAATTTTTGTAAAAGAATGTGCAAAAATTACTTGGTTTTTTTGTGTCTGTTTACAAAAAAAATTCCTTAACAGTAGTTCAATTAAGTCGGGAATTTTTTTGGTAAGATACTTATAGTTGTTTTGTAATAATTAATTATAAATTTGATTTAAAAACAAAGATTTATCTTTATTTTAAGCTGTTTGTGATGACGGTCTGTAGACGGTGCTAGTGGTTAAGGTGAAAAAAACTTTCCCCACTTGCCATATTTTGATTCAAATATATACATGTTAGGTTTTTTGATGTTTTTATTGTTATTTTACAATGTCACGATAAATCGGAACAGGTAGAGCCTGCAGTAAGGGCAAAAAATTCAAATTTTCCTTGAAAGTTATATGGAATCCGAGGAATTTGAGAAGAAAAGCGCAGAGCCACCCCCGCCGTATTGCCACTTACCAGCTTTCCCGTTGGCAAAAAATCGGTTCAGTCAGTAGAAAGTGTGAGTTTCGATGACATAAACCAATTTTTTAAATGGCGATCAAAAAACTGTGAACAAGTCCGACCCAAATACATTTTTTTCTGAAAACTGTGATAAAATCCGAACCATTTAAATTTTTTTTCTCAAAATTAAAAAAACTTCTTTATTTATTTATTTATTTATGCACGACTAAAAGCAGGCGGCAAAAAAAATTATTAAATATAAAATTTTGTTAAGAACTAAAAAATACAATTAATATTAAATATAAATTATGACTGTAAGGAAAAAAATTAAAATTAGAATTAGATCTGGGGTAAGCAAAAATTAAAAATAATCCATCATTTGTTGCAAGGATTGGGGAAAACCCAGAAAAACAAAATCAGATCAATAAAGATTAGTGTTTGTATTAGTAATAGAATTAATTTTTGGATATTGAAATGCAATATAACAGGTTATTAGTATTAGTAAGGTCAGGGATTTAACGAAAAATATTGGAAAAGTGCGAATTTTAGGGAAGGGAGAGGGAGAGAGAGTTCTGAGTAGAAAACGTGAAACAGGCTTTTGTAGTTAGTGCATAAAACACGAAACGAACCGTGTGAAGCGTAATCAGTTGTGCATGTAGGTAAGAATAAGGGCCTGTAATTCCTAGTAAACCTGCGGGGGACCGAAAAGCTGAGGCGGCCCAGAAGGGAACTAGAATCGATCTCGCCAATAATCAATTTGTGTAGAAAAACAACACCAAGAGATTTCCTACGATTAATTAAAGACGGAAGGTTAAGAAGACGAAGCCAATGGGAGTACGGTGGTAAACGAAGGTCGGTATCCCAGTTAACACCATGTAAGGCGAAAAGCAAGAATTGCTTTTGAACTGATTCAATTCATTCGACCAACGTTTAATGAAACCAAGTACTTTTTTGGCATCATTAACTATAGCGGAGATGTGCAAATTGAAGCATAATTTGCAGTCAAATAAAACTCCAAGATCCTTTACAGTTTTTATACAATGCAAAGGGATATTGTAGAACGACTAAATGTTAAAACATATACTTTATACAATTGAGATGCAACTTATTGGCCGAGCACCATAGTTGCATAATGTTCAAATCGTCTCGCAGACGATTATGAGACAGGGGATCCGTGTAAAAAAAAATAAGATTAACATCATTTGCATACATTAAAATTTAAGAATGTGACAGAATAGTGGGTAGATCGTTAATGAACAGTGTAAAAAATAAAGGTCCTAAGTGACTTCCTTGAGGTACACCAGAAGTTACACGAGCCGAACTCGAAATGGTTGACCTAAGAAGCACTTTTTGGGTCTACCTTTTACGTAAGTGGAACCGAACGTATAAAGGCGGGAGGGAAACCTATGCACTTAAGTTTGTTAAGTAAGAGGTCATGGCTCGCAGAGTCAAAGGCTTTACTGAGGTCAGGGTAAATGACATCCGTGTGCTTATTCTATGAAAATGCATCATTTACCAGGGTGGTAAATTCAAGTAAGTTGGTCGTAGTGGACCGACCCTTAATAAAGCCGTGTTGTGCAGGGGAAATTATCGACTTACAGAGATGCTGCAAAGAAGAAACAAGGATTTTTTCAAAAAATTTAGGAATGGTTGATAGTTTTGCCTCTAGAAGGAGAAAACAGAGTGTTTGATTGAATTATAGAATATGGGTAAGATGTGTTGGAACTACAGATTGGGGAGTACGAAGATTGAAAAAAGTTAGCAAATAGTTCAGTGGCTGCAGAGTCGTTACCGGCATTATCTGTCCCAAGAAAAAAAGAGAAAGGTAAACTGGGGGATTTACGCTTCAGGCTAACAAATTTATAAAATTGCTTAGGGTCCCGGGAAAACTGTCTTTTGCATCGAGTTCAGCAATTCTCGTAGCATAGCGAGTTTTAATTCACAAAGTCCGACTTGGCTACTGTGTACTTAGACCAGTCAATACTTGAACCAGAATTCTTATATTTTTTAAAATATGTTGATTATCACTTAAGGTCATCTACAGACGGTCATCACGTAAATCCAATTATTTGTGAATCTAAACGTTTTGCGCTCTAGCCGTCAAATAAGATTTTCTGCAGATTCGTCACTAATTAATAGATGCAAGTTTGAATGCTATCAGTTAAGTATTTTGAGAGCCAAAGCATTTTGCGTCTCAATTTTTGGACAACCAGGTGCAAAAATTACTTGGTTTTTTTGTGTCTGTTTACAAAAAAAAGTCCTTAACAGCAGTTCAATTGAGTCGGGAATTTTTTTGGTAAGATGCTTATAGTTGTTTTGTAATAATTAATTATAAATTTGATTTAAAAATAAAGATTTATCTTTATTTTAAGCTGTTTGTGATGACGGTCTGTAGACGGTGCTAGTGGTTAAGGTGAAAAAAAATGTTCCCCTGTTTATAAATAAACATAAACTTATAAATTCGTGTGCCCTTAGAATCAATAAAATTCCCCGCCGCAAAATGTTTATAAATAAACATATAATTTATCTTGCGAGCAGTCTCAGAATATTAAGAACAACCCTCGCTAAGAAATGAGTAGAATATTCGTTGCATGTGATCATATAACACATGAGCTAAATAAAAAAAACACCAACTTATAATTAATTATTTACACCAAACACCTTATAACTTTGAAATCTCTACATTTTCGCCATGATTTTTAAATTTTGGATTTTTTAAGATTTATTTCAATGTTAATTATTAGTTTTGAGTAATTTAATAAAACTTATTATTATTATGTAATGGGGAAATTTGCACCTGCGACCTAAAAGATCTATTGTACCCCCTTCTGAGCTTATAGGTCTTCCATCAGCCCTATCTCCTGCACGAATTCGAGGATTTTGTTAGGGTTGAGGTCTGCTATGTCTCCCAACTGGATGACATGTTTTTCTAGGATACTACATCTCCGTCTAACCAGGGCTGCGCATTCTGCTATGATATGCATCGAGGTTTCCTCCTCTATGTCACAGTAGCGGAATGTTCTGTTACTAACTATACGTATTTTGTGTAGGTGGCTTCTCAGTCTACAATGGCCGGTCAGCAGACCTATCAGTATTCTGAGTCTATTCTTCCCCTTGGGAATCAGTTGATCGAAACGCCTCTGATTATAGTTGCCTATAAGACGTTTCGCATGTCAGAGACCCGTGGTTTGCTCCCACTCTGACTGTCTTAGATGTTTTTCATCTCTTCTGAGATGTTTTCGGAAAGTGTGTTTGCCTATTCCACAGAACGGTTCAGGACCTATAAGGGGATTGTTGGATCCCATTCTTGCCAATTTGTCAGCGGCTTCATTCCCTGCTATATCGTTATGTCCCGGGATCCACCTGAGGGTCAGCCTGTTCAGTGAACCCAGTTGATCTAGCTTAGACCGGACCTCCCGGACTACTTTTGACGTTATTTTCGTCTTACTAAGTGCATTTAATACCGCTTGACTATCCGATAGGATTGCAATATCCCTATTGTGATAGTTACGTCTTAGATTAAAGTATGCACACCTCCCTATTGAACATACTTCAGCCTGAAATATGCTGGTGTATTTCCCTAGAGACTCGTGGTAGGATATCCGAGGGCCTACGACCCCTAGGCCAGTGCCCTGGTGCGTAAGTGATCCATCGGTGTACCACTTGATTGTGTGCGGCTTTCTTCTAATGAAGTCCAGTCCCATTTGCTACTTAGGCTCACGCTGAAGATTTTATCGAACAAATGTTCAACTTCCATTTCATCCCTGGGTAATAATATTAGGGGTAATTCTCCTAATAGTGTCTCGGCAGACCTATTGCTAAGGATGCAGTCTGCTCCTATTCCATTCTTTGCCATCCTTAGTGAGGTTGCTTTCTTTTGTAGCCCAATAACATGATGGAGTAGCGTGAGCTCCATTAGGACTTCAATAGCCGTTGTCGGATAGGTTCTCATTGCTTCTGTCATACAGGCCAGTCTTTGCAGCTTTTGCATTTGTTTCTGCACTGTGATCAGACGTGCTCTGTCACCCCAGGCGATTGCTCCGTATGTGAGCATCGGCCTTACTACCATTAGGTATAGCCACCTGATTATCTTTGGAGACATGTGTAAAACGCTCTTGAGCACTTTTCTATCGTATTCTGAACGTGTGCGCCAAAGCTTAATCTACTGTCGAAGGTCACTCCAAGATATTTGACCTCCTTGCTTGCCTCTATTATGCTTCCCGAGAGCCTTATTTGCCTTAGTCTCTGTAACTTGTAACGTCTCGTGAAGGATACGATGACAGTTTTGGTGGGTTTAAGGTTGAGACCAACCTCAGTACACCAGTCACTTGTCATCTTTAGCCCTAGCTGGACTATGTCACAGAGTGTTTCTTCAAATTTGCCTCGCGCTATGATAACAATGTCATCAGCATAGCCTTGACATTGAATCCCTCTGTTAACTAGTCTTTTGAGCAGCTCGTCTACTAATAAGCTCCACAGTAGTGGAGAAAATACACCCCCTTGAGGACATCCTTTTGTGGTTGTTACTGTAACTGTACTTTCATGTATAGTTGCTGTGGCTTGCCTGAATCTCAGCAGGGACGAGATCAATCCGCAGGTGGTATGATCCAGCACCCTCTATGTCCAGAAAGGCACAGATAGCCACCTCCTTATTGTCAACTGTAGCGCTGAGAACGTGCTGTAATTGGTACAGTGCCGTGTCGGTAGAACGACCTGCTCTGTATGCATGCTGTGTCGGCTGGAGCGGACTTTGCATTAGAAGAGTGCTTCTAATTCTGTGGTCCACCAGCTTCTCCAACGTTTTCAATAAAAACGATGTTAAGCTGATGGGTCTGAAGGACTTTGGGTTGGTGATGTCTTTCTTCCCTGCCTTGGGGATGAAGACCACCCTAGCTCTACTCCATGCGCTCGGTATGTGTCCAAGTGCAAGGCCACTGACCAAAATCTTCCTGAGGACCGATAGGAGTGTACCCTGTGCCTGTTGCAGGAAAATTGGGTATATACCATCTAGACCCGGTGATTTATAGGACTGGAAAGTTCCAATTGCCCACCTCAATCTCTGAGATGTGACCGTTGATTTTGCAATAGCCAAATCGTCGGTCTCCGGCCTAAATCGTCTTCCTTGCTCGAAACTTTCTTCTTTCATGGGGATGCTCCCTAGAAAATGTGTTTCGAACAGAAGCTCTAACTTTTGCATATTACTACAAGTGAAGGTGTTGTCCCTGCGCTTCAAGGCTAAGATTGCCTCTGGCGCCCGTTTTGATAATGCTCTATGGAGCCGAGCGCCTTCATACGTGCTTCCGATGCTTTCACAGAAGTCCCTTTAGTTCTTCCGTTTGGCATTCCGGATCTCTTTGTTGTAGGAGGTCAGTGCCTGTCGGTAAAGATCCCATGTTCCGTCTCTCTTCGCTCTGTTGAAGAGGCGACGTGTGGTGAGTCTTTTTCTTTTCGTTTCTTCCTCATAGGGCAGCTTCTTAAGTATGCATTGCTTGCAGTTTATACAGGATGATCCTGTGATCTGACATGGATTCTTCTGGCGAGACATGCCAAACCCTTAGGTAGGACACAAAGGATCTACTGAGTAGGGTGATGTCTAAGACCTCTTCCCTAACTCTAGTTACAAATGTCGGAGTGTTTCCGACATTGCCAATTTCTAGATTATATTTAAATATAAAATCCATAAGGTACTCACCACGTTGGTTCGTGTCTGTACTACCCCATACCTGATGATGGGCATTAGCATCGCACCCGATGATGATGGGTAGGTGCTCATCCCGGCAGTACTCCACCAGTCTCACAACCTCTGGTGGGGGGCAGGCATACAACAACTGTTGTATGGGCGGCTCTTATGAGACGGGGATCCGTGTAAGAAAAAATAAGATTAACATCATTTGCATACATTAAAATATAAGAATGGGACAAAATAGTGGGTAGATCGTTAATGAACAGTGTACAAAATAAAGGTCCTAAGTGACTTCCTTGAGGTACACCAGAAGTTACACGAGCCGGTGTATGCTGGTGTATTTCCCTAGAGACTCGTGGTAGGATATCCGAGGGCCTACGACCCCTAGGCCAGTGCCCTGGTGCGTAAGTGATCCATCGGTGTACCACTTGATTGTGTGCGGCTTTCTTCTAATGAAGTCCAGTCCCATTTGCTACTTAGGCTCACGCTGAAGATTTTATCGAACAAATGTTCAACTTCCATTTCATCCCTGGGTAATAATATTAGGGGTAATTCTCCTAATAGTGTCTCGGCAGACCTATTGCTAAGGATGCAGTCTGCTCCTATTCCATTCTTTGCCATCCTTAGTGAGGTTGCTTTCTTTTGTAGCCCAATAACATGATGGAGTAGCGTGAGCTCCATTAGGACTTCAATAGCCGTTGTCGGATAGGTTCTCATTGCTTCTGTCATACAGGCCAGTCTTTGCAGCTTTTGCATTTGTTTCTGCACTGTGATCAGACGTGCTCTGTCACCCCAGGCGATTGCTCCGTATGTGAGCATCGGCCTTACTACCATTAGGTATAGCCACCTGATTATCTTTGGAGACATGTGTAAAACGCTCTTGAGCACTTTTCTATCGTATTCTGAACGTGTGCGCCAAAGCTTAATCTACTGTCGAAGGTCACTCCAAGATATTTGACCTCCTTGCTTGCCTCTATTATGCTTCCCGAGAGCCTTATTTGCCTTAGTCTCTGTAACTTGTAACGTCTCGTGAAGGATACGATGACAGTTTTGGTGGGTTTAAGGTTGAGACCAACCTCAGTACACCAGTCACTTGTCATCTATAGCCCTAGCTGGACTATGTCACAGAGTGTTTCTTCAAATTTGCCTCGCGCTATGATAACAATGTCATCAGCATAGCCTTGACATTGAATCCCTCTGTTAACTAGTCTTTTGAGCAGCTCGTCTACTAAAAAGCTCCACAGTAGTGGAGAAAATACACCCCCTTGAGGACATCCTTTTGTGGTTGTTACTGTAACTGTACTTTCATGTATAGTTGCTGTGGCTTGCCTGAATCTCAGCAGGGACGAGATCAATCCGCAGGTGGTATGATCCAGCACCCTCTATGTCCAGGAAGGCACAGATAGCCACCTCCTTATTGTCAACTGTAGCGCTGAGAACGTGCTGTAATTGGTACAGTGCCGTGTCGGTAGAACGACCTGCTCTGTATGCATGCTGTGTCGGCTGGAGCGGACTTTGCATTAGAAGAGTGCTTCTAATTCTGTGGTCCACCAGCTTCTCCAACGTTTTCAATAAAAACGATGTTAAGCTGATGGGTCTGAAGGACTTTGGGTTGGTGATGTCTTTCTTCCCTGCCTTGGGGATGAAGACCACCCTAGCTCTACTCCATGCGCTCGGTATGTGTCCAAGTGCAAGGCCACTGACCAAAATCTTCCTGAGGACCGATAGGAGTGTACCCTGTGCCTGTTGCAGGAAAATTGGGTATATACCATCTAGACCCGGTGATTTATAGGACTGGAAAGTTCCAATTGCCCACCTCAATCTCTGAGATGTGACCGTTGATTTTGCAATAGCCAAATCGTCGGTCTCCGGCCTAAATCGTCTTCCTTGCTCGAAACTTTCTTCTTTCATGGGGATGCTCCCTAGAAAATGTGTTTCGAACAGAAGCTCTAACTTTTGCATATTACTACAAGTGAAGGTGTTGTCCCTGCGCTTCAAGGCTAAGATTGCCTCTGGCGCCCGTTTTGATAATGCTCTATGGAGCCGAGCGCCTTCATACGTGCTTCCGATGCTTTCACAGAAGTCCCTTTAGTTCTTCCGTTTGGCATTCCGGATCTCTTTGTTGTAGGAGGTCAGTGCCTGTCGGTAAAGATCCCATGTTCCGTCTCTCTTCGCTCTGTTGAAGAGGCGACGTGTGGTGAGTCTTTTTCTTTTCGTTTCTTCCTCATAGGGCAGCTTCTTAAGTATGCATTGCTTGCAGTTTATACAGGATGATCCTGTGATCTGACATGGATTCTTCTGGCGAGACATGCCAAACCCTTAGGTAGGACACAAAGGATCTACTGAGTAGGGTGATGTCTAAGACCTCTTCCCTAACTCTAGTTACAAATGTCGGAGTGTTTCCGACATTGCCAATTTCTAGATTATATTTAAATATAAAATCCATAAGGTACTCACCACGTTGGTTCGTGTCTGTACTACCCCATACCTGATGATGGGCATTAGCATCGCACCCGATGATGATGGGTAGGTGCTCATCCCGGCAGTACTCCACCAGTCTCACAACCTCTGGTGGGGGGCAGGCATACAACAACTGTTGTATGGGCGGCTCTTATGAGACGGGGATCCGTGTAAGAAAAAATAAGATTAACATCATTTGCATACATTAAAATATAAGAATGGGACAAAATAGTGGGTAGATCGTTAATGAACAGTGTACAAAATAAAGGTCCTAAGTGACTTCCTTGAGGTACACCAGAAGTTACACGAGCCGAACTCGAAATGGTTGACCTAAGAAGCACTTTTTGGGTCTACCTTTTACGTAAGTGGAACCGAACGTATAAAGGCGGGAGGGAAACCTATGCATTTAAGTTTGTTAAGTAAGAGGTCATGGCTCGCAGAGTCAAAGGCTTTACTGAGGTCAGGGTAAATGACATCCGTGTGCTTATTTTCTAAAAATGCATCATTTACCAGGGTGGTAAATTCAAGTAAGTTGGTCGTAGTGGACCGACCCTTAATAAAGCCGTGTTGTGCAGGGGAAATTATCGACTTACAGAGATGCTGCAAAGAAGAAACAAGGATTTTTTAAAAAAATTGAGGAATAGTTGATAGTTTTGCCTCTAGAGGGAGCACACAGAGTGTTTGATTGAATTATAGAATATGGGTAAGATGTGTTGGAAGTACAGATTGGGGAGAACGAAGATTGAAAAAAGTTAGCAAATAGTTCAGTGGCTGCAGAGTCGTTACCGGCATTATCTGTCCCAAGAAAAAAAGAGAAAGGTAAACTGGGGGATTTACGCTTCAGGCTAACAAATTGGCTCTGCGAAATAAGGCCCCAATGAAATAAGGCCCCAAAGAAAAAATGAAATAATGCCCCAAAAAAATGTATAGAAAACAACAACAACGATTTCTTGTCAAATTTGGGGTGTTATTTCCTTATTTGGGGCCTTATTTCATTGGGGCCTTATTTCATATGAAATAAAAGAACAGAAAATGTTGTACAAATTCAAATCTAATTACAAGAATATTAAAAAATTAGAATGCAGGAAGAAAACCTGTCAAGCCAGGGTAAACCTTTTGGAAAATGGCACCTGCGAGCTTGCAAAAAAATACATTGAACACAATCACGACAACGAAGAAAAGGCTTATTTTGAAATAATGGCTCTCAATGATATCAAACAAAACTGTTCTAATATTGGAGGCGTCTTGGGGAATGAAAGCAACGCGACAAGTTGCATTCGGTCAGCTTATCGCAATACCTGCGAAAGGTAAATATTTATTATTATTATTTATTGGCGGTTGTGTTTATGTTATATTATCAATAATTGTAAATTTTTTAGGTACCAGGAAGAAACGAAAAACATTCAATTTTCGAAAATACGGCGAGGCTTACAATATATTGTCAGCCAAACATTCGTACATTCGCCTGACCATCCACTACAAGTTATAGAGGCTTTCAATTTGGAGTCTGTGTGGACTTCGTTTGGCATTACAAAAGATAAAGAAAATCCACTGCCATTCTACACGGCATGCATTTTTGAAGAGCAAAAATATGCTTTCTGTATATTTTCATCTCAGAAAATAATTAACGGTATAAAGGAAAATATACCACCGCCAAATCGAAGATATTTAATGGACGGAACCTTTAAAATAGTCCCCAAAGGTTGCTTCAACCAGCTCTTAGTCATATACATTCAATATTTTGACCAGGTAATTGCACTATATTTTTTTAAAAAAATTATGTTAGTCCTAGCGCCGCAGGCGAAAATTTTATACAAAAAATCGCGCGATTTTTTGTATAAAATTTTCATTATCTCTTAAATCTTAATTTAAAAATATTTATAAATTTTTTAGGTATTTACGTTGTTTTTTATTTTAATGAATAAAAAAACTACAAAATGCTATGAGGAAATGCTGAAATACATCAAAGAAAATGTGTTCGATATGGAGCCATCAACAGTAATTACTGATTATGAGGAAGGCATGAGGAAAGCTATTCGAAAAGTGTTTCCCATAGTAAAAAGTGTTGGATGTTGGTATGTTTTTTCTTGATTTTATTTTTGTTTACATTTTCTTTAATGATTAACTTTTTTTAAGGTTCCATTTCTGCCAAGCAGTAAGAAGAAACATGTGCAAGAAAAAAACGTTGCTACAGTTTATCAGGAACTCAAAACTTGCAAGCACAGCTTTCCATAAATTACTGGCTTTACCAATGCTACCTCCACACTTAATTGAAACTGCTTTTTGCGATGTCAAAACTAGAATTTTAATGTTTGATTCTGACAACCATTTTGGCTCTTTTTTGAGTTATTTCGACAAGCAGTGGATTAAAAAGGTAATAACTATTCAGTTTAAAATAAGAGAAATATTTAACTAATGATTTCTGAAATTGTTAATAGGTGGGCTGCAATAATTGTTCAGTATACAAGGAAAATATTCGCACAACAGCTGCTGTGGAAGCATACAATGGTGTATTGGGTCGCTCTGCGATGCCAAATGGCAATTTTTTCAAATTTGTAAATGTTATTCGCGACGAGGAGTTCTTTAAAAGTTGCGAATTTTCGCAGCTTACTGAAAGTGGTGGGCTCACCACAAACAAAAGGCAAAAGAGATATATTAAAAAGGATAAGAAGATTGAGGAGGCAACTTTGCTACTGGATCAAGGAAAGCTAACTGCAGCTACTTTTCTTTCACGCATGGTGTATGACGGCAATGAAATTTGCACCAACATGGTCCCAAATGAGGCCATTTCTGATGAAGAAGAAGAAGGTGAAGAAGAAGATGAGGAATCCGATGAGAAAGAATCAGTTAACCCTTTGGTACCCAAAACTGAGGATCGTAATTGCATTGTTTGCATGGAGATGGTTCCAAATATTTTATTTTTGCCATGCAAACATTTGAAAATTTGCGCAGAGTGCAATTTAAAGCTACAAGCCGATGCAATTGCAAATAACTGCGAGCATTACAGTTGCCCTTATTTCAGAAAACCTGTAGATAGCTCCATGCAAGTCTTTGTGTGATGAAAAGCAATAAAATATAGAAAAAACATTAAAAAATTGGGGCGTTATTTAATTATTCAAATTCCGGTGTTATTTCATATGGACATGGTTCCAAATATTTTATTTTTGCCATGCAAACGACTGCCTTTATTTCAGAAAACCAGTGGATAGTTCCATTCAAGTCATTTCTTAATAAAACAATAAATTTAATACAAAAGCAATAAAATAAAAAAAAAATAAAAATTTGGGGTGTTATTTCATTTTTCAAATTGGGGTGTTATTTCATATGAATTACAGTTCACCCCAAATTTGGGGCATTATTTCATCATTTTTTGGGGCCTTATTTCATCTTACTGGGGCCTTATTTCATATTTGAAATTGGGGTGTTATTTCATATGAAATAACACCCCAACTTTTGGGGCCTTATTTCATTTTCCCGTTTAGGGCCTTATTTCATTGGGGCCTTATTTCCTGCAGCCTAACAAATTTATAAAATTGCTTAGGGTCCCGGGAAAACTGTCTTTTGCACCGAGTTCAGCAATTCTCGTAGCATAGCGAGTTTTAATTCACAAAGTCCGACTTGGCTACTGTGTACTTAGACCAGTCAATACTTGAACCAGAATTCTTATATTTTTTAAAATATGTTGATTATCACTTAAGGCCATCTACAGACGGTCATCACGTAAATCCAATTATTTGTGAATCTAAACGTTTTTCGCTCTAGCCGTCAAATAAGATTTTCGGCAGATTCGTCACTAATTAATAGATGCAAGTTTGAATGCTATCAGTTAAGTATTTTGAGAGCCAAAGCATTTTGCGTCTCAATTTTTGGACAACCAGGTGCAAGAATTACTTGGTTTTTTTGTGTCTGTTTACAAAAAAAAGTCCTTAACAGCAGTTCAATTGAGTCGGGAATTTTTTGGTAAGATGCTTATAGTTGTTTTGTAATAATTAATTATAAATTTGATTTAACCCGAATCGTCCTGAGCAACATTTTTTCGAATTTATTAATGAAACTTTCAGGACTGGTGAATTTGAGTTAGCTGAATCCGAAAAAAATATTCGTTTTGATCGTCCTTGTCAGGATAATCGACAGGACCATTTTTTCGACTGTTACCATATGGTAACGCTGGGAAGTACAGGGTACAGGTTTACTTAATACTACAATATACAAATATTTTTGAAAAAATCAAATAAATACAGCTTCATTCAACAGGGGGGCTGTTCCTTGATATATAGGACCAAATTTGGGTCAAATCGGTGCAGTATATCGTATGTATAACAAAACTGTCATAGGAACAAACGGGGTCAAATTCACCTTTAGTAAGGAAAACTTTTTTCTATTCTGGCATATCTCAACCAAACTCTTAGAATATGTATCTGATATGTTCCTATACATCCTGAGCAAATTTGGTTCAAATCGGACCACTATATCATATAGCTGTCATAGGAGCAATCATATTTTATGAACAAAACAGTGCGAAACGCGAATAAAATGTATGGAAAAAACCTGTACCCTGTACTTCCCAGCGTTACCATATGGTAACACGAAAATAAAAAATGAAAATTAAAAGAGAAAAAGTGGTTTTTATTTAGAATTTTTTTCAAAATTAATAAGTGCACTCTTTTACCTTTCTAATGATGTGTGCATTGCATATAGTTCAGTACTAAATTTAGTCAAACGGTTTAAGTTTACTTGCGACGAATTGCCAAATGCCGTTTTTTTGCACTGCAGAATATAATGAGCAACTTAAAGCTCATTTTTCGATCAGCTAACTTCAAGAGATTGTTTCAATCAACTTTTTATCAGTTAGAGACAACAATTTACTCTTAGAATATCTTATAAAAGTTAATCTAACGTTAATGTGTTGTCTAAAAATTAAGTTTTAGTAAATGCCTATTGCTTGTTACCATATGGTAACGCTGGGAAGATTCGGGTTAAAAACAAAGATTTATCTTTATTTTAAGCTGTTTGTGATGACGGTCTGTAGACGGTGCTAGTGGTTAAGGTGAAAAAAATTTTCCCCTGTTTATAAATAAACATAAACTTATAAATTCGTGTGCCCTTAGAATCAATAAAATTCCCCGCCGCAAAATGTTTATAAATAAACATTTAATTTATCTTGCGAGCAGTCTCAGAATATTAAGAACAACCCTCGCTAAGAAATGAGTAGAATATTCGTTGCATGTGATCATATAACACATGAGCTAAATAAAAACAAGGGGGCTCCGCCCCCTGCTCGCTTCGCTCGCCTACCCCCGGCTCGCTTCGCTCGCGATGAGGTGTGGTATGTCTACAGTCGAGCGCACTCGACAGTAACTTGCTCGATACCCAAACGTTCACAACCGATTAATTCAATTTCAGTAAAATATGGTCAACATAAAATGCTACAGACTATATGCTATCCTATAGCCTACAGTTAGGGGTGCTAGTCTGTGACAGAACTGGTATTAATACTAACTATAATACAATACGTGAATAATAAAATACAGATTATATATATATATATATATTTAGTTACTCTTTTCACAAAATCAAAGAAAATACAAGTTGTTAAAAAAGTACAAATTGTAATAAAGAAAATAGTTGACAAAAAAAAAGAAAATAGTTGACTCGAAATACACGGCTCTATCATCAGAGCCATCGGAGCATTATATTTGCATGTGGCAATATCAATGTATATCATTTTTTTTCGTTGTACGTTTTGCACGTTTCTTTTGTTTCAATTATGTCTCGCTCGTTAGAAGAGAAGCCCTACATACACACATACATACATGTGCAAATAAAGCTATTTATAGAACCAAATTCGTTTTGCTGCTAATTCATGGTACTGATTGCAAAATGTGCATCACATAAAATTATTGATTAAGTATGTAAAGTATTCATTTAAAAAGTATGTAATTATTAATTAATATGTAATTAATTTAATGCAATGAAAAAAAAAATAAAAAAATAAAAATAATAATAATAATAAATAATTTGGTTCAAAACAAAGAGTTGTTTTGATCCCGAGTCCAATGTACCCACAAATCGCATGCATTGCTGCAAGTTTTGTACCAAAATCTGGCCACTGCACGTAGGCATGAGAAATGTGAAGTTTTGATTTAATATCTTCTGTATTTGTTATCCGATTGCAATGCAGTTTTCAGGATGCATTATCAAAATTGTGTTTAGTGTGTGTGCAGATTTTGACATCTGTACCTATTAAATTGGCCATGTATTTGGATATTTTAGTTTTTTGTCGATTACAGGATAATTGGGGGGCGTGGCAAAATTCTAAAATAAACTTGATCTGCGTGCGCAACATAGCAGTATTGTCACCAAATTTGGAATCTCTATCTCTTATAGTCTATGAGATCGAGGTGATTATATTTTCTCCATATATCATATTTTCTCAAACTACTTCCCTGTTTATAAACCGATCTCAATGAAATTTTCAGCACACCTCAGGACTCGTCCCCCCATCCTGTGTGCCAAGTCTCAATGCTGTATCTTTAATAGTGCTCTTGTTATTAGATTTTATATCATTTACGTGGGCGGACGTGGGCGGGGTCAAATTTACATACAAACTTAGTATAGATCAACATCCTAGGAGTACTGTCACCAAATTTGGTTGCTCTTACTTTTATAGTTGCGGAGATATATGTGTTCAAAATTCTGTACCATAATCGACACGAATCTAATAGGCTCTATACCCATTTTTTGGGTATCGAGCTAAAAACACCAACTTATAATTAATTATTTACACCAAACACCTTATAACTTTGAAATCTCTACATTTTCGCCATGATTTTTAAATTTTGGATTTTTTAAGATTTATTTCAATGTTAATTATTAGTTTTGAGTAATTTAATAAAACTTATTATTATTATGTAATGGGGAAATTTGCACCTGCGACCTAAAAGATCTATTGTACCCCCTTCTGAGCTTATAGGTCTTCCATCAGCCCTATCTCCTGCACGAATTCGAGGATTTTGTTAGGGTTGAGGTCTGCTATGTCTCCCAACTGGATGACATGTTTTTCTAGGATACTACATCTCCGTCTAACCAGGGCTGCGCATTCTGCTATGATATGCATCGAGGTTTCCTCCTCTATGTCACAGTAGCGGAATGTTCTGTTACTAACTATACGTATTTTGTGTAGGTGGCTTCTCAGTCTACAATGGCCGGTCAGCAGACCTATCAGTATTCTGAGTCTATTCTTCCCCTTGGGAATCAGTTGATCGAAACGCCTCTGATTATAGTTGCCTATAAGACGTTTCGCATGTCAGAGACCCGTGGTTTGCTCCCACTCTGACTGTCTTAGATGTTTTTCATCTCTTCTGAGATGTTTTCGGAAAGTGTGTTTGCCTATTCCACAGAACGGTTCAGGACCTATAAGGGGATTGTTGGATCCCATTCTTGCCAATTTGTCAGCGGCTTCATTCCCTGCTATATCGTTATGTCCCGGGATCCACCTGAGGGTCAGCCTGTTCAGTGAACCCAGTTGATCTAGCTTAGACCGGACCTCCCGGACTACTTTTGACGTTATTTTCGTCTTACTAAGTGCATTTAATACCGCTTGACTATCCGATAGGATTGCAATATCCCTATTGTGATAGTTACGTCTTAGATTAAAGTCTGCACACCTCCCTATTGAACATACTTCAGCCTGAAATATGCTGGTGTATTTCCCTAGAGACTCGTGGTAGGATATCCGAGGGCCTACGACCCCTAGGCCAGTGCCCTGGTGCGTAAGTGATCCATCGGTGTACCACTTGATTGTGTGCGGCTTCATGGGGTGGATTTCTTCTAATGAAGTCCAGTCCCATTTGCTACTTAGGCTCACGCTGAAGATTTTATCGAACAAATGTTCAACTTCCATTTCATCCCTGGGTAATAATATTAGGGGTAATTCTCCTAATAGTGTCTCGGCAGACCTATTGCTAAGGATGCAGTCTGCTCCTATTCCATTCTTTGCCATCCTTAGTGAGGTTGCTTTCTTTTGTAGCCCAATAACATGATGGAGTAGCGTGAGCTCCATTAGGACTTCAATAGCCGTTGTCGGATAGGTTCTCATTGCTTCTGTCATACAGGCCAGTCTTTGCAGCTTTTGCATTTGTTTCTGCACTGTGATCAGACGTGCTCTGTCACCCCAGGCGATTGCTCCGTATGTGAGCATCGGCCTTACTACCATTAGGTATAGCCACCTGATTATCTTTGGAGACATGTGTAAAACGCTCTTGAGCACTTTTCTATCGTATTCTGAACGTGTGCGCCAAAGCTTAATCTACTGTCGAAGGTCACTCCAAGATATTTGACCTCCTTGCTTGCCTCTATTATGCTTCCCGAGAGCCTTATTTGCCTTAGTCTCTGTAACTTGTAACGTCTCGTGAAGGATACGATGACAGTTTTGGTGGGTTTAAGGTTGAGACCAACCTCAGTACACCAGTCACTTGTCATCTTTAGCCCTAGCTGGACTATGTCACAGAGTGTTTCTTCAAATTTGCCTCGCGCTATGATAACAATGTCATCAGCATAGCCTTGACATTGAATCCCTCTGTTAACTAGTCTTTTGAGCAGCTCGTCTACTAATAAGCTCCACAGTAGTGGAGAAAATACACCCCCTTGAGGACATCCTTTTGTGGTTGTTACTGTAACTGTACTTTCATGTATAGTTGCTGTGGCTTGCCTGAATCTCAGCAGGGACGAGATCAATCCGCAGGTGGTATGATCCAGCACCCTCTATGTCCAGGAAGGCACAGATAGCCACCTCCTTATTGTCAACTGTAGCGCTGAGAACGTGCTGTAATTGGTACAGTGCCGTGTCGGTAGAACGACCTGCTCTGTATGCATGCTGTGTCGGCTGGAGCGGACTTTGCATTAGAAGAGTGCTTCTAATTCTGTGGTCCACCAGCTTCTCCAACGTTTTCAATAAAAACGATGTTAAGCTGATGGGTCTGAAGGACTTTGGGTTGGTGATGTCTTTCTTCCCTGCCTTGGGGATGAAGACCACCCTAGCTCTACTCCATGCGCTCGGTATGTGTCCAAGTGCAAGGCCACTGACCAAAATCTTCCTGAGGACCGATAGGAGTGTACCCTGTGCCTGTTGCAGGAAAATTGGGTATATACCATCTAGACCCGGTGATTTATAGGACTGGAAAGTTCCAATTGCCCACCTCAATCTCTGAGATGTGACCGTTGATTTTGCAATAGCCAAATCGTCGGTCTCCGGCCTAAATCGTCTTCCTTGCTCGAAACTTTCTTCTTTCATGGGGATGCTCCGTAATAATCTTAATTTAAATAGTACCCACGTGCGGTAAAAATCTAGATTTAGGCCAAGAGCCCCCTAGTGCGATGTGCGCGCCCACTAAACTAGTTTTGCGAATATAATAAAACTATTCTTTAAACTATAAACAAATCAAATAGAATTTGTATTGAACAAGTGCTAACTACGATGAGTCACTACGATACCCGTGCCCACCGTCAGCGCGAGCAAGACGAGCGACGACTCTCTTTGGCCAAAAATTACGCTTACTTTAGCTATGTCTCTGACACAACAGCACAAATAACCGAAAAACCAAAGTAGAACCTCTTAGCCGCAGGAGATACGAGAGTTCTTGCTCTCCGAATTTACCAACTACAACTCCAAAAAGCTGGAGCGAAGAGTGTGCCTCTCCAATGCCGATCGTCTCCCCGCATAAACCACTATCACCACCAAATTTGCCCTCACAAGCCGATGCAGCTGACGCTACAGCAACAACAACTTTAACTGTGTCAACAGTCGTCGTACCATCTTCTGCTGACCAAGCACAATCTTTCTCAACTACAGCTTCGAATGCAAGCGCAGCGTCAAAACCAACGGTTCCGGCTAGGCAGACCGGAATGGATCGCTACTTTCAAATAGTACCCAAGCGAAAACTAAGCCCACAAAAAATACTGGGAAATAAAACAAAAATAAACCGCGGTGACTTAAACCAAACTGCTGGGGACCCAATAAACACCAACAATAGGTTTGCGCCGCTGGCTGATACTGTCAACGAACAACCTACCGAAGCTGGACATGGACCAAAGAAACTTAAGCCCCCACCTATATACATTAGGGAGAAGATATCCAACGCACTGGTGAACAAGATTGTTGATCTCATTGGAAACAACAATTTTCATGTCATTCCTCTAATAAAAGGGAATATTCACGAAATAAAGCTCCAAACAAAAGACGAGGAGCATTTCCGTAAAATCTCCCGTTATCTAAATGAAGCTAAAAAAAGCTTCTACACTTACCAACTAAAAAGCAGCAAAGGCCTGCAGGTGGTACTTAAAGGTATTGAACCGGATGTCCCCCCTTCCGAGATCTCAAGTGCGTTAAAAGAAAAGGGCTTTCTCGCTAAGAGAGTCATAAATATAATAAACAAAAATAAAATACCGCAACCTCTCTTCAAAGTTGAGCTGGAGCCAGACAGTAAAGCTCCAAAGAAAAATGAAGTGCACCCGATCTACAAGATACAGCTCCTGTTGCATCGCCGGATCACTGTTGAGGAACCACACAAACGGAACGGCCCAGTTCAATGCTCGAACTGCCAGGAATATGGGCATACCAGGTCGTATTGCATGTTGCGTCCGGTATGTGTGGCTTGTGGAGACTCCCATGGCCCAGACTCCTGCTCAGTCAACAAAGATGACCCTAATACAAAAAAGTGCGGCAACTGCGGTGGAAATCACACAGCGAACTACAGAGGCTGTCCAGTGTACAAGGAACTAAAAAACCGTATCCGACGAGTACCAACAACGCGTCATCAGCACCTGCCAGCTGCAGTTATAGCATCCCAAACTACACCCGACGTCTTTTTCGCCAAAGCAGCCAGGTCCTCACTTGGTCCCGCAAACACTATCAACGGCATTTCTTTCGCTAGTGCTTTAAAATCTGGCTTGCAAAAACCATCTCCCTCAGCAGCACCTTCTAGTGTAATCCAAGAAGATTTGAGTATGGTTAACGCTCAGCAGCCCATGCAGCAGTCACAAAACTCTATTGAAGCAATGATTTTCACCATACAACAAAGTATGATGGATCATGTCGTTTATGAGATCAACTATGCAAAACCTTATGCAAAATCAAAACACCTTGATACAGATGCTCGTATCTCAACAATCAAAATAATCAATGGCGCCTCTACGAATATCTCTGTGGAACGCCAACGGTGTTTCACGGCATAAACTTGAACTTACTCAATTCCTAAACGACAAACACATTGATGTAATGCTGCTTTCTGAGACGCATCTCACTAACAAATATAATTTCCAAATTCACGGCTATATATTCTATGGCACTGATCATCCGGACGGAAAAGCACACGGTGGAACCGGTATTCTAATAAGAAACCGCATCAAACATCAATTCCACAAAAGGTACGCGAAAAACTATCTACAAGCCACATCCATAACTGTACAATCGGACATCAATAATCTTACTATTGCCGCTGTATACTGTCCTCCCCGCTTTACAATCTCTGAAGATCAATTCATGCAATTCTACAACTCACTGGGACAGCGATTCTTAGCAGCAGGAGACTACAATGCGAAACACCCGCACTGGGGCTCTCGCCTTGTGACCACTAAGGGAAGGCAGTTATACAATGCAATCATAAAACCAAGCAACAAACTCAATTATGTTTCCCCGGGTAGTCCTACATACTGGCCAGCAGACCCTAACAAACAACCAGACTTAATAGATTTTGCTGTGACAAAAAACATCCCACGCAATCTAATAAGCGCCGAAGCACTTTCGGATCTGTCATCCGACCACTCCCCCGTGTTATTAAATCTACTCCAATCCCCGGAATATATGGAATATCCTAATAGACTTACAACACACAGAACCAACTGGCTCAAGTACAAGAAATACGTAAGCACTCACCTCGATCTTACCCCGCAATTCAACATTGAAGCGGACATCGACTGCTCCGCTGATTTATTAGAATCTGTACTTGTAGAAGCAGCTAAAATCTCTACTCCACAACATGCGCATGTGCAGACCAATCAACGCAAAACTAATCTTCAAATAGAACTACTTGTTCTGGAAAAGCGACGATTGCGACGTGAATGGCAGTCCCACCGGTCGCCATCTACCAAACAAGGCTTTAAAGATGCTTCGCGCAGACTCAGCAAAGCTCTAAAGCAAGAAGAAACAGATGCCCAACGCCGCTACATAGAGCAATTGTCACCAACCAGTACCAAGCATCCTTTGTGGAGGGCTCACCCAACGCTAAGTGCGCCGATCGAAACGGTAACGCCTATAAGAAACTCCTCAGGCTGCTGGGCCCGTAGCGCCATAGACAGAGCTAACACATTTGCCACTCACCTACGTAATGTATTCCAACCAAATCCCGCAACAAATTCATTCGTACTTTCTTCCTGTGCACCTCATAATCCAGGCGAGCCTGAACCACCTCAGTTCCGTGCGAATGAAATTGGAAAAGTCATAAAAGAACAGATGAAACCAAAAATAGCTCCAGGCTGTGATCAAATAACTCAAAAAATGATCATTGAACTTCCAAACTGTGCTATTTCCCTCATCTGTAAGCTTTTCAACGCGATTACAACACTTGGCTACTTCCCAAAAAAATGGAATAAGTCGGTCATTATAATGATACCCAAACCTGGAAAAGATCATACAATACCATCATCTTATAGACCAATTAGTCTACTACCGTGCTTGTCTAAGCTTTTTGAAATATGCCTACTGACGCGCATAATTCCTCATCTGATAACACGCAATGCAATCCCAACACATCAATTTGGCTTCAGAGAAAAGCATGGAACTATCGAGCAAGTCAACCGAATAACATCAGAAATACGTACAGCATACGAACATCGGGGATACTGCAGTGCAATATTCCTCGACGCCTCCCAGGCTTTCGATCGAGTGTGGCTTGATGGCCTCATGCACAAAATCAAAACGACGCTCCCGGTGTACACTCATAAGCTACTCGAGTCGTACCTCTAGAATAGTCTTCGCAGTTAGATGCAACACTACTACATCTAATGATCACATTATAGAAGCTGGAGTTCCTCAGGGAAGTGTTCTGGGACCAACACTATACGTAATATACACAGCGGACATCCCGATAAATGAGCGGCTAACAACATCTACGTTTGCAGACGATACCGCAATCCTTAGTCGCTCCAGATGCCCCATTCAAGCAACAGCACGTCTAGCTGAACATTTGGAGGTAGTAGAGAAATGGTTAGCCGACTGGCGTATTAAAATAAATAACCAAAAATGTAAACACATCACGTTTACCCTCAACATGCAAACATGTCCTCCGTTAACACTCTCTAATAGGCAACTTCCACAAGCCAAAGAAGTAACGTACCTTGGCGTTCATCTTGATAGGCGGCTCACCTGGCGTCGTCACCTTGAAGCAAAGAAAACGCAGATTAAACTGAAAGCCAATAAACTTTATTGGCGTTTAAACCGCCGATCTCCTCTCAGCTTGGACTACAAGGTCCTACTCTACAATTCCACCATAAAACCAGTGTGGACCTACGGCTCGCAGCTATGGGGAAACGCGTGCAGTAGCAATATTGATATCATCCAGCGAGCACAATCGAAAATCTTGAGGACTATCACTGGGGCACCGTGGTATGTTCGAAACGACAACATTCATAGAGATTTGAACGTTATATACGTTAAAGATGAGATAGCACGACAAAAGGCGAGCTACAACATTAAGTTATCCCTGCACCCCAATCCACTTGCTCAGCAATTAACTCGGGTTTGCAGTCGAACCCGTCTTCAACGAAACGACCTTCCAGCCCAGCAATAAACACTTGGGGCACCGTAGTTCATATTAAGTCAACATGACTGTTAGTTAAGCTTTAAATACAAGATTTGATAAACTTATTGTAAGTCTCCCTTGGAGAAGATTCAATAAATAAAGCCAACGTAATTAAAAAAAAAAAATGGGGATGCTCCCTAGAAAATGTGTTTCGAACAGAAGCTCTAACTTTTGCATATTACTACAAGTGAAGGTGTTGTCCCTACGCTTCAAGGCTAAGATTGCCTCTGGCGCCCGTTTTGATAATGCTCTATGGAGCCGAGCGCCTTCATACGTGCTTCCGATGCTTTCACAGAAGTCCCTATAGTTCTTCCGTTTGGCATTCCGGATCTCTTTGTTGTAGGAGGTCAGTGCCTGTCGGTAAAGATCCCATGTTCCGTCTCTCTTCGCTCTGTTGAAGAGGCGACGTGTGGTGAGTCTTAGCATTTCAAGGCTATCATTCCACCACGGGGTGTCTTTTTCTTTTCGTTTCTTCCTCATAGGGCAGCTTCTTAAGTATGCATTGCTAATGATACTGTTCAGTGACCCTACAGCTTTTTCTAGCTCCGAGGGGCATCTGGGTATACCAGATACAGTCCCAGGTAGATAGTGATCTAGGATCACTGAAAACTTATCCCATTTTGTTTTTCTGGGATTGCGGGTAGGTATGCTACTATCTGTATTTACTTGCAGTTAATACAGGATGATCCTGTGGTCTGACATGGATTCTTCTGGCGAGACATGCCAAACCCTTAGGTAGGACACAAGGGATCTACTGAGTAGGGTGATGTCTAAGACCTCTTCCCTAACTCTAGTTACAAATGTCGGAGTGTTTCCGATATTGCCAATTTCTAGATTATATTTAAAGATAAAATCCATAAGGTACTCACCACGTTGGTTCGTGTCTGTACTACCCCATACCTGATGATGGGCATTAGCATCGCAACCGATGATGATGGGTAGGTGCTCATCCCGGCAGTACTCCACCAGTCTCACAACCTCTGGTGGGGGGCAGGCTCCATCCCCTGCGAAATACGCCGATGCTACAACCGTTGTATGGGCGGCTCCTACATGTTGTACTGCGATTGGGACGCAGTCTTTGGATTGGAATTCTGAAAGGATAGTATAATTAATACATTTCCTTATCATTATGCATGTTCTTGGTAATGGCTCCCTTTGATCCCAGAATACCTTGGAGTCAGCTGCGTACAGGCCCTTTATGACATTGTTCACCCATGGCTCCTGTACAAGGGCTATCCTAAGTTGTTGGTGGGTGAATATCCTAGCCAGGACAGCCGAGGCCGCTTTGGCGTGATGAATATTCACCTGGTCTAGCCCTGTGGTGATGACTTGAGTCATCACAGCTGCGGCTCCACCTGCTCTGGCGACTGGCTGCGGGATGTGCTCGAGTCGCCGCGGAGTGTATCATCCGCTTCTTCCTCCTCCATGTTGAGCTCCTCTTCGAGCTCCTGCGAAGACATGGCCTCCTCATCATCCATAGCCCCATCCGATAGCAACTCCAGCGTTACGTCTGCCAGCTTCTCATCTTCGGCTAGGTCTTCCAGCGCGTTGATGGACTCTGGCGTACGATAGCTTGGATCGCTATCGGGTGGGGTCGGTGCTGCGGGGTCAGCTGGGGCAGGCGGAGCCTTCATGCCTACTGCCTGCTCTGTTGCGGCCGGTGTTTTCTGCCCGCCGACTTTCTCCTTCTTCTTCAGTCCGCAGACGGGTATTTTCCCGAAGCGGAAGAAGATGTGGTGTCCTCCTTGGATAGCACTCTCCATGCGTCGGTATCCAACTTGTTTTGGTTCCTCAGCAGAGCCAACAAAGAATCGTTCGAACGATCCGCGCTTCTTGGTCAGAAGAGCGTGATGTTGTGGGGAGACGGTATATCGTCTTCCATCCTAGCATCTAGCGGCACATCCTTCCATGACTGAAGTCTGGACGACACGGTCATCAACCAGTCTGCGGCATTTTCGTCACTGCAGTCAACCACTCGGTGTCCAACCCAGAAGTGAATGCCAGTGAACGATACCGCGGTGTCCCATTCTGTAGAGATTACCTCGTCCAGGATGACCTCTTCTAGCGTGGATAGTTTCCCGTGGCTGAGAATTACCTCGGGATAATCCACTGGTAACACGGCCTCCCTTGCCTTTTTCGCGACCTCAGCATAGGATGAAGCAGGCTTGGTGAGCGCTAGAGAGGAAGACTTCTCTCTGAGGGCTGCTGCTGCTTGCGACGTGCTTGGGCGCTCGTTTGACGCATCCGTAATGGTCGCAACAGCACGCACCCTTTTCGGAGTGTCCGATGGGGGTGTTAGCGTGCTGCTTGACCTCTTTGGGGCAGGTGTTATGGCCTGCGTCTGCGGTGCCGCACGTGGCTCCTTTGCCTTTGCTAAGGCCTCCAGTGGCGCCATCCCCTGGGAGAGGTATCTTAGGTACCATCTCGTCCAACCTTCCTGGTTGCCCTCGCTCCGGTAAGTATGCATTCTTCTTCCTTGGATGCTGCTGTTTGGGCCTGTCATTGGATTGCGGAGGGCGCATCGGCCGGGATGATCCAGCTGTGCTTCCTCGCGCATTCCTCGAGGCTGCCTGCTGCCGCGGCTGCTGCCGCATCAAAGGTTGACCACGTGAGTGGCCCTGCTGTGCTCTATGAGCACCTCTGCTGGTTGCCTGGTTCTGGCGATGTGGAGGATGGTCTACCACATTGGGCCGTTCCCTGTCAAGGTTACGGTCTTCAAAGTGTCTTGCAACATTCGCCGCTGGGAGATCCAAGGGATATTAATAAAACTTACACCATAATCATTATTTTTGATAAAAAAAAATAAAATTCAAAAATAATCATTGCTTCTAAACAAAAAAAAAGAAAAATCAAAAATAATCATTATTACTGATAAAAAAAAAATAAAAATCAAAAATGATTTTTTTTTCGCTCAATGTAAAACTCAACAGTAATTTACGGATTCTGTGACACTGTTATGTATCAAACTACGAATCTTCGTAATACCCCCTCTTGTACGACTCTGAGAAACTTTGTTGTTGTTAAATCGCCATTTTTAGCCATTTTTTGAGTACCGAGCTAAGCATCCCTACAGATAAAATTTTATTATATCGCCGATTCGCCATAGATATTTATGAATCATATCAATGCGGACGGCAGTTCGCGCTAGTGGCGAAACCAGCACGAAGGGTGCGAAAGGCGACTAGCAATATATACAGCTAATTTGAAAAATTTGCTACAACTGCCCAATCAGATTGAGTTTTAGCCCTAACTTACAAAATGGCGTACTAAAACTTTTGCTAGCCCACCTGGTTCGTGAGATAAGAGGGTGTAAGTGGGACGGGAAAAATTTTAAAGATTGCTGTTAATGGGGCCGTTGGAGCCTTTTTGTAAAATTTTTTATTTTTTATAAATTTTTATCAAAAATACGCGTCGATTAATACCTTGATCACCCAAATCTGACAGCCGGTTCAGAAGATAAAAATATTTGAAATTTTTGGTAGTCTTCTCAAAATTATATAGCCTCAAAATTTCTGATATCACATTTTGTGGCGATCGAAATTAGGTTTAATATAAAAAAATTAAATAAATATAAAAAACAATACCTGAAAATTTTTATGTACAAACTAGGGGGCTCCGCCCCCTGTTCGCTTCGCTCGCCAACACCCGGCTCGCTTCGCTCGCGGTATTGATAAAATTTAACTATGTATTTAGAGTGTAGTCATAAAATTAGCAGAAGCAAAAACAACAACATACAAAATGTAGCCAAATTAATTTTTTTTTATTAAAAACATAGGCAGATAAAGAAATATACAGAAACATTTTAATTAAATGATGCGATTATAACACTGTTAACAGCATTTTGGACATCTACTGAACATTAAATTTGTTCGGTAGATGCTGCAGCCCTTGGATTTTGTATTGTGCTAGGTTAACAAAAGAATAAATTATATCAGGAAACATAACTAACAACAAAAATGCTCGATGTCAGACAAAAGTTTATTTTTGATTTAATTACATCAATAAAAACTAAAAAAAAAAACCTTGTTCTGCCTTGGTTCGATCTCTCGACAACGTGCGCGTGAGTCTACGACACCATCCGTTGCACTACCTTAGCATTTCGCCTGCCGGCTGACCAAACACTACTATATATAAATCAAAGTAACATTTTATGAATGAGAAACGATTAATTATTTCCACGCTGCCCGCTGCCGCTGAGATAACTGAAGAAACAAAAAAGTTTTTCATACTAAAGACTAATGTGAACCCGATGTAGCTACACTATATAGTAACCCGACTTTTATTAAGTTGTAAAATATCGTAAAATTAAAAAAAGTATTAAAAAAATTAAATTAAAAATGAAAAGTTAACCCTCTAACACGTAAGACTGTCTTGAGACACTTATTACATTATTCACATTTGCGTAAAAAGTAAGAGCTTTTTCATAATTTAAATACTTAACGGCAGTAAATAACAAACGCCAGATTTCATGTAGAAGCTTTAAAAGCTCTCAGAAGCTTTTAACGGTACTTTTTATTTTTATTTGCACAGAACAAATTTTATTTCGCGCGTGAAACTTGAGATGCTGCAAGTTGTGTTTGGCTCTGCTTATAAAAGTCAAAATATAAATCACATTCAGCTCATTATTTTTTTTCGTAAAAGGTATGTTTATTTACTATTAAAATCAAGTTATAGATTTGCAAATACATAATAAACATGCGTTGTAGCAGTGAAATAGTGATAAGTGCCTCGAGACACTTTTGGGGCTTTAAGTGAACTTTTGTTGCCCGCAGCTATTTCAAAACTACTTGCAATTTATGTGCTGATTTTTGTTTGTGGTACGACTTTTCTTAATAAAAAATTTAAATATTAAAAGAAATGGAAAAGCGGACTCGTTTCAAGTTGTCGGACTTGTCAGATGAGCAGTTGCTGGAGTTGTTTGAGTCAGTCCCGTCGGATGAGGAACTGTCAAGCATATCAAGTGACGACGAGGACGACGATTTTAATGTGGTGGAAGCTCTCACCGATGCATTAGAGGATGCTGACACCATCCTCTCAGGCAATGCAGTCTCCACTCTCTCACCGATCTCCACAGCTACGACTCAAGCTAGGCCAAAAAGCGAAGCATCCAATATCGGACTTGCGGTTTGACCAGGTAAACCATTTCCCCCATTGGTTGGATCGAGACAGTGGAAGAAGATGTTGTAAGCACTGTAAAATTTCGCAAACACAGTGCATTTGCACAAAATGCAATCTGCATTTATGCTGCACAGCTTACAAAAATTGTTTTTCAGAGTACCATAAAAAGAAATAAAATGCAACTTTGAAACTTTAAAACGACTTTTTTACACTCAAAGCCCCAATAGTGCCTCGAGACACTTATTCACTTTTTCTCACCTTACAGGTAAACGAAAGCTTTTACGCACTTTCTGAGTGCATATTTGAGTTTAGAAGCCAGAATTCATTAATGAAAAAATTATTTGAATAAATTATTTCCATTATTTTAGAAAGTAGCCTTAGAGGGTTAAAAAAAAATTCTTGCCTTTGCTGGGGTTTGAACCAGTGCCTGCACGCACCTGGGTCTAACACACCATCCACTGCACTACCTAACCATTTCGCCTGCCGGCTGAAAAAACGCTGCTATATATAAATCAAAATAAACGCGAACTTTGACCTCGATTTTGACGCACTTCCACTTACAATTTAACAAAATGGCGTCTTAAACGCCGATGAAATTATCTTAAGTTTATTTAGGCCAAGTTTCAGACTTGTATCTTTAGCCATTTGGCCTGTGCAATGCTAAGTCAGTGAATGAATGAATGAATGATTGACTGAGGTCAAGCAATTTTATATATATAGATAAGCTAAAACTCTTTGCGCACAGTGCAGAATGCCAATTTTCAGGTATCGTTTTTTTATATTTATTTAATTTTTTATATTAAACCTAACTTCGTTCGCCACAAAATGTGATATCAGAAATTTTGGGGCTAGAATATGCTTTCGTCATTAGACTTTTACCTCGTGTAGAGGTTTTTTGGTGTGATATGGATGATCTTATGACAGGTGCTAATGGTATCACTGAAAAATTCAAAGTAATATAGCTAGGGAACTAATTACCAGCTCTCAGATTCGGAAAACATTTCCAAAAGTTTATAGTGGCATGCTCCTAGACTTCGATAAGGATCAAGTATATGGAGTCTAGGCTTTGGGGGTTTCCTGGATGCCCAACACGGATAATTTTGGGATAAAACCGACATAAAGAAATATATAATAAGATATCTCCAAACTATTTGATCCACTAGGATTAGTAAATCCAGTCACAGTAAGTGAAAAAATTCTTATCCAGGAGCTGTGAATAGAAAAAAAGGACTGGAATAAAGAGATTTCAGGAGAGCTATCAAAGGTATGGGAAAGATTTAGAGCCGAATCACCGATGCTCAATAATATTTCGATTCCGAGGAGAATTATAGGAGACAATGCGGAACGCATTAAGTTGCACAGTTTTTGTGTTGCATCTATTAAAGCCTATGGAGCTGTTATTTATATAAAGTCTATATGTCCCAATGGGCAAGTAATTATAAACTGAGCTACTTCAAAAACTAGAGTAGCTCCCACAAAAATATTGTCGCTTCCTCGTCTAGAATTGTGTGTTGCCAATAACAGTGTTGACAATAACAGTATTGGAAAGTGTTAAATTTAAATATAAATTAATTCAGTATTATTCCGATTCAAAGATTGTGCTTTGTTGGCTACAACTTGACCCTGAAACATATTAAACCTTTGTGGCTCATAGAATTAATTCTATTCAAACAACTTCAAAAGGTTTAAAATTGGAGATTTGTTGATACAAAAGCCGATATAATTTCTAGAGGTGCCTATCCAAGGGCGCCCATTTGTAAGATATAAACATCAGAAGGCAAACCGTGATTTTAAAAAAACATTGATGTTCCAGAGATAAAAAACAATTTCAAAGTGTTGACATTTAAAGTAGAACTAATGGGTGCATTCATCAGGCTGTCGGCTGTCAGCTGTTTATATCGAAGTACGTGAAATTTTTATCGATAATATGTAAACAAAAGTAAACAAAATAGACAGATTTGCCACAAATTTGTAAATTTACATTTAATTATGAATTCGCCGTCACCTATGCTTGTTGCTATGGAGTTTTTCGAGGACGTTATGCCACCGGTGCTGAATAAGTGCAAGTTAACCATAGTCAACCGACTATTGCATTATCTTACTCCCAATACAAGAGCAATGCCAAATAGTTTGGGATTCGTAGGTGGTACTCATATTGTAAGAGAATCACCGCTACGTCTCCAACGTTTGATGGCTTGCAGGTGGTTTTGGTTGATGTTGATAAGCATCAGCGGTAAACGGGATGAGGCTTGAAAAAGGAATTTAGAAATTTGTGAAGCGTGGACCTAGGGCAAAGTAAGGTAGGGTCAGTCTGAAATAAGCAGTCGATTATGACAGATGTAATAAATAAGAATTACGAAAATTCGTCTCTAATTACACTAGGCAACAGCCAAAAAATTACACGAACCAAACCCATAGATAGATTTGGATAGATTTGGGGCCAAAAACGACGAAAAACATTTTTTTTTTTTCTATGGTAAAATTTTTTTTTTTAGAATTTTTTAAAAATCTGGCTTTTTTTTCGTACTTTTTTTCAGAGGTGCGCCGACTTATGTCATCATTACTCGAGAATGACAAAACCGATTTTCAAAAGCTTTACTATTTCTGAAAGTCAATGAATATATCTATAATTCATTAATACAAAGTTTTAGATTTAAGCCAGGAGTTAAAGAGACATTAATTTTTGAATTAAGAAAATGATGATTTTTTTAAAGTTTTTTTTTTAGCTTTTTTTTCTTTAAAATTCGAGGAAAAGTCGAAAAAAATTTATTACATTTTGCCTTTATATTTATTTGCATAGCTGCATTAATTACGCGTCGTTAAAGATAAGTCTTACCAAAATCTGTGAAGAGGCGGCGATATAATATTTTTTTGTGTCTAGGCATGTTTTTGTCGACTTTTTTGACTTCCTTGTAGAGTGGCATAACCTTTAGTATGAACATTTTTTGTGATTTTTAAGATATCTTCACCAATCTCACACAAAATCAATTTGTTATTATTTTACACATTTTGACCAAATTTGGTTCAAATCGGTCTACTATATCATATAGCTGTCACAGGAACGATCGTTCGAAAATCAAGGTTTAGTATTAAAAAGTTTTTTGTTTTTTAAGATATATTATCCAATCTCGCTGGTTATGTATTTAGTAATGTGGTATGTATCCCTACCAAATTTGGTTCAAATCGGATCACTAATCAATATAGCTGCCATAGGAACGATCAGTCGAAAATTCACCTTTAGTATGAAAAACTTTTTTATTTTCTAGGATATTTTAATCGAACTCACAAATTGTGTACTCTTTGTTGTCCTTTACATCTTTATTTATTTTGGTTCGAATCTGTCTACTATATCATACAGCTGCCATAGGACCGATCGGTCTAAAAACAAGTTTTAGTATGAAAAACTTTTGTGTTTTTTGAGATATCTTAACTAAACTGATAGAATATGCATATAAGTTGGTCTTATGCATCCTGACCAAAGTTGGTTGAAATCGGTTCACTATATCATATAGCTGTCATAGGACCGATCGGTAGAAATTCATGTTTTAGTATAAAAATTTTTTTTGTTTTTGGAGAAATCTCTGTAAAACTCATTAATTGGGCATATTTCATTGCCCATTACATCTTACGAAATTTGGTAGAAATCGGACCACTATGACAGCTATATGATATAGTAGACCGATTTGAACCAAATTTGGTCAAAATGTGTAAAATAATAACAAATTGATATTATGTGAGATTGGGGGCTTCATAGGACAACTGGCTTAACCTCTGTCGAGCTTTGACCAGCAACGCACATCATAGCCGCAGGCCTTTGCCGCCGCTTGTGTCAAAGGGTGCAACCGAGACCACGGTGCACTTCATCCAAGAAGCCACGCCCACCACGGAGTCCTAACTGGATATAACTTGCATAATAGACCTAGTTCTTCTATGAAATTACTGTGATGCAGTACAGATTGCATGAGTTTATGGAGCACTTTAGAATGAGTCGGACAACCCTTGAGTCTCTTCTTCAAGTGGTGGCGGCCAAGGCCGTATCTTTTCAAGTGCCTGTTGACAATGTGGTTATAGAAAAGAAACTCTTGTTTACCATTTTCTGTCGGTGGCCGTTTCAACAGAGCCAAAAGCTCTGGTCATGCAATCTTTTGGTATATGGTTCGTCTTCTTACATCACTTTCGTCGAGTTTCAGTAAATGGTCTAGTTCTGGCCAACAGGAAAATACTGCCAGAATATTTCAGCAGAAATCTCGCGGAATTCCAGGTGCGATAGGAGCCATAGACGGATTTCACATACCTATTAAGCAGCCAGTAGGAAATGCTCACGATTTTTATAATAGAAAGCTGTTTCATTCTATTATACTGCAAGGTATATGTGACAGATCATGCAAATTTATTGACGTGTTTGTTGGTCAGCCTGGCAGAATGCACGATGCACGAGTGTACAGATCAAGTACAATATATTCAAAAATATGAAACGAAGGTGCTGCATTTATAAGCCAAGATATGCACTGGTTGGGTGACTCTGCCTATCCACTTAGATTAAATTTGCTAACGCCATATCGGAATAACGGCCATCTAACTCCAGCACAGATCATCTACAACGTACGATTTTGTTCAATAAGATCGGATATCGAGCGTGCATTTGGAAGGTTGAAGGGAGAATTTCGCAGACTTAAATATCTAGATGTGAAGTCGCCAATTCAGGCCAACTACATTATAATGGCCTGTTGCATGCTTCATAACTTTATGATAAGTAGCGGTGATATTGAGGAAGATGATGAGAAAGAGTTAATTGCTGAATAACACTCACTCTGCTTACACTATAGTGAGAGATTATCCTCAGAAGCAGTAAGAAAACGAGACTCTATAAAAGATATGCTTTAAACATTCTTATGATACATTTAAAACAAATAAAGACATTAACAAGGGGGACCGCCCATGCTCGCTACGCTTATTTTTGACGTTTCATTGTAAGTGTTGTAACAATTCTGCCGGCGTCAACTGGCCGCTGTATTTGCGAAACATAAAATTTGAACCAATTGGTACATTATTGTTAGGCAAAAAATTTCAACGCCCGTGGATCAATGGTTCGAGTCGCCAAGAAACAGAACTTTTCAGTTCGGGGTCCCCGGTTCGAACACCACTAGAACAGCCATGAAAAAATCAAAAATTTAATACAATATACATCAATAAGAAAAAAAACAAAGTAAAAAAGTTATAATAAAACAAATAAAAAAACAAAACTAAAAAATAATTAATCAAAATTATAAAAATTAATTTGAAATACTTTTTATACCCTGAACCCATTAAAAATGGGCAAAAAAGGGTATAATGCATTTGGCAGAATGTATGTAACAATCAGAAGGGGGCGTGGCAGACCCCCAAAAGTATATATATTCTTGATCAGGAACAACAGCCGAATCGATTGAGACATGTCCGTCTGTCTGTCCGTCTGTCTGTCCGTCTGTCCGTCTGTTTGAACGCGTCCATCTCAGAAAACATTAATAGCTAGAGACTTCAAACTTGGAATGTAGGTTCCTGGATACCGTACGCAGATCAAGTTTGTTTTTATTTTTGGATCGGACAACTATATCATATAGCTGCCATAGGAACAATACATCGAAAATGAAGTTTTAGTATGAAAAGCTTCTTTAATTATTGAGATATCTCAACCAATCTCACACGATATACATTTGGGGTGGTATTATACATCCTGACCAAATTTGGTTAAAGTCGGCCCACTATATGATATAGCTGCCATAGAGACGCTCAGTCGAAAATCAAGTTTAAGTAAAAACAAGTTTTTTGTTTTTAGAGATATCGTAACCAAACTGATAGAATGAACATTTAAGTTCGTCTCATATATGGCCAAATTTGGTTCAGATCGGACCACTATATCATATAGCTGCAATAGAGACGCTCAATCGAAAAGTAAGTGTTAGAATGAAAAATGTTTTGGTTTTTTGAGATATCTTAACCAAACTGATAGAATATGCATTTAGGTTGGTTTTGTACATTCTGACCAGATTTGGTTCAAATCGGTTCCATATATCATATAGCTGCCACAGGAACAATTGGTCGAAAATCAACTTTTATAAAGGAGTACCTGGGCTCAGGGTATCCTACTGTCGAGCATGCTCGACTGTAGCCGGACCTCACCGCGAGCGAAGCGAGCATGGGGCGGAGCCCCCTTGTTTTTTTTAGTTTAGAGCTGGCAGAGTTTCCCGAGGAGTCCCCATCGTTTCTTGTTAGGGAAACATTGAGAAATGTATGGGGAAGCTATCTCATTCCTCGTTACTAGGAACTCTCAATGTTAAATTCCTCAATCATTTTCATACAAACGCCTCGATGTTTCCTCAATGACCAGGGAATGTTCCTCAACTTTTCCTCAATATTTCTTTGAGGACCCCCATCCCACCAGACTGTGCATACCACGGCGTGCAAAGCGAAACTTATTTCTTTAACCGTCTAACGGGTAAGACCTTCTGTAGACGGTCTTCCGTTTTTTAAATATAAATAGAAAACTAATAAATTTTTTTTTTCGAGTTTATTTTTAATGTATGAAGAATTTATTTATTTTTTTATTTATGCACGACTAAAAGCAGTCGGCAAATAAAAAATTATTAAATATAAAATTATGTTAGGAATTAAAAAATACAATTAATATTAAATATATATAATGACTGTAAAGAAAAAAATTAAAATTAAAATTAGTTCTGGGGTAAGCAAAAATTAAAATGATCCAACATTTGTTGCAAGGATTGTGGAAAACCCAGAAAAACAAAATCAGATCAATAAAGATTAGTGTTTGTATTAGTAATAGAATAAATGTTTGAATATTTAAATGTAATATAACAGGTTATTAGTATTTGTAAGGTCAGGGATTTAACGAAAAATATTGGAAATGTGCGAATTTTAAAGAAGGGAGAGGGAGAGAGAGTTCTGAGTAGAAAACGTGAAACAGGCTTTTGTAGTTAGTGCATAAAACACGAAACGAACCGTGTGAAGCGTAATCAGTTGTGCATGTAGGTAAGAATAAGGGCCTGTAATTCCTAGTTAACCTGCGGGGGACTGAAAAGCTGAGGCGACCCAGAAGGGAACTAGAATCGATCTCGCCAATAATCAATTTATGAAGAAAAACAACACCAAGAGTTTTCCTACGATTAATTAAAGACGGAAGGTTAAGAAGACGAAGCCTATGGGAGTACGGTGGTAAACGTAGGTTGGGATCCCAGTTTAAACCACGTAAGGCGAAAAGCAAAAATTGCTTTTGAACTGATTCAAGGATGGGACGAACTAAAGAGACGTAAAGGAGCTTAGTGGTGAAAGGATCGTTAAATTCTTTCGACCAACGTTAAATGAAACCAAGTACTGCTTTGGCATCATTAACTATAGCGGAGATGTGCAAATTGAAGCATAATTTGCAGTCAAATAAAGCTCCAAGATCCTTTACATTTTTTATACGTTGCAAAGGGATATTGTCAATCGTTTAAGAACCTAAGTAGGGCCTAGAATGACTAAATGTCATAAACATACACTTTAAACAATTGAGATGCAACTTATTGGCCGAGCACCATAGTTGCATAGTGTTCAAATCGTCTTGCAGACGATTGTGAAACAGGGGATCCGTGTATGAAAAAATAAGCTTAACATCATCTGCATCCATTAAAATATAAGAATGGAACAGAATAGTGGGTAGATCGTTAATGAACAGTGTAAAAAATAAAGGTCCTAAGTGACTACCTTGAGGTACACCAGAAGTTACACTAACCGAACTCGAAATGGTTGACCTAAAAAGCACTTTTTGGGTCCTACCTGTTAAGTAAGTGGAAACCCAACGTATAAAGGCGGGAGGGAAACCTATGCATTTAAGTTTGTTAAGTAAGAGGTCATGGCTCACAGAGTCAAAGACTTTACTGAGGACAGGGTAAATGACATCCGTGTGCTTATTCTATGAAAATGCATCATTTACCAGGGAAGTAAATTCAAGCAAGTTGGTCGTAGTAGACCGAATCTTAATAAAGCTGTGTTGTGCAGGGGAAATTATTGATTTACAGAGATGCTGCAAAGAAGAAACAAGGATTTTTTGAAATAATTTAGGAATAGCTGATAGCTTTGCAATGCGTCTGTAGTTAGAAATATCAGACTTACCACCTTTTTTGTGGAGGGGAATGATATAAGATTCTTTCCAAAGATATGAAAAGATTGAAGTTTGAAGGGATAGATTAAAAAGCTTATGCAACGGAGCAGCTAAAGAAGAACAGCATTCCTTAAGGAGACAACTAGGAATGTTGTCTGGCCCAGGAATGAAAGAAGATTTTAAAGAGCTAATAGAAGAGATTATATTGTTATAGGAAATAGAGGGAGCAAACATAGTGTTGGATTGAAAAATAGAATAAGGATAAGATGAGTTGGAAGTGCAGATTGGAGAGTAGGTGGATTGAAAAAAGTTAGCAAATAGTTCAGCGGCTGCAGAGTCGTTGCCAGCAATATCTGTCCCAAGAAAAAAGAGGAAGGTAAACTGGAGGATTTACGCTTCAAGTTAACAAATTGATAAAATTGTTTAGGGTCACTGGAAAACTGTCTTTTGCAACGAGTTAGATAGTTCTCGTAGCATATCGAGTTTAAATTGGCAAAGTCCAACTTGGCCAATTTGTATACTTAGACCAGTCGAGACTTGAACCTGACTTCTTATATTTATTAAAATATTTAGATTTAATATTCTTTAAATAAGAAAATCTAGGTGTAAGCCAAGGAGGCTTTATAGAACTAGACGATGGAATATAATTTGGAATGCACACATCTTAGAGTGCATTTAGGGTCTCATAGAAAGAACTAAGAGCAATATCGATGTCAGTCGCTTTTTCTAAAAAGCACCAGTCGGTAGCAAGAATAAGTTCATTAAGCAATGAATAATTTCCCTTGCGAAAACAACGACGAGGTGATTGCTGACATAATAAAGGTGGACTAAAAGGTTTAGAGATTGAGATAGAAATTTCAATAGTAGCATGATGTAAGTCTTCAGGGATACTTAATGGGAATGACATAGAGACGACAGTATTTGCGAAGTCATTGATAAAAACTAGATCCAGAATTCGATCATTTGAAACACTAAGAGATCAAACATGTTATCTAAAAAATTATCTTATTTCAAGGAAATAAGGTTATTTGAGCTACTCGAAAATGACCAAGAAATTTTAGGCAAATTAAAATCCCCCAGTACAATAAATAAGTCGTTATCTTTAACTTTATGGTTAATTTCTTTAATACAGGCAAAATGCTGCAAGTAAACTGACGGAATAGCTTTATTTGGAGGGATATAAGAGCAGGTGATAAAAATTGATCGAGTTGAAAAAGTTACTTTGACAGCAACAATTTCAATATCAGTAGTCACATTAAAAGAAATGTTTTCTGACTAATTTTTTTCAATACAGGCAAAATGCTGCAAGTAAACTGACGGAATAGCTTTATTTGGAGGGATATAAGAGCAGGTGATAAAAATTGATCGAGTTGAAAAAGTTACTTTGACAGCAACAATTTCAATATCAGTAGACACATTAAAAGAAATGTTTTCTGACTGAAGAACCGATTTAGTAGCAATAAGTACGCAACCACTTCGAGTCGGTCGATCATTTCTATATAAAAGATATTTACTTGACATAACTTCAGAATCAGATACATTGGTAGTTAACCAAGTTTCTGACAAAGCAATTATATCAGAATCAAAGGATATACTACTTAAATATAGGTTTTTGAGCTTAGTAAGGAGGCCTCTAACGTTTTGATGAATACAGACAAAATCGGGCCGCAGGTCTAGTTTTTTGAAGCCGTACTGACGGGCACCTGTACGTTGGAGATGCCGGCTATAAGAGAAACAGGCAAGGATTCATTACGCCTTTTTGGCTTAAACTCATAAACAATCATATGAGGTGGGAAAAATTTTGGATCACAAATGACAGAAAATGAGTCGTGAAGGACACTTATTTTAAAAGATGATATTACACGGGCTAAGGCAAAATTAAATTTAGTGATTTAGACATTAGCAGAAATTTGGCTAGAAATGTATGTCGCTACAGATGCACAAGTAGTGTCAAAGGATAATCTAGACACAAATACTTGGTTACGAGTAGCAACAACATTTAAAATAGGGATCACGGGTGTAGGGGCAGCTACGTTATCATTAATATTTATAGGAGATGCATTATAAATAAAATCTAGATATATTTATTGGCTTTCCGAAAAAGTTAAGTTATTGAAAATCGATTTTGTCATTCACGAGTAATGATGACAAAAGTGGGCGCACCTCTGAAAAAAAGTGCGAAAAAAAGGCAAATTTTAAAAAATTCTAAAAAAAAAAAAATGTTTTGCGTCGTTTTTGGCCCCAAATCTATCCAAAAAAGTGGGTTTGGTTCGTGTAATAGCCAAAAAGTTCAAATTTGTTGCCTAGTGTTATAAGTTAAGCAGTGATAAAAGTGATGGGACTCCATTAATGTTTTCGACAACATTCAATCTAGAAACCCAGACTAAACCGGAACTAGTAGAAAATTGGAAAATTATTGAAAATGATAATTCATATGCATTTCCTTAAGACTTAAGCCTCTCATTCAATTCTTCCCAAGACGCTCAGGCATAAGTTTCACCTACTGTGTAGGTACTTTACCCGTCGATAGAGAACAACTAACCAAATCAACTGCTTGCTTCAAGACTTTCTATGTTAGAGTACCACCACTCCTCAGGGCCAATAAGGAAAGAGAGATGAAGCACTGCATTGTAATAGGATGGAGAAGCTATGTATCCAGCGGTGTTCCAGAACTACAAAGCAACCGAAGGCCAACCAGAATCTCATATGAAAGCCACTAATGCAAACATATTATACAAGTGGGTTCTTTCACAGAAAGTATCCGACTCAAGTTATGTGATCAGAGAGCAGCTAAAGCAAGTAATATTCCTTATAAAACAAGGGGGCTCCGCCCCATGCTCGCTTCGCTCGCGGTGAGGTCCGGCTACAGTCGAGCATGCTCGACAGTAGGATACCCTGAGCCCAGGTACTCCTTTATAAAAGTTGATATTCGACCAATTTTTCCTATGGCAGCTATATAATATATGGAACCGGTTTGAGCCAAATCCGGTCAGAATGTACAAAACCAACATAAATGCATATTCTATCAGTTTGGTTAAGATATCTCAAAAAACAAAAAATTGTTTCATACTAAGACTTACTTTTCGATTGAGCGTCTCTATTGCAGCTATATGATATAGTGGACCGATTTGAACCAAATTTGATCAGGATGTATAATTCCAGCCCAGATGCATATTCTATAAGTTTGGTTACGATATCTCGAAAAACAAATGACTTTTTCATACTAAAACTTTATTTTCGGCAGAGCGTCTCTATGACAGCTATATGATATAGTGGGCCGACTTGGACCAAATTTGGTCGGAATGTATAATACCATCCCAATTGTATATCGTGTGAGATTGGTTGAGATATTTAAAAAATTGAAGAAGCTTTTCATACTAAAACTTCATTTTCGATGTATCGTTCCTATGGCAGCTATATGATATAGTTGTCCGATCCAAAAATAAAAACAAACTTGATCTGCTCACGGTATCCAGGAACCTACATACCAAGTTTGAAGTCTCTAGCTCTTATGGTTTCTGAGATCGACGAGTTCAAACAGACGGACGGACAGACAGACGGACAATCTCAATCGACTCAGCTGTTGTTCCTGATCAAGAATATATATACTTTTGGGGGTCTGCCATGCCCCCTTCTGCCTGTTACATACATTCTGCCAAATGCATTATACCCTTTTTTGCCCATTTTCAATGGGCTCAGGGTATAAAAAAAACAGAAGGACATGTTTCCATTAAGGAAAAATGACTTAACCGGCTTAGCAATCACTGGATTCGAGCTGATCATGTGATATCAGATAAAGATATGAAAATCATTTTCCAGTTTTCTTGGATAAAGAGAAAAACAAGCGGGAAAGGCTATAGTCGAGATCCCGACTATATGACACCCGTTACTTACTTAAATATATTGAAAAGTACTTTAAAGAAAATACTTGTTTTGCTCTGAAAACTTTAATTCGCCATAACTGTCGTTCTACATGTCCGATCTTGATGCGATTTAGTGGGATAATAGATAATGCTAATAGATAACGGTAATAATCACAAAAAACGTATTATCTTACTGTGGGTGTGGTGGTTTTTCGCGATTTGCGGGGGCGGATGGGGGCGTGGATTAAATTTGAAACAAACTTGATCTGCGTGAGGTATATACAAATCTGTGTGTCAAATTTGGTTACTCTATCTCTTTTAGTTTCTGAGATTTCTTTGTTCAGACGGTTTTTCGCTATTTGCGGGGGCGGAGGGGGGCGTGGCTTAAATTTGAAACAAACTTGATCTGCGTGGGGTATATAGAAGTCTTTTAGTGAAAGTTTGGTATCTCTATCTCTTATGGTCTCTGAGATCCTTTTGTTCATACAGACGGACAGACGGACATGGCTATATCGACTCGGCTATTGATGCTGATCAAGAATATATATACTTTATAGGGTCGGAGATGCCTCCTTCTCCCTGTTACATACATTCCAACGAACACAATATACCCTTATACTTATTTTTTATAAGTAACGGGTATAATTATGCATGTAGTCAGTATTTTGGTAGAAGTAAATGATCAATTTATACAATGTTGTCTTCCAAAACTCTTTTGGGACTACCATTACAAAAATAAATTTATTTTAAGACATCAAACTTAAAAAAATACCTTTAAGTAAGGATTTTCCACATATTACATAATAACGGTTAACTCAAGCAATTGGTCATTTAAAATTGCTTAATAATTGATATATTTTATTATAGTCACTTTAATATAAGTAAATTGCATATTATTATAGTTATATAAGTGATTACCAGCTCAAAAAAAACGTTAGAAGCAAAAAATAGATAAGGCTATCGTCAAAAGCCCCGTGCGATATTCCCTTGTGATGCAAGCGAACGACCATATTTTTGTACGCTCAAACCGACAAAAACGTCTACAGACGGTCTTCAGTATTTTGCACCTGACGGTCGCTCCAACCAACGGAAAAATATGAAATTTAAAACTTAAGCTTATTTGACCTATATCTACTTAGAAAATAAAAATCAACTTGATTGAATGCCTATTTCGATTTTGCCTGTTAGAGGCTTAATATATTCGTTCCGATCGCAATGAAATTTTCAGCATACATCATTCAGCATAATGCTAATCTATACGTGTGCTGAATTTGAAATATCTACCTATTAAATTGACCTTGTAATTAGATATTATAGTTTTTGTTGTCGATTACAGGAAAATTGGGGGGCGTGGCGAAATTCTTAAGCAAACTTGATCTGCGTGCTCAACATAGCAGTATTGTCACCAAATTTGGAAGCTCTATCTCATATAGTCTCTGACATCCAGGTGATTATATGTCCTCCATTTATCATATTTCCTTAAATATCTTCTCTGTTTATTAACCGCTCATTATTAAATTTTCAGAACACGTCAGGACTCGTATCTCCATCCTGTGTGCTAAGTATCAGGGCTGTAGCTTTAATTGCTCTTGTTATTCGATTTTATATAATTTACGTTGGCGGACGTGGGCGTGGCCTTGATACAGGTCAGCAACCTAGGAGTATGTACCGAGCTAAAAATCTTAATTAATTTAAACTAATTTTTATTTATTTATTTACATATATATATATATAACATTTGTTCACTTCAGTGAATTAGACACTTTGTCAATGAATGCTTTTAGCAATTCTTTGATAACTGCGCATAACTTGTGTATGCCATCGGTATGGCGCACAGTGGGACATTAGGGTGAGGGAGCGTGCTCTAGATAGAGAACTCTTCAAAGATTACAAATCAAAAAACAATGTTTAGATCGGGTAAGAATTGTGGACTTGGCAGCCTCTCAAAGTTGACCCATTTTTCAGAGCGCGAACAAATGTGAAAATTTTACTAAAAATTCTAACTTTAAAACTGATTTATTGACCAGTTATACAACCGATCTTTATTATTTTGGTTTCATATGAAAAGTAAGTTCGATTCTGATAAAATTCAGGAGAAATAAAATAAGAGAAATAAAAGCACTAAAATTAGGCTATTTTTTTACTTTAATGGAATAGAACTTCTAATGGACTCGTTTGGACTCCATCCCTTTAGTACAGGAGTCTTCAGTAATCAATTCTCTAATCAAATAACCCCGGTCTTGCCTGCGTCCAGCTGCGTCAAAGCAAGTTATAGAGCGAAAAGTGATGCAACCTCGCAATAAATTGATGATAGAAGAGGAAGATCGCCGTGCAATTTCATACGTTTTCGCATCGAACGAGATTTAAAAAACAAAAAATTTTGTTTATTTTTTTGTGTTTAGCTTAAAAAAACTTTATTAAATATTAAACAATGTTGTTTAAAGGACGAAAAAGATTCAAATGTGAACTTTGGACAGAAACGAACCTTTTTATACCCGTTACTTATAAAAAATAAGTATAAGGGTATATTGTGTTCGTTGGAATGTATGTAACAGGGAGAAGGAGGCATCTCCGACCCTATAAAGTATATATATTCTTGATCAGCATCAACAGCCGAGTCGATATAGCCATGTATGTCTGTCCGTCTGTCCGTATGAACAAAAGGATCTCAGAGACTATAAGAGATAGAGTAACCAAATTTGGCACACAGATTTCTATATACCCAGCGCAGATCAAGTTTGTTTCAAATTTTGGCCACGCCCCCCTCCGCCCTCGCAAATCGCGAAAAACCGTTCGTTGGTCTGTATAAACAAAGGAAGCTCAGAGACTATAAGAAATAAAGTAACCAAATTTGGCACACAGATTTCTATTTACCTCACTCAGATCAAGTTTGTTTCAAATTTAAGCCACGCCCCCCTCCGCCCCCACAAATCGCGAAAAGCTACCACACCCACAGTTTTTAAGATAATATAGTTATACCCGTTACTTATAAAAAATAAGTATAAGGGTATATTGTGTTCGTTGGAATGTATGTAACAGGGATAAGGAGGCATCTCCGACCCTATAAAGTATATATATTCTTGATCAGCATCAACAGCCGAGTCGATAAAGCCATGTGTGTCTGTCCGTCTGTCCGTATGAACAAAAGGATCTCAGAGACTATAAGAGATAGAGTAACAAAATTTGGCACACAGATTTCTATATACCCAGCGCAGATCAAGTTTGTTTCAAATTTTGGCCACGCCCCCCTCCGCCACCACAAATCGCGAAAAGCTACCACACCCACAGTTTTTAAGATAATATAGTTTTTCTTGTAGTCACTGATATCTATTATTATTATTTATTATCCCACTGAATCGCAACACGATCGGACAAGTAGAACAGCAGTTATTGTCTGAAAATGATTCTTTAAGCAATACATGCCCCCTAGAGTATGCAATAGATTTTGTATTGTTAAAAAATTTTCTTTAAAGTACTTTTATATGTAGTGAAATAAGTAACGGGTATCCTATAGTCGGGATCTCGACTTTAGCCTTTCCCACTTGTTTTTCTTGTAGTCACTGCTATCTATTATTATTATTTATTATCCCACTGAATCGCAACACGATCGGACAAGTAGAACAGCAGTTATTGTCTGAACATGATTCTTTAAGCAATACATGGAAATACATGCCCCCTAGAGTATGCAATAGATTTTGTATTGTTAGAAAATTTTCTTTAAAGTTGTTTTATATGTAATGAAGTAAGTAACGGGTATACTATTGTCGGGATCTCGACTATATCCTTTCCCATTGTTATACCCGTTACTTATAAAAAAATAAGTATAAGGGTATATTGTGTTCGTTGGAATGTATGTAACAGGGATAAGGAGGCATCTCCGACCCTATAAAGTATATATATTCTTGATCAGCATCAACAGCCGAGTCGATATAGCCATGTGTGTCTGTCCGTCTGTCCGTCTGTCCGTATGAACAAAAGGATCTCAGAGACTATAAGAGATAGAGTAATTAAATTTGGCACACAGATTTCTATATACCCAGCGCAGATCAAGTTTGTTTCAAATTTTGGCCACGCCCCCCTCCGCCCCCACAAATCGCGAAAAGCTACCACACCCACAGTTTTTAAGATAATATAGTTTTTCTTGTAGTCACTGATATCTATTATTATTATTTATTATCCCACTGAATCGCAACACGATCGGACAAGTAGAACAGCAGTTATTGTCTGAAAATGATTCTTTCAGCAATACATGGCAATACATGCCCCCTAGAGTATGCAATAGATTTTGTATTGTTAGAAAATTTTCTTTAAAGTACTTTTATATGTAGTGAAATAAGTAACGGGTATCCTATAGTCGGGATCTCGACTATAGCCTTTCCCACTTGTTTTTTTTAAAGGCGTTGCTAGGAAAATTTATCATAGCGTTCACCAGTTCATTTCTCAAAACCCTACCTAAATTGGGATGCTTTTTTTTGGCTCAACTTTGAGTTAACTTTGTGATCGACAGGGATAACTTAGAGACGCCAATTCTTTTTTGGTTATTAATTTAGAGTTTTTACAGCTAAATTTAAGTAAAATTAACTACATAGCTCAATTCATTTACTTTGAAAAGTTCAAGTAAAACGATGTCTCGATTCTGAACTAAAACACCATATAATCGCTGATAAGAATTAGGTCAGATCCAAAATGATTATTAGTTACATTTGAAATATCGCAAAATATGACAATGACATGAAAGAAGGTTTTCAATACGCTACAACATCAGTAGAAGAAGACTTATTGTTAGAGGTGCATTCATTTTATCAGGTTTGGTTTCCCAAATCATGGAAAAATAAGGTGTTAATGCCAGTGGGGCGACTAAAAAACGCATTATTCGTAGTTCCAAATGTTGAGAGAGATTGAAAAATCAAAACAAACCACACCTCAATGATGTGCTTAGAGCCACACGCACCCGTTTTGCTCGAGAGCGTTTTACATGGAGAGAGGTATAGCACAATGTCGGGTTTTTCGATCAGAAAACATTTTATCTGGGTGGTCCTGACGAGATTAAATAATACTTCCAAGACGTACGAAAGGTATAATATGTTTTAAGTGACCACCACACTGGAGTAAAATTTTGTCGGGAATAGTAGCATATTGTGAAAATTGTGAACTACAGTTAGATTTTTCAGAATTAAACGAAAGTGTTTGCAATACTGAACTATAAAAGAGCTTTTCCCAACTTTCAGAATTATTTGACAGCCTTTCATGGACATTTCAGCATGATTACACCCACACTCCGTCTGCAAGATGTATTAAACAGTTGACTGAAGACCGAAATGTGAGAATGTCTGAGCTATAATCATACTCCCCGGACGTAAACATTATGGGGAAATATTGGGACTTTTGTACACGAGGGCGAGAGACAATTTGAAGATACCGCGCCCTTACTTAATGCGATTAGGAAAGCCTGGACCGCAATCTCGCTTCAAATTATTAAAAATTATTGTAAGTCTTTGCCAAATCGAATTTATGAAGTAATACTAAAGTCAGGAGGTCATACTAATTAATAAATTATAGTAAAATAAAATATATTTAATAAAAAATTTATCCGAACTTTGAATTTTTCCGATAAACACTTTTTTTTTTAAATTTTAATCTGATGAACCTATTCAGTTGAGTCAAAAAAAGCATGCCATTTTAGGTGGGCTTTTGGGTAATTTAACAATTTCAATATTTGTACCTTTGTTAAAAATCTGAAACTTTTACATCTTATTAAAAACTAAATTATCTATCAAGTAAAAATTATTTCAACAAAATCGACCAATTGTTTCAAAAGATCTGTCCAATTTAAAGTGACGAAAGTCGTGAACCTATTCAGTTGAGCGGCAGTGTATGTGTGTTTGTCTGTTTTACAACAAAAGCGGCTCATCTAGAGGTGGTATTTGATATGACAACAGCAGCATTTATAGGAGCGTAAAAATGGTACAGTGCTTGCTTCTGTTTTCATCTTCATCAATATTTCTAAATAAAAATATTAATTATAAGAAAAAATAAGTTAACATTCTTCATTTACGTACTGAATCATATAAGTGTGCTGGTATATATGTATCTTAACCAAACTTACAGAATATTCATTAAGGTTTTTTTTACATCTCCAGATCAATCTTATTTCAAATCTGATCCCTATATCATATAGATGCAATAGAAACAATCGGTCGAAATTCAACTTTAAGTAAAAAATACCTGAATACACCGTGATGAACTGTAGCCGAACCTCACTCCGATCAAGGGACCCCTGTTTTTTTTTTTTTTGTATTTGTTTTTGAGTGTGTATATGTGTGTCTGTCTGCCCGTCTATTATAACGCTTCGATCTTTCAGAATATAAGAGTTAGAGACTTCAAACTTGGTATGTACATTAGAGTGGAGTGAATTTCACTTTTTTTCGATTATCGAAAACGCTGTATCATTAATAGATGATACGGTATAAAAGCAATATCTGTAAAAAAAATCCATTTTTTTTGGAGGTCATCCTGAGGTTGCACATCGACAATCTATTTTGGGAAATCGGTCAAAAAATCAATATAACTGTAATTTAACCCAAAAAGATGATTTAAAAAATCATTTTTATTTTTATTAGTTAGCCCTAACTGTTAGCTTTCTAAACCCATATCAACTTTAAAGATCGGCGGAAAAATATCGAACTTAAAGATTTTTAAAGAATAGGAAAATTGGCAAAAGCCGTTACATTTGAGGCGGACACGTCCTATTGGAATGTGTAGAACGTATGAAGCAGGCACGTTTTTTTTGACAAATTTTTGAATGAATTTCTTGGGTTGCTAAATTTTAAAATATGAGCGTGTGAAAACCACAAAAGTTTGCTAAATACCCTAAAACTATACTAGAAACAAGTACCTGCCATAAAGTAGTGATGTACAAGTACATGTCATAAAAAAAAGTGATTATTTTATGACCTTAAATATTCTCGCTTCGCTTACCAACCCCCGGCTCGCTTCGCTCTCGAAATTGAAAAGTGAAAAAGAGGAGCACTTATATTTTCTTGAATAAACTTCTTTTCAATTATTACACTACGCAACAGCCAAAAAATTACGCGAACCAAACCCACTTTTTGGATAGATTTGCAGCCAAAAACGACGAAAAACATTTTTTTTTTCTATTGTGAAATTTTTTTTTAGAATTTTTTAAAAATCTGGCTTTTTTATCGTACTTTTTTTCAGAGGTGCGCCCACTTTTGTCATCATTACTCGAGAATGACTAAACCGATTTTCAAAAGCTTGAATATTTCTGAAAGTCAAAAAAAGTGGGTTTGGTTCGTGTAATAGCCAAAAAGTTCAAATTTGTTGCCTAGTGTTATCAGTTATTAATTATTTGGGAAGAATTTAAAATTTTTGGATGTTGAAAATTTCCTGCTGTATGTTATAAGTAGCAAAAAATGTATATAATATAACATTTTTTGAAAGAGAAAGAGAAATGTTTATAATATAACATTTTTTGAAAGAGAAACAAATAATTATATTCACGCTGCTATATTGGTTTTTTTGAATTTATGACCGATTTCCCAAAATAGATCGTCGATGCGCCACCTCAGGATGACCTCCCAAAAAATTGATTTTTTTTTTACAGATATTGCTTTTATACCGTATCATCCATTAATGATACAGCGTTTTCGAAAATCGAAAAAAAATGAAATTCACTCCACTCTAATGTACATTCCTTGATACCGTACGCATATCGAGAATATTTAAGGTCATAATGAATATTTTGTAGGATTAGCTTCTTATTTTTTTATATTTCTCAACCAATCTGAGAAAATATTAATCTTTGCTGGTTTTATACATCCTGACCAGAATTTTTTTTAAATTGGTGCACTTTTCCACAGGAAACATTGGTCGTGATTCATTTTTATACCCGTTACTTATAAAAAATAAGTATAAGGGTATATTGTGTTCGTTGGAATGTGCGTAACAGGCAGAAGGAGGCATCTCCGACCACATAAAGTATATATATTCTTGATCAGCATCAATAGCCGAGTCGATATAGCCATGTGTGTCTGTCCGTCTGTCCGTCCATGTGAGCGCCTAGATCTCAGAGACCATAAGAGATAGTGATACTAAACTTTCACTAAAAGCTGTCATATGACCGATCGGTAGAAAATCATGTTTTAATATAAAAAACTTTTTTGTTTTTGGAGAAATCTCAATAAAACTCATAAATTGGGTATCTTTAATTGCCCATTACATCCTTACCAAATTTGGTAGAAATCGGACCACTATATCATATAGCTGCCATAGGAACAATCGATACGAACGGTCGATAAGCAACCTTTAGTATGAAAAACTTTTTTGTTTTTAAAGTTATCTGTTCAAAACTTACAAGTTATAAGCCTTCTATTGCCTTATACAACCTGTCCAAATTTGGTTGGAATCGGATCACTATAACATATAGCTTCCATGGGACCGGTCAGTCGAAAGTCTACCTTTGCGTAAAAATTGTTTTATTGTCAATATACTAATAACTTAGCCGTCCTTCCATAGATTTTAACGGTAAACATACGCAACGATTAGTAATTAATATAGCTATATATATATAAACAAATTTAATAGTTCAGATGACCATCTTAAATGCATATTCTGTCAGATTGGTTAAAATATCTCAAAAAACAAAAAACTTTTTAATACTAAACCTTGATTTTCAAACGATCGTTCCTATGACAGCTATATGATATAGTAGACCGATTTGAACCAAATTTGGTCAAAATGTGTAAAATAACAACAATTTGATATTGTGTGAGATTGGTGAAGATATCTTAAAAATCACAAAAAATGTTCATACTAAAGGTCATGCCGCTCTACAAAGAAGTCATCAAAGTCGACAAAAACATGCCTACACACAAAAAAATATTATATCGCTGTCCCTCCACAGATTTTGATTGGACTAATCTTTAACGACGCGTAATTAATGCAGCTATGCAAATAAAATTAAAGACAAAATGTAATAAATTTTTTTTCGACTTTTCCTCGAATTTTAAAGTAAAAAAAGCTAAAAAAAAAAAGCTTTAAAAAAATCATCATTTTCTTAATTCAAAAATTGATATCTCTTAAACTATAAGTTTAAATCCAAAACTTTGTATTAATGAATTATAGATATATTCATTGACTTTCAGAAATAGTAAAGCTTTTGAAAATCGGTTTAGTCATTCTCGAGTAATGATGACATAAGTCGGCGCACCTCTGAAAAAAAGTACGAAAAAAAAGTCAGATTTTTAAAAAATTCTAAAAAAAAATTTCACCATAGAAAAAAAAAAAAAATGTTTTTCGTCGTTTTTGGCCCCAAATCTATCCAAAAAAGTGGGTTTGGTTCGTGTAATTTTTTGGCTGTTGCCTAGTGTAATAAGAACACACGTAGTGAAAACGTAGTGAAAACGTAACGTAGCGTGCGAAGCGTTTTATTATTCTGTATGAATATATATATATATATATATATATATATATATATATATATATATACATCCAACATTCAACCGCCATACCATCCACAGCCTTTATCCAATCTTCCTTGCTTATGCCAACAAAATTATTGCCTTGATCACTCCTAATTCTGTGAGGCACACCTCTGCGATTCACAAAATTATTTAAACAAATAAGCGTTGCATCTGATGATAGATCTCGCGATCTCAATGTGGATTGCTCGACTTGTCATGCAAGTGAAGAGCGCTGCCCACCGTTTTTCACTTCGTCTTCCAATAGCCACGAAGTATGGTCCAAAATAATTTAATCCTGTATATGTGAAGGCTCTCACAAACGGCGACATTCGATCTATTGGAAACTGTTGAAAATATATGTACACATATGTAAGCAAAAGTCACAATGCAACTCTGTTCGAAGAACATAAGGAGAAGATGAATTACAACGGGACTTTCCGAAAACATTCGAACTTCTATTGCTGCCTATGTTTGCATATACACACTCTCAATTCTGTCAGTTGCGTTCAGACGGCATGTGCGTGCAGTCGGTTTAAATAAAAGATAATTAGAACTGAAACAACTAAGTGTTTAATTTACAATTGGCTGGTCTGGAATAATACTTCATCGTATTATATTTAAATATATTTTTCAATAGAAACTGACCCATTAACGGTGGTTTTGGTGGTGCTGATAGATTTTTGCAGACTTGACAATTCGTTTTTTACTAATTGGCGAATAGCTGGTAACCAGAATTGTTGTCTTATGTTGGTTATGATATCGTTTATGATATGTCTATCAAAATCTGTGGAGAGACGGCGATGTATTATTTTTTTTTGTCTAGGCATGTTTTTGTCGAATTTTATGACTTCCTTGTAGAGCGGCATGACATTTAGTATGAAAAACTTTTTGGTTTCTTAAGATATCTTAACCAAACTCACAGATAGTGTATTTGGGACTGTTCATACACCCTGACCAAATTTGGTCTAAATCGGATTACTATATCATATAGCTGCCATAGGAACGATCGTTAGAAATACAAGGGTTAGTATGAAAAAGTTTTTTGTTCTTTGAGATATATCATCCAATCTTGCTGGTTATGTATTTAGTAATGTGGTATGTATCCCTACCAAAATTGGTTCAAATCGGATCACTATTCAATATAGCTGCCATAGGAACGATCAGTCGAAAATTCACCTTTAGTATGAAAAACTTTTTTATTTTCTAGGATATTTTAATCGAACTCACAAATTGTGTACTCTTTGTTGTCCTTTACATCTTTATTTATTTTGGTTCGAATCTGTCTACTATATCATACAGCTGCCATAGGACCGATCGGTCTAAAAACAAGTTTTAGTATAAAAAACTTTTGTGTTTTTTGAGATATCTTAACTAAACTGATAGAATATGCATATAAGTTGGTCTTATGCATCCTGACCAAAGTTGGTTCAAATCGGTCCACTATATCATATAGCTGTCATAGGACCGATCGGTAGAAAATCATGTTTTAGTATAAAAAACTTTTTTGTTTTTGGAGAAATCTCAATAAAACTCATAAATTGGGTATCTTTAATTGCCCATTACATCCTTACCAAATTTGGTAGAAATCGGACCACTATATCATATAGCTGCCATAGGAACAATCGATACGAACGGTCGATAAGCAACCTTTAGTATGAAAAACTTTTTTGTTTTTAAAGTTATCTGTTCAAAACTTACAAGTTATAAGCCTTCTATTGCCTTATACAACCTGTCCAAATTTGGTTGGAATCGGATCACTATAACATATAGCTTCCATGGGACCGGTCAGTCGAAAGTCTACCTTTGCGTAAAAATTGTTTTATTGTCAATATACTAATAACTTAGCCGTCCTTCCATAGATTTTAACGGTAAACATACGCAACGATTAGTAATTAATATAGCTATATATATATAAACAAATTTAATAGTTCAGATGACCATCTTAAATGCATATTCTGTCAGATTGGTTAAAATATCTCAAAAAACAAAAAACTTTTTAATACTAAACCTTGATTTTCAAACGATCGTTCCTATGACAGCTATATGATATAGTAGACCGATTTGAACCAAATTTGGTCAAAATGTGTAAAATAACAACAATTTGATATTGTGTGAGATTGGTGAAGATATCTTAAAAATCACAAAAAATGTTCATACTAAAGGTCATGCCGCTCTACAAAGAAGTCATCTAAGTCGACAAAAACATGCCTACACACAAAAAAATATTATATCGCTGTCCCTCCACAGATTTTGATTGGACTAATCTTTAACGACGCGTAATTAATGCAGCTATGCAAATAAAATTAAAGACAAAATGTAATAAATTTTTTTCGACTTTTCCTCGAATTTTAAAGTAAAAAAAGCTAAAAAAAAAAAAGCTTTAAAAAAATCATCATTTTCTTAATTCAAAAATTGATATCTCTTAAACTATAAGTTTAAATCCAAAACTTTGTATTAATGAATTATAGATATATTCATTGACTTTCAGAAATAGTAAAGCTTTTGAAAATCGGTTTAGTCATTCTCGAGTAATGATGACATAAGTCGGCGCACCTCTGAAAATAAGTACGAAAAAAAAGTCAGATTTTTAAAAAATTCTAAAAAAAAAATTTCACCATAGAAAAAAAAAAAAAATGTTTTTTGTCGTTTTTGGCCCCAAATCTATCCAAAAAAGTGGGTTTGGTTCGTGTAATTTTTTGGCTGTTGCCTAGTGTAATAAGAACACACGTAGTGAAAACGTAGTGAAAACGTAACGTAGCGTGCGTTTTATTATTCTGTATGAATAATATATATATATATATATATATATATATACATCCAACATTCAACCGCCATACCATCCACAGCCTTTATCCAATCTTCCTTGCTTATGCCAACAAAATTATTGCCTTGATCACTCCTAATTCTGTGAGGCACACCTCTGCGATTCACAAAATTATTTAAACAAATAAGCGTTGCATCTGATGATAGATCTCGCGATCTCAATGTGGATTGCTCGACTTGTCATGCAAGTGAAGAGCGCTGCCCACCGTTTTTCCCTTCGTCTTCCAATAGCCACGAAGTATGGTCCAAAATAATTTAATCCTGTATATGTGAAGGCTCTCACAAACGGCGACATTCGATCTATTGGAAACTGTTGAAAATATATGTACACATATGTAAGCAAAAGTCACAATGCAACTCTGTTCGAAGAACATAAAGAGAAGATGAATTACAACGGGACTTTCCGAAAACATTCGAACTTCTATTGCTGCCTATGTTTGCATATACACACTCTCAATTCTGTCAGTTGCGTTCAGACGGCATGTGCGTGCAGTCGGTTTAAATAAAAGATAATTAGAACTGAAACAACTAAGTGTTTAATTTACAATTGGCTGGTCTGGAATAATACTTCATCGTATTATATTTAAATATATTTTTCAATAGGTTATGGGCCCAGACACAACTGCAGCTAATTAATAATTAAATGCTTAAGTTGTTCTTATTAAAGTTAATTGCATCATAGTGAAATTACCAAGTGTGGATTTGTACAATATTGTAATAGAAAACACGACGAAACCTGCAAAGCATTCATACCTGAAAAAAAAACGTGCATTTATGAGAGTGATTTGTGTGTGCACAAATTTCATAAAATGTGTAATTTCATAATTTCACAATAAGTGACGCCAGTTGACAGTTCGCCGCAAAGTACTCAGAGCACGCGGTGCTTCTTTTCAATTCGCTGCAAAGCATACATATTTGCAAGTTACGCTACATATCAATTCGCTGCAGAAAAGACTTACTTGTGTTGGTGTAGTGCATAAGTGTAGTGAAGAAGAAATAGAATGGATAAAGTAAAGCGAAATATAAAACCGTTTGACGGGGAGAAGTATTCGATATGGAAGTTTAGAGTGAGAGCATTGTTAGAAGAGAACGACTTATTAAAAGTAATTGACGAAACGCCAGAAGAAGTGACAGATGAAATTAAAAAGGCAGAAAGAAATGCAAAGAGCATAATAATTGAGTTTTTGAATGATTCGTTTCTAGTTTTTGCAAACAGTGACAATAGTGCGAAGCAAATTTTTGCGAATTTAGATGCTATTTACGAGCGTAAAAGCTTAGCATCACAGCTTTCACTTCGAAAGCAACTATTGGCATTAAAATTAAAATCTGATACTTCGTTGCTCAATCATTTCAATTTCTTTGATGATCTCATAACTGAGCTAATTGCGTCAGGAGCTAAGTTAGACGAAATGGATAAAGTTTCCCACTTACTTCTAACTCTTCCATCAAGCTACGATGGAGTAATAACGGCCATAGAGACTTTATCTGAGAATAATCTGACGTTAGCATTTGTAAAAACACGCCTTCTTGATCAGGAAATAAAACTAAAAAGTGGGAGCAAAGACACAAGTGCAAAAGTGCTGCAAGCCATTGGCAATAAGGAGCCGAGAAACAATAAATTTAAAAATAAGGCAATGGGCAAACATTTTAAGAAGCCATTTAACAAGAAATTATATTCAAAACAAAAATGTTTCCATTGCGGAAAATTAGGACATTTGAAGAAAGACTGTTTCTTTTTAAAAAGACAGGCAGGAAATCAAAATAGTGCGGGTGAAAATAGTGGAAAAGAAAAACAGGCTCAAGCAGCAAGAGCATCACAGCCAGATCGTGGGTTTGCTTTCATGATGAGGCAAGGAAAGGAAAATACAAACGCAAGCGAGGTAGAGTTTATTCTAGATTCGGGTGCTTCAGATCACCTCATAAAAGATGCTACGTTGTTTTCTGAGTATGAACATTTGACATCACATGTGCCGATTGAAGTTGCAAAGTGTGGAGAATATATCCATGCTACAGCCAAAGGAGTGGTCAACCTCAGCAGCTCCGGAAACAATATTACACTGCAAGATGTACTATACAGTAAGGATATTCCCCACAACCTACTGTCCGTGAAGAAGATGCAGGATGCTGGACTGACAATTGAGTTCAATCCTGGTGGCATAAAAGTCACCAAAGACGGTAACTTGGTGTTTGATGGAAAGTGTGAGTACAATGTACCAATTATAAAATTTAAATTAAATGGTAGAGCATACACATCAAATATATCAAGCAGTGCAGAATATCTCTTGTGGCATCAAAGGTTGGGTCATATAAGTTTTGGAAAATTTTTAGAAATAAAACGAAATGGCTTGTTCGAGGATATTGATATTTTAAAACGTGTCGAGTTAGATAATGAACTCTGTGAGGCTTGTGTATATGGCAAGCAATCTAGATTAAAATTTGAAAAATTTAAAAATAAAGAGAATATCCAAAGACCCCTGTTTGTAGTACACTCCGATGTTTGTGGTCCGATCACACCCTCTACAATTGATAGTAAAAACTATTATGTAGTCTTTATTGATCAGTATACACATTACTGTGTAACATATTTAATAACATATAAATCGGATGTGTTCTATGTTTTCAAAGATTTTGTTGCGAAAGGTGAGGCTCATTTTAACTTAAAATTGGTTAATTTATATATTGATAATGGCAGGGAATACCTGTTCTGTGTTGAAAATGGCATCAGCTATCATTTGACAGTTCCTCACACTCCACAATTAAATGGTGTATCAGAACGGATGATTAGAACAATCACCGAGAAGGCTCGCTCTATGATAAGCAGTGCAAAGCTTGGTCAACATTTTTGGGGTGAAGCTGTTTTAACAGCAACATATTTAATTAACCGATCCCCAAGTAGAGCGTTGCAAAATATAAAGAAAACGCCATTTGAAATGTGGCATAATAAAAAGCCAGTTTTAAAATATCTTAAGATATTTGGATCGACAGTATATATGCATAATAAAGTGCGAAAACGAAAATTTGATGAAAAGTCAATCAAAACTATACTTGTCGGATATGAGCCAAATGGCTATAAATTGTGGAATGTGGAATCGAGGAAATTTATGACAGCTAGAGATGTTGTGGTGGATGAAATAAACATGCTAAAATCTAGGGTTGTACATGAAGAAGACTCTGTGGTTCAATATGATAATGTTGATCCAAATAATGATTCTGTAATTACAGAGAATGAAGAGTCGGATTTTCCAGTGGTGGAAAATGATGAATCTGTTAATTCAAGATCAGATGTACAACTTAGTGAAAATTCCACAAATCTGAAGATCCGATCCAGTCATTGAAACTGGTGATGAATCAGAAAATATAAGTGAAAAAGAAATCAGACGCAGCGAAAGAATTAAAGGTAAACCAAAATTATCATATAGATTTTTAGAAAAATGCCTTATGAGTACTCAAATGAGTTTAAATGATATTCCCGATACATTTGACGAAATTAAATTTCGTGATGATAGACATTTCTGGGAAACAGCAATACAAGATGAGCTTAACTCTCATTTCCAAAACAATACTTGGAGCCTGGTGCAAAAGCCTAAAAATAAAAACATAGTAGATTGCAAGTGGGTGTTTAGTATAAAACAAGACGAATTTGGCAACTTAGTAAAGTACAAGGCAAGACTTGTAGCGCGAGGTTTCACGCAAGAATATTTGACTGATTATGATGAGACGTTTGCACCAGTTGCACGAATTTCAAGTTTCAGGTTTCTCTTGGCATTTTCGAATCAATTTAATTTATTGGTCCACCACATGGACGTCAAAACTGCATTTTTGAATGGAACACTTAAAGATGAAATTTACATGATGATCCCAAAAGGCTTAACCAATGGGGATGAGAATAAAGTATGTAAACTTAATAAAGCTATTTATGGGCTTAAGCAAGCCGCATGATGCTGGTTCGAAGTGTTTGAAAATGTGTTAAAAGAGGTTGGATTCGAAAATTTGGGAGTTGACCATTGTACTTATATTTTGAATAAAGATGATATTTCTAAAAATATATATATTTTGCTATATGTAGATGACGTAGTAATTGCCACCAATAAATCTGATACCATGTCTAACATTAAATCTTATCTTCAAAATAAATTTCAAATGACTGACTTACTTGAAATCCGATATTTTATTGGGATAAAAGTTGATAGAAAAGACGGTCAGTTATGTCTCAGTCAGTCAGCATATATTAATAATGTCTTGAGAAAGTTTAATATGGAAGATTGTAATGCAGTTAGTACACCTCTCCCAAGCAAACTTAATTATGAGGCTTTGCAATCTGAAGAATCATATGATGCACCATGTAGAAGTTTGATTGGTTGTTTGATGTACATCATGTTGTGTACACGTCCAGACTTAAGTACATCAATAAGTATCTTAAGTCGATATACGAATAACAACAACAAAGAATTATGGCAATGTCTTAAACGGGTGCTTAGATACCTAAAAGGTACTGTTGACTTGAAGTTGACATTCAAGAGAAATATAAACTTTAATAGTGTCCTTGTGGGATATGTCGATTCCGATTGGGCTGGGAATGAGACTGATAGAAGAAGTACTACAGGTTATTTATTTAAATTGTTTGAAAGTTGCTTAATTTCATGGAATACCATGAAACAAAGATCTGTTGCCGCTTCATCTACGGAAGCAGAATACATGGCCTTATTTGAAGGTGTTCGGGAAGCATTATGGCTTAGGTCAATAATAAATGAAATTAAGCTAGAATTAAATGGTCAAATAGATATTTTTGAAGACAACCAAGGTTGTATAAGTATTGCCAATAATCCCACCTGCCACAAGAGAACAAAGCACATAGACATTAAATATCATTTTACCAGGGAACAAATTGAAAAGAAACTTATTTGTGTCAAGTATATTTCCACAGATTTCCAATTGGCCGACATTCTGACGAAGCCGTTACCAGCAGCAAGATTCGTCGCTTTGAGGAACCAACTGGGGCTATCAACATAAATTGAATTTTTTTATTTTTTCATATCAACATTAATCAATTTTTAATATTTAGTTACAAAACATTGAAACTATTGAATTTAATATGTTTTATCAATCCTTAAGTTTTTTCATTTTAAGTGACTGAAAACTGAATTTTATATTTTTGAGTTATATAACAATTGAATTTAATATGTTATTTCAATCTTTAATTTTATCTTTGATTATAATCTGATGTAACTGAAAACTGAATTGAATATCTATAAGCTGTTTAATAATTGAATTAATGTTAAATATTAATCTTAATTGATCTGGTTGGGTTTTACTGGGTTTCCCCAATCCTCTGCAGCGAATGCTGGATCAAATTTGTTATCCCCAGAAATGAAGAAAAGAATATACAATCGCTGATGCGTACATGCACGTCTGTTAGAAATATTGTTAATCATTGTTAAAGTTTTTATGTCAATGTAACTTTTGAGGTGGCGTGTTGAAAATATATGTACACATATGTAAGCAAAAGTCACAATGCAACTCTGTTCGAAGAACATAAAGAGAAGATGAATTACAACGGGACTTTCCGAAAACATTCGAACTTCTATTGCTGCCTATGTTTGCATATACACACTCTCAATTCTGTCAGTTGCGTTCAGACGGCATGTGCGTGCAGTCGGTTTAAATAAAAGATAATTAGAACTGAAACAACTAAGTGTTTAATTTACAATTGGCTGGTCTGGAATAATACTTCATCGTATTATATTTAAATATATTTTTCAATAGAAACTGACCCATTAACGGTGGTTTTGGTGGTGCTGATAGATTTTTGCAGACTTGACAATTCGTTTTTTACTAATTGGCGAATAGCTGGTAACCAGAATTGTTGTCTTATGTTGGTTATGATATCGTTTATGATATGTCTATCAAAATCTGTGGAGAGACGGCGATGTATTATTTTTTTTTGTCTAGGCATGTTTTTGTCGAATTTTATGACTTCCTTGTAGAGCGGCATGACATTTAGTATGAAAAACTTTTTGGTTTCTTAAGATATCTTAACCAAACTCACAGATAGTGTATTTGGGACTGTCTCATACACCCTGACCAAATTTGGTCTAAATCGGATTACTATATCATATAGCTGCCATAGGAACGATCGTTAGAAATACAAGGGTTAGTATGAAAAAGTTTTTTGTTCTTTGAGATATATCATCCAATCTTGCTGGTTATGTATTTAGTAATGTGGTATGTATCCCTACCAAAATTGGTTCAAATCGGATCACTATTCAATATAGCTGCCATAGGAACGATCAGTCGAAAATTCACCTTTAGTATGAAAAACTTTTTTATTTTCTAGGATATTTTAATCGAACTCACAAATTGTGTACTCTTTGTTGTCCTTTACATCTTTATTTATTTTGGTTCGAATCTGTCTACTATATCATACAGCTGCCATAGGACCGATCGGTCTAAAAACAAGTTTTAGTATAAAAAACTTTTGTGTTTTTTGAGATATCTTAACTAAACTGATAGAATATGCATATAAGTTGGTCTTATGCATCCTGACCAAAGTTGGTTCAAATCGGTCCACTATATCATATAGCTGTCATAGGACCGATCGGTAGAAAATCATGTTTTAGTATAAAAAACTTTTTTGTTTTTGGAGAAATCTCAATAAAACTCATAAATTGGGTATCTTTAATTGCCCATTACATCCTTACCAAATTTGGTAGAAATCGGACCACTATATCATATAGCTGCCATAGGAACAATCGATACGAACGGTCGATAAGCAACCTTTAGTATGAAAAACTTTTTTGTTTTTAAAGTTATCTGTTCAAAACTTACAAGTTATAAGCCTTCTATTGCCTTATACAACCTGTCCAAATTTGGTTGGAATCGGATCACTATAACATATAGCTTCCATGGGACCGGTCAGTCGAAAGTCTACCTTTGCGTAAAAATTGTTTTATTGTCAATATACTAATAACTTAGCCGTCCTTCCATAGATTTTAACGGTAAACATACGCAACGATTAGTAATTAATATAGCTATATATATATAAACAAATTTAATAGTTCAGATGACCATCTTAAATGCATATTCTGTCAGATTGGTTAAAATATCTCAAAAAACAAAAAACTTTTTAATACTAAACCTTGATTTTCAAACGATCGTTCCTATGACAGCTATATGATATAGTAGACCGATTTGAACCAAATTTGGTCAAAATGTGTAAAATAACAACAATTTGATATTGTGTGAGATTGGTGAAGATATCTTAAAAATCACAAAAAATGTTCATACTAAAGGTCATGCCGCTCTACAAAGAAGTCATCTAAGTCGACAAAAACATGCCTACACACAAAAAAATATTATATCGCTGTCCCTCCACAGATTTTGATTGGACTAATCTTTAACGACGCGTAATTAATGCAGCTATGCAAATAAAATTAAAGACAAAATGTAATAAATTTTTTTCGACTTTTCCTCGAATTTTAAAGTAAAAAAAGCTAAAAAAAAAAAAGCTTTAAAAAAATCATCATTTTCTTAATTCAAAAATTGATATCTCTTAAACTATAAGTTTAAATCCAAAACTTTGTATTAATGAATTATAGATATATTCATTGACTTTCAGAAATAGTAAAGCTTTTGAAAATCGGTTTAGTCATTCTCGAGTAATGATGATATAAGTCGGCGCACCTCTGAAAAAAAGTACGAAAAAAAAGTCAGATTTTTAAAAAATTCTAAAAAAAAAATTTCACCATAGAAAAAAAAAAAAAAATGTTTTTTGTCGTTTTTGGCCCCAAATCTATCCAAAAAAGTGGGTTTGGTTCGTGTAATTTTTTGGCTGTTGCCTAGTGTAATAAGAACACACGTAGTGAAAACGTAGTGAAAACGTAACGTAGCGTGCTTATGCCAACAAAATTTTGCCTTGATCACTCCTAATTCTGTGAGGCACACCTCTGCGATTCACAAAATTATTTAAACAAATAAGCGTTGCATCTGATGATAGATCTCGCGATCTCAATGTGGATTGCTCGACTTGTCATGCAAGTGAAGAGCGCTGCCCACCGTTTTTCCCTTCGTCTTCCAATAGCCACGAAGTATGGTCCAAAATAATTTAATTCTGTATATGTGAAGGCTCTCACAAACGGCGACATTCGATCTATTGGAAACTGTTGAAAATATATGTACACATATGTAAGCAAAAGTCACAATGCAACTCTGTTCGAAGAACATAAAGAGAAGATGAATTACAACGGGACTTTCCGAAAACATTCGAACTTCTATTGCTGCCTATGTTTGCATATACACACTCTCAATTCTGTCAGTTGCGTTCAGACGGCATGTGCGTGCAGTCGGTTTAAATAAAAGATAATTAGAACTGAAACAACTAAGTGTTTAATTTACAATTGGCTGGTCTGGAATAATACTTCATCGTATTATATTTAAATATATTTTTCAATAGGTTATGGGCCCAGACACAACTGCAGCTAATTAATAATTAAATGCTTAAGTTGTTCTAATTAAAGTTAATTGCATCATAGTGAAATTACCAAGTGTGGATTTGTACAATATTGTAATAGAAAACACGACGAAACCTGCAAAGCATTCATACCTGAAAAAAAAACGTGCATTTATGAGAGTGATTTGTGTGTGCACAAATTTCATAAAATGTGTAATTTCATAATTTCACAATAAGTGACGCCAGTTGACAGTTCGCCGCAAAGTACTCAGAGCACGCGGTGCTTCTTTTCAATTCGCTGCAAAGCATACATATTTGCAAGTTACGCTACATATCAATTCGCTGCAGAAAAGACTTACTTGTGTTGGTGTAGTGCATAAGTGTAGTGAAGAAGAAATAGAATGGATAAAGTAAAGCGAAATATAAAACCGTTTGACGGGGAGAAGTATTCGATATGGAAGTTTAGAGTGAGAGCATTGTTAGAAGAGAACGACTTATTAAAAGTAATTGACGAAACGCCAGAAGAAGTGACAGATGAAATTAAAAAGGCAGAAAGAAATGCAAAGAGCATAATAATTGAGTTTTTGAATGATTCGTTTCTAGTTTTTGCAAACAGTGACAATAGTGCGAAGCAAATTTTTGCGAATTTAGATGCTATTTACGAGCGTAAAAGCTTAGCATCACAGCTTTCACTTCGAAAGCAACTATTGGCATTAAAATTAAAATCTGATACTTCGTTGCTCAATCATTTCAATTTCTTTGATGATCTCATAACTGAGCTAATTGCGTCAGGAGCTAAGTTAGACGAAATGGATAAAGTTTCCCACTTACTTCTAACTCTTCCATCAAGCTACGATGGAGTAATAACGGCCATAGAGACTTTATCTGAGAATAATCTGACGTTAGCATTTGTAAAAACACGCCTTCTTGATCAGGAAATAAAACTAAAAAGTGGGAGCAAAGACACAAGTGCAAAAGTGCTGCAAGCCATTGGCAATAAGGAGCCGAGAAACAATAAATTTAAAAATAAGGCAATGGGCAAACATTTTAAGAAGCCATTTAACAAGAAATTATATTCAAAACAAAAATGTTTCCATTGCGGAAAATTAGGACATTTGAAGAAAGACTGTTTCTTTTTAAAAAGACAGGCAGGAAATCAAAATAGTGCGGGTGAAAATAGTGGAAAAGAAAAACAGGCTCAAGCAGCAAGAGCATCACAGCCAGATAGTGGGTTTGCTTTCATGATGAGGCAAGGAAAGGAAAATACAAACGCAAGCGAGGTAGAGTTTATTCTAGATTCGGGTGCTTCAGATCACCTCATAAAAGATGCTACGTTGTTTTCTGAGTATGAACATTTGACATCACATGTGCCGATTGAAGTTGCAAAGTGTGGAGAATATATCCATGCTACAGCCAAAGGAGTGGTCAACCTCAGCAGCTCCGGAAACAATATTACACTGCAAGATGTACTATACAGTAAGGATATTCCCCACAACCTACTGTCCGTGAAGAAGATGCAGGATGCTGGACTGACAATTGAGTTCAATCCTGGTGGCATAAAAGTCACCAAAGACGGTAACTTGGTGTTTGATGGAAAGTGTGAGTACAATGTACCAATTATAAAATTTAAATTAAATGGTAGAGCATACAAGTTAACAATAGTCAACTGACTACTGCATTCTCTAACTCCCTACACTAGAGCAATGCCCAATTTGTTGGGGCTCGCAGGTGTTACTCTTATTGTAAGAGTATCAACGCTGCGACTCCAACACTCGAAAGCTCAAAGGCAGTTTTGGTTGATGCTGATAAGCACCAGCGGTAAACGGAATGGAGGCAAAAGAAGAGATAGAAAGTATGGGATGCGTGGACCTAGGAAAAGTAAGGTAGTTTTTAAGTCTATTATAAGCTGTCATTGGAGACAGAAGAATAAATAATTACGCTGCACAAACTTGTGAACTTCTTTACTGTCCACGTGGTGTTAGCCCTCGTGTCAGGCATCAAGGTGACACCGGTCAAATTTCGTCGATTCTTGACCAACAGCACGCATCATAGCCGCAGGCCTTCGCCGCTGCTTGTGCTGGAAGTGCAACTGAGCCTGGTGCGCTACCTAATCACCACGCCTCTTTCCAAACCGAGAAACTTATTTGGTTATAACTGGCGCCCGACAAAGTCTACGACCCCGACTTTTGGCTGTACCAAACTCGCAGGCACGAGACTAAACACAAGCATCTTATTAATCATTGTTACACCAGAGTGGACTGCTCTGGGCAGCGGAGACGAGCATTTAAGCTGAGAAGAAAAACAGGAGCAGATGGGCGGATAAATATAAGAGAATTACATAAAAACCATGTAAGTGGAAGTTTTTTTTCAATATCGCCAAAGTTTAACTAAGAATTAAAAAGTGAAATAAAAACGGCAATTTCTAAGTGAGAAAAAAATAGATTAAATTAAATTTGTGTACTAAACTAGTAAAGGAAATAAGAAGGTCAATTAAGTGAAAACTTTGAATCGAGCTTTGGTGTGTTGTTCTATTTTCCTTTTTGCTACATTCGTGCAGTGGTAGACAGTTGAAAATCGACAGGTACATAAAGTGGTCAACAAGTATTTTCGGATTTGCTTTGATTTGCTTAACATTTTTTTTTGTGTGTCGTTTTCGTTTTTTTGCATTTTGCACACCTGCTTTACATACAGTCGCAGTTCTGTGTTTGATCGTTTTGTGTTCCTTTTTTGACCGACATTTGCTTATTGATACTCTAACTTTATGTCCGAAGCCGAGTCCAACGACTTATCAGCGCTTTTCAACAAACTCGTGCTAGAGAAGGAAAAGTCCGACATTAAGCAACTAAGAGCTAGTACGATGGACCCACAACAGTTGCAGGCTATCATAAGCGCTGCAGTAGCGGCTGCACTGCAGGCACAGAAGGAAGATTTTGAAGTTAAGTTGAAGCAGGCCACAGATCAGTTTAGGGCGGCAGCATTGTCGGTTCCCGAGGTAGTGGTGTACGAGCCAGTAAAAATTGTTGCCGGAGTGGAATGCAATGAGGGCTTAGATGCCGTAAAGTCGCTGCCAGATTTTTTCGGCTCGGAGGAGGAATACGTCTCCTGGCGGCAAGCAGCACTAGCTGCATATGACACATTTAGGCCTTATGACGGCAGCTCAAGGCATCACCAAGCCGTTTTAATAATTCGGAATCGTGTTAAAGGGGCTGCGAACCGTGCATTGTCTTCCTTTAATACAGTTCTAAATTTTGATGCAATTATTAGCCGTCTTGACTTCACATATTCAGACAAGCGGCCCTTGCACCTTCTTGAAAGAGAATTGTCTACCCTAAGACAGGGCCCAATGTCAATAGTGCAGTTTTATGAGGAGGTTGAGAAAAAACTAACGTTGATTGTTAACAAAACGACAATGACGCATGAGCCTTTTCAGGCTAGCCTTATGAACGACACACATAGGGCAAATGCTCTGCGTGTATTTATTTCTGGCCTAAAGAAAAATCTCACAGACATATTGTTTGCGACTCAGCCCAAGGACTTACCATCGGCACTAGCACTAGCCCAAGAACTGGAGTCCAACCATGAGCGGTATGCGTTCGCGTCGCAATACGCTAGGTCCGTTGAGGATAAAGGTTACAGACACACCCAACAACAAGGGCGCGCTGGCCAGGGGTGGCCTGAAGGAAGTTCTGACCAACAAACTAGGCATGGAGGGAAAAGTCCATTTTTCACCAGAGAGAGAGCTCCTCGACAAGTGAGCACAGCTGCACGTGACCTAGTTGAAAAAATGGATGTAGATCCGTCGTCTTCAAAATATAGGCAGCCTACCAACTTTCAGCAGCCACAAAGCCAACAATCTCTTGCTCAGGGCCCGGCTATACCTCAAGCGTCTGGAAGCAGTGGACAGCAGGGTACCTACAAGAGGGTAGCGAGTACGCAGAGGGTGTCGGATCAGAGGCGCCAGAGAGTCAATCATCTGTCTCAAGATGACCAGGCGCAATCTCAATCGGACAGACAGTATAATGAGGCAGCCGAGAATGCTGCAGCCGATATAGATGCTGGTCAGGAGACGGACTATGAGGATGACGACGTTAATTTTTTAGCGGAGCGTCCCTGCTCCCGTTCGTACAAAGGACAGTAGCAGGGAAACTAAGAAAATTTTTAATAGACACAGGGGCAGCTAAAAGCTATATCAGACACAACATAGAAATGCCAACTCCAGTCCCTGTGCAGTCTCCTTTCACCGTTCAATCTATTCATGGCTGTAATAAAATAAGGGAAAAGTGCTATTTAAACATCTTTGGTGTGAGTAGCCCGTTTTTCCTTCTACCCGGACTAACTGTTTTTGACGGCATAATAGGACTTGACCTACTAGCCCAGATACGTGCAAAGATTGATCTCGAAAGAAAGGCCATAATCGTCAATGGGTGTGTTGAGGCATTACAGTTTCATAGCTGCGCGCAGGTTAATTTTACAGACATAAATGATATAGTTGTTCCACCTGAAGTACAGGCAGAGTTTAGGCAAATGATGTTTGAAAATTTGAATGCTTTTGCAGACCCGGATAAACTGCTGCCATTTAACACAAAAGTAGTGGCATATATCCGGACAGAGGATAATGAGCCAGTTTATTCAAAATTGTACCCATTTCCCATGGGGGCTGCAGATTTCGTAAATAGGGAAATCAAGGATCTGCTCAAAAACGGTATTATACGACCATCAAGTTCCCCCTATAATAACCCTATATGGGTTGTGGGAAAAAAGGGTACTGATGTCTCAGGGTCTCCTAATAAAAGATTGGTTGTTGATTTTAGAAAATTAAACTCGAAAACCATAGCCGACAAATACCCGATGCCGAGTATTTCGATGATACTTTCTAACCTGGGAAAGGCAAGCTTTTTTACAACCCTTGACCTTAAGTCTGGGTATCACCAAATTAATCTCGCAGAATGTGATCGGGAAAAGACGTCTTTTTCGATAAATAGTGGAAAATACGAGTTTTGTAGGTTACCCTTTGGCCTGAAGAATGCTTCCAGTATTTTTCAAAGAGCGATAGACGATGTCCTTCGGGATAGAATTGGTCATTTCTGCTACGTATACGTAGACGACGTCATCGTTTTCTCCAAAACAAAAGAGGAGCATGTTTCTCATGTTGGCGAAGTACTTAGTAGATTGCATGCGGCAAACATGAGAGTGGCAAAGCAAAAGTCCCAATTTTTTATGGAAAGCGTTGAGTTTCTCGGTTTTGTTGTTTCCAAAGAAGGCATCAGAACAAGCTTAGATAAGGTGAGGGCCGTTAAAGAGTTCAAAAAGCCCAGTAACATTTATGAGCTAAGGTCATTCTTGGGTTTAGCTAGTTATTATCGGTGCTTTATCAAGGATTTCGCAACAATAGCGAGACCCTTGACTAATATCCTAAAGGGAGAAGCTGGTAAAGTAAGCAAGTACCGATCAAAGAATATGCCTGTTGATTTTGATGATGCCCAACTCAATGCGTTCGATAGACTTAGGACCATTCTTGCCTCAGAAGATGTAATTCTATACTATCCAGATTTTTCACGACCACTTGACCTGACAACAGACGCTTCTTCTACGGGCATAGGTGCGGTTTTATCGCAGAATAAAAGACCAATTACAATGATCTCTAGAACGCTGAAGGACGGGGAAGTTAATTACGCCACGAATGAGAGAGAGCTGTTGGCGATTGTATGGGCTTTAGATACCCTACGCCATTACCTATACGGAAAGAGCGACATCAACATCTACACTGACCATCAGCCACTCACATTCGCGGTCTCCGATAAAAACCCAAACTCCAAGATTAAACGCTGGAAAGCGCGCATCGAGGAGAGCGGCGCTAAGGTTCTGTACAAGCCTGGAAAGGAAAATTATGTAGCGGATGCATTGTCCCGCCAGAACATTCATGCTTTACAGAATGCGCCAGAGTCAGATGCAGCGACGGTACACAGTGAAGAATCGTTGACTTATGTTATCGAAGCTACTGACAAACCGGTCAACTGTTTTCAAAATCAAATAATTCTGGAAGAAGCAGCCTCCACTAATCACAGGATATTTATACTGTTTGGGTCAAAGACACGGCACCTTATTACGTTTAGCAGTAGGGAATGTTTGCTAGATTTGGTAAAGAATGTTGTTACCCCTAACGTGGTAAATGCAATACACTGCGAACTACCAATTCTGGCCCATATTCAGGATAAATTGATTAAGCTATTTCCCGCTACCAAGTTTTGGCACTGCAAATCTAGGGTATCAGATATTGTTAGAAAAGACGAGCAAAAAGAGATAATGGTCATAGAGCACAACAGGGCTCACAGGGCTGCCCAGGAGAATGTCAAGCAGGTCTTACTCGACTATTATTTTCCGAAAATGGGCAAAATAGCAACCGAAGTGGTCGTAAATTGCAGAGTGTGTGAGAAAGCAAAATACGAAAGGCATCCAAGAAAGCAGGAGCTTGGAGTGACTCCAATACCTGCGCGCGTAGGAGAGATTGTGCATATCGACATATTCTCAACTGCCGGAAAATACTTCCTCACTGCGGTTGACAAGTTTTCCAAGTTTTCTTTGGTGCAGCCTATTTTCTCGCGTACTATTGGAGATATTAAAGCTCCAATTTTACAGTTGGTCAATGTTTTTCCGAGTATTACGACCATATATTGCGATAACGAACCGGCTTTTGTTTCTGAAACGATTCGATCCTTGCTCAAAGGGCAATACGGCATAGATGTGGTTAACGCTCCCCCGCTGCATAGCACTTCAAACGGCCAAGTGGAGAGGTTTCACAGCACTCTCCTAGAGATTGCCAGATGCTTGAAGCTGCAACGGAAGATAGACGATGTTGTTCAGCTATTTCTCCAGGCAACTATAGAATATAATAGAACGTTTCACTCGGTAACGAACAGAAAACCAATTGAGCTTCTCTATGCGAGCGCTGACCTTGCTCCAGACATTGTTGGGAAACTAATGAAAGCACAGCAGGAGCAGCTGAGTCGAAATAATCCAGCTCGGCAAAATAGGGTGTTTGAGGTAGGTGACACGGTACTGGTGAAATCCAACAAACGCTTAGGAGACAAGGTTACCCCACTGTACGTAGAGAACACAGTTGAAGCTGATCTGGGAACCACCGTTCTGATAAAAGGGAGGGTGGTTCATAAGGATAACATTAGATAACTCATTTCGCTTCACTGACCTATACTTCCTTTGATTTTTTCACTTAAGCGACATTGATCGACGAAAAACTTATCTCAATACACTTAAAAGTTGCCAGAGAAGTTGTAAAATAAACACAAAAACTTAAATTAGCGGCGATTATGAAAAAAATTTCTGCGAAAGTCATTGTAAAATATCCAATATTTTGTAATTTGTTCACTTAATCAACTAAGCATTATCCTGGTCCATGCAGATAGATAGCTTTTCTGAAAGAAGGCATCACGGTCGGTGGCTTCTTTACCAATGGCCCACCTGCTGCATCATTTTGTAAAAGACACGAAATCTACACCAGAGATTTCCATCCAGCATCATATACTGCGCCGAGCAAGGTACGAGCTACGGCAGAACAGTTCGTTCATGGTCATCTAAGATCGAATCACCTACGCCAATGGCACGGAGTATCTCACGTCAAGAAGATTTCTCAACTTGCATCGCGGACCTGTCTCCACGTAATACGCTACCACTCAGGGTTAGGGCTGTCTTCCCTTCAAAGGCTCTATGAATTCGTGAAAATCTCCCATTGGCTCTCACATCTTTGGAACAAGTACTAGGCGATATGGACATGGCCGAGGACGTCCATATTTTAAAAGGAGGGAGTAGTTAACAATAGTCAACTGACTACTGCATTCTCTAACTCCCTACACTAGAGCAATGCCCAATTTGTTGGGGCTCGCAGGTGTTACTCTTATTGTAAGAGTATCAACGCTGCGACTCCAACACTCGAAAGCTCAAAGGCAGTTTTGGTTGATGCTGATAAGCACCAGCGGTAAACGGAATGGAGGCAAAAGAAGAGATAGAAAGTATGGGATGCGTGGACCTAGGAAAAGTAAGGTAGTTTTTTAGTCTATTATAAGCTGTCATTGGAGACAGAAGAATAAATAATTACGCTGCACAAACTTGTGAACTTCTTTACTGTCCACGTGGTGTTAGCCCTCGTGTCAGGCATCAAGGTGACACCGGTCAAATTCCGTCGATTCTTGACCAACAGCACGCATCATAGCCGCAGGCCTTCGCCGCTGCTTGTGCTGGAAGTGCAACTGAGCCTGGTGCGCTACCTAATCACCACGCCTCTTTCCAAACCGAGAAACTTATTTGGTTATAACTTACACATCAAATATATCAAGCAGTGCAGAATATCTCTTGTGGCATCAAAGGTTGGGTCATATAAGTGTTGGAAAATTTTTAGAAATAAAACGAAATGGCTTGTTCGAGGATATTGATATTTTAAAACGTGTCGAGTTAGATAATGAACTCTGTGAGGCTTGTGTATATGGCAAGCAATCTAGATTAAAATTTGAAAAATTTAAAAATAAAGAGAATATCCAAAGACCCCTGTTTGTAGTACACTCCGATGTTTGTGGTCCGATCACAATTGATAGTAAAAACTATTATGTAGTCTTTATTGATCAGTATACACATTACTGTGTAACATATTTAATAACATATAAATCGGATGTGTTCTATGTTTTCAAAGATTTTGTTGCGAAAGGTGAGGCTCATTTTAACTTAAAATTGGTTAATTTATATATTGATAATGGCAGGGAATACCTGTTCTGTGTTGAAAATGGCATCAGCTATCATTTGACAGTTCCTCACACTCCACAATTAAATGGTGTATCAGAACGGATGATTAGAACAATCACCGAGAAGGCTCGCTCTATGATAAGCAGTGCAAAGCTTGGTCAACATTTTTGGGGTGAAGCTGTTTTAACAGCAACATATTTAATTAACCGATCCCCAAGTAGAGCGTTGCAAAATATAAAGAAAATGCCATTTGAAATGTGGCATAATAAAAAGCCAGTTTTAAAATATCTTAAGATATTTGGATCGACAGTATATATGCATAATAAAGTGCGAAAACGAAAATTTGATGAAAAGTCAATCAAAACTATACTTGTCGGATATGAGCCAAATGGCTATAAATTGTGGAATGTGGAATCGAGGAAATTTATGACAGCTAGAGATGTTGTGGTGGATGAAATAAACATGCTAAAATCTAGGGTTGTACATGAAGAAGACTCTGTGGTTCAATATGATAATGTTGATCCAAATAATGATTCTGTAATTACAGAGAATGAAGAGTCGGATTTTCCAGTGGTGGAAAATGATGAATCTGTTAATTCAAGATCAGATGTACAACTTAGTGAAAATTCCACAAATCTGAAGATCCGATCCAGTCATTGAAACTGGTGATGAATCAGAAAATATAAGTGAAAAAGAAATCAGACGCAGCGAAAGAATTAAAGGTAAACCAAAATTATCATATAGATTTTTAGAAAAATGCCTTATGAGTACTCAAATGAGTTTAAATGATATTCCCGATACATTTGACGAAATTAAATTTCGTGATGATAGACATTTCTGGGAAACAGCAATACAAGATGAGCTTAACTCTCATTTCCAAAACAATACTTGGAGCCTGGTGCAAAAGCCTAAAAATAAAAACATAGTAGATTGCAAGTGGGTGTTTAGTATAAAACAAGACGAATTTGGCAACTTAGTAAAGTACAAGGCAAGACTTGTAGCGCGAGGTTTCACGCAAGAATATTTGACTGATTAGGATGAGACGTTTGCACCAGTTGCACGAATTTCAAGTTTCAGGTTTCTCTTGGCATTTTCGAATCAATTTAATTTATTGGTCCACCACATGGACGTCAAAACTGCATTTTTGAATGGAACACTTAAAGATGAAATTTACATGATGATCCCAAAAGGCTTAACCAATGGGGATGAGAATAAAGTATGTAAACTTAATAAAGCTATTTATGGGCTTAAGCAAGCCGCAAGATGCTGGTTCGAAGTGTTTGAAAATGTGTTAAAAGAGGTTGGATTCGAAAATTTGGGAGTTGACCGTTGTACTTATATTTTGAATAAAGATGATATTTCTAAAAATATATATATTTTGCTATATGTAGATGACGTAGTAATTGCCACCAATAAATCTGATACCATGTCTAACATTAAATCTTATCTTCAAAATAAATTTCAAATGACTGACTTACTTGAAATCCGATATTTTATTGGGATAAAAGTTGATAGAAAAGACGGTCAGTTATGTCTCAGTCAGTCAGCATATATTAATAATGTCTTGAGAAAGTTTAATATGGAAGATTGTAATGCAGTTAGTACACCTCTCCCAAGCAAACTTAATTATGAGGCTTTGCAATCTGAAGAATCATATGATGCACCATGTAGAAGTTTGATTGGTTGTTTGATGTACATCATGTTGTGTACACGTCCAGACTTAAGTACATCAATAAGTATCTTAAGTCGATATACGAATAACAACAACAAAGAATTATGGCAATGTCTTAAACGGGTGCTTAGATACCTAAAAGGTACTGTTGACTTGAAGTTGACATTCAAGAGAAATATAAACTTTAATAGTGTCCTTGTGGGATATGTCGATTCCGATTGGGCTGGGAATGAGACTGATAGAAGAAGTACTACAGGTTATTTATTTAAATTGTTTGAAAGTTGCTTAATTTCATGGAATACCATGAAACAAAGATCCGTTGCCGCTTCATCTACGGAAGCAGAATACATGGCCTTATTTGAAGGTGTTCGGGAAGCATTATGGCTTAGGTCAATAATAAATGAAATTAAGCTAGAATTAAATGGTCAAATAGATATTTTTGAAGACAACCAAGGTTGTATAAGTATTGCCAATAATCCCACCTGCCACAAGAGAACAAAGCACATAGACATTAAATATCATTTTACCAGGGAACAAATTGAAAAGAAACTTATTTGTGTCAAGTATATTTCCACAGATTTCCAATTGGCCGACATTCTGACGAAGCCGTTACCAGCAGCAAGATTCGTCGCTTTGAGGAACCAACTGGGGCTATCAACATAAATTTAATTTTTTTATTTTTTCATATCAACATTAATCAATTTTTAATATTTAGTTACAAAACATTGAAACTATTGAATTTAATATGTTTTATCAATCCTTAAGTTTTTTCATTTTAAGTGACTGAAAACTGAATTTTATATTTTTGAGTTATATAACAATTGAATTTAATATGTTATTTCAATCTTTAATTTTATCTTTGATTATAATCTGATGTAACTGAAAACTGAATTGAATATCTATAAGCTGTTTAATAATTGAATTAATGTTAAATATTAATCTTAATTGATCTGGTTGGGTTTTACTGGGTTTCCCCAATCCTCTGCAGCGAATGCTGGATCAAATTTGTTATCCCCAGAAATGAAGAAAAGAATATACAATCGCTGATGCGTACATGCACGTCTGTTAGAAATATTGTTAATCATTGTTAAAGTTTTTATGTCAATGTAACTTTTGAGGTGGCGTGTTGAAAATATATGTACACATATGTAAGCAAAAGTCACAATGCAACTCTGTTCGAAGAACATAAAGAGAAGATGAATTACAACGGGACTTTCCGAAAACATTCGAACTTCTATTGCTGCCTATGTTTGCATATACACACTCTCAATTCTGTCAGTTGCGTTCAGACGGCATGTGCGTGCAGTCGGTTTAAATAAAAGATAATTAGAACTGAAACAACTAAGTGTTTAATTTACAATTGGCTGGTCTGGAATAATACTTCATCGTATTATATTTAAATATATTTTTCAATAGAAACTGACCCATTAACGGTGGCTTTGGTGGTGCTGATAGATTTTTGCAGACTTGACAATTCGTTTTTTACTAATTGGCGAATAGCTGGTAACCAGAATTGTTGTCTTATGTTGGTTATTACCGTGTTTGTGTTTATATGTTTACATTTCTCGTGATAATGTCTTGCTATCAGGTAAGATAATTCATTATTTTTGACTCAGAATAACTTTTGGTAATTTGAAAATCTCTTGGTTGTTGCAAGTAGCCGTTCCTCCAGTATAGAAAATATAAAGTTTGAGCGTTTCTCCTCAGATAGATCGTGTTAAGCTATATCCTTACGGAGAGTTGGCCAAGTGTCAATTTCTGTTCTTAAAAAGCTTGGTCCTTCTAACCAATGATTTTGCATATCCTTTGATTTTATTCGTGTGGCGACATCTGCAGGATTTTGTGATCCAGGAGTCCATCTCCACTGGTCTCCATAGTTTGTACTGGCGACAATCTGATCGGATCCAGTTTATTACCGTTTTCGAATCTGACCACAATACCACTTTGGATGGCTTCCTATCGTGGTTTTCCAGAATTGCATATTTCAATCGAACTCCTAAAACAGCAGTTTAAAGCTCGAGGCGAGGAATAACATTTTCAACGGACTACATTTTGCTTTCCCATGATGAATATTATAAAGACTTGTGTATTAAATTCCAGTCTTCAATACGAAACAGCTGCATACGCCTCCTCACTAGCATCTACAAAAACGTGAAGTTGCAAATCCGTATTCAAAATTAGAAATTCCGATTGGTGACATCTGTGCATTGTTATTAACTTAGCTTGTTCGAGATCGCTGCACCAATCATAGCAGATCTTATGTAAATACTCTGGAATTGGATCATCCCAATTGACATTAACTCGCCTTAGTTCTTGTATTAGAATTTTGGCGTTTATTACGAAGTGAGCAAGAAATCCAAAGGGGTCATATATTGACAAACCCTAGACAAGACTTGGCGATTTGTAGGGGATTTTCTTGCTGTAACAACTTCCTCTGGCATTTGATTAAATTTGAATACGAAACAAAACTCATCAGGAGAGGGATCCCAATGCAGGCCTAAAACTTTTTCCTTATTTCCCTTGGTACATATTTCGGTAAGTGATGACAGTTCAGGTTCATTTGTTAAATTCAGTGCATTCACTATTTCTGCTGAGTTGGACCCAAAACCACGTAGCTCAAAATTGCCATTCGCATGAATTTCTATAACTTTCTCGCTGATCCAAATATAATATCATTACGTTCATCAAGTAAACGTCTGGTGGCTTTGATCGATCTCCATTTCTCCATAGAAATCTTTGGTTTTTTCCTCTTTACGTATGGCAATACGATGGAACATCTCCTTAATATCGCCACAGATTCCAATTTTTCCTTGTCGCATTTTTAATAAAATTGATGTTAATGGCACTGGCTGGTAACGATCTGGACCTTTCATTATAAGTGAATTTAAAGATATTCCATTCACACACGCTGCTGCATCGAAGACAAGTCGCAATTTGTTATTCTTGTTAATGTTGCAGACGTTAAAACGCGGCAAATACCATGTACGACTATCTGTTGAATTTATTTCACTTGACATTACTTTTCTGGCATAGCCTTTTTTAACGTATTCCTCAATTTTTTCCTTGTACCATTTTTGTAAATTCTTGTCTTTTTCCATTTTATTTTCTATTATTTCCAATCTTCGTAAGGCTGTCGAGTAACTATCAGGGGTCTCAATTTTATCGTTTTTTCATAAAAATTCGGTTTCATAATAATTTTTTTTTATTTTCTTAGTGGTGTCATTCAATATCTTTTCCGCTCTAATATCTGCTTAAAATTGAATCGGCTTTAATAATTTTACTCCAAAAATTATCCATCCAAGTTTGGTTTTGTGCGCTGTAAAATGTTACCTCATGTTAATAATTTTAATTGGTCGTACTAGATGTATATGAGACATTCAAACTAACATTTTTGGCGTAGCGTCACAATAGTCTTCAATGGGTAACTGATCAATGATGGGAGAGTGTTTACGAAGTTTTAATAGATTTAAAGATTGCCTTGGCAACATGAGTTCTTTGACCGTGCGTATACTTTTCATGTCGTATACGAGGGTGGGCTGATAAATAGTCGGCCTACCAAAGAAAACACGGTTTTTTTTTATTTTTCTTTTTTATTTTTCAACATAATCTCCTTTTAGACGTATGCACTTAGTCCAACGGTCCTCCAATTTTTTTATACCTTCCATAAAATATGACTGGTCCAGGTCCTCAAAATAGGCGTTTGTTTCACAGATCACCTGTTCATTCGACTGAAATTTCTTTCCACCAAGCCATTTCTTTAAGTTTGGAAATAGATAATAGTCACATGGTGCTAAATCTGGAGAATAGGGGGGATGTGGAAGAATTTCATAGTGTAGTTCACACAATTTCATCATGGCAACAACGCTCTTGTGAGCCGGAGAGTTGTCCTGGTGAAACAGAACTTTTTTCTACGCCATGTGCGGCCTTTTTTTCTTTAGTTCTGAATCGAACTGAAAACCAAAAAGGTTAGAATAGTATTCTCCATTAATTGTTCTGCCTTTTTCTAGATAATCCACATGAATTACGCCTCGGGCATCCCAGAAAACCGTTGCCATTACCTTGTTGGCCGACAAACCAATCTTTGCCTTTTTCGGCGCCGTTTGTCCGGTTGAAATCCACTGCTTTGACTGTTCCTTGCTTTCTGGTGTATGGTGATGTATCCAAGTTTCGTCGACAGTCACAAAACGACGCAAAAATTCATTCTTATTTGCGTTTAACAATGCCAAACTCTCCTTCGCAATGACCAAGCGGTTGCGTTTGAGTTCCGCTGAGAGCAATCGCGGCACCCACCTTGACGAAAGCTTACTCATATTTAAATATTCGTGTAAGACGTTTCCAACACGTTCACGAGAAATGTTAAGGGCCTTAGCAATCTCTCTCAGCTTTATTCGGCGATCATCCAATACCATTCCGTGGACTTTATCTACCATTTCTGGGGTTGTCACCTCTCTGGGACGTCCCGGACGGTCCTCGTCAAAAATGCTTGTCCGCCCGCGCCTATACTCAGCAGTCCAATATTTAATGGTCGAAATCGATGGAGCTGATTCCCCATAAACTTCGATTAACTCATTTTTTATTTCATCGTTGGATTTCTTTTTTAAAAACAGAAATCTAATGACAGCTCGATATTCTATTTTACTCATTTTGGGGACAATGCAAAAGTGACCATGCTAAAACTCCCGCCAAAATTACCAGTGTTGAGAAAAAAGCCTAAAACTTTTTCAGCAATCAGCCGATAGAAAACACTAATCGAATAAAATATTTATGGGTTGTTTAAGATGTTTTTTTTTGGTAAGGCCGATTACTTATCAGCCCGCCCTAATATAACACTGTTACAATAGCTTCCACTAATTTCAATGCTTATCTGCTGTGACAAGTGACTGGTTGATTTATCCCCTATCCATTTGAGGGTTAAAAAATTTTCATTTCCTTTTATTCCAATTGATTCTGCTATTCCTTCTTCAAGCAGTTAAATTGTGGATCCTTCGTCTATGAATGCCATAATTATAATTGTTCCTTTTGGTTCTGTTAAGTTAACTGGAAATAAATTTGAAAAGTGTTTTGTTTTTAAGACTGTTTTGATTGATGGTTGCAGCAGCTAAAGCTGTTTCTGTATTTTGCCCTTTTGGATTATCTTCCTGTGAATTTTTCTTAATTTGTTCCTTTTCATGTAGGAATCGGTTATGCAATTTGTTGCAGTTGTTAATTTTACATTCTCAGCTTTTTGTGAAATTTTTAATCGTATGCCCTTGGCGCAGGCAGCTAAAACAGAGACGTCATTTATATATTGGATGATCCGACTCGCATATCACATTTCTTTGAATTGTTATCTTCATACACAGTAAATGTTGGCATTGGATCATTCTTTTGCCCGAAAACAGTATTTTTATATTGTAAACTCTCTATAGCGACTGTTACATATTTGGCAATATTTTGCAACCAATCTGCGAACTCTCTTACTGTGGGATATGGATTTGAGCATTGTTCCATTACATGTTTAGCCCATTCCTCTCTTTTGTTAATAGGTAGCTTGTTTTATTTATTTGGCTTTGGATGAGTACCTCAGGTCGACCGTAATGATGGGTTAGCTTGTTTATTACTGTTTCGACGTTGTTAGGATAAATAAGCAAGGCTGCAACCAAGTTTTTAGCAGCTCCAGTTAATGCCCTTTGAAGACGAGTCAAATTCTCAAAATTTGAATATTTGTACGCATTTGTTGTTTCTCTGTACGCTATTATAAACATTGGTCATAGTTCAGGCAATCCGGAAAATTCCGGCAAGTCCTGTAACTTGCGAATATACGGCTGTATTGACGTTTCATAGTGTGGCATATTGATTGGCTGTCCTGTATTTGTCGGCACATATTAATGTGTTGGCGTTAATAGCTGGTTTGGCTCCTGTGTTGGCACAAACTGTTGTGCTGGCGGATTTGTCTGTGTTGGCGAGGCTGGATGGCTTGGTAATATCTGTGGTTGCAATGCTGGCTGCATTGACAACATCATTTGGGAGATCAACGTTGACTGTTGAGGCTCATGGGGCGCATTTCGTCAGTGTTTTACAGTACATACCTGTTTGTTGGTTTTTAAATGATTGCTGTTGATATTCATGTGCTCTTATTGTTTTCTGTAGATTGTTGTTCATCTGAACCGTCTTTTCGAAGCATCTCTCAATATTCTTAATCCTCTGCTCGAGTATTAATACTTCTTCATTTTTGGGGTCCCCGTCTAAATCCTGTGACTGATCGCTGTTCTGTTGCGGCAGGCTGTCGACTTCATCTGATTTCTGATTTTCTGACATCGTAGTAATTCCAAGTCTATTTGTTGGTATTCCTTTGTTGATACGTTTACTTGTTCTTGGCATAAAGTCGTATATATGACATCAAATATTACTACTATTCAGAGTATGCGGCTGGCGTGCACCATTGGCTTCATATGACTTGAAAACTGTTATTCAAAGTGTGCGGCAGGCGTGCACCATTGGAGTCATATGACTGTCAATCTGTTGATTTCCTCAGATTGAATAATAACAACGGAAGGTGAACCAATAATTGGAACACACGTAGTGAAAACGTAACGAAGCGTGCGAAGCGTTTTATTATTCTGTATGTATATAATAAAATTGAGATTAATTTCATAATTCCTTACCAATCGTGTTCACTTCTTCTTCAATAGTGACGCTTGATATCGATTACATTCATTTCGATTGGTACAAAGCTTAACATTAAATTAGCATCTTAACATTAATCGATATATATTATATTCATTACTTTGCATACTTTAAATTTTCATAGCTTAACGTATTTAAGCAAACAATGTATCGTCTTCGGATCTTTGGAGTCTATAAGCTCTTTTCCATTTGAAATTTTTTTAGGCCAGATGAAAAGAAATAATGGAAAAATCTGGATTTTTCATTGAGCAGTTATTTAATCGTATTGTAGAGCGAAGTATTCTAAGGGTTGTAGTTAATGGCCAAAATCAGAATTTAAGGAACGCCACAAATAAAATTTTAAATAATGGTTTATTTTTTAATTTGCATATATCAAATAGGTCCTACTTTATTAGAGATAATAATTTATAAAAAAATCTTTAAGTTTTGCTCCATTAATGACAATATTTTACACTGCCGATTACTTGTCGGTATATTTAAATCAAAATATATCGATTTAGACTCTACTGTTTTGCAGCATCCAGTAAAACGTATTTCTGTCAAAATTGTCCATATATTTGATACTAATATGCACATATACTTTCCGTTAGTTAATTAATTAAGGAACCACTATGGAATACTCCAAATCATACACAGAACTTTTTAATCTGGACTCCGGAAACTCTGTACCTCATTCCAATGGACAAACTGGTAATAAATATATATTATCGGATTATTTATGTTTTAAATTAATGACTTTGTTTATCTTAGCCAATTTCTAAGCAAAACTTTCAGATCTTCTTAACAAAAATGATCAGCAAAACTAACTTAATCGACAAGCTAGTTAAAAAAGTGGATCGTCAGACTACAGAGCTTGTAGCTCTACGATCCGAAGTTGCGTCGATTTAGACCAGAGCTTGCGGCGAGCTGACAAGGACGACAAGGACTTATCTGCCCCTAAAGCCCTTTGAGACTGTAGAGGAGGCTATGAATTTTGAAAATACCCTGAAGGACGAAAGCTTTTTCAAGAATATTGTATGTATTCTAATATTAATAATTTTAATTGCTAAAATAGTTTTTATTTATATAGAAAGCAGATCTTTTGAAGTTCTCTGAGGTAGCTTGCGATAAGATTGTTCGCTCTTCCTGGCGTCAACTCGCAATTCGCAGTATGTGTTATATAGTATGCATATACATATGTAATTTCATTTTTAAAAACTAATCAACATTCTCATTTTAAAATTGCTTTATTTGCTTTAGAGGATGAAGTTTACGACAAGAACACACAAAAATTTTTCCCGTACGCAAAAGACAGACTAATCAAAGTTGAAAAAGCCGTTGCTTCAAAAAAACAAAATTTAGATGCATCAAAAACATTGGACAATTAATTTTAATTATGTTAATTTCATTGAATTTATATTTTTTTTTGAAATGCACTTAGTCCAACGGTCCTCCAATTTTTTTATACCTTCCATAAAATATGACTGGTCCAGGTCCTCAAAATAGGCGTTTGTTTCACAGATCACCTGTTCATTCGACTGAAATTTCTTTCCACCAAGCCATTTCTTTAAGTTTGGAAATAGATAATAGTCACATGGTGCTAAATCTGGAGAATAGGGGGGATGTGGAAGAATTTCATAGTGTAGTTCACACAATTTCATCATGGCAACAACGCTCTTGTGAGCCGGAGAGTTGTCCTGGTGAAACAGAACTTTTTTCTACGCCATGTGCGGCCTTTTTTTCTTTAGTTCTGAATCGAACTGAAAACCAAAAAGGTTAGAATAGTATTCTCCATTAATTGTTCTGCCTTTTTCTAGATAATCCACATGAATTACGCCTCGGGCATCCCAGAAAACCGTTGCCATTACCTTGTTGGCCGACAAACCAATCTTTGCCTTTTTCGGCGCCGTTTGTCCGGTTGAAATCCACTGCTTTGACTGTTCCTTGCTTTCTGGTGTATGGTGATGTATCCAAGTTTCGTCGACAGTCACAAAACGACGCAAAAATTCATTCTTATTTGCGTTTAACAATGCCAAACTCTCCTTCGCAATGACCAAGCGGTTGCGTTTGAGTTCCGCTGAGAGCAATCGCGGCACCCACCTTGACGAAAGCTTACTCATATTTAAATATTCGTGTAAGACGTTTCCAACACGTTCACGAGAAATGTTAAGGGCCTTAGCAATCTCTCTCAGCTTTATTCGGCGATCATCCAATACCATTCCGTGGACTTTATCTACCATTTCTGGGGTTGTCACCTCTCTGGGACGTCCCGGACGGTCCTCGTCAAAAATGCTTGTCCGCCCGCGCCTATACAAGACAAGAACACACAAAAATTTTTCCCGTACGCAAAAGACAGACTAATCAAAGTTGAAAAAGCCGTTGCTTCAAAAAAACAAAATTTAGATGCATCAAAAACATTGGACAATTAATTTTAATTATGTTAATTTCATTGAATTTATATTTTTTTTTGAAATGAGAGTTTTAAGTTGTCATTTATTTTTATTTTATTTCATGTAATTTTTAATTTAATTCTGATTTGTTTTTTATGTTTATTTTATTTGATTTAATTAATATCTTTATTTGAAATGTTAACTTTAATTTTCTTATGAATGTATAATGTAATGTAAATGTTTATTTCACTTCATTGTTATTTTATATGTACTAGATTTAGTAAATAATTTTGAGAAAATCGCAAGCGACATCTGAATCGATTGCGATATTTCGAGAACGAAACTTTCTCTGTCATAAATTGAGCGACGGGTGAGCACTTTGCAAATCGTTTGCGAGTCATTTTTCGATAGTTTTACACGTTATTTATTCGCGTAAGTATCGTTAGCGATATCTTTCAAGAGCTTTTTGTCTGTATTTATGAATTTGTGCTTATGATGGTATTTGTGTGTATGAGTATGTATGTATGTGTATGTTTAAAAAAAACCTCTAACCGAGGTAAACCTCTAGTGACGAAAGCATATTCTAGCCCCAAAAATTATGATATCCAATTTTGTGACGAACGAAATTTAAATAATACGAACAACATTTTTAAATAAAACAAGTGGGAAAGGCTATAGTCGAGATCCCGACCATAGGATACCCGTTACTTATTTCAATACATTAGCGATTCAATCATAATGTCATATTTGCGTTGCCAGAATTACTTGAGAATTTGAAGCATTCTAATAAGGTTTAACAATACAAAAACTATTGCATACTCTAGGGGGAACCTGTTGATTTAACAACTTAGACACGCAATAACTGCTGTTCTACTTGTCCGATCTTGTTGCGATGATAATAGATAATAATAACAGATATCGGTTATTACCAAAAAATACGTATTATATGAAAAATTGTGGGTGAGGTGGTTTTTCGCGATTTTCGGGGGCGGAGGGAGGCGTGGCTTAAATTTGAAACAAACTTGATCTGCGTGAGGTATATGGAAATCTGTGTGACAAATTTGGTTATTCTATCTCTTATAGTGTCTGAGATCCTTGTGTTTATACAGACGGATGACCAGTTTTTCGCGAATTACGGGCGTGGAAGGAGGCGGGTCCAAAATTTAAAACAAACTTGACCTGCTCCAACGCATTTCTGATCTACGTGTGAAAGTTTGGTTACTCTATCTCTTATGGTCTCTGAGATCTAGGCGCTCACACAGACGGACAGACGGACAGACACACATGGCTATATCGACTCGGCTGTTGATGCTGATCAAGAATATATATACTTTATGTGGTCGGAGATGCCTCCTTCTGCCTGTTACATACATTCCAACGAACACAATATACCCTTATACTTATTTTTTATAAGTAACGGGTATAAATATCAGGGACCGTAATCATTATAAGTTTTATTTTAAAAATCTCTTTTTAATGATTATATAATGATTTTTGCAATTTTATTCAACAATAATAATTATTTTTGATCAAAAAAACATAAATCATAAAATCATTATAATGATTATTTTTTATCAAAAGAAATAATTTTCAAAAATAATGATTATTTTTGATAAAAAAAAAATAAAACTCAAATATAATGATAATTTTTGAACAAAAACAAATAAAACTCAAAAATGATCATTATATTTGATAAAAAAAAAAAAAAAAACTCAAGAGTAATGATTATAAATGATTTTTATTTTTTCGTTCAAAATAAAACTTAACATTTGTTTATGACATAGATAAAGAGTATGTTAACATATCTGAGAAAAGTTTAACACTGAAGACATAAACTAATGTTGAGTTTTATTTTGAGCGAAAAAAATCGGTCATTTATAATCATTATTTTTGTTTAAATTTTTTTTTTTATCAAAAATAATGATTATGATTGGCAAAAAGGGTGAGGTATATAAAAATTAATTTTTGCGCAGTGCCGAATGTAAATTTTTTTTCAATAATTTATATTTTTATTTAAATTTTTATTCGTATTATTTTAATTTCGTTCGTCACAAAATTGAATATCAGAAACTTTTGTTTATAGTATATGCTTTCGTCACTAGAATTTTACCTCGTGTAAAGGTTTTTTTTTTTTTTGATATCAGACATTTTTGCAATTGCTTTTGCTTTTGTCATTGTAGCTTTATCACTAATGCAGGGAGACAGTAAAATATGTTAATTTAAATGTTAGAATTCTTTCATATTAAAAAAAAAACGTTTTTTTAACAATAAATAGAAAATAACAATATAAATTTAATATGCGTTGCAGAAAGACGCAAGACCGAGTTCTCAAAAAAAGAAATTAAACTGTCTGGCAAAGCTGGGGCTTCTTCACCGCAAAACAAAACTTTCTGGCAACACCGGTTATTTATGCCTCGTAAGTTGTATGCTACATAGGTCTGCTACGTTACACTAGGCAACAAATTTGATTTTATTTGGCTATTACACGAACCAAACCCACTTTTTTGGATAGATTTGGGGCCAAAAACGACGAAAAACATTTTTTTTTTGTCTATGGTGAAACTTTTTTTTAGAATTTTTTAAAATTTGGCTTTTTTTTCGCAATTTTTTTCAGATGTGCGTCCACTTATCAAATAGAGAAATAGCGATTTCCTGCTAAACTAGCGTGAAATTCAAAAAGCTAAAGCTTCTTAAGCGCTTTGATGCAAACAGACAAACAAACAAACAAATTGACTTTTCATCTCATTTTGAGAAGTCCACAAAAAATTTAAAATTTAATTATCTTTTGAACCAGTTGTCGGATTTGGGTGATTGATGTATCAATCAACGCGCATTTTTTAAAAGAATTTTAAGAAATTAAATTTTAGAGCAGTGACGGCCTCAGGCATACTTTCCGAGCCCCTGGCTGACCGGCGGAAAAAATTCCGCTTCAAAGTGTGTAAAAGGGAATGAAGGTTTTCCACAACTTTACTACTGAACAGCGGCGCTTTCCATAAGATTTCGTAAGGTTTTCCGGTAACTTTTCCCGACTGGGAATATGCCCCTTCCCCAGCCAAACCTCCCCCCCCCCCCCCCCCCCCCCCCCCCCCCTTACCCTAGCTGAACGCCTGCTTCTTTAAGTGTCTTTAGTTCGCCCCATCCTGGAATACTGTTCATGCATTTGGTGTCCGCAATACTAGATAAATCAGGATTGAATTGAATCAGTTCAAAATCAATTTTGGATTTTGCCTTACGTGAAACTAGGATATATTTATTTTAAGGCAAGGGCGTATGCAACGAAAGTTGTGCCCCAAAACTGCTGATATTCAATTTGTGAGTCATTTTCTGTATTTTATCATTAATATAAAGTACGGTTTAATTGCGGATTAACAATAATCTGCAGTCTGCTATGCTTTGTGTTCCTTTTTCAAGGAGCCTGATGTTTGCTTTTAGCACTAGCCCCACTTCAAATGTCCCATGCTCAACTCCCCGAGCCGCAGCACTTTTTCCAATTAAGCAATATAATAATAATAATGCGTAATGGCAAGAACAATAACAGCTGTGTGCAATAAGTTTATATGTCTGCGGAAGGCGTGTGAATGGTGAGTTGTGGATGTGTGTGTTTATATGTTCGTTTGGGGACGCATTCAAAGCCATTTCCTCAATTTTCTTATTGTTTACTTAATTAATTCTGCACAATGATTTTCATTTACGAATGGTGTTGTAAATGTCCGTGTATACGTATTCGAATGTGTTGCTGTTTATGTTGGATTTCTTGAAGTACTTGCAGCTGTTTGCGGTTATTACTGAAAGCCATAGACACACATACACATACGCAAAGGAGTACCCCATAAATTTACTTAGCATAGATACATTTGTTCAAACGCGTAATGAGTTTATAACATTTAATGAATGCAGCCACATTGGCACAACAAGAAACTTTTATAGTGCTAAATTGCATTACTATTGTGTTCTTAATTAAGATATACATGTTGTCTTTATATATAAAACTGTTTGTCCTAACTGACTGACAGATGACTGACTGAGCCCACTCGACACTTATATGCTCGCTACCCACATCTTCGCGGCAATTAGATTTAATGACCATTTCTTAAATAAATATATAGTATTTTTTAATTACTTAAGAAACTTAATTTCGTACGGAGGCTAAATATAATTGAAACTTTATCTTTAAAAATGTTAAAATAAAAGATAATTTAACATACTAACCATCAAACATAGATAAATATATACAAAATAAACATTTACAGATAAACTTTAATAAATAATTGAGTTAGCAAAAAATGTATATTAACATAATATTAATTAACATAACATTCATAGCATGTCTAACTTAAATTTTACTATGTTAATATAACATTGATATAACATGTATAACTAAAGTTATATTTTGTTATAATAACATTAACATAAAATGTGTACCTGCTGTTACCCGCACCCCTCCAGACAGTGCTAATTTTGTTTTGAAAAACCATATCTTTTGAACCAATAAAGATATGTCAGAAATTTAAATAGCATTTGATAGAAAACTTCTTAAGCTTTGAAATAAATGCTTGCAAGTTGTGATGGAAAAATATTTTCTTTGCATATTTTACATGTAAAATAAAAAAAAATCAGTTTAGTTTGTCCGAAATTTAAATTTTTATCTCTTTTCATCTTTTAAACAAAATTATTTAATATTTAAAACGTAAATCTCGTTAATGCCTGGCATAGCGAAAACGTACGAAATTGCATTGCGCTCTTCTTCTTCCATCAGCATTTTTTTGAGAGTTTGCATCAGTTTTTGCACTTAAAAAGATGGCACAAATCTGCCCAAATAAAACTGGGATATATAGGTAGAGAATTGATTACCAAAAGTGTCAAATTTTTTTTATATTCCATCAAAGTTGAAAGTTAGCCTAATTTTAGTAATTTTTTTTTTAAACATTGCTGGAATAAAAAGTAAACAAGTGAAGAGAATTTTTCCGTCATTTTTTTAGAAATTGATGTTTTTTTATTTAAAAAAAAATAATAATCATTATTTACGATCCCTAGTTAATATATTCGTTGTTTATTATCCAATCGCAATGAAAGCATACATCATAAGGATAGTTATCTACTCGGGTGCTGAATATAAAATTGGCCTTATAATTGAATAATTTAGTTTTTTGTCGATTACAGGAAAATTGGGAGGCGTGGCAAAATTTTAAAGCAAACTTGATCTGCGTGCTCAACATAGAAGCTGTCACCAAATTTGGTAGCTCTATCTCTTATAGCTATATATCTTGGTAGCTATATATCTGAGATCCAGGTGATTATATGTCGTCCATATATCATATTTCCTCAAATATCTTCTCTGTTTATAAGCCGATCTCGATAAAATCACACCGATCACACCTTAGGACTTGTTCGCCCATCCTGTGTGACAAGTCTCAAGGCTGTAGCTTTAAAATCGTTCTTGCCATTCGATTTTATATCATTTACGTGAGCGAACGTGGGCGTGATCAAATTTTAAAATAAGCTTAATATAAGTCAACTTCACCAAATTTTGTTGCTCTAACTCTTATAGTTTTGGAGATACAGCTGTTGAAAAGGGTGTACCATAGTTGTCACGAATCTAATAGGCTCTAGTACCCATTTTATGTGTACGGAGCTACAAATCTTGATCTGCGTACGGTATCCAAGAACTTACGTAGGAAGTTTGAAGTCTTTAGCTATTATAGTCTTAAAAATCGAATCGTTCATACAGACGGACACAAATACACACTAACACAAACAATTAGGCAAGCACAAGTACAAATAAAACAGTCACCGTCACCGTATTAAATTCGGGGTCACGTTTATTTCAATTTACAGATAACAGCCTTTGGCCGGTCAGCGAGCTTGGTATCTAAGTGGCGCAGAGGATGTTGTATATTCATATTTCTAAAAATCAAAAACAAAATTATGCCACATTTTGATTTTTGTTGTTGTTTGTTATGCTGCTTTATCATTGTTATTCTTTTTGCTAATCTCACACAAAATCTCAAAGGGCTGGAACATAAAATTTGTTTAGCAGATGCCAAAGGTATTATTAACAGCTGCTGTTTGGTCGGACATCGTGGTTAGTACTTAGGTAGTGCTGAGGATAGTGTGTTAGACTCACTCAGAAGAGGCAAAGATTTTATTTTCATTTTTAGACTCATTATGGTGCGTTCTCACTGGCTCACAAAGCTTCGCAAAGCAGTGTCACAACGTCACAAAACAATGTGAACGTCAAATTCTTTGCGATAACAATTTGGAATCACAAAATTGTGACGCTCCAATGTGAACACCAGTGTCACATGGCGTCGCAAATTTTTTGTGACCGAAGCTCTCGCAATTTTGATAAACATTGTTTGAACAGCTGTTTCAGTTGAATTAGCTCATATGAACCCAATCCAATTGTGACAAGCACATCGAGAAAGTCGGTTTTTGTTCGAAATTGTGAAGCCATTTCGAGGCGATTTCGACAAATTTTATATAAATATGAATGATCACGAGAGGAAGCAGAACTTCTTGCATGTGCAGCTATAGGGCTGTGGCTGCTAAAAGAGAAGGAGGATGAACCCAGGCCAAAGCGTAGATGCTGGGTAGACAAATTAAATTTGACTCGTGGGACCGAGGGAATGACGCCCAGCTGCTCAGAAATTTTGCCCCAGCCAGCCTCTTCAATAAACTTCACGATGGTTTCGGAATGCCACTGAATATTAATACGGCGACCACGGCTTGAAACAGTAGGACCCTCCATTGAAATTTAATTTGAAATTTAAATGCCTCTTTGCTTAGAACAAACATGTGCAATGGCCATTGTTTGTTTTGATTCAATTTGTGGAATTTGTTCATTGCCCATGAGTTTGTTCAATGCTCAATTTTGTGAACATTGTGAACTACTGGGAGGTTTTGCGACGTTTTGCGAAGCTGTGTCACAATGGCTTGTAGTGTTCACATTGAAGTGTAAAATTTTGCGTCTCACAACAGTGTGACGTAAAATTTTTGTGACGCCAATGTGAACACTTTTGACAGGTATCGGAAAGCATCGCAAATCGTCAAAATTATGATATCACATTATGAAGCAGTGAGAACGCACCATTACTTAAAGAAAGTACAGGGCTCCATTGGGTTTGTTTTAACAAAAATGTACGTAACAGGCAGAAGGAGAAGTGTTAGACCCTATAAAGTATATATATTATTGATCAGCATCAATAGCCGAGTCGATATAGCAATATCCGTCTGTATGTATGTCCTGACGTCTGTATGAACACCTAGATGTCAGAGACTATAAAAGCTAGATACATCAAACTTTGCATGTAGGTTCCTCTATATTGCAAGCAGATCAAGTTTGTATCCGATTTGGTGCAGGAATAGCTCAATGTTGTACTTAGCCTTTTGTCGTCCTATCTCATCTTTAACGTATACAATGTTCAAAACTTTATAAATGTTCTCGTTTCGAGCATGGTGCCCCAGTGATAGTCCTCAAGATTTTCGATATAAGATATCCAACTGCATGCAACTGTAGGACCTTGTAGTCCAAGCTGAGAGAAAATCGGGGGTTTAAAAGCAAATAAAGTTTATTGGCTTTCAGTTTAATCTGCGTTTTCTTTGCTTCAAGGTGACGACGCCAGGTGAGCCACCTATCAAGATGAATGCCAAGGTACGTTACTTCTTTGGCTTGTGGAAGTTGCCTATTAGAGAGTATTAACGGAGGACATGTTTGCATGTTGAGAGTAAATGTGATGTGTGTACACTTTTGTTTGTTAATTTTAATACGCCAGTCGGCTAGCAATTTCTCTACTACCGCAAAATTTTCAGCTAGACGTGCTGTTGCTTGACTGGAGCATATGGAGCGACTAAGAATTGCGGTATCATCGGCAAACGTAGATGTTGTTAGTCGCTCGTTAATGGGGATGTCCGCTGTGTATATTACGTATAATGTTGATCTGAGGAACTCCAGCTTGTATAATATGATTATTAGATGTAGTAGTGTTGCATCTCTCTGCGAAGACTCTATTGTAGAGGGACGACTCTAGTAGCTTATGAGTGTACACCGGGAGCGTCGTTTTAATTTTATGCATGAGGCCATCAAGACACACTCGATCGAAAGCCTCAGATGAGAAATTATGGGCGTCAAGTGGCATTTTTCAAAAAGCTTAGATAAGCACGGTAGTAGACTAATTGGTCTATAAGATGATGGTATTGTATGATATTTTCCAGGTTTTGGGAAGTAGCTTAGTGTTGTAATCGTTTACAGATGAGGGAAATAGCATAGTTTGGAAGTTCAATAATCATTTTTCAAGTTATTGGATCGCAATTTGGAGCTTTCTTCGGTTTCATCTGTTCTTTTATGACTTTAAAGAAAAAAGGTGGTTCAGGTTTGCCTGAACAGGATGAATTTGTTGCGGGATTTGGTTGGAATACATTACGTAGGTGAGTGGCAAATGTGTTGGCTCTGTCTTTGTCGCTACGAGCCCAGCAGCCAGAGGAGGTTCTTATAGGCTTTACCGTTTTGATCGGCGCACTTAGCGTTGGGTGAGCTCTTCACAAAGGATTCTTGGTAATGGTTGGTGATAATTGATCTATTTAGCGGCGTTGGACATCTGCCTTTTGCTTTAGAGCTTTGCTGAGCCTGCGCGAAGCTTCTTTAAAGAGTTGTTTGGAAGATGGCGACCGGACTGCCATTCACGTCGCAATCGTCGCTTCTCAAGAACAAGTTGTTATATATGAAGATTAGTTTTGCGTTGTGTAAAGATTTTAGCTACTTCAACAAATACAAATTCTAATAAATCAGCAGAGCAGTCGATGTCCGCTTCGATGTTGAACTGCGGGGCATTATTGAGGTGAGAGCTAACGTATTTCGAGTACTTGGGCCAGTTGGTTCTGTCTGTTGTAAGTCCATCAGTATATTCCACATCTTTCGGGGATTGGAGTAGATTAAATTACACGGGGGAGTGGTCGGATGAAAGATCCGAAAGTGCTTCGGCGCTTGTCAGATTGCGTGGAATGTTTTTTGTCACAGCAAAATCTATTAAGTCTAGTTGTTTGTTAATGTCTGCTGGCCAGTATGTAGGACTATCCGGGAAAACATAGTTTAGTTTGATGCAGGGCCTTATGATTGCGTTGTATAACTGCTTTCCCTTAGTTCAACTGCGAAAGCCCCAGTGCGGGTGTTTCACTTTGTAGTCTCTTGCTGATATAAACCGCTGTCCCAGTGAATTTTATAATTGCTTGAATTGATCTTCCAAGATTGTAAAGCGGGGAGGACAGTACACAGCAGCAAAAGTAAGATTGCTGATGTCCGATTGTACAATTATGGATGTGGTTTGTAGATAGTTTGCCGCATACCTTCTGTCGAATTGATGTTTGATGCGGTTTCTTAATATAATACCGGTTCCACCGTTTTATTTTCCATCCGGATGATCTGTGCCGTAGAAAGCAGCATTACATTAATATGTTTTTCATTTAGAAATTGAGTTTGCGTTCTTCAGAGATATTCGTAGAGGCGCCATTGGTTATTAGGATTGTTGAGATGTAAGCATCTATATCAAGGTGTTTTGATTTTGCAAATTGGATCTCAAAACCGAAATGAACTGATTCATACTTTTGTTGTGGGGTGAAAATCATAGCTTGTGACGAACGAAATTTAGTTTAATATAAAAAAATTAAATAAATATAAAAAAACAATACCTGAAAATTGGATTTCGGCACTGCGCAAAAAGTTATTTTTATGTACAAAAAAGCTAACTCTTTTTGCGTACAGTGCAGAATGTATAACATACAACGTTCGTTGCCAATTTGAGGAGATGGACATTAAACTTCTTTCGGAGCACGCGCTGGTTCCGGCTTAGCTGATGTCGGCTGGGTGTGGGTTATATAATTCACCGAGAAGTTTGGGCTCCTATTGCGTATAAGTTCATTTTATTATATTTTTGCGTGCTATTTTAAGAGTAGCTATAATCATTTGTAAATCAAACAGGAAGGGATTGGGTGGACTACTACTACGAAAGGAAACTACAGGGACAAATTCTACTAACATGTTTCTTACATTGTTGCAAAGTTGGTATTGCTATAGCTGATGATGCGGCTATGCTGAGCGGATGTTGTTGCCGCAGCAATTGCTCTCCCTACCATGATCATTTATGTCCATTGACCGAATAAATATTTATTTGGTGATCCCTTATACAACCGCAAAAAAATTTACCGTACATCCCTACTCCATCGACGCATGGCTCCAAACAAGGCGTATTTAACTAGGTGGCAGCAGCGTCGACGTCGCGTTGCCTTACGAAAAATGAGAGCTATCGAGAGAAAGAGAGCGAGAGCAAGAGAGTAATAACCCTGAAGTACGGGGGCCTAGCGAAATCCTAGTCAATTGACTAGCGAATTGGTGATGAGTACTAGAACCACATGGAACACCAGCAATGTATTTTTCTGACGAATATTTCAACTACATGTCCGCAAAAGTCCCGGGTCGCACTGGCTAACGACTTCCCTAGTAGAAAGTGGGTTGAATAATCGTTAGGAAAAAAAATGATGAGGTTTTAAATTTATAATTTTTTTTTTTTTTTTACTTTGATAACTTATGAATTTTTTTTTTTTAGATTGAAGCTAAGGGGGAGTTAGAAGAGAGAGATGATAGATAGGCGTCTTAAAATGCTTAAATTGTTATTTTTTCATTTTTAAATTAAATTTACATTTCTGTCCGTGCGGGTATTCGAAACTCCCATTTTTTGAGACTGAAGCGGCGACTCTAACCACTGCGCCATGGTCCGTCATTGAAATATAACTTGATAAAACGGAGATAAAGTGCGCCTAGCAAAACGTGCAAAATCAAATCGTTTGTTTGCCTAGCACCCTCTGCATAACTTGAATCTAACGACTTAGCTAACTACCAGTGATGCATCGGGGGTACCTTGCAACCTCTGCATTACTTGAACCTAGCGACTTAGTTAGCTACTAGTGATGTACCACAGGTATAGCGTATGCATAGTGCCTCTGCATTACTTGAAGCTAACGACACAGCTAACTACCAGTGATGCATCACGGGAATAGAATATTCCTAGCACCTCTGCATTACTTGAACCTAACGACTTAGCTACCTACTAGTGCCGCACCACGGTGCTAGGACTGAGTGATGCCTCATCACCAGCCGAACCACAGGGAAACTCGAAAAATTTGCTCTCGCATGCACATGTATAAACACATATTATATATATGCATATTTTCTTTTTTGTTGCGCATATACACATCTGTACATATTTTTTTTTGCTGCAATTAAAACCAAACTGACTTAATAAATGTAACAATATAAATGAAAAATATGGTGCCATTTTGAAAAGTCTCGCACAAAATCACAAAGCAAAACGTCCGTAATCGTGCGTCGCTAGCAACGTTCGAATCGAGACTGAAGCCGTAAGGCAACAGCAAAGAGGGCGACGTCGACGCTGCTGACGCTTAGATACGCCTTGGCTCCAAACTTAAAAATATTTAGCACATATTTAAAATTTGTAAAATATATTATTTCCCACAATAGATAGACAAATTTAAAAACATACTAATTAAAACAGGGGTGCTCAAAGCTGTCTTATGGATGTGCCCGCACCAATACAAATAAAATAAATCGCACGCACACATGTAACTCAAATTTTTTTTGTTTTAATGTGTGTACACTTGAAAAAAATAGAAACATGTTACTTTAATTAAAAAAATTAAATTACAATTAAAAAAATGTGAATAGAATACATGCGTAAGATGATTCACGACAAAGTCAAGTTTTTCATTTTCAGTGTATACGAAACAATAAGGCAACAAAAATTACATTCGTATTAGCTACGAGTCACTCATGCAACAACAAAGTCTATGAAATTGTTGTTGCAGAGTTCGGCGACATATTAGAAAATGAAAAGAATGAGAGCGAATGCGTAAAATTGTTTCTGTTTTAAAAAGATCGAAGGGAACGGAAAACAAAAAGTCAAAAATTATTTGTGTAATTTGCATAGCTCGCAAATAACAGTTGAGCGTTTTTTTCTTTACGCTCAATAACAGAACAGAAGCGAAAATGCTCAAAAAATTCGCTCTCACTCTGAGCAAGAGTCAATTTTTCTACTTTGCAACCGTTTTCGCTTGAGTGATTTTGTTGAGTTTTTTGTGTGGATCTCTTTTGACGATTCTCTTTTCGAAAGCAATAAAATTGTCGTTCGCGAGTTGAGTAAGTGAGTAAATGACAGAATAAGTTCCTGCAAAAACTCTTGCAAACACTCTTTACATTAATTTGCCATGTTGACAATAAAAAAAAGGAATTTTATGTATGAAGAATATTTATTTATATTTTACTTATTGTTAAGCTTAATTACTAATAATGCATTTAAATTGTCCGTGCTTATAGAACTTCGTCGTTCATTTAATATAAAATGAAGGGCTGAAAATGAGCGTTCCACCGAAACCTGGGTTGCCGGTGTAGCCAGTACAACCTATGCGAGCGCAGTCAAATGTGGCTGTTTCAGTTTGACATCATTAAAAAAATCTAAAACGTTACAATTTAATGGCAAGGGACCATACATAATATCGAAGCTTTTATCTTAACAAGTTTTGCATAAACAGGCACTTCCTAACACTGTCTTAACTCTATCCATATAGGCCGAAAACAGCGAACTCTCTCCAGTTGACGATACGTTTAAAACATTTAATGATGATTTGATCGAGTGTTATTTCCTAATCATGTAGTATTTATAAAATGTTGTCTAAAATTTTGTACAACCCAGTGTGTGCATCCGCTAGATGAATCATCCCTTAAGTCTTTACAACGATTTCAGTGTTAGAAAGGCTTGCATGAATCATTTGAAAATTCACACCAAGAATGGATTTATCCATTCTTGTAGCAACATCGGTTGTAGTCCGAGCGCGAGCGAGCTAAGCGAACAGCCGTTGCTCGCGAGTATTTTTCACAAATACTCAGTAAAGAGTATTTGAAGACGACGCAAAACGCTCAACTGTTATTTGCGAGCTTTGGTAATTTGTCAATGTGCACTAGGAGCCTACTAATGTAAAAGCTCTCACACTTCCAAATGATATGTGCATTACAAAAACAAATGTGCGTCGTGAGTAAAGGCACTGAGCACCCCTGAATTTAAATATAATTCATAAAAATTCGAAGCTAACATAAGGTACATTATTATTAAAAATTATTTAAAAATATATATTTCAATTTATAACTAACCCACTAATTGCGACAAATTAAAATAATATATAATTTAAAAAAATTTCCTAATTAGAATTTATAATAAATAGAATCATGCCAAAACATATAATATTAAGTAAACAAAGTGTGAGCTGAACGAGGTATAAATCAGATTTCATTTCATATCATTCTTAAATATTTTTAGCACTCAACTTTTTTTTTTTGTATCTTGCTTTGCATTAGGCGCGACGGCCAAAATCAGCGCAACTAGAACAGCTGTTTGATATTCAAAGTTCAACGATCTGATAATTCAAGAGCAACGCTGTACGGAATAAATTCACCCTAAATTAAGCCTCTCTTAAAATTCTTCGCTCTTGCACATTCTACTTCACCTTGATCATTACCTCTTGCTTTCGCAAGCAGCATATAAAAATATTATAAAAACTTACACTCACCGATGCATCTCCGAAAGTGCTTCCTTTGATGATGATGATGATGTTAAAAAAAGTTATATGCACAAGAACAAAAAGCAAAAAAAATTAAGCACTTGCACTAGATTTGGGCAAAATTCAGTTTTGTACACTTATTTCTTGCTCTCTCACAGTTTTCCTTTTCTCTATGTCACCTCGCTCAAAACGCAGCGAAAAAAAATAACGGACACGCTACTGCCGCACAACTATATACATACATACATACATATGCAAAAAAAGATGAAAAGAAGGAATGACAAGGAGAAAAGGAAGATGTCAACTATACATAAAAAAAGAATTTTAAATCTTTTTTTTCACCTTAGTTTGTGCATTTTGCACACGCCATTTGCAAAATAAATTATGACACAAAAAAAAACTTGAGCAGACAATGCAATCTAAGAAATGGCAGGTACTTGGGGCACCAAATGAATAAAATTAACTTCTTTTTTTTTACTGGCGATCAGTCATAACCTCTCTTTTTTTCGCACTCACTAAACTCTTTTCTATTTGGAATTTCACAATTCTGCCCTTATTTAACCATAGTGCAATATTAACTCACTTTAACAAAAAAAATTAAATCTTTTTTATGTTTTACTTATAACAAAAACCGTATTTAAAAGGTTTTGCAGCGTGCCGCCGAATTGGACTCTTGAATAAATGCAGCTCTCTCTCTTATTTGTTTTTTTTTTTTTTATTTTGTTGAGTGAATATTGTTGAGACTTTTGTTGGTGGCTTAATTTCGGCTCTTCCTGTTGCGATTTTTGTGGTTGACGATCAGTTTCAGTTTTAAACAAAATTCTTGGCAATTCTTGTGCCAATCCTGTAATTAACCAGGAATATGGAAATTTAGACCACTATACCACACTATATGCAAAAAGTAATACTTAAAGTAGTGTTGTATAATGATATTTTTGTATGTTGAATAGGGGTATTTCAACAAAAAACCTATTTGGCCAACTTACCGCTTTAACAATTGGGACTTGAATACAAATTTTTTAAAATTGGTGCAATCGTTGATATTAATTTATATAATTTTTACCACCTATTAAAATTAAATTAAAATTGTAAAAAAAAAAAATAACAAAAACTCTAGCACAATTTTAAAATGCTCACTTTTACAGGAAAAACCTGACAAACACAACCTTTCGTCTCACTTGCTGACTTACAAGAATACGCATAATGGTGGACTCATTTGGCTTAAATAGAGAGGTAACAGCGAAAGTGAAACAGCGCCATTTCTAAATTCTAATAGTATATAATAGTCTTCCTCATTTACAGATCTCGTTCAGAGTCTGCAACATGAGTGACAAAATGAGGTGTAAAAATGAGTGACAATTATTACCAAATATACGATATTTGCTCTTAAGAGTACTATTGTATTCATGGCAAGCAGTTCAACGCTTGATTTAAAAAAAAAGTTAAATACGTTATTTTATATGATGATTGTAATGTAATTAAGGATCTGTATTTCAAGCGCCTTTGCAAATTTCCCCCCGTGCATGAAATAATTTTTCTATTCTTTAAGTTCTTGCTTTAAATCCTTTGCATGGTACTTTTCTATCAATCGACCCTGCAAGTCTTCAATTTCATTGTAGCAATTGCCAATCTTCTGTCTAATACGACTTTTTATGAATGCCGGAGCCAGTTTTGCACTATAGCCCTTAGCAAAATTGCTTTGCTGAAAGTTACGTCTGTATATTTCCTGACCAGGGTTAAAGTTTAGTTCTCGACACGCAAATTGTATTTTCTCTTATTATTTAAACGCTGTGAATGTATCATCGCCTTTGCTTTGCTCCGAAGAATGTCGAGTGAATCTTGTTTGCTAAACTGGACAGTTCTATCTTCCATCAGCTCTAATATACGCAAGAGTTTATAGCTGGCACCGTTTGTCATCATATGCTGGCCAAAAGCAAGCCGATAAGGACTAGTATTAACAGACGAATGTACACTAGACCGCAGAGCACAACAAATTTTGCTCAACTCCACGTCCCAATTCTTTTGGTCTGGCTGTACATAAGATTTGATTGCCACTATGAGAGACATATTTACTCGTTCTGATGCGTTGGCCTGTGGTGAATAAGCCGCCGTATATGTGTGTGAAATATTATAATTACTTAGCAAACTGTTAAAGGTCACCGACTTAAACTGCACCCCATTGTCCGAAACAATAATTTCTGGGACTCCAAAACAATGGAATAGTTCTTCTTCTAAAAATTTAATGACATCAGCAACTTCTTCACAGGTTTTAGAAAGGGAAATTTACATCTACATTGCCTTTGCGACTACGAGGATAAGGCCCAAGAAAATCGACATAGAATTTCTGGAAAAAACGATCTGACTGGCCGGTGTTACCCATTGGAGGACGAAGCGTATGGTTAGGATGTTTCGTAGTCTTATAGCCGGTCCGAATGTGGATTTCATTTCAGTACAAAATCCGAATGATCCTTTTGGCTCATCAAAAATGAATGTGCCGATTTTTTGCCAGTATTTTCAATATTTTTTTATCGAACACCCAATCGATATACTCGTGAATAAAGCAATTATTACCTAACCCAGCTGTTTTGTTCAATTAAAACAGAAGGCAATTAATTTTCGCCAATTATAATTTCAATATAAATATTAAATTGTTGTTATTGTCAGCTTTTTTTTTATATGTGCACAGAAATCGAACAGCTGATTTATTCTGGTTACATGGCAAGTGCATTGAATGTGTCACATTGGGTCGTGGAAAGCCAAAATTGAGCCACATCCGAATGTGCGCGAATGAGCCAAATGTGAGTGGTCGTGGAAATAGGCTATTACACACCTCACAGTTGTTAATATAGGTTTTTACATCATAAGCCAAATTAGGCCAAAAGTATAAACGCCTAAGTTTTTCCAGAGTTTTGTTAATCCCGCAATACGAGGATAGAGGATCCGCATGAGCGTGTTTTATCGCTTTTGCGATTAAGCCCTCAGGCACCCAAAGTTTCCAACACAAATCGTCGGCCAATCTGTCCGGAGTTGTGTGCTGCGCGCGACGATATATGTACCCGTCAACAACTTTCATGTCTGAGAATTCTGACTCATTTTAAACAACTTTAATCTTTAATGTCTCATATTCTTTAGATTTAAACTCCTCTGCTTGCAAATCGACGATGCTATCTAGGCGTAACTCGGCCAAATCTTCTGTAAGTGCACGTGAGAGAGCATCATGATCAATATTTTGACTCCCTTTTTTATGCAGAATCTTAAAATTAAAACCTTATTGTTTTAATGCCCATCTTGCAAGCCGAGAGCTAAGGTCCGATTGTGTCATAAGCCACTTAAGTGAAGCGTGGTCCGTGATTATACTAATCTCCTGACCTTCTATATAGGCCCTGCACTTTTTAACCGCCAAAACTGCCGCCAAACACTCCTTTTCAGTGACAGTATAATTTCTCTGACACTTATTTAATTTCCGGGACATTACGCCGGTGTTGCTGGCATCGCAGTGTATGCTAAAAGGAATATCAAAATAGGGACTGTGCAAAACAGGAGCGGAAGTCGTATGTGCTTTTAGATTTTCAAATGCTGTTTGGGCTTCTGTTGTCCAAACAAAATTTCGCTTTTGCTTTAGCATGTCTGTAATGGGGGATGCTATAGCAGCGTAATTCCGAATAAACTTGTTATACCACCTCGTTAGCCCAAGGAATCGCCGTACTTGTTTAATGGATCGTGGTACTGGAAAATTTTGGATTGCTTTAATCTTCTCCGGATCCGTGCTAATAGTACCCTGACCTATCACATGCCCCAAATACTTCACCTCTCTTAAACAAAATTTACTTTTTCCCACATTTATTGTTAAGTTGGCCTTTTCTAAATGAGCTGCCACAATTTTCAACACCTCAAGATGCCTATTAAACGTATCCGAAACGATTAAAAAATCGTCGAGATATATAAATACCTCGTTGCGCAAGTGAGCTGGAATAATTTTGTCCATGAGTTGGGACATGGTTTACGGCGAATTGAATAAGCCAAATGAAATCACTACAAATTGGTACAATGGTATACCAGGAACTGTAAAAGCAGTTTTGTCTCAAGAGCTTTCGTCAAGCGGAATTTGCCAGAACGCATCTTTCAGATCAAGACAAGTAATGAATTCTTCCTTTGGTAATCTTCCCAGTATTCCATCTATTAGAGGCATAGGATATGCGTCCTTGACTGTGAATTCGTTCACTTTCCTACTGTCTAAGCACAGTCTGACTTTTCCTGGTTTTCGAACCAACACCACAGCTGAAGACCAGCTGCTGTTCGACTCTTCAATCACTCCTAAATTGAGCATGCGGTCCAATTCCTCGTACATCATTTTTTCTACTACTAGAGACACCGGATAATGGCGTTGTTTAATAGGCTTGGCGTTACTAACATCAATAGTATGCGAAATTAAAGTTGTTGTGCCTAATCCTTTTTTTGCGAAAGATGGAAAGAACTCTATTGTGTGATGTAGCAATTTTTGTTGTTCTTCGGATAGCATTTTTATGTCTGACTCCTCAATGGTTGAGACAGCGAACGTTTTATTTAACAGATGCTAGGGTAGCAATTGAAACTGAAATAAATTCTCCTGACACGCGTTTCTGTTGTGCACGCGTTGGCCCGTTCTTTGAGTCGATAGAAGTGCAACGGCGGCAGTTTGGCTTGTATGAGTCAGCCTTACCGCACCCATAGCAAAACACACGTCGCTCGGCCGTGCACTCCTGGTAACGATGACCTTTGTTCCCGCAATTCCAACATGATAGCTCGATAGCTGCTACTTCTAGATCTTCGTCATCCGTTGTATCTGTATTTCAAACGATTTCAACTGGCTCGTTTAGAGCCCAAACTTTTCTCCTTACAGGTCGCTGAAGAGGCGCTTGTGGCTTGGCTACATATTGTAAAAATATTTCGCGAGTGAGCACTAAATGACGTAGCTGAGCTATAGTAGTGGCCGACTCATAAAGAATTTCGTGCTGAATTTCTGTGAGAAGATTGGCTCATAATGTTTCCAAGAGAGCTTGTTCGGACATAGGTACTGAAAGTTTATCAGCTAAAGACGCAATCACCCCATAAAAATTATCAAATAATTCATTTGGGTGTTGCTTGCGTTGTTCTATTTCAGTTCGTATTATTCTATCTGTTCGAGTGTCTTTAAATTGGCCTCTGTGAGCTGTGCATAGATCTGACCAGCGAATTTGGGGTACGCTTTTATGGTGGCGCCAAAACCATTCGCTAGCATTTCCCTCGAATAGGTTGCTGGCATACTGAACCACTAACTCAAAATTTCCGTTAAGTGTTTGATAAGTCAACGCTTTAATTGTATAGATAAAGTCATCTTGGGTCATTGGGTCTTTGCCGCTAAATCGTAATTTCCAATTAGCCATGATTTGGCTTATCCAATCTGGGCGCAAATCGAATGACAAAGCTGAGTTTAAAGTTCGTGTATGTGAATTGTTTGCTGGAAAAGAGGAAGAGGCTGCAGAGTGTTAGTCTGTAATTATTGTTGCTCTGTCCGTCTCTGTGCAGATCTACTATCTTCTGCTGCCACAGAACCGATTTGGGAACCTGAATTTTAGGATTGAGCTAGCTGAGACATTGCATTGGTTATTGCCGCAGTTTGATTTGTCAAAGCCGTATCTATAGCATTTGTTAAAGCTGCCTGAAGTGTGTCAAAAGGACTTGTTTCTTCTGGGCTTGGATTAGCTGCCGTGGCACTCGACGATCCCTGATTATTATCGGTATTACTCATGGCGGCTGTTCGCTTTGATTGTGATCCCGTTTGCATGGATTGAGGAGTGGGAGGCTCTCTCAAAATATTGAGAGACAGTTACGACAATAAATAAAATAATCGATAATATAATACTCTAATACGATATGAGAAAACGAAACGAATTGAAACAAAATTAATATCATAAAATATATTGGAAGCCATGCAATCGAATTGCAGGGACTAATGCTGTTCATTAGCCTAGCCTCACATTGTTAGTAGAGAAAAGGATTTAGTTAGTTAAAGCGCAAAATATACAATAACTGTCTACAATTGAATGTCAAGAGCAGGATTTTTCCTATCGCACTTGTCTTCAATCCAACTGAGAATACATACTGAGAATAGAATACTCCATACAGCCTTAAGAGTTTGTAACTGCATCTCCAGGATTTGCTTTAATATGCGCAGTTCAAAAAAAGAACTCTAAGGTAAAAGGCAACATAGCGGTCCTTTTTAGCTGACGCTACTGCAAATTTCCGATATTTACAATTAACAAAAAAAACATTAGACAACAGACGGTAGTGCTTTAATTTGCTACTAAGCAATTTTAAAATTCACCTCACGCAAAGGGATGGTCTGGCTTAAAACCCTTATGACCAATAGCGACGTATTTTGTGCACTGAATTTTAAGAAGATTATGGTCTTGGATTTTAAGATTATGGAGTTAACATAATAATAACTTTACCAGTAATCTTTTACCAAAACGCATTGCTAATTGCTAAGACCTTTAGGCATTACATCAAACTCAAAGCTGTTACATGATCTACTAGACTGTTAGCCATTAGCAAGAACAAGAAGATTCAAAATAATTACAGCGTTAGTTTAATAATATGGTGTTGTTGATAAAAAAAAGAGTTTAAATGGGACCAGCCAATTTGAACTTGGCCTAAATTGTTTATTTAACAACAATTGAGAAATACCAAATAGGCCAAAGAAAAGTTCTGGCCCCACGTTGGTCGCCAATTAATATAATATTTATTCTGTAACATACAAAGTTCGTTGCCAATTTGAGCAGATGGACTTTAAACTTTTTTCGGAGCACGCGCTGGTTCCGGCTCAGCTGATGTCGGCTGGGTGTGGGCTTATAATTCACCGAGAAGTTTTGTGCTCCTTTTGCGTATAATTTCATTTTATTAGATTTTCGCGTGCTATTTTAAGAGCAGCTATAATCATTTTTAATCAAACAGAAAGGGATTTGGTTGACTACTATAACGAAAGGAAACTACAGGGACAAATTCTACTAACATGTTTCTCACATTGTTGCAAAGTTGGTATTGCGATGGCTGATGTTGCGGCTATGCAGAGCGGATGTTGTTGCCGCAGCAATTGCCGAATAAATATTTATTTGGTGTATAAGGGAATACAAACGCAAAAAAATTTACCCTACATCACTACTGCATCGACGCATGGCTCCAAATTTAAAAATATTTAGCACATATTTAAAATTTTTAAAAATTCGAAGCTAACATAAGGTACATTATTACTAAAAATTATTTAAAAATATATATTTTAATTTATAACTAAGACTTAAAATCCACTAGCTGCTACAAATTAAAATAGTATAAATTTAAAATAATTTCCTAATTAGAATTTATAATAAATAGAATCATGCCAAAACATATAATATTAAGTAAACAAAGTGTGAGCTGAACGAGGTATAAATCAGATTTCATTTCATATCATTCTTAAATATTTTTAGCACTCAACTATTTTTTTTTTTTGTATCTTGCCTTGCATTAGGCGCGACGGCCAAAATCAGCGCAACTAGAACAGCTGTTTGATATTCAAAGTTCAACGATCTGATAATTCAAGAGCAACGCTGTACGGAATAAATTCACCCTAAATTAAGCCTCTCTTAAAATTCTTCGCTCTTGCACATTCTACTTCACCTTGATCATTACCTCTTGCTTTCGCAAGCAGCATATAAAAATATTATAAAAACTTACACTCACCGATGCATCTCCGAAAGTGCTTCCTTTGATGATGATGATGATGTTGTTGAGCTGTTAAAAAAAGTTATATGCACAAGAACAAAAAGCAAAAAAAAATTAAGCACTTGCACTAGATTTGGGCAAAATTCAGTTTTGTACACTTATTTCTTGCTCTCTCACAGTTTTCCTTTTCTCTATGTCACCTCGCTCAAAACGCAGCGAAAAAAAGTAACGGACACGCTACTGCCGCACAACTATATGCATACATACATATGCGCAAAGAAGATGAAAAGAAGGAATGACAAGGAGAAAAGGAAAATGTCAACTATACATAAAAAAGAATTTTAAATCTTTTTTTTCACCTTAGCTTGTGCATTTTGCACACGCCATTTGCAAAATAAATTATGAAACAAAAAAAAACTTGAGCACCAAATGAATAAAATTAACTTCTTTTTTTTTTTACTGGCGATCAGTCATAACCTCTCTTTTTTTCGCACTCACTAAACTCTTTTCTATTTGGAATTTCACAATTCTGCCCTTATTTAACCATAGTGCAATATTAACTCACTTTAACAAAAAAAATTAAATCTTTTTTATGTTTTACTTATAACAAAAACCGTATTTAAAAGGTTTTGCAGCGTGCCGCCGTTGGTGCTGCCAAGGAGCGATTTCCAACTCATTGGGCGGTTCACCGCCTAGATGAAAGCCTCGCCCTCTCAAGCCAACGAGAACGAGCTGCGGCGAATTGGACTCTTGAATATATGCAGCTCTCTCTCTTATTTGTTTTTTTTTTTTATTTTGTTGAGTGAATATTGTTGAGACTTTTGTTGGTGGCTTAATTTCGGCTCTTCCTGTTGCGATTTTTGTGGTTGACGATCAGTTTCAGTTTTAAACAAAATTCTTGGCAATTCTTGTGCCAATCCTGTAATTAACCAGGAATATGGAAATTTAGACCACTATACCACACTATATGCAAAAAGTAATACTTAAAGTAGTGTTGTATAATGATATTTTTGTATGTTGAATAGGGGTATTCCAAAAAAAAACCCATTTGACCAACTTACCGCTTTAGCAATTGGGACTTGAATACAAATTTTTTAAAATTGGTGCAATCGTTGATATTAATTTATATAATTTTTACCACCTATTAAAATTAAATTAAAATTGTTTAAAAAGAAAAATAACAAAAACTCTAGCACAATTTTAAAATGCTCACTTTTACAGGAAAAACCTGACAAATACAACCTTTCGTCTCACTTGCTGACTTACAAGAATACGCATAATGGTGGACTCATTTGGCTTAAATAGGGAGGTAACAGCGAAAGTGAAACAGCGCCATTTCTAAATTCTAATAGTATATAATAGTCTTCCTCATTTACAGATCTCGTTCAGAGTCTGCAACATGAGTGACAAAATGAGGTGTAAAAATGAGTGACAATTATTACCAAATATACGATATTTGCTCTTAAGAGTACTATTGTATTCATGGCAAGCAGTTCAACGCTTGATTTAAAAAACATGCGGGAAAGGCTATAGTCGAAATCCCGACCATATGATACCCGTTACTTACTTTAATATATTGAAAAGTACTTTAAAGAAAATACTTGTTTTGATCTGAAAACTTTAATTCGCCATAACTGTTGTTCTACATGTCTGATCTTAATGCGATTCAGTGGGATGATAGATAACGCTAATAGATAACGCTAATAATCACAAAAAACGTATTATCCCAAAAACTGTGGGTTTGGTGGTTTTTCGCGATTTGCGGGGGCGGAGGGGGGCGTGGATTAAATTTGAAACAAACTTGATCTGCGTGGGGTATATAGAAGTCTTTTAGTGAAAGTTTGGTATCTCTATCTCTTATGGTCTCTGAGATCTAGGCGCTCACACGGACGGACAGACACACATGGCTTTATCGACTCGGCTATTGATGCTGATGATGTTAAAGTTAAATACGTTTTTTTATATGATGATTGTAATGTAATTAAGTATCTGAATTTCAAGCGAATTTACCAATGCCAATTTTCAGGTATTGTTTTTTTTATATTCATTTAATTATTTTATTATACCCGTTACTTATAAACTAGTCGGACGGTGCTACAGTCGAGCATACTCGACTGTCGGAGACCCCGTACTTACTATCCAAAAGCAGCCACTGCACTATGGTTTTTTTTCCGTTTTTTTTGGCATAAACTCTAATTTTAAACCTATTGAAATGAAATTTGGTTTGAATATATTTTTTAAGCTCCCAAAATGACCTACCAAGTTTCAAATGATTTGGGGCACTATTTCATATAGCTGCCATATAACCGATCTGGCCGATTTGCCCTAACTTTTTTGTTTATCAAGCTATTGCTTTGAAATTTGGTTTGTATACATTTTGTCTGCTCCCAAGATGACCTACCAAGTTTCATATGATTTGGGACACTATTTCATATAGCTGCCATATAATCAATCTGGCCCATTTGCCCTAACTCCCAAGATGACCTACCAAGCTGCCATATAACCGATCTGGCCGACATGCAACAAGGCTCCATTAAACATTTTTGTTTTTTATTTTCTATTATATTTAATGAAAAAAAAACAGTAACAATTATACAAATTCACATTTTAGTATTCATCCATTATTAGTGCTTCATTCTGAAAGTAAAGATACATTTTACAAAATTTTAAATAAGTTTGGTTATGTTACTTACTATAGAAGTTACTCAATTTTCTTCTAGTTGATAGTAATCATCTTCTGAAGCAATAACCTCAAGTCCATCCAGTTCTTCATAATCTTCGTCGGACGAATTCTGTGTGGAATCTGGATCATCATTTTCACATTGAACTTCTAAATGTGGTGCTTGTAGTAGAGATATAACTTCTGCTGGTATGGTTTTCTTTTTGATTGTATTTTAAATAGGTCATTAGAATTGTCATTAGAATTGTATGAAAACTTTGTAAAATATCGTAATCAAAATCAAGAATTGATGACAGTAAAGCTGCATTGGAAAATGCTCTTTGTTATGTATGAAACTGTACCATTCCCACTGTTTCACAGCGTAGCTAACTCGCTGAACAAAGCCATTAGTTTTAAGCGATATTATGTAAACTCACATCTCTAATATAGATGTATCATCTCAAGATTATTCGCCATTAAATGAACTGAATTTAGAGAATCAAGATCGTGAAATAAAGGAATATAAAAGTGGTGTCAGAATTGGGATTTCAACATGCCTCTGGGATCAGAAGATGTCCAACTTCTTACCACAGTCCTTGCAGAGGCTCTACGACATGCAATTTCACAAGCTACGACTGATGCAGCGAATGCTATTGGTTCACAACGCGCACAAAATGATGCGGCGCCGCCAAAAATTCCAACCTTCAAAATAGAAGAGTATAAGCAGACGGATATGTCGTCTGTGGAAACTTATTTCCAACGATTCGATCTGGCGCTTAATCTAAGTAAAATTCCAGCAGAGGATTTTCGGAATTTCGCTCGGGTGCATATGGGCGCACATTTAAATGAGGCTTTAAGATTTCTACTTCATCCAAGAAAGCCAGAGGAAAGTACATACGAGGAAATTAAAACTATTCTGATCCATCATTTTGACGGGAAAAGGAACAAATACGTGGAAAGTGTTAAATTTCGACAAATAACACAAGGTGAGAGCGAGTCAGTGGCGTGTTTTGGTTTGCGATTGAAACAAGCGGCGCTTCATTGCGAGTATGGCGAATTTCTAGACAGAATGCTTATTGAGCAGCTCATTTTCGGAATGGATTCTAAGGAAATGTGCGATGAAATAATTTCGAAAAACCCTATTTCATTTAAAGAGGCGTTTGATATTGCGCATGCCTTAGAGACAGTTCACAAGACTTCGACAACCATGAAAACGACAAATACAAATGTGAAAATAGAAGCTACTAATAAGTTAGGTTATGAACCAAACAAACGCAAGATAAATTCAGCATTTCCAAGCTCAAAGACAACTGGAATTGGAAATAAGAAATCGGGAGGTTCCTGTCATGGTTGCGGAGGGAAGCACATGAGAGACCAATGCAAATTTCAAGAAGCCACGTGTTTCGTGTGTGGAAAAAAAGGTCACATTGCAAAAGTTTGCAAGTCCAAAACGCAGCAAATCACCAATGATTCTGAGGATAGCGATCAAGAATCAGGCAGACAAGGCTACGAGACTAATTTAATAAATAATAAGGGCTCAAAAAAAGGTATGGTCAACGCCACAATAAATGGATGCAACATTAAAATGGAAGTAGATACTGGCGCCCCATGCGTAATCATAAGCAAAGCTACATTCGACCAAATAAAGCACACAGGTGCTCTTCAAAGAACAAGCAGGCAGTTCACCAGTTACACTGGCCATAGAATTCCATGTGTGGGCAGAGCACCGGTATATGTTAAAATCGGTAAAATCACACGCAAGCTCAACGTATACGTGATGCAGGGCAACTACGATTCGCTAGTGGGGCGAGAATGGATCACGCACTTCGCTACAGAAATTAACTGAGAGACCTTATTTGCAGCAAACGAGCAAATCAAAACAGTTAAAGTTTCTATACCAAAACTTCAATACAACGAACAACAACGTATACAAAGCATCCTTGCAGAGTACGAAAGTTTATTTAGTGAGCAACCAGGAAAACTCACCGGAACTCCAGCTTCACTTCATTTAAAACCAGGGGCTACGCCGATCTTTTGTAAGCCCAGACCAATTCCATTAGCGCTGAGAGATACGTACGCAGCAGAAATAGATTCGAAAATAGCGGCGGGACTATTTGAGAGAATCGAGTACTCAGAATGGGCATCATCTACACACATTGTAACAAAAAAGAATGGTAAAATCCGAATCACTGGTAACTACAAGCCAACTTTGAATCCGAGGATGATCATAGACGAACATCCCATTCCTAAGGTGGAAGATCTACTAAATAAAATGAATAACGCCAAATTGTTTTGCCATTTAGACATAACAGATGCATACTCCCACCTTACGATCGACAGCGAATTCGCAAATGCGTTAACATTAAATACTCCTACTCATGGACTCATACGGCCAACGCGTACAGTATACGGCGCGGCTAACATACCAGCAATATGGCAAAGGCACATGGAGAGTATCCTTAAGGATCTTCCTAACGTTTGCAGCTTCTTCGATGACATCCTAGTCTATGCGGAAAATTTCGACAAACTTCTAGTAACACTTAAAAATACACTAGAGAGTTTAAAGAATCATGGGCTACGCCTTAATCGTTCCAAATGTATATTTGCAGCTTCATCAATTGAATTCCTTGGCCATAAAATCGATTCCATGGGAATTCACAAATCGGACACGCACATCAAAGCAATTCTACAAGCACCAAAACCATCGTCGGCTGAGGAGATGCAGCTATTCCTGGGTAAAGCATGCTACTACAATTCATTTATATCCAAATTATCAACGCGAAGCAAGCCGTTGAGAGAGATGCTTTTGAAGGAGAAATTTGAATGGACACCGGAAGCTAATAAAGCATACGATGATATAAAGACTGCGTTGACATCGTCTGAAGTTCTGATGGGGTACGATCCCAAACTTCCATTACTATTGGCTACAGATGCAAGCAAAACGGGATTGGGAGCAGTGTTGTCACACCGCTTGGGGAATGGACAAGAGCGTCCCATCGCATATGCAAGTCGCACATTAACGAGCACAGAGCAAAAGTACCCCCAAATGGACAAGGAGGCGCTGGCAATCATATGGGCAGTTAAGAAGTTCTTCTTATACCTTTATGCACGGCACTGGACCCTAATTACAGATCACAAACCACTCTCACAGATTCTACATCCACATAAGTCGCTACCAGTATTGTGCATCAGTCGCATGGCAAATTATTCAGATTTCTTAGCCAATTTTGATTTCGATGTAACCTTCAAGCCAACTAAAGAAAACGCTAACGCAGACTATTGCTCTCGAGCCTCCATTTCACAAGACATCAATAACGTTAAGGCAAAAGGCCAGGTTCACAAAGAATGGCTCCACGACGAGTTCGACTCATTCATTGTTAAGCAGATTCAGCAGCTACCACTACAATCACCTAAAATTGCTAAGGAAACCAGAAGCGATGATCAACTGGGGAAAATCGTGAGACTTTTAGAAGCCGGGAAAGATTTAAAAAGATGTGGACTTAAATCTCCGGAAGCAAATTACAAGCTAATGTCGGGATGCCTCTTATTCGAACACCGTGTGGTCATACCTTCGTCTCTTCAACAAACAGTACTCAAGGATTTACATCTAGCTCATTTAGGTATCGTCAAAATGAAAGGCCTCGCACGGTCCTTCGTCTACTGGCCAGGATTAGATGCAGACATTGAAAAGATGGCAAGCTTATGCGAGAACTGCAACAAGAACGCTCACAATCCACCGCAGTATGCCCATCATTGGGCTTATCCTAAAGGTCCATGGGAGAGAGTCCACATAGACTACGCAGGTCCGGTCGCTGGCACAATGCTGTTGGTGATCTCGGATGCTTATAGCAAATGGTTAGAAGTCAAGACAACTCATACAATGACAGCATCGGCCACTATTTCAATTCTAGATAGCGTATTTGCAGCATATGGCGCACCTTCCACCATTGTTTCGGACAATGGTACAAATTTCACGTCCCAAGAGTTCAAGGACTTCCTCAGTCGAGTTGGAGTCAAAATCCATAAGTTCACGGCACCGTATCATCCAGCAACGAACGGACAGGCGGAGAGATCAGTGCAAACCGTGAAAAATGCCCTCAAAGCAATGCAGACCACCCCTTCTACAATTAATGCAAACCTTAACGAGTTCCTGCGGCAATATCGAAGAGCTCCTCATTCCACTACAGGACAGTCCCCTTCGCAATTATTTTTGGGTCGACTAATTCGTACACGCTTGGACTTAATCATTCCAGACACTGTTGACACAAAAATCAACGAACGACAATACCATGAACGTAAATTCCGAGCATTTCAACCAGGTCAGAAGGTTTGGTTCTTATCAAACAACCCACGGGAGGACAAATGGCTGCGTGGATGGGTGAGTCGGCGCCTAGGCGATATTCATTACGACATACAGGCTGGAAACAAAGTTCAAAAACGACACATCGACCAAATTCGTAAGCGGGAGGAGAAAGATCAGGATACAAAGGACGTAAAGAGTAACCATCAAGAACAACGAATTCGCATTCATTATTATCCACCAGCACCAGCTTCGTCGTCAGCAGTAAATGAGCGTGAAGTACCAAGAACACCACCTAGAGTCAACAGCCAGAGCCAACAGCCACCTCCAGCTCCTCGTCGTCAACCAATATCACCCGGGGCCGGAACCCTAAGAAGATCAACAAGAGAACGAAGACGACCGCTCACCTATTCACCATAGATGAAGGGGAAGAAATGTTATGTATGAAACTGTACCATTCCCACTGTTTCACAGCGTAGCTAACTCGCTGAACAAAGCCATTAGTTTTAAGCGATATTATGTAAACTCACATCTCTAATATAGATGTATCATCTCAAGATTATTCGCCATTAAATGAACTGAATTTAGAGAATCAAGATCGTGAAATAAAGGAATATAAAACTCTTCTTGCTGTGTGGCCGTCATTGAAGTTTTCACTGCCATTTGAAAGAGGCTTGTCCACATTTAGGCCCATTTCTTTCATCATTTTTAATTGTAAAAGTCTTTTTCGTTCTTTTACTTTAAGCTTGTCGCAGTCCTTGACATGCCACTTCTTAAGCTCAATTCTATATGATATTTTTAAAACAAACTCGAAAAAGCGGATCCAAGCATGTAAAGGACTGATTCCATTTTGAAGAGCGTGTGCCTTAGCCATAAAAGCCTTCGAGTTTATGTCTTTAATGTTGAGCAATTGTTTTGGCTTCGCTCCACAGATTGGGCAAGACTGACTAGAGTTGGTGCCTGACAATATGTTTAAGACTTTCCCATCTATTAGTGTCATGTGGCCAATATACTCGACATATATTTTGGGCGACCCACTTTATTTGCCAATGCATAATGACCAGTGATTTCTATGAATAAGCTTTTCCCAAGCCATTTTGCGTGCTTTCCCTTAAATCTTTCTACAGTTGAATTACATTTAGGCAAGTGTTTATTTAAATAATTGACAAAGCCTTTCACTTTTTCATTTATCGACTTTATGGTTTCGTTATCTAAATGTTTTTGTGCGATCACTCTCAATATGTGCTGTTGTACGGCGTCTCCTGAGCGATTGTTGTTGCTCCAAATGTCAACCAGCTCAGCACGACTGAATACATATGGTACTAGAAAAATTTGATTTTTTCGAAAACGTGTGGATTCGGACAAAAAGGATTAGTTTCTCATTAATCTGCACACTTTGGTTAATAGTTTCTCACTTACAACTTTTTGCAACGCTTTGCCATGCAAAAGTACTGATCCACGGAACACAACTACACTTGGTAAGCTCGTTCTAAAAATACACATAAACAAAACACGGTACAATTGGACAAAAACACATAACAACGACACAAACATTGGTAAACTTTAGTTTTACATACCTGGACAATCGTTTTCCATATTTATTTATTTCACTTTTGTGTAAACTTTCGCCAAAACAAACAATCAAAGTCGCAAAATTTTTCCCGCCAATTTTATACAAAACGGGTGGTACATAATCAGCTGACTTTAACAGCGCGCAAGCAGAACAGTATTGCTCCACATGTTAAAGTTAAACATTTTTTAATCTGTCTAAAGTGTTTAAAAATTAAAAATAAAAATTTTTTTAAAATATTTAAAAAAAAAAAATTGACTTTATGCCAAAAAAAACGAAAAAAAAACCATAGTGCACTGCTAAAAATTAAATAATTTTTAAAATAAACTTAAAATAACTTATAGTTTATATGCCTTCCTAGGGTCTTCTGTTAAACATTATTTATGAACACTAGTCGCACCATTTATCTAATTAAGTTACACTCGTTAAATCGCAAAGTCAATTTCAAAATCACTCGAAGACAGCGCGCAAATATTAATTGAAGAAGAGCCAATGTAAAGTCAAATAGTCATACATATGCGTAAAGCATTAGGATCTGTTAAGTGCACACATACATACATATTTAAGCACGAGACAAAACAAAAGAAGTTTCAAGCTTAACATTATTATTTGGTCTTGTGAAGCATATGTAAAACATTACCAGAGATAAAACTAAAACTACACGTTTAACATGCAAAATGTTGTAATAAATAAATTAACCAACACTTAATTCATATAGTAACATAATTGAAGCTCAAAATTTAGTTTAATAATATATTTGAATCATAACAATTTAAAAGTTAAATAACATTAAATTTACATAGAATTCTAACACAACATTTATATAACTGCCAATATAACATTATTTAAATAAAAGGATTTAACAGGTATTCGATGCTTAATATGTCAATACAACATTATTAGATAATAATTTAAAAAAAAGTTTTAAAATTAAATAATAACCAGAGATAAAACTAAAACTACACGTTTAACATGCAAAATGTTGTAATAAATAAATTAACCAACACTTAATTCATATAGTAACATAATTAAAGCTCAAAATTTAGTTTAATTATATATTTGAATCATAACAAATTAAAAGATAAATTTATTAAAAACATAAATTTGTATAGTAAATGTTAAAACCATTAAATTTACATAGAATTCTAACACAACATTTATATACCTGCCAATATAACATTATTTAAATAAAATGATTTAACAGGTATTCGATGCTTAATATGTCAATACAACATTATTAGATAATAATTTAAAAAAAAGTTTTTAAATTAAATAATAAAAAAAAATTACAAATAGCTAAAAAAATCACCTTAAAAAAATTGACCCAGCCGGGAGTCGAACCCGCAAAAAAAAAAATGTTGTTGGAGCCGGGAATCGAACCCACGACCTAGTTTTAAAAGAAAGTTTAAAACTTCGGTGGCTCAACCCATTGAGCCACACATCGCATTGCGTGCAAGTCGCCAAATTTCTATATTGGTTTTACAGGACTCTATTTCATAATTTTAAAAACGGTTGTTAACATTAAATGTTATCATAACATTAATATATACAAATTGAATTTCAATGCAAAATGATTAAGAATTAAAAGACACATGTCCCTGCCACGGTTTGAACTCACGATCGGATGACTAACCATATCACGAGAGCTGCGACTCGGCACACTACGCCACAGAAGCCCATTATGTATAGGAGGCCAATTTGATATATAATTTGTTTATTCAATTTTCATGTTTTCAAACTATTCAAATCATAATTATCTTGAATCTTGAATCTCTAGCTTTTAAATTGCCGTTATAATTTGGATATGAAATTTTCTATGTCAATTTTAGGGGGATAAAGGGGGCGTGGCCGAATTCTGAAACAAACTTGATCTGCTTGCAATACAGAGGAACCTACATACTAATTTTGGTGTCTCTAGCATTTAAACTGCTCTTTTAATATGGATATGAAATTTTTTATGTCGATTTTTGGGTGGTAAAGGGGGCGTGGCAGAGTTCTGAAACAAACTTGATCTGCTTGCAATATAGAGGAACCTACTTACCAATTTTGGTGCTTTTAGCATTTAAAGTGTTTTTTTAATATGGATATGAAATTTTCTATGTCGATTTTTGGGCAGTAAAGGGGGCGTGGCCGATTTCTGAAACAAACTTGCTCTGCTTGCAATATAGACAAAGCTACATACCAAATTTGGTGTCTTTAGCTTTTATAGTCTCTGAGATCTAGGTGTTCATACAGACGTCAGGACAGCAGGACGTCAGGACAGACGGACAGACGGACATTGCTATATCGACTCGGCTATTGCTGCTGATCAAGAATATATATACTTTATGGGGTCTGCAACGCCTCCTTCTGCCTGTTACGCACATTTTCGTTAAAACAAACCCAATAGACCCCTGTACTTTTTTTAAGTACGGGGTCTAAAAATAAGTATAAGGGTATATTGTGTTCGTTGGAATGTATGTAACAGGGAGAAGGAGGCATCTCCGACCACATAAAGTATATATATTCTTGATCAGCATTAATAGCGGAGTCGATATAGCCATGTGTGTCTGTCCGTCCGTCCGTCTGTCCGTCTGTGTGAGCGCCTAGATCTCAGAGACCATAAGAGATAGAGTAACCAAACTTTCACACGCAGATCACAAAGGCGTTGGAGCAGGTCAAGATTGTTTTAAATTTTTGACCCGCCTTTTTCCACGCCCGTAATTCGCGAAAAACCGGTCGTCCGTCTGTATAAATACACGGATCTCAGAGACTATAAGAGATAGAGTAACCGAATTTGGCACACAGATTTCCATATACCTCACGCAGATCAAGTTTGTTTCAAAATTAAGCCACGCCACGTTGGCAGTAAACCTTCGGACCGTGCAGACGTGTTTCTATAAAGCGCTCCGTAATAATCTTAATCTAAATAGTACCCACGTGCGGTAAAAAATCTAGATTTAGGCCAAGAGCCCCCTAGTGCGATGTGCGCGCCCACTAAACTAGTTTTGCGAATATAATAAAACTATTCTATAAACTATAAACAAATCAAATAGAATTTGTATTGAACAAGTGCTAACTACGATGAGTCACTACGATACCCGTGCCCACCGTCAGCGCGAGCAAGACGAGCGACGACTCTCTTTGGCCAAAAATAACGCTTACTTTAGCTATGTCTCCGACACAACAGCACAAATAACCGAAAAATCAAAGCAGAACCTCTTAGCCGCAGAAGACACGAGAGCGCGTTCTTGCTCTCCGAATTTACCAACTACAACTCCAAAAAGCTGGAGCGAAGAGTGTGCCTCTCCAATGCCGATCGTCTCCCCGCATAAGCCACTATCACCACCAAATTTGCCCTCACAAGCCGCTGCAGCTGACGCTACAGCAACAACAACTTTAACTGTGTCAACAGTCGTCGTACCGTCTTCTGCTGACCAAGCACAATCTTTCTCAACTACAGCTTCGAATGCAAGCGCAGCGTCAAAACCAACGGTTCCGGCTAGGCAGACCGGAATGGATCGCTACTTTCAAATAGTACCCAAGCGAAAACTAAGCCCACAAAAAATACTGGGAAATAAAACAAAAATAAACCGCGGTGACTTAAGCCAAACTGCTGGGGACCCAATAAACACCAACAATAGGTTTGCGCCGCTGGCTGATACTGTCAACGAACAACCTACCGAAGCTGGACATGGACCAAAGAAACTTAAGCCCCCACCTATATACATTAGGGAGAAGATATCCAACGCACTGGTGAAAAAGATTGTTGATCTCATTGGAAACAACAACTTTCATGTCATTCCTCTAATAAAAGGGAATATTCACGAAATAAAGCTCCAAACAAAAGACGAGGAGCATTTCCGTAAAATCTCCCGTTATCTAAATGAAGCTAAAAAAAGCTTCTACACTTACCAACTAAAAAGCAGCAAAGGCCTGCAGGTGGTACTTAAAGGTATTGAACCGGATGTCCCCCCTTCCGAGATCTCAAGTGCGTTAAAAGAAAAGGGCTTTCTTGCTAAGAGAGTCACAAATATAATAAACAAAAATAAAATACCGCAACCTCTCTTCAAAGTTGAGCTGGAGCCAGACAGTAAAGCTCCAAAGAAAAATGAAGTGCACCCGATCTACAAGATACAGCTCCTGTTGCATCGCCGGATCACTGTTGAGGAACCACACAAACGGAACGGCCCAGTTCAATGCTCGAACTGCCAGGAATATGGGCATACCAGGTCGTATTGCATGTTGCGTCCGGTATGTGTGGCTTGTGGAGACTCCCATGGCCCAGACTCCTGCTCAGTCAACAAAGATGACCCTAATACAAAAAAGTGCGGCAACTGCGGTGGAAATCACACAGCGAACTACAGAGGCTGTCCAGTGTACAAGGAACTAAAAAACCGTATCCGTCGAGTACCAACAACGCGTCATCAGCACCTGCCAGCTGCAGTTATAGCATCCCAAACTACACCCGACGTCTTTTTCGCCAAAGCAGCCAGGTCCTCACTTGGTCCCGCAAACACTATCAACGGCATTTCTTTCGCTAGTGCTTTAAAATCTGGCTTGCAAAAACCATCTCCCTCAGCAGCACCTTCTAGTGTAATCCAAGAAGATTTGAGTATGGTTAACGCTCAGCAGCCCTTGCAGCAGTCACAAAACTCTATTGAAGCAATGATTTTCACCCTACAACAAAGTATGATGGAATTCATGTCGTTTATGAGATCAACTATGCAAAACCTTATGCAAAATCAAAACACCTTGATACAGATGCTCGCATCTCAACAATCAAAATAATCAATGGCGCCTCTACGAATATCTCTGTGGAACGCCAACGGTGTTTCACGGCATAAACTTGAACTTACTCAATTCCTAAACGACAAACACATTGATGTAATGCTGCTTTCTGAGACGCATCTCACTAACAAATATAATTTCCAAATTCACGGCTATATATTCTACGGCACTGATCATCCGGACGGAAAAGCACACGGTGGAACCGGTATTCTAATAAGAAACCGCATCAAACATCAATTCCACAAAAGGTACGCGAAAAACTATCTACAAGCCACATCCATAACTGTACAATCGGACATCAATAATCTTACTATTGCCGCTGTATACTGTCCTCCCCGTTTTACAATCTCTGAAGATCAATTCATGCAATTCTACAACTCACTGGGACAGCGATTCTTAGCAGCAGGAGACTACAATGCGAAACACCCGCACTGGGGCTCTCGCCTTGTGACCACTAAGGGAAGGCAGTTATACAATGCAATCATAAAACCAAGCAACAAACTCAATTATGTTTCCCCGGGTAGTCCTACATACTGGCCAGCAGACCCTAACAAACAACCAGACTTAATAGATTTTGCTGTGACAAAAAACATCCCACGCAATCTAATAAGCGCCGAAGCACTTTCGGATCTTTCATCCGACCACTCCCCCGTGTTATTAAATCTACTCCAATCCCCGGAATATATGGAATATCCTAATAGACTTACAACACACAGAACCAACTGGCTCAAGTACAAGAAATACGTAAGCACTCACCTCGATCTTACCCCGCAATTCAACATTGAAGCGGACATCGACTGCTCCGCTGATTTATTAGAATCTGTACTTGTGGAAGCAGCTAAAATCTCTACTCCACAACATGCGCATGTGCAGACCAAACAACGCAAAACTAATCTTCAAATAGAACAACTTGTTCTGGAAAAGCGACGATTGCGACGTGAATGGCAGTCCCACCGGTCGCCATCTACCAAACAACGCTTTAAAGATGCTTCGCGCAGACTCAGCAAAGCTCTAAAGCAAGAAGAAACAGATGCCCAACGCCGCTACATAGAGCAATTGTCACCAACCAGTACCAAGCATCCTTTGTGGAGGGCTCACCCAACGCTAAGTGCGCCGATCGAAACGGTAACGCCTATAAGAAACTCCTCAGGCTGCTGGGCCCGTAGCGACATAGACAGAGCCAACACATTTGCCACTCACCTACGTAATGTATTCCAACCAAATCCCGCAACAAATTCATTCGTACTTTCTTCCTGTGCACCTCATAATCCAGGCGAGTCTGAACCACCTCAGTTCCGTGCGAACGAAATTGGAAAAGTCATAAAAGAACAGATGAAACCAAAAAAAGCTCCAGGCTGTGATCAAATAACTCAAAAAATGATCATTGAACTTCCAAACTGTGCTATTTCCCTCATCTGTAAGCTTTTCAACGCGATTACAACACTTGGCTACTTCCCAAAAAAATGGAAGAAGTCGGTCATTATAATGATACCCAAACCTGGAAAAGATCATACAATACCATCATCTTATAGACCAATTAGTCTACTACCGTGCTTGTCTAAGCTTTTTGAGAAATGCCTACTGACGCGCATAATTCCTCATCTGATAACACGCAATGCAATCCCAACACATCAATTTGGCTTCAGAGAAAAGCATGGAACTATCGAGCAAGTCAACCGAATAACATCAGAAATACGTACAGCATACGAACATCGGGAATACTGCAGTGCAATATTCCTCGACGTCTCCCAGGCTTTCGATCGAGTGTGGCTTGATGGCCTCATGCACAAAATCAAAACGACGCTCCCGGTGTACACTCATAAGCTACTCGAGTCGTACCTCTACAATAGAGTCTTCGCAGTTAGATGCAACACTACTACATCTAACGATCACATTATAGAAGCTGGAGTTCCTCAGGGAAGTGTTCTGGGACCAACACTATACGTAATATACACAGCGGACATCCCGATAAATGAGCGGCTAACAACATCCACGTTTGCAGACGATACCGCAATCCTCAGTCGCTCCAGATGCCCCATTCAGGCAACAGCACGTCTAGCTGAACATTTGGCGGTAGTAGAGAAATGGTTAGCCGACTGGCGTATTAAAATAAATAACCAAAAATGTAAACACATCACGTTTACCCTCAACATGCAAACATGTCCTCCGTTAACACTCTCTAATAGGCAACTTCCACAAGCCAAAGAAGTAACGTACCTTGGCGTTCATCTTGATAGGCGGCTCACCTGGCGTCGTCACCTTGAAGCAAAGAAAACGCAGATTAAACTGAAAGCCAATAAACTTTATTGGCTTTTAAACCACCGATCTCCTCTCAGCTTGGACTACAAGGTCCTACTCTACAATTCCACCATAAAACCAGTGTGGACCTACGGCTCGCAGCTATGGGGAAACGCGTGCAGTAGCAATATTGATATCATCCAGCGAGTACAATCGAAAATCTTGAGGACTATCACTGGGGCACCGTGGTATGTTCGAAACGACAACATTCATAGAGATTTGAACGTTATATACGTTAAAGATGAGATAGCACGACAAAAGGCGAGCTACAACATTAAGTTATCCCTGCACCCCAATCCACTTGCTCGACAATTAACTCAGGTTTGCAGTCGAACCCGTCTTCAACGAAACGATCTTCCAGCCCAGCAATAAACACTTGGGGCACCGTAGTTCATATTAAGTCAACATGACTGTTAGTTAAGCTTTAAATATAAGATTTGATAAACTTATTGTAAGTCTCCCTTGGAGAAGATTCAATAAATAAAGCCAACGTAATTAAAAAAAAAAAAAAAAAAAAAAACGCCTCCCTCCGCCCCCGCAAATCGCGAAAAACCACCTCACCCGCAATTTTTCATATAATACGTATTTTTTTGTAATAACCGATATCTGTTATTGTTATCTATTATCACACTGAATAGCAACAAGATCGGACAAGTAGAACAGCAGTTATTGCGAGCCTAAGTTGTTGAATCAACAGGTGCCCCCTAGAGTATGCGATAGTTTTTGTATTTTTAAACCTTATTAGAATGCTTCAAATTCTCAACTAGTTCTGGCAACGCAAATATGACATTAGGATTGAATCGCTAATGTATTGAAATAAGTAACGGGTATCCTATGGTCGGGATCTCGACTATAGCCTTTCCCACTTGTTTTAAACTTAATTTCGTTCGTCACAAAATGGGATATCAGACATTTTGGGGCTATGTTATATGCTTTCGTCACTAGACTTTTACCTCGTGTAGAGGGGTATTTTTGTGTGATTTTCATTACAATTATAATCTTTTTTCTTTAATAATGGCTGTCTTCTATAAAAAGAACTGCCAAGTGCGATCAAACTTTAAGGTTGGTTTTGTTTGCTGCTGGCTGTGTGATAATATTCCGGACGAAAAATGTGCGGTTCTTAATGGCCTTATTCAGTCAAAATCAGGCATTAAGTGGACATGTGAATCATGTAGGGATATTGAAAGGGACATGAGGCAGACCAAAACAGGCTTTATAGATCTATTTGGACGGTTTAAAGCACTGTTTGATAGCTTTTCGGCTTTGGATACAAATTTCAAGCCTTATTTTAGGCTGTTAATTGGCCCAATCGAACTTTTAATACCTACACACATACCCACTTCATCCGCTACTCAATTAATTAATTTGTCATCCCCGTCTACTTGTACGACTGTCAGTATGGAAGAAACTTAACATCAATGGATATTGTTCCTTCTGACACTGAAGAAATTTCTGATTTAACACTATTGTTGCCAATCAGCAACATAGTGCTGATAATATAACTGTTTCAACACACTTAAATGGTCACCCAACTAATTTTGTAGCTTCTGCTGCTGTTGATAAAGAGATCCTTGTAGATGTGCCACCTAAGAAGCAAATTTTTGTTTTCAGACTGACCCCTGATACTACATCTGATGATGTCATGGCCTTTATTCAGGCCAAATCTAAAGCCTCAAAAATTTCGTCGTTTAAAATAAGTGTTCCCGCCGTTCATTTCAACGAAATTTGTTGTAAAGAATTTTGGCCTAATCACTTAATTGTAAAGGAATATACTGTGGAAAAAAGAAATCGGACCCCGATTGCATTGCCTCCTTAAACTTCTACCGCGGTCAACTCTATTCCAACTTTGGTAGTTTCTGATAGCACAAAAAACTAACATCCTCCCTTTCATTATGCTATCAGAATTTAAGAGGTCATTGTAGTAAACTTAGTAACCTTTACCTTAAAAGCCCATCCTTTCATTTAATAGCCTATTTCCACGACAGCACATTCGGCACATTCGACGCCATTTTCATCATCCGGCCCGAATGTGGACTTTATTTCAGTACAAAATCCGAATGATCTTTTTGGCTCATCCAAAACAAATGTGCCGATTTTTGCCAGTATTTTTAGTTTTTTCTTATCGAACACCCAATGCTTATCGATATACTCGTGAAAAAAATCAATCATCATCACCTAACCCAGCTATTTTGTTCAATAAAAACAGTAGGCATTTAATTTTCGCCAATTATAATTTCAATATAAATATTAAATTGTTGTTATTGTCAGCTTTTTATTATATGTGCACAGAAACCGAACAGCTGATTTATTCTGTTTACATGGCAAGTGCATTGAATGTGTCACATTTGGTCGTGGAAAGCCAAAATTGAGCCACATCCGAATGTGCGCGAATGAGCCAAATGTGAGTGGTCTTGGAAATAGGCTATTAATGTCATTGCCTTTTCTGAAACATGGTTAAGGCCCGACATTCTCAATTCTGAAATCCTCTCTAATAAATTCTCTATTTATTGAAAGGATCGTACTCCACGTACTGGTGGTGGTGTGCTTATTGCTGTTGATGCTGATTTATCTTTGGAGATTGTAATTACTGATAGTTCTTTAGATATTGAATTTGTAGCTGTCAAACTGTGTATTTCTGGTATGTTACTTGGCTTTACTTGTTCTTATGTGGCACCTGACTTAGACAAGTCTGTCTATTCTTTGCATTGTACTGCTATTTAATCTGTTTTTTCTATTCTGTCTAATCATGATTTTCTGGTTGTTCTTGGTGATTTTAATATTGCTAAAGCTAATTGCATTATTTGTCCTGATTCCCTCGATCCAGGATGATTTCCTTGATAATATATTTGGGATGTCATTGTGTCAAATTAATGATATCCCAAACTCTCTAATTTCTCTTTTCTTAACAGCCATTGCTACAAGGATTACCTTAGGCGATGTGGGTTACAGTATCGAACGGATCCGAAAAAGTTTTATACTTTTGTGAATGCGAAGCGTGGATCATCAACACTTCCATCCAGCGGGCTTTTCGAAAAAAGGACAGGTGACTCTGACCAGGCAATTGCCGATTTTTTTCAAACAGATAGTGCTCAAAATGAGGAATTGAGAACTCACTATCCCTATCGTGTAAATGTTTCTAATTGCATTTATGGACCTCTTATAACAGAAAGCTCGCTATTAAGTGACCTTAAGGCCGAAAAGCCCGAATTTTCTCCTGGACCAGATGGAATACCAGGGTGCGTTCTTAGGTACTGTGCTGAAGGTCTGTTGAAACCCTTGTATAACTTAGTTAAGCTTTCCGTGGAGTTCGGTTTCTTTCCAAATATTTTGAAAGAATCATTTATTATTCCTCTCCTTAACAAAGGAAACAAGTCTAATGTCAGTAATTATAGAGGTATTTCTAAGTTGTCTGTTATTCCAAAGACTTTTGAGAATTTGTTAACTTCTCAACAGAAATATCTGTGTAGATCTATAATTTCACCCTGCCAGCATGGGACTGTGAAATATAAATCTACTACCACTAACTTATTGGAATTCACTTCTCTTGTTATACATGGCTTTCAAAACAAAATGCAAACTGATGTCATTTACCCCGATTTCAGTAAAGCTTTCGATTCAGTTAATCACACTCTCTTACTGCGTAAACTCCAACTATTAGGATTTCCAAATAGCTTAATTGTTTGCATTTTAAACAATTTACATCTTAGGACTCAAAAAGTTTATTTTAAGGGTCTTGTATCTCAACCTGCTAGTGTCTATTCTGGGGTGCCACAAGGAAGTCATCTTGGCCCTTTGTTATTTACGCTTTTTATTAATGATCTAAAATATGATATCAATCACTCTCGGGTCTTGATGTATGCGGATGATGTTAAACTTTGTATATCGGCTTCCGATTACCGTCTTGGTGACAGGCTGCAAACTGATCTTAACAGTATTCAATTATTCACTAAAGTTAATTTTTAAAATCTTAATCACAGTAATTGTAAAGTTATGTCTTTTAGTAGGCGCTTGTCCATTTCCAATAATTATGTTCTCAATTGTACTCAGTTTGAACGAATTAAGTCGGTTAATGATTTGGGTATCCTTTTTGATCCCAAGCTTTAGTTTGATAAACATATTGCTTCTATCGCAAATCGAGCCTTTGGAGTCCTGGGTTTCATTAAGCGTTGGTCCAAAGAATTTGACTATCCCTATATTACAAAAATACTCTATACTTCACTTGTTCGTCCTATTCTGAAGTATGGGTCTTGTGTTTGGTGTCCTCAATACAAGATTCATCAGGACTGATTAGAATCTGTTCAAAAACAATTTTTGCTCTTTGCCTTAGAGGTCTTAACTGGGATCCTAACGCCCGCCCTTTTAAGTATCGTGATAGACTTAAACTACTAGAAACTTTCTTCCTCTTTCTCGCTCGGTTCGAACGTTCAGTTTGATCACATCGCCCGTATGTGTTCATGACCGTTTGTGTTCGTTTGTTTTTTTTTCAATCACGAGTATTGCTCGAACCGGCGGGCTGACTTGATTTGATGAATACTCGTTTTGTTCGAACGATCAGATCGATCATGGTACACGAGGTTCGAGCCTGGTTTGGGTATGCGAACGGGTGTGGGTATGGGTATGCAAACGAGTGTCGGGTTTTGGGTATGCAATCAGGTATGGGTATGTGTATGAGCACGGGTATCGGTTTTGGGTATCTAAATGGGTATGGGTATGGGGATGAGCTTGAGTGCCTGTGCTAAAAAAGATGTGCGACAGAGCGAGAGATAGCGAGCACGCGCGGTGTTTACTCCTATGTATGTAAATACAATACTTTGTATGTATGTTTATATCGGGTATAAATACAAATGTTAAATAAAATGCGTATACATGTATGTATGTACATATGTACACGAAATTACTCACTTAATTGAAAGTGTAACTACCTGTTTCTGGTAAAGTTAGCAGGTTCATATATTTAAATTTTAATGAATCGGGCGGACGGGCTCGAAAATGTTAACCTCAAAACTAGCCCAACGGAAATTTTACCAAGACTTGAGACAAGGTAACAGGTAGTGTATTAACGGCCTTTACATATATATATTTTGTATATAAATATATAAATAATGCATTCAATAAAATGTTTGAAAGATTAATCCTTCTTAAAATGCAAAATTGATATTTATTTTTGATTTAAGTATTTTCAAAATACATAATTCAAGATATTCAATTAAAAATTCTTTGCCTTTCGATTTAATTTCTAACTAACTAACAAAAGTACAAGGAAACATATGCGTATGTATACGCTTGCATACATGCATAACCAAACGCAAAAGCCCATGCTCATATCCATGCCTATAGGTATATATGCCCATACCCATACCCATACTTATAACCATACTCATACTCATACCCATACCCGTTTAGACACCCAAAACCCGACAATCGCTCGAATACCAATACCCATACCCTTTCGCATACTCAAAACCGACAGATGTTTGGGTATGTCATACGGTCAGTTCGAATCAAATCGTCCGCGATCATGCTGATCGTTTGTGAGCGTTCGTTTCGATCGAGACACGAGTCATGATCGAACTTGCTGGCTGATTTGATTTGATGCATACCCGTTTTCCCGTTAACGATCGGAACGATCATCGAGTCATACTCAAGTTGACTCGTTCAGAAAATGTGCGACACAGAGTGCGCACGCAGCGGCGCACAGTGGGACATAAGGGTGGGGCAAAAATAATTTTTTCGATGAAAGCGATTGTACAAATATGCATTCGATAGAGAACTCTTCGAAGATTACAAATCCAAAAAATTTTTAAGATCGGGTAAGAATTGTGGGCGTGGCAGCCTCTCAAAGTTGACCCATTTTTAGTGCCCGCACAAATGTGCAAATTTTACTAAAATTCTAACTTTAAAACTGATTTATTGACCAGTTATACAACCGATCTTTATGATTTTGGTTTCATATGAAAAGTAAGTTCGATTCTGATAAAATGCAGGAGAAATAAGTCTCTTAACTTGTTTACTTTTTATCCCAGCAATGTTATAAAAAAGCACTCAAATTAGGCTATTTTTTTACTTCTAATGGACTCGTTTGGACTCCATCCCACTACTACAGGAGTCTTCAGTAATCAATTCTCTAATCAAATAACCCCGGTCTTGCCTGCGTCCAGCTGCATCTAAGCAAGTTATAGAGCGAAAAATGATGCACCCTCGCAATAAATTGATGATAGAAGAGGAAGAGCACAGTGAAATTTCATACGTTTTCGCTATGCCGGGCATAAACAAGATTTTTCAAAAACAAATTTTGTTTTTTTTTTGTATTTAGCGTAAAAAAACTTTATAAAATATTAAACAATGTTGTTTAAAGGACGAAAAAGATTCAAATGTGAACTTTGGGCAGAAACAAACAGATTTTTTTTTTTTTAATTTTACATGTAAAATATGCACTGAAAATATTTTTCCACTTTCACCAAAAACTCTGAATCAACCAGTAGGCTTATCTCGTAGTGCAAACACTCATTTTAAAGCTTGAGAAGTTTTATATCAAATGCTTTTTAAATTTTTTTGGTTCCAAAGATATGATTTTTGCAAAAAAAAATCAGCGATTGTCCCACTGTGCGGCGTTTGCACTAACAATAAGATGTATTTGTGTGTGTAAATATGTATATAATTGCAATGTTATTTTTGTATGCTTAACCCTTTCATGCTCGAAGTTGCTTATAAGCAACTTCGATTTTTAACATCATATAAAATGAAAAAAAAATGCAAAAAGCTTCATAAATAAAACACCCTATTGATTGATTGCTCTTCTGAGAGCAATAAAAACAACAAAAAACAAAAGTTATGTTATAAACAACAAAGTTGCGTTGCATTGCAAAAAGTAAAAAACAAATTAAAATATTAGCGAAATATTTTTTTTTTTCCAAACAAGTATACAGTTTTGTGCACAAATAGTGAAATAAAAAGAAGTAAAAAGAAAAATTGATAAACATTGCATATTTAAGCTTGCAGAAATTTTTTGTTTATAGAAGTTGCTTATAAGCAACTTTGGGCATGGGTGGCAGTTAACAAATTGCTTTGTCATAATGAATAAAGAACACCAAAGGCTATGTGAAGCGGACATACAGAGTGTTTTGGAGTTCGATTGGGACCAATCTTCTGATGAAGAGTACGATGAAGACGAGACAGAGCTTCTGGAAAAGAGTTTGCAAGAAACTTTGGAGAAGGACGAGGAAATGGAGATTGATATATTGGAAAGCATAATTGCTGAAGAAATCGCTGAAAGTCCAGAGGAATCTGAATGTTTTTCTATCGAAAAGCTTGATGCATCTAAGATGAATTGGACGCAAGAACTGAAGCTTACTGCAGTAACGGATTCAATGCCACGTAATAAATTTGAGAAAATCAAGAAATTCCTTAATTTTTCTGACAAATTGAAACAACCCAAAAAAGGCGATGCTAACTTTGACAAACTCTATAAAATTCGTCCGCTGCTTACAATGCTCAAGGATAAATTCAATAAAATACATCAAGAAGAACACCAAAGTATTGATGAACAAGTAATAGCTTATAAAGGTAAGGTGATATGATTGTAACGTCAACAATAACAATTTTTTGACTCATAGTACGTTTTCTTTTCAGGCAGATCAGCTCTCAAGCAGTATAGCCCCGCTAAGCCCCACAAATGGGGGATGAAAATGTTCACCCGCGCTGGCTCATCAGGAATAATTTATGACTTCGCCCTTTACGTTGGTGATGGAACTTGTCCAGCATACGGACTTGGAATATCGTCTGACATTGTTTTATACTCTGCGTCTACAGTACCAAAAAATCAGAATTACAAACTTTATTTTGACAACTGGTTCACTTCTGTAAGCCTTCTCGTTGCTCTGAAAGAAATGGGCATTTTTAGCGTTGGCACTGCCAGAAAGAATCGAATGAGTAATTGTGAATTGAAATCTGAATCCGATTTGAAAAAGCTCGGGAGAGGAACTTTTGAGATGAAGTGTGAAGTTAACCATGGCATTGCCGCAGTTCGTCGGCTAGATAATAAGGCCGTACAGTTGATGTACTAAGACCAGCAATTGTATTAGAATACAATAAGCACATGGGAGGGGTTGATCTCTCTGATATGCTTATGGAACTTTACAAGGTCAATCACCGCTCCAATAAGTGGTATATGCGAATATTTTATTGGGCCATGGGAACAGCGGTTACTAACTCTCGGCTTTTGTATCGACGACACCTGAAAATAACTGAGCCCAACAAAAAGCTCATGCCACTCATCAAATTTCAGATGGAAATAGCCAACGAGCTTTTGGGTGCTTTGCCAACATTTGAAAGCGCAGTTCAAAAGAAAAGAGGACGCACAAGTTTGCAAGACATGGAAAAGCATTCCCCATCGGTGTCACCTTCCTCCTCTTCGTCATCAGGTTCTAAGCGCCTCCAAATGACTCCAAATCCTGAATCTTCCAAACGGTATGATGAGAACGGTCATTGGGTCGGTTGGGGAGCAAAAGGTCGATGGCGCCTCTGCAAGACAGGAACACCTCTGTCAAAATGCCTAAAATGTGGCGTTCATCTATGCAGCAACACATCTAAAAGAGAAAGAATTTTTTTTGTATACATTTCTTTGCACATTTTCATATTTCAAAATACTTCCTCAACTGCCCAAAGTTGCTTATAAGCAACTTTCTATATCTTCTGACTGGATAAACCTAGAAAGCTAAAATCGTAGATTATACTTAATCTAAGCCTAATAAGTCCAAAAAACATAAAAAAAAATTTTATGTCACCTGGTTTAGGTACGGGCGCGAAAGGGTTAAAACGTTTATTGTAAAATTTATTAAGATCTGCGTATACATAAGTATATATAGTAAATTAAATTTTTATTTTTAAAAGACATTTTTCATAATTTTATTTTAATTTAAATCAACTTTTCTAAGTTGACACTAAATAAAAAAAAAATATTTGAAATTAAATATTTGATTTATTTTTGAATATAAGTACACTTTGTGTGCATTTGGCAAAGTATTAATGGCGACTAAACTTAACATTAACATAGCGTCATAGCTTTAATGCTAACAGAGTTCTTCCCTGGTATTTACATACAGGCATGTATGATGTTACATATACGTTGTATTTAATTCATATTCTAAACATTCCTTCTCAACGTACTATGTAACTCTAGATCATAAACAAATTTACAGGTTAACTTAAACCCAACAATTGAATACAATTTTCATGCTTAACTCTAGTGAAGTGGGCACATAACTAATTTCGATTACATTATTCTTATACATTTCTCGCACATGATGATATTTGATGTCGATATGCTTACTGCGGGCATGAAATGTAGAATTCCTTACAAGGCACTGAGCGCTTTGGTTGTCACTGTACATCATCATTGCTGTCGTCTTGCCAAAGCCCATCTCCTCAACCAGCATGTTGATATATGCGGCCTCCTTAGCAGCCGATAATAGAGCCACGTATTCGGCTTCTGTGCTGCTTAGTGCGACGATGCTCTGCTTCTTCGATTCCCATGTAAACGCACCACCTGCTGCAAAGAAAGCCCATCCACTAAAGGACTTGCGGTCATTACTGTCGCCTGCCCAATCCGCATCCACATAGCAATAGATTGACTTGCCGGTTCGCTCATAGTGCATGCTCAGGTCAGCAGTACCTTTTAGATAGCGTAGCACACGCTTAGCACCTGCTTCGTGCTCCTGATGTGGATCAGAGTTTCTCTGCGCGAGTTTGGAGACAGAGTGCAGAATATCGGGACGAGTTGTTATGGCCAAGTACATCAGTGAGCCAATCAAAGACTGATACTTGACTTGATCCACCTTTTGACATCCTTCAGTCTCACACTTCACTTGAAACCCTGCTTCTATCGGTACAACATTTGGCTTACAATTCTCCATGCCGTACTGGTGCAACAGATTCTGAATGTATTGCTTGTGGCCAACTGTTATGCCTCCAGTCTCTCCTTTTCGGTCAATCTCCATTCCCAAGAAATGTTTCAGGTTGCCTTCATCAACCACATCAAACTGATCGGATATCAGTCCCTTTATTCTGTTTAGGTCATCTTTGCTTTTGCTGGCCAGTATCAGATCATCAACATACAACGATTATGTTGAACTGCTGCTCATCTTGAAGTGTGTACACGTCAGGTTCACATGCGCATGGAATGAAACCAATGCCAAGTAGGACGCTATTTAGCTTCTCATTCCACTCGCGGCGACTCTGCTTAAGCCCATACAGCGATTTGTGCAGCTTCAGAACACGCTTGGGATGATTTCCGTCAACGAACCCTTCAGGTTGACGCATGTAGACAACTTCACTAAGCTCGCTGTTAAGATACGCTGCCGAAACATCCATGCCATGCTCCACGTCCATGGCCAACACCAGCCTGATTGACGAATACCTAGCTACTGGAGAAAAAATCTCAAAGTAATTAATTCCGTAGCGCTGACTACAGCCCTTCGCACGCAGTCGAGATTTGAAGCGTTCGACGTTGCCAAACTTTTCGCGCTTTACAGCGTAAACCTATTTGCAGCCCTTTGGTAATTCAACCAATGACCGAGTGTCATTGGCACGCAGACTAGCAATCTCCTTCTGCACTGAAGACTTCCATTAGTCAGCATGGCTCGTGTCCAGCGCCTTCTTATAGCTTTCAGGAACATCGATGTCATCCCTAGACATGGCATTCAAGGTGTTGTACATCTTGCGCGGACGCCCACGTTGACCGCTATGTACTAACTTTGGCCTTCCTGGACCACGGCGCACTTGACCCTCACACCCTTCTTCTTCAATGCACTGCTTGTCTGCTATGCCTTCGATATCCGGCTCGTTATCAGGCACTGAATTGCCCGAAGCTGATGCACTAGCTGGCTCATATTGAAGCTCCACCGATGACTCATCATCCGGCTTGTCTGGAGGAATGACCATCATGATTTCTGCATCACATGCGAGATCCTGGGACTTTACTTGACCATCTTCTGCCATAATATATTCTAAAAATATTACATCTCGAGCTTCTATTACCTTACGTTTACGTGGATTGTATAAACGATAAGCTTTTGCAGTTTCGGAGTAGCCAACCATGATATGCTCTTCTCCCTTTGGCGGGAACTTTCTCTTGTGCGTCTTATCTAGCACAATAGCCTTAGAGACGACACTTTGAGATGCGATACACAAGGCTTCTTTCCAGACCAGGCCTCTTGGGGTGTGACATTGGTCAATGTCGACGTCTCTGCACGGTTTCGCAAGTATGAAGCTGCCTTAACGGCTTCTGCCCAGAATGCTTAATCAGTGCCGGCATGCACCAGCATGCTACGGGCCATCTCCACAAGAGTCCTATTATCACGCTCTGCCATGCCCTTCTGCTGCGGGGTATGGGGAACTGTCAACTGTCTCTTGATTCCGCTGCTCTTCAAGTAGTTTTCAAACACCTCGCTCAAATACTCTCTTCCATTATCGCTCCTGATCGCTTTAATGCTCTTTCCAGTTTGTTTTTCTGCATATGCCTTAAATTCTTTGAACTTCTCAAAGATTTCATCTCTTGACTTAAGAAAGCAAACGTAAACAAATCGAGTCTTGTCATCTATAAACGTTGCAAAATATCTTGCTCCACCATCTGACGGCTTGCTCATAGGGCTACATATTTCTGTGTGTATCAACCCTAGCACATCTTTGGATCGATTGTGTGGGATCCTTTGGGAACTGTTTCACGCATATTTTGCATTTTGCACACGTTACACAAGAACGATCATCTAATCCACATAGACTTGCCTTCAAGCCGTGTACCATGTTGATCTTTGCAGTTAACACTACTTGGCCGTTCTTATCCTTTACATATGCATTTTCTGCAGCAAACTCAACTGTAAAACCATTATTGCTTGCTCTGGCAACTGATATAAAGTTGCATTGCAGGCCTTTTACAAACAATACATCAATTAGATCCACATCTTCACTTTTCAAATACAAACGAACAGTTCCACGACCGCTCGCTTCGATGTAATTGTCACCTGCAAGAATAATGCGCTCTTTACATTCTGTTAAGCTGATAAACTGAGCCTTGTCTTTGCATAAGTGCGCTGTAGCGCCGCTGTCCAAGCACCACGAATTTTCTGAGGGCATTTTTCTTTTATTTATATTACCACAAAACACTGAAAACGATTTCTTTGATTTTTCCTTTCTTTCTTCCACACATGTCTCTGCTTTGCGTCTATTTCCTTCTTTTAGAAGCTTTACCTTGAGTGATCGTATGAGCTTGTCAACGTCGACAAGAGCAATATGCACAAAATCTCATCAGGAATCGTGATCTCGATCGCATTCAGTTTTTCCACCACGTCAAAGAAGTTTCCATCTATCTATTGCTATCTCCTTCTTTCATTTTTGTGGCCAATAATTGCTTGAGCAGTGTAACGCGCCGTGCCGGTCCTCTTGGCACATGGATCTCACGCAACATATTCCAAACATTCGCTGATGTTATACAATGCTGTGAGAAACATATTTGTTTCTCACAAAATACATGTTCTTATTTCTACAACAACGGGTTGACCCATGGTTTGAACCCCCTTCAGCGGCGCCCATGGAACAGGTTACCGTTACAGCGACGCTCGCGACGGAAGTACCGTTAACACAATGAACGGTAACAATTGACTGGTGAGTGCATGTGCCGTTAGTTTTCGGCACGCAAACGATTGACTGGTGAGTGCATGTGCCGTTAGTTTTGGGCTCGCTAACAATAAAAGGGCATGCAGTCTCAGATGCGGGTTAGTCTTTTGAGAAGTAGCGAAGTTCGAAGGTAAAGATCTAATTGTCCTCGCGCTGTCAGGACCCAGTTTAGAATATCCTCGCGTTGCCAGGATCCCCAGTCAATTGTCCTCGCGCTGTCAGGACCCAGTTTAGAATATCCTCGCGTTGCCAGGATCCCCAGTCAGTTGTCCTCGCGCTGTCAGGACCCAGTTTAGAATATCCTCGCGTTGGCAGGATCCCCAGTCAATTGTCCTCGCGCTGTCAGGACCCAGTTTAGATATCCTCGCGTTGCCAGGATCCCCAGTCAATTGTCCTCGCGCTGTCAGAACCCAGTTTAGATATCCTCGCGTTGCCAGGATCCCCAGTCAATTGTCCTCGCGCTGTCAGGACCTAGTTTAAAATATCCTCGCGTTGCCAGGATCCCCAGCCAATTGTCCTCGCGCTGTCAGGACCTAGTTTAAAATATCTTCGCGTTGCCAGGATCCCCAGCCAATTGTCCTCGCGCTGTCAGGGCCTAGTTTAGAATATCCTCGCGTTGCCAGGATCCCCAGCCAATTGTCCTCGCGCTGTCAGGACCCAGTTCAGAATATCCTCGCGTTGCCAGGATCCCCAGCCAATTGTCCTCGCGTTGCCAGGACCCCGTCAAGACATTCCCGAGTTATATTACCAGGATTTTCGCCCCCAAGGACCGGCGGAACACGCCGCACTATAGCCGACGACCAAGGATCCACTCGGCAGGACGACGACCGGACCAAACAGGATATACCAGCATAATCAATTTACATAACCATTTCCTTTGTACAATTAAGAGTCGGCGTCGAAGTCGCAAATAAACCACATCATTGAAATATTGAAAACATATCTGAGTTCTTATTTATTCGCAAGTGCTGCAAAATATAAATTTGTTGCACGAAACCCATAACGCCGACCGAGTTAGCCCGGTGAAGCTTTTAGGATCGTTACAATGCTAAACATTGTTTAATTGCGTTGCCTTTATGCACAACAATAAAAAATATTTAAAAATAAAACACGAAAATTGGCATTGTGCACTGTGCTCAAAAAGGGCAAGCTTCTATGTACATAAAAATTACTTTTTGCACAGTGCCGAATACCAATTTTCGTGTTTTTTTTTTTTTTTAAATATTTTTTATTTTTATTAAAAATTTTTATAATAAACTGAATATTGCTCGTCACACAATTGGATATCAGAAATTTTGGGGCTAAAATTGCTTTCGTCACTAGACTTTTACCTCGTGTAGAGGTTTTTTTTTGTGGGATATCAGAACTTTTTGCAATCGCTTTTGCTTTTGACATTGTAACTTTATCAATATATAACTAAGAGACTCAGCCCCTGCTTGTTTCGCTCGCGTTACTACTGTCTACTTTTCATACAAAGACTTGTATTTCGCCCGATCGGTCTTATGTTAGCTATATGATATGGTGGTTTGATTACAGATTACCAACTTCCGGCTAACTTAAATGCAAATTCTATCAAATTGGTTAAAATAGTCCTATGACAATTATATGATATAGTGGTCCGATATAAACCAATTTCGGTCAGGATGTATAAAACTAAGTTAAATGCATATTCTATCAATTTGGTTAAAATGTCTCATAAAACAAAAAAGTTTTTCATACTAAAACCTAATTTTGACCCGATCGGTCCTATGACAGCTATATGATATAGTGGTTCGATTTGAACCAACTTTGGTCAGGATATATAAAACCATGTAAAATGCGTATTGTATGAGTTTTGTTGAGATATCTCATAAAATCAAAAAGTTTTTAGTACTAATACGTGATTTTCGACCGATAGAAAAATGTATATTTTCAGTTAACAGGTAATATCTTCCAAACCCATCAACCAAAATTTATGTGTCATATACCAAACGCTAAATTTTACGTACTACAACATACTCAACTTTAAAAAAAATCGTTAGAGCCGTTTTGTCAGAAATAGCCAAAATATAAGCTAAAAAACCTTATTTCACCTGTAAAATGTTACCTGAGTACTTTAGAAAAAAAGTTTGAAGGTACGCCAAAAAGCCCTCAAACTTACCTTTCCAATGATATATAGCACGTATCTCAATTTTAGCTTGAAATAGCGTTTTCCCGCTAAACTAGCGGGAAATTCAAAAAAACGTAGAACAAACATTTCTAGATTTTCGAAAAGAAATGAATCCCCATCATTACATTTTCGCTTCTTTAGCGCGTTCATGCAAACAAACAAACTGACAAGCAAACTGACTATTCATCTCATTTTGAGAAGTCCACTAACAATTTCATCATAATCAATCGACGCGTATTTTTGATACAAATTTTTATAAAAGAAAATATTTTAACAAAAAGCCCCAACGACACCATTAGCTGCAATTATTTAAATTTTTTCCCTCCCACTTACACCCCCTTATCTCATGAACGAGGTGTGCTAGCAAAAGTTTTAGTACGCCATTTTGTAAGTTAGGTCTAAACCTTTCGATCGGTATATAACTCGATCTGATCGGACAGTCGTAGCAAATTTTCCAAATTAGCTGTATATATTGCTAGTCGCCTTTCGCACCCTTCGTGCTGCTTTCGTCACTAGAGCGAACTGCCGTTCGCAGTGACATACACATATGCATACGCATTTTATTTGGCATTTGTATATATACACGATATAAACATACATACAAAGTAATGTAATTACATACACATTTAAGTGTAAGAGTAAACACCGCGCGTGCTCGCTATTTCGCGCTCTGTCGCACATTTTTTTAACACAGGCACTCAAGATCATCCCCATATCCATATCCCATTAAGATTTCCAAAACCGATACCCATGCTCATACCCATACCCATACCTGATTGCATACCCAAAAGCCGACACCCATACCCAGACCCGTTTGCATACCCAAAACAGGCTCGAACCTCGTGTACCATGATCGATCTGATCGTTCGAAAAAAACGAGTATGCATCAAATCAAGTCAGCCCGCCGGTTCGATCAATACTCGTAATTGAACAAAAACAAACGAACACAAACGGTCAGTTCGAACGGTCCGCTCCGATCACTCAACCGAAGAGAAAAAAATCATAACGAGTTCAAGTCAATTTTCGAGTCTGATCGAACATTTTATACCTATTGCAGTTCTCAGGATCGGATCGAAACGAACGCTTACAAACGATCACGATCGTGTACGATCGTATGACTGGAGCGCAACTCGACCCGAGTTGTTCGAAAACAAAACAATTATATCCGTGACTCAATCGAAAATAAAGATCGAACACGTTGCGTCCGAGTCGCTGAGTTGATTTGAACAAACACGTTGCAGCTCTCCGCTCTATGTGCCTGTTTGTTATACCCGTTACTTAAAAAATAATTAAAAGGGTATATTGTGTTCGTTGGAATATATGTAACAGGGAGAAGGAGGCATCTCCGCCCCTAGCCTAGCCGAATCAGATGTACCATGTCATGCTACATGCTTCATGTTTCTATGCAAGTGTTGAGTCATGTCACCTGTTCCACAGCGGACGACAGGTGGCTAACCAAAGTGATTTGAAAGTTGGTTTAAAATCAACTCATTCTTGAGTCTTAGAATTCTCAACTGGTTTTATCGACGCAAATATGACATTAAGTTTAAATTTGCTGGTCAACTAGCAGATACGGTTGTTAAGATGGAGAATGTAAATCTCTTGAAACCTTGCTCATTGCGTTAATACAAGAGTGTTCTTGCTTGCTGGAGACGTCATAGCGACAAAAACAAACAAAAGACACAATTTTGGCTTTTGGAAAATTTATCTCATACAATATTTTGTAATAGACAATGCTAAATTTTCTATTTTATTTTGACCTGAAGCAGTTGCTGTTTGATTTCAACCTGAAGAAGTTACTACTTGAATTAAATCCAAGCAGGTGCTAATATAAGCCAGTTGTAGCCAAAAACAGTTGTTAACCTGAAGAAGTAGAAACAACATTGGTTTCAAGACAAAATGTTTAAGTCCAGAAAGCTTGGTCTAAGTATTGAACTATGTAGAATATTTTTTTACAACCTGAAGCAGTTGCTACATGAATGGTTGGTTTAAAATAACTGCATTGAACAGTTGTGAACATGAAGAAGTTGATAACCAATATCAATTTGTAACCTGAAGAAGCTTTTAATATTCAAATTTGGACAAAAGCCTACCTATTCGATTCTCATAATTTCTAATAGCTGATTTTAAAGTTGGACCAAATTCAATGCTACCAAGCAGACGACATTGTTCTACTTAGAACCCGTATTTGCGACGCAAGTCAAGTTCCAGGTGATGCAATTAACCTTTTTTCAAGTAATTAGGAGACTGATTCATATAATAGACAAAAGCTATCCTCTATTTCTACTCAGCAATATATGTCGGAGGCTATAGATTCTCTTAAAGCCACTCATCTCAGCTCAGGGTTTAGGAACAGATGTCCAGAGTCTGTTAAGAATTTCGAAACGTCATATAAGTACACAAGGGTTGTGTAATTCATTGATTTTGAAAACCACAGCCAAATATATGGTAACAGTCAATATATACACTTCCGATGGCCTTGTGAATGGATTTAAACCAAATTTGGTAAGGATGTATAAGAACATATTAAATACATATTCTAAGAGTTTAGTTTTGATATCTCGAAAAACAAAAAAGTTTTCCATACTAAAGGTGAATTTGACTCCGATTGTTCCTATGACAGCTATGTTATATATACGATATACTGCACCGATTTGACCCAAATTTGGTCAGATATACTAAGGAGGAGCCCCCCTGTTCTAAAAACCACGGTTTATTACACTTTTTCTAAAATATTTTTTTTCTTAGTATGTAAAGTACCTGTACCCTGTACTTCCCAGCGTTACCATATGGTAACAGCCGAAAAATTGGTCCTGTCGATTATCCTGACAAGGACGAACAAAGTGAATGTGTTTTTCGGATTCAGCGACCTTAAATCTATAAGTCCTGGAAGTTTCGTGAAGAAACTCGAAAATCAGTTACTCAGGACGATTCGGGTTAAAAGAGATTGGATTCAGTTCAACTAATATGTTCTATGGATCTCTTTTTTTGACGATATCGTAGGTGTTAGTGCACGGGCTCAGTGCAATCATCGAGTGTAGAACTCATGGACCCTTATTCACAAAAACATTTAAAAGCTTTTAATTTTCACGATTTTCGCAATTTCAATTAACGATCCACAAAAGTCAAGGAGCTACATATAGCCAAATTTTGGTTCACACTAGTCCAGGAATGTGAAGAGAAGCGTTATATGTGGCCTGTAGTAGAGCGACAATTGCAGCTGGTCTTTTTATAGTTGGACAATTCAATCCACCAAGATCAGATCAGCAATCCTCTTCAGAAAGAGCGCTTCGTGAATTGCGATCTGAAAAATTTCTTCAAACTCACTTCAACTGTTTATTAAATAGTTCGAGTTTGATTATTTTCTTTTATAACATGGAAAGTTTGCACAGCCACATAAGCGATGTGTGTGCAGATCTCCTCATGCTCCAATCTTCTATTTTGTTTATTGTTAAGGCTACTACATACTCAAGCGAAACATACAATATTTTACTACAGCAGTGCGACTAGATTGCCAGTCCTTAGCTCACGGAAATCGACCAAAGAGAGGCATTCTCATATTAATTAAAACTGATATTTTTGAGAATATCAGTTTTTCTACTAGTGATCGCATTTATGCTAATAGTAGGAACTTGTCTTCTCCAGTGTTTGAATATGCCATTTACAAATACAGATTAGATACAGATTACAGATAAGTCTACAAAAGTCCAACTATTTGAAAGGCATTCTCTATTAAATACAGACTTATTTGTGTAAGGAGATTTTATTTTATGTCTTCACTCGATCTTTTCGCGATATTGGTCCGCGTGCTAACAAGCCCTCGCTTGGTATCGTTGCACTATGGACGATTTTTCGGTTTAGGCGGCATAAACCTTAAATATGAAGAACTTGAAGTTTTCTGTGAACGTTAGTTAGACAAAAGTAAAAATACAATTTTTTTTTTTTGGAAATTCGACCACCCCCTCCCCATTGGCTCTGGACAAAAAATTCGACATTTTGGCAAAAACTCTAAGAGTGTAGATATGCACTTAAAATTTTTTACTAGTATTACCTAAATTAAACAAGATTTAATAAAAAAAAATTTGTCAGTTGGACCACGCCTTTATTTCCCGCCTCTGAGTTTGTACAAGCAAAATGACATTTTTTAAATGTGATTTATTCGAAAAGGAGCAAAAAGGAGCAAAAAAGAATAATTACATTATAGACTATAGACCTTAACAGAAAACTTGTCATCTTCAGTTGCTTGCACCAGCGTGCACCACAAAAGTTATAATCCACGGAACATTACGTCTTTGGTAAGATTTTTAATAAAAAGTATACTGACAATAACAGTGGACAACAACCACACAACACAAATAAATTAACTTATGACAGCAGATATATATTTTAAATACCTCAAGAATATTTATCCAAATCAAACTTATTTTATTCTTAACAGTGTTACTACTTTTTTGACTTTAATAGTCACCATACATATGGAAAATCAGCTGACTTTGCAGAGCACAAGAAAAGGGTTGACACCCAACCGACAAAAGAAAATATTTTTTAATCTAACTGATGTATCTACTTTTAATAAATGAAGCCATTTTTTAATTGGGCTACCATGAAATCTTGGACTTTATGCCGCCTAAACCGAAAAATCGAAATAGTGCGTTGGGCCAAATGAATGTACTGTTCTTTTAGTACTTCAACGTCCAAGCAAACAAATAAAAAAACTCTTCGTCGTCTGCGTCTTCGTCGGAGCCATCGTCCTCGTCGGCGTCGTCGTCATCCGCGTCGTTGACAGTGTCATCATTATCATTATTATCATTATCATTATTATCATTATCCTTATCCTCATCCTTGTCCAATTTCATAATTAAATTGTTAATCATTTGGTAGACATGCGTAATTGCCAGCAACATTTTAATTTTCTTCATGCGAATCATTTTGTTTACATTTTACAAAAAGCTTTTCACTTGTCTACTCTTTACGACGCCAAACGTAAAATTGATGGTGGATATTGACAGTGTGAATTGGTGTTTTACATCTACCATGCGCAGTGCTGCCAACTTTTGAGACAAAAAAAAAAGCCGTTTTTGACTGGAAGGACCCGCAAAAAAATCCAAAAATTTTAAGAAAAAAGCTAAAAATGGTCAAAATAGGGAATAAAGTTTAAAACAGAATGTATGTAAAAGGAAGAAGAAGGCGTGGCAGCCCCATAAAATATTCTTGATCAGCTCAATAGCCAAGTCCGTCTGCTTGAACGCATCGATCTCAGAGACTTAAGAGCTAGAGGCTTGGTATGTAGATTCCTGAATACTGTACGCAAATCATCAATCGGTCAAAAATCAAGTAAAAGCATAAACAATTTGTTTGTTCTTTGAAATATCTTAAGTAAATTTATAGAATATTTTTGCACTTATGTTGATCCGGACGGCATCAGAGGCGAACTAAGCGAGCAGAGACTTTTGTCATTTCGAAAAAATTGTTACAGTTGGCGCCGACATTTGGTATAAAGATGATAGAATGGCCAAAAATAGTGCTGACTTTGGGAAATATCGGTAGAAATAGTAATGAAGATGTCACTTTTTATACTTTTTATGTAACTTTTGGAAGTATTAAAAATAACCGAAAAAGCTGAATACATTTCCGCAATTCCAAAATTTTTCCCGCTGATGACCTTCAAAAACTAGCAGAAACGGTTGTTAAGATGGAGAATGTAAATCTCTTGAAACCTTGCTCATTGCGTTAATACAAGAGTGTTCTTGCTTGCTGGATACGTCATAGCGACAAAAACAAACAAAAGACACAATTTTGGCTTTTGGAAAATTTATCTCATACAATATTTTGTAATAGACAATGCTAAATTTTCTATTTTATTTTGACCTGAAGCAGTTGCTGCTTGATTTCAACCTGAAGAAGTTGCTACTTGAATTAAATCCAAGCAGGTGCTAATATAAGCCAGTTGTAGCCAAAAACAGTTGTTAACCTGAAGAAGTAGAAACAACATTGGTTTCAAGACAAAATATTTAAGTCCAGAAAGCTTGGTCTAAGTATTGAACTATGTAGAATATTTTTTTACAACCTGAAGCAGTTGCTACATGAATGGTTGGTTTAAAATAACTGCATTGAACAGTTGTGAACATGAAGAAGTTGATAACCAATATCAATTTGTAACCTGAAGAAGCTTTTAATATTCAAATTTGGACAAAAGCCTACCTATTCGATTCTCATAATTTCTAATAGCTGATTTTAAAGTTGGACCAAATTCAATGCTACCAAGCAGACGACATTGTTCTACTTAGAACCCGTATTTGCGACGCAAGTCAAGTTCCAGGTGATGCAATTAACCTTTTTTCAAGTAATTAGGAGACTGATTCATATAATAGACAAAAGCTATCCTCTATTTCTACTCAGCAATATATGTCGGAGGCTATAGATTCTCTTAAAGCCACTCATCTCAGCTCAGGGTTTAGGAACAGATGTCCAGAGTCTGTTAAGAATTTCGAAACGTCATATAAGTACACAAGGGTTGTGTAATTCATTGATTTTGAAAACCACAGCCAAATATATGGTAACAGTCAATATATACACTTCCGATGGCCTTGTGAATGGATTTAAACCAAATTTGGTAAGGATGTATAAGAACATATTAAATACATATTCTAAGAGTTTAGTTTTGATATCTCGAAAAACAAAAAAGTTTTCCATACTAAAGGTGAATTTGACTCCGATTGTTCCTATGACAGCTATGTTATATATACGATATACTGCACCGATTTGACCCAAATTTGGTCAGATATACTAAGGAGGAGCCCCCCTGTTGGAAAAACCACGGTTTATTACACTTTTTCTAAAATATTTTTTTTCTTAGTATGTAAAGTACCTGTACCCTGTACTTCCCAGCGTTAACAGCCGAAAAATTGGTCCTGTCGATTATCCTGACAAGGACGAACAAAGTGAATGTGTTTTTCGGATTCAGCGACCTTAAATCTATAAGTCCTGGAAGTTTCGTGAAGAAACTCGAAAATCAGTTGCTCAGGACGATTCGGGTTAAAAGAGATTGGATTCAGTTCAACTAATATGTTCTATGGATCTCTTTTTTTGACGATATCGTAGGTGTTAGTGCACGGGCTCAGTGCAATCATCGAGTGTAGAACTCATGGACCCTTATTCACAAAACCATTAAAAGCTTTTAATTTTCACGATTTTCGCAATTTCAATTAACGATCCACAAAAGTCAAGGAGCTACATATAGCCAAATTTTGGTTCACACTAGTCCAGGAATGTGAAGAGAAGCGTTATATGTGGCCTGTAGTAGAGCGACAATTGCAGCTGGTCTTTTTATAGTTGGACAATTCAATCCACCAAGATCAGATCAGCAATCCTCTTCAGAAAGAGCACTTCGTGCATTGCGATCTGAAAAATTTCTTCAAACTCACTTCAACTGTTTATTAAATAGTTCGAGTTTGATTATTTTCTTTTATAACATGGAAAGTTTGCACAGCCACATAAGCGATGTGTGTGCAGATCTCCTCATGCTCCAATCTTCTATTTTGTTTATTGTTAAGGCTACTACATACTCAAGCGAAACATACAATATTTTACTACAGCAGTGCGACTAGATTGCCAGTCCTTAGCTCACGGAAATCGACCAAAGAGAGGCTTTCTCATATTAATTAAAACTGATATTTTTGAGATTATCAGTTTTTCTACTAGTGATCGCATTTATGCTAATAGTAGGAACTTGTCTTCTCCAGTGTTTGAATATGCCATTTACAAATACAGATTAGATACAGATTACAGATAAGTCTACAAAAGTCCAACTATTTGAAAGGCATTCTCTATTAAATACAGACTTATTTGTGTAAGGAGATTTTATTTTATGTCCTCACTCGATCTTTTCGCGATATTGGTCCGCGTGCTAACAAGCCCTCGCTTGGTATCGTTGCACTATGGACGATTTTTCGGCTTAGGCGGCATAAACCTTAAATTTGAAGAACTTGAAATTTTCTGTGAACGTTAGTTAGACAAAAGTAAAAATAAAATTTTTTTTTTTTTGGAAATTCGACCACTCCCTCCCCATTGGCTCTTGGCAAAAAATTCGACATTTTGCCAAAAACTCTAAGAGTGTAGATATGCACTTAAAATTTTTTACTAGTATTACCTAAATTAAACAAGATTTAATAAAAAAAAATTTGTCAGTTGGACCACGCCTTTATTTCCCGCCTCTGAGTTTGTACAAGCAAAATGACATTTTTTAAATGTGATTTATTCGAAAAGGAGCAAAAAGGAGCAAAAAAGAATAATTACATTATAGACTATAGACCTTAACAGAAAACTTGTCATCTTCAGTTGCTTGCACCAGCGTGCACCACAAAAGTTATAATCCACGGAACATTACGTCTTTGGTAAGATTTTTAATAAAAAGTATACTGACAATAACAGTGGACTACAACCACACAACACAAATAAATTAACTTATGACAGCAGATATATATTTTAAATACCTCAAGAATATTTATCCAAATCAAACTTATTTTACTCTTAACAGTGTTACTACTTTTTTGACTTTAATAGTCACCATACATATGGAAAATCAGCTGACTTTGCAGAGCACAAGAAAAGGGTTGACACCCAACCGACAAAAAAAAATATTTTTTAATCTAACTGATGTATCTACTTTTAATAAATGAAGCCATTTTTTAATTGGGCTACCATGAAATCTTGGACTTTATGCCGCCTAAACCGAAAAATCGAAATAGTGCGTTGGGCCAAATGAATGTACTGTTCTTTTAGTACTTCAACGTCCAAGCAAACAAATAAAAAAACTCTTCGTCGTCTGCGTCTTCGTCGGAGCCATCGTCCTCGTCGGCGTCGTCGTCATCCGCGTCGTTGACAGTGTCATCATTATCATTATTATCATTATCATTATTATCATTATCATTATCCTCATCCTTGTCCAATTTCATAATTAAATTGTTAATCATTTGGTAGACATGCGTAATTGCCAGCAACATTTTAATTTTCTTCATGCGAATCATTTTATTTACGTTTTACAAAAAGCTTTTCACTTGTCTACTCTTTACGGCGCCAAACGTAAAATTGATGGTGGATATTGACAGTGTGAATTGGTGTTTCACATCTACCATGCGCAGTGCTGCCAACTTTTGAGACAAAAAAAAAAGCCGTTTTTGACTGGAAGGACCCGCAAAAAAATCCAAAAATTTTAAGAAAAAAGCTAAAAAAAAAAAGCGGTGCTCACAAATTAAATGTTTTTTGCCCTGTTCTCACTAAAAATTGTCAAAATAGGGAATAAAGCTTAAAACAGAATGTATGTAAAAGGAAGAAGAAGGCGTGGCAGCCCCATAAAATATTCTTGATCAGCTCAATAGCCAAGTCCGTCTGCTTGAACGCATCGATCTCAGAGACTTAAGAGCTAGAGGCTAGGTATGTAGATTCCTGAATACTGTACGCAAATCATCAATCGGTCAAAAATCAAGTAAAAGCATAAACAATTTGTTTGTTCTTTGAAATATCTTAAGTAAATTTATAGAATATTTTTGCACTTATGTTGATCCGGACGGCATCAGAGGCGAACTAAGCGAGCAGAGACTTTTGTCATTTCGAAAAAATTGTTACAGTTGGCGCCGACTTTTGGTATAAAGATGATAGAATGGCCAAAAATAGTGCTGACTTTGGGAAATATCGGTAGAAATAGTAATGAAGATGTCACTTTTTATACTTTTTATGTAACCTTTGGAAGTATTAAAAATAACCGAAAAAGCTGAATACATTTCTAAAAAAAAACCCGAATTCCCGCTTCCCGCAATTCCAAAATTTTTCCCGCTGATGACCTTCAAAAACAGCCAGATTTGACGGGAAAAAAGCGGTTTTGGCAGCACTGACCATTCGTTTCCCGTGGATGTGCTCAGTATGCAGAGGCTATTGCGGTGTAAAAGGGCTACAGTCGAGCCCAGTCGACAGTTATATGCTTACTATCCACATCTTCGCGGTAGTTAATGACCATTAATAAAATAAATAAATTGTATTTTTTAAATACTTAAAAAACTTCAATTCGTACGAATTCTAAATTTAATTGACACTTTTAACTTTCAAAATGTTAAAATAAAAGAACATTTCACATACTGTTCATAAATGAACATACGGCTTGAACAGCCCTCGGGATGCGTGACAGATTTGGAACACAAACCACTTGAAAGGGTCACTACAGCGTAGAATTACCACATGGGTCGCAATCCTGGCGCTCAGAAATAATAGACTACTGTGAGAACCTGTATGCTCAAAACAGATAAGAAATACACGCTAGTACGTAAGATCATGTAACAAAAGGATGCAAAGAAAGGAGTCAAATATATTACAACGCTAATCTATACAATAATTAAAAAAGAGCCAAGTACACGTTAACACTATGGTAAACTAACTCTAAATAATAAGGAACAATAAGTAAGAAGGAGTCAAACATACTTTAACACCATGTCAACTATATCCTAATAGTATATAAGATCACATATATATAATGATTAGAGTAAGCCAAAACATTGTCAACACTATATCGAACTCTGTCTAATTAGTACATAAGATAACCTATAAGACCCCATACAATTCAATAAACGATGTCAGTTCTTAAACCAACGCGTGAGTGTTTTTAGTTAGGGATTGGCAAGCGTGCTTACACACTAGTTCAAGTGCAGATTTGCATGCACATACTAACCATGAAACATACATACTAGTAAATATATACAAATTTCACATTTATAGTGTTGAAAATGAATAGCAGTTAGCATTTAAATAAGAATACATATAATCTGGCAACTCTGTATAAGTATAGTACTCATTTGAAATATGTTTTCGATTCTTATTTCTATACGAATTCACTTTTTATTAAACGTTTAACCGAAGCACTTCGTTTCACTCTGGTTAGTGCAAGTATATACGACATATATATTCTAGCATTGGTTATGGGCCCAGAGCTCGTTGTTTTCGGCCTAACGCAGAAAAGACTAGAAAGCATCTACGATTAAGAGTCAGTTAGGCTAAATTGTGAATAGTTATATCGTGAGCGAATTAACGCGAAACAATTAGCAAAACATGAATTTGTCGCATCAAATCGAAAAACTTGATGAGAACAATTACGGGACATGGCACATGGCCATTAAAAGCGTATTAGTGATGTCGGACTTATGGGATGTAGTGTGTGGTGTGTATAATGGCAAAGATGAAGCAGCAGCTCTGAAATGGGAAAAGCTGATCGGAAAGCAATGACATGCATAGCTTTAAGCGTAAAGCCATCGCAGTTAATGCATATAAAGTCGTGCGGAACATCTGAGTCCATATGGAAAAAGTTAAAGGAACTTTACATGCAAGTTGGACCGATCCAGAAGGTGCATCTATATCAGAAGCTAATTCGCCTTCACATGAAGCAGGGAGATGACGTTATCGCCTACGTGAATTCATTTGTTGAAACAGTCGAAAAGTTGGCAGAACTAACATAAGACTCAATGACGAGCTTAAAGTCATGCTATTGAGCAGTTTGCCAGAGACGTGGGACAATTTTGTAGTCGCCATCGATACGCGCGATGTGTTACCAAAATTTGAGGCCATCAAAGTTAAAATGCTAGAAGAACGAACACGAAAACAGAACAAAGAAGATCGCGAAAATTGTTCGGCAACGCTAACAAAGTTCGCACACACACAGCGCAAGTCGCAATAAAACGACAAAAATGAGAATAACGGCGACAAGAACGGCGCGAGCAAAGGCGCCAAGCTACAATTCAAGGGCAAATGTTTCAACTGCGAAAAAGTTGGACATCGAGCAAGCGTATGCAGATCAAAGAAAAAGCGTGATAATACAAACGCACAAGAACGAGCAAGCAGTTTAATGCACTGCTTCGTCGGAGAGCAACAAAAGAGCATTTGGTGCGTAGACAGCGGAGCAACATCTCACATGTGTTGTGATCGCAACATGTTCCTAAACTATGTTGAGAAAGAAACATCGATAATGTTGGCGACAAATAAATTCGTTACGTCACCAGGAGTTGGAAATGTTAAAATCGAAATTAACAACATGATCATAAATTTGCACAATGTCCTATATGTTCCAGATTTGCACATGCATTTTTTCTCAGTGAGCGCAGCAGCTAAATTCGAGAATTCCACTACATTTATTAGAAAAGTGGCACTAATTAAAGGACCCGCAAGGACAAGTGATGATAAAGGCCAAGCAAGAAAATAATTTGTATGTGTATACACAGTGCCCAGCAAAAAGTGCAGTTCATATGTTGAACACGATTTCGCCGATTTCAAGTGGCATAATAGATTTGGCCACCTTAATTTCCAAGATTTAAAACAGCTTAACGATAAGCAGCTGGTTCATGGCATGAAAGTTGATAAGATTCACATGTAATCGAGCAAAAATCTGTGTATTGCCGTTTGCACTAAAGCTAAGTCGCACCACTAAGGCGGTACTCGAATTAGTACATACAGATGTTTGTGGGCCAATGAACGTGAAGACTATCGGCGGTAATCGATATTTTGTAACATTTGTTGACGATTACTCGCGCAAGATATTTGTTTACATTATACAAGCAAAAAGCCAAGTTTTTGAAAAGTTCAAAATGTTCAAGAGTTTTGTGGAATGCCAAACGGGCAACAAAATAAAAGCTGTGCGCAGCGACAATGGCACAGAGTATGTGATCAAAGAATTCACATATTTTTTGAATGAGTGCGGCATAGAAAGGTAATTGACGGTTCCCTACACCCCTCAACAAAACGGTGTAGCCGAGCGAGCCAATCGAACGATTGTAGAGATGGCAAAAAGCTTGATGAGTTCTTGTGGGCTGAGGCTGTTACTACAGCGGTAAACGTGCGCAACAGATGTCCCACAAATGCGTTAAACGGTGATACCCCATTCGAAGTTCGGAAAGGACGCAAACCTTCAGTTAAACATTTGCGAGTATTCGGATCTCGCGCATTTGCATTGGATAAGGTCAAACGAAGCTAAGGGCAAAGAATATGTTTTTGTTTGCTACTCATATTCTGCTAAAGCTTACCGCCTGTACGATAGAGATAAGCGAACAGTAATTGAAAGGCGTGATGTGAAATTTGTAGAAGGTGAGTTTGACACTAAAACAACAGAGCAGTGCAGTATTTCAGACCGAAATGACGACTTCATGACAAACATGCTCCGCCTTGAGTCAGTTGATGTTCCAAATCAAGAGCCAAATGCACCTTTGATAGCTGATCAAGATGAGCGTAGCACTGACTCTGGCGAAGAGGAGGAGGAGTTTGTAAGTGCAAGTGATCCAGAAGAAGATACAGAAGTTGTGAGTGGCCAAGCGGTGCCACCGCTGCAAGATGAAGTACAGCATGGGCGCGGCAGACCCAAAATTATCTGCACTGGTCAGCCAGAACGACCCAAACAGCAGTACCAGGCAGTGCTCAATAGTCTGCTTAATCAGGAAGACGACACTGACACACCACAATCAGTTGCTGAGGCATTGCAAGGCCATCATGCACAAGATTGGCAAGAATCTATGCAAACGGAATACAACGCTCTACAAGAAAATGACACGTGGTCATTATGTGATCTTCCTCCAGGACAAAAGGCCATTGGTTCGAAATGGGTATTTAGAATCAAGAAAAACAAGGATGGCCAAATCGAGAAATTCAAATCTCGGTTGGTTGCACAAGGTTGTGGACACCAATTTGGCATAAATTACTGGAAAACGTTTTCACCAGTTATTCGGTACGAGACCATTCGTATGCTGTTCGCAATAGCCGTAGAAAAACAGTTGTATATGCATCAGGTCGATATATCAAATGCATATCTAAACAGTGAGCTGCGTGAAACTGCTTATATGAGGCAGCCGCAGAATTTTGTTGACAAGCATCATCCACGAAAAGTTCTTAAGATACGCAAGGCACTTTACGGACTGAAGCAATCTGGACGAATCTGGAAAAAGACGCTCGACGAGGTATTGTCTACCATGGGCTTCAAAAGATGCAAGAACGAGGCATGCTTGTACGTCAAGCATGATCAACAAATGTTTAGTTACATCGCAGTCTACGCCGACGATTTAATCATCGCATGTCCAAGCAAAGATGACATAGCTGTGATTAAGAAGAAGATTGCATCAAACTTCAAAATGCTCGATGGCGGTCCCATAAACTATTTCCTGGGCATGGAAATTGAGAGAGATGGTGAACAGGGTTCCATTTCGCTATGCCAGCAGTCGCACATTCAAGAACTCTTAGATACTTAAGGCATGAGCAAGTGCCGTCCAGTTAGCACTCCACTAGACCCTGGTTATCAAGTTGGATGCACTGACGATGATTGTATCAAGGTAAATATAACACAATATCAGTCACTAATCGGTTCGCTTATGTATCTCGCAGTACTGAGCCCACCTGACCTTTTGCACGCTGTAAGCAAACTATCGCCGCGTAATACAGATCCTCATGCAGAGGATGATACTGCTGCTAAGCACATTCTGAGGTATCTAGCAGGTACGAAGAGTTTGTGCATCACATATCGCAAATGTGGCGAACCAGCCGATTTGAGCAAGATGCCTTTGAAAAGCGTTAAGGAAAAATTATTGGAATTAAAAGCCACAGAAGCTCTTCGGGAGATTGAAATAATTGAAGGTTTGTAAAATATGATATATGAATATGTTGAATTCTTTCGTATTTTATTATTTTAAGATGCATGTCCACTCCAATGTGATTCTGAAATTGAAGATATCTTGGATGATTTCATCGAGGATGCCATGGTCATTTATTCTTGTCGTCGAGGAGTAAACGTTGGCGTTCCAAAATCAATTGATTGGCGAGATAATATCCTCAGCTCCTTCGACGATAGACGATTTAAGCAAATGCTGCGGGTGTCGAAAAATCAATTTGCCAACTTGGTTAACATGAATAAAGGGGATGAAGTGTTCGCTTCAGCAAGAAACCGGCAAATTCCAATAAATTTGCAGCTTGCAAATGTATTGTTTCGACTGGGTTCATGCGGAAGAAGTGCGTCAATAAGAAAGATGTGCACTGTCTTTGGAAGTGGTGATGGTGGAACCTTGGCTAAACTCACTGGCAGGATTTTCTCAGCAATTTTACGCTTGATGCCAAGATACATACAATGGCCGAGTGAAGCCGAGCGGAAGCAAATTGTGGAGCGAACGTTCACGGAGTTGCCGCATTGCGTGGGATATATCGATGGCAGCGAAATTAAGCTTTTCGAGAAGCCTGCCAAATGCCATGAAGTTTATTTTTCTCGTCACCGAATATACTCCGTCAAGCTGCAAGTCGTTTGTGACCACAAACTGCGAATAAGAGATGCCGTTAAAGGGAGTCCTGAAATCTACAACGATTCCAAATTATTTCAGAACTGCTCAATTGGTAAGCACACTGAGCGTTATTTTTCTGGAGAAGAGTGGATTGCGCGGGACTCCGTACCCACAGTCGACCTTTTTGGTTACCCCATTTCGCAGTAACTCCCGGATAATGGATGTTGATCAGCAGCTACGCTTCAATAAAAGGTACAGTCAATATCGCGTCAGGGTCGAGAACTGCTTTGGGATCCTCAAAGGGAGATTTTGCAGCCTTAAGGAACTGCGCATCCGTTTAAAGGACACGAAAAGCCAACATTTTCTATGCAATTGGGTTCTTGTATGCTGCACTCTTCACAATATTCTACAAGAAGATAATGACGAAGATTTTGCTGAAGAATTTGAAACTAATTGTGATGCTCACACTGAGGACGAATCCAGTGGTGCACAATCTTTGCCTTCAGATAACAAGAGAAGGGTTTTGTATAATCTAATGTTTAAATAAAATTAAAGATATATATACATGGATATATAATTGTTATTTATTTTAAATTTTTTTGCATATTTCAGCTCAAGTTCTAAGCGAAGAATTGTTTCCTTCTGCTCTAGTTCCAGTTGCTTAAGCTTAAAATCATTTTCAAGTTGCTTTTCCTTTAAATCCATTTGACGTTTCTCCAATTTAAGCCTTCTTTCTTCCATCTCTTTCCTTTCCTCTTCCAACATTAACTTACGTTCGTCCATTTCGATTTTCCACGAGAATTCATCTTTCTGAAAATTTAGAGTTTCCCTGTCCATGTTAAGCCGATCCTCACGGATCTGGCTCCGACTCGACTTGATTGCCACCAGCTGCGCCATAGAGGTTTTTTGCGTCTTTGTCCTCGTTTTCTCTACGAATGAGGAATCTTTTGAATTGTTGAGGTCCGTCGAGTCGTTCAGCTCTACTAAAAACGGAGCCTCCAGTGACGACTCCTGGTCGATAACGGCATTATCGTTAGCCCATTCAGCAAAGTTATCCGACTCCGAAACAACGACATCCATCTCCTTCCCGCCAGAATAAATGTCATCCAGCTAGTCGTAATATGGTCAAATCTTTAACAATTTGGCTGCAAATATTTAATTAGTTGATTATTTCACAATCTTTACAAATATTTGTTTTTCTTTACCTTGCATGGTTGTTTCAGCGTCGCCTACTTCCACCCCAGCCCCAGTGGACTTGCTAAATGCGGTTGCCTTTTGCCAAGTGGTCTTAAGATGGCGAACCTTAAACCGAACCAAGTTCCAAGTTGCTTCAATCTTAGTTTCCTACAAAAGTTTTTTGTAATATATTTGGGCCGTAGGTTTCTATAAGATTATTACACAAATTAATTCAATTCATCTGAAAATGTGACCTCTTACCTCTAAATTTCTATGCACTTGCATATAATTTAAGATCTCCAGCACTTCCTTATCCGACCACTTTTTCGGCGCACTCACCCGCCTAGGAATCTTTCGCGTTGAAGTTGTTGCAGTATCCACTGCAATAAATAAAAAAACCAATAAAATAAAAACTTGCTTATTTTTAGAAGACAAAACCTGTTTATCTTACTTTTCTTGCGTGGTGTCTCTAAACAGCTGTTCCCCAAACTTTAACACTAAAATATGTCAAAAATACTAAATTTCGATTAAAATTATCGACATTTTATCGAGCTTTTTGTCATCTTTACAAGTGCAAATGTGAAACACTTTTCGTAGTCAAGGGTCCGGGACTAGCACCGTAGCACGAAATTTTTCTGTACAAGTTGTTGTTGTGAAGTGTTTCACATTTGCTCCTTCCAATGATGCAACTCTATAGTGAATACCCTAACTATGTTAATATAACATTGATATAACATGTATAACTAAAATTATATTATGCTATTATAACATTACCATAACATGTGTACCGGTTTTTACCCTCAAATGAAACTTATTTGCTTAATATATTCGTTGTTTATTATATAACATTGATATAAAATGTATAACTAAATTACCATGTGTACTAAATAACATGTGTACCGGTTGTCACCCTCAAATGAAACTTATTTGCTTAATATAGTCGTTGTTCATTATACGAGCTCAATGAAATTTTTAGCAAACACCATAAAAATTATAATCTATACGTGTGCTGAAACTGAAATCTGTACCTAATAAATTGGCATTGCAAATGAATATTGTAGATTTTTGTCGATTACAGGAAAATTGGGGGGCGCGGCGAAATTCTAAAGCAAACTCGATCTGCGTGCGCAACATACCAATATTGTCGCCAAATTTGGTACCTCTAGCTTTTATAGTCTCTGAGATCCGGGTGATTTATTCTCTTCACATATCATATTTCCTCAAATATCTTCTCTGTTTATAAACCGATCTCGATGAAATTTCCAGCACATATCAGGACCCCCATCCTGTGTGCCAACTCTCAAGGCTGTAGCTTTAAAATTGCTCTTGCCATTCGATTCTAAATCATTTACGTAAGCGGACGTGGCTAAATTATAAAATAAACTTCATTGTCACTAAATCTGCTTGCTCTAACTCTTATAGTCTCGGGGATAAAGGTGTTCAAATAGTGTACGGTAATCTAATAGGCTCTAGTACCCATTTTTTGGGTATCGAGCTAATAAAAAAGTTTTTCGAATTAAAGGTTGCTTATGGGTGTTTCCCCAGAAAATGACCTCTTACAACTCAAAAAATAAAACTAAATGCTCGATTTCCGTTGTAATGAAAAGAAGAAACCTTCTCAAATTTGTGATGCCGACAGAGAAAAAGCAAGAACTTTTTATTTGAATGATGACATAAGCTACCAAATGCCAGGAAGGAAAGATACAAAGAGCGTAAAATCGTTTAATTTTATATAATGTAACGACCGTTACCTTTTTAAAACATTTTTTTTTTGGTAATTAATTTTCTTTAGTTTGAAAATAAACTCATTCCTTGAACAAAACATTTCAAAGAATTTAATCAGATTTTTTTACTATCACATCCTGTGCAAAATTTTACAAAAAATTATGTTTGTTCTCGAAAATCAAAAAAAACTCATTTGTAAGGTAACGACCGTTACTTTTTGAATGGTCAAAAAAAGTATTGAAATCAGACTTTTTATGAATCCTTTCGGTTGCTACTGATGCTTAAACTTTCGTAGTTGTAAAATTAGGCAATCCTCGTGGCCTATTTGCTTAGGTTGGAATTTTATTTATAAAAAAATAGGTAACGACCGTTACTTTGGAAACACCCTTATCGACCGTTCGTATCGATCGTTCCTATGACAGCTAAATGATATATTGGTCCGATTTTTTAACTAAATTTGGTTAGGATATAAGGGGCAATGTAGCGATCGGTCCAATGGCAGCTACATGATATAGTAGACCGAATTAAACCAACTTCGGTCAGGATGCATAAGACCATCATAAATGCCTATTCTACCAGCAACATGTGTACCTACTTCTACCCCACCCCACCAGACTGTGCGTACCACGGCGTGCAAAGCGAAACTTATTTGCTTAATATATTTGTTGTTTATTATACGATCGCAAACGAAGCTAAATTTGAGATCTGACACGAATCTAATAGGCTCTAGTACCCATATTTTGGGTACCGAGCTAAAAATAGGAGGCTCCTCCTCCTGCTCGCTTAGTTTGAGTTGCTACAGTCAAGCATACTTGACTCATAAAACCAAAAAGTTTTTCGTACTAAAACGTTATTTTCGACCGATACAAAAATGTCTATATTCAGTTAATTGGTAATATCTCTCAGCCAAAATTAATGTTTCATATATCAAAAAACGCGAAGCTTTACGTTTTACAACATATGAAAATATAAATAAAAATCGTTAGGGCCGTTTTGTTTTAATTTGCCAAAAAGTAAACTTATAAACCTTTTTTCATCTGTAAATTGTTACCTGCGATTTTAAGAGAAAAAATTGAAGGAACGCCTTTTACTTTTCCAACGAGGGTTCTTATTTAAGCGGGAAATAACGTTTTCCCGCTAAACTACAGAAAATTCAAAAAGTCGTAGAACAAACATTTCTAGATTTTTGAAAAGGAATAAATCCCCATCATTACATTTAATCTTTTTAAGAGCGTTGATACAAACAAACAAACCGACAAACAAACTGACTTTTTATTTCATTTTGAGAAGTCCACTAAAAATTTCAAATTTAATTATCCTTTGCACTAGTTGTCGAAGTAGGGTGATGGAGGTATTAATCGACGCGTATTTTTAAGAAGAATTTTTAAAAAGTAAAAAATTTCAGCAAAAGCCCCCTAAGGCCCCGTAAGCTGCGATCGGTTAAAATTAGCCCCTTCCACTTACACCCCTCATGAACCAGGTGAGTAAGAAAAAGTTCTAGTATGCCATTTTGTAAGTTAGGACTAAAAATTTCGATCGGTTTATAACTCGATTTAAACGGACAGTCATAGCAAATTTTCCAAATTAGCTGTATATATTGCTAGTTGCCTTTCGCACCCTTCGTGTTGCTTTCGTCACTAGAGCGAGCTGCCGTCCGCAGTGTTAGCGGTATTGCTACGTAGGCTGCTATATATATTTCTGGCCTTATAATGAAAATGCGAATAGTTATTATCACAAATGGTTTTTCCACTCCGATTGAGACACCTCCAAAACATGGTTTTTGAACGCTTCATCGTTGACCACGCATTTTGTAAAAAGAAGTCATTGGGTGCCAAGTCGGGGCTGTACGGCGGATGACCCATCAATTTGACGTTTTGGCCGGTCAAAAAGGCGGTGGTTTGAGCCGATGTGTGAGAGCTCGCATTATCATGGTGAACAATGATTCGTCTTCTCTTGTTCGTTTTTCGAATTTCTCTGAAGACTTCAGGCAAACATATTGTGGTGTACTACTCAGAATTGACCATCCTACGTTGCTCAAACGAAACAGTCGCCACATGACTAGTTTGGCCGAAGAAACAGGCGACCATTTGCTTTGAAGTGCTTCTTCCACGAACAACTTTCGTTGGATTTGGCTCGTCTTCGAAGACCCACACGGTTGATTGTTGTCTTGTTTCGGGCTCATATGCATAGATCCATGATTAATCACCTGTGACGATCTTATAAACGTATTTTGAAGCACCGCGATCGACACGAGCCTTTTTTTGAGCGATTGTCAAATTGTGCGGGATATAATGAGAACGAACCTTTTTTACGGTCAGAAGTTCATGCAATATTGAATGTATGCTGGTGGGGGAAATGCCCAAGGATGCCTCTATCTCACGGTATGTCACATTACGATCTTGCATTATCAGTTCAAGCACGGCATCAATTGTCTCTGGCACAACGGCCGTTATTGGACGACCTTCACGAAATTCGTCTTGGAGCGAGCGTCGGCCACGATTGAATTCATTATACCAGTTTTTAACAGTGCTATAAGATGGTGCTTCTTCGCCATACAAGGATTTAAGTTCATTAGTGCACTCTTGTCGTGATAATCCACGTCGAAAGTTGTGAAAAATTATCGCTCGAAAATGTTCACGTGCTAATTCCATTTTTTGGCCGAGATGAATTTTTCAAGTCTCTTTAAATAAAACAATTCACGATCAAATGACAAACCGTTTTGAGTGATGGTATGCTAAAAAATGTCAAACTTTTCAACGGAAATGTCAGATTGCATCTGGCAACACTGAGTGTTGCCAGACCATAAATATATATAGCAGCCCACGCAAACTTTTTGCAATTCCGAACCTGCTTGAGAGAATGATAACTTCTCATCTCCAATATTTATGTGGTTCTATTATCTCTCCTACTCAGCATGGGTTTATGAGTTGCAGATTGACAACCACTAACCTTCTTGAGTTCACTTCTCTTGTGATTAAAGGGTTCAAGAAAAATATGCATACTGAAGTTATTTATACGAATTTTAGTAAAGCTTTCGATTCTGTAAATCACTCACTACCAATTCATAAGCTTGATCATCTCAGCTTTCTGAACAATCTTCTTCTTTGGATATCCAATTATTTAAGTAAAGCGAGCAAATAACTGTCGAGTGGACTCGACGTGGTAGGCTTGCATAGCGAGCAGGGAGGGGTGCCACTTTGGTAAAATTTTAAATCGACAAGGACATCCCTACACAGAAAAAAAAATTCGTTCTAAAAATTAAGTTTAAAGCAAGTGGGAAAGGCTATAGTCGAGCTCCCGACCATAGGATACCCGTTACTTATTTCAATACATATAAAAGTACTTTAAAGAATTTACTTGTTTTGCTCAGAAATCTTTAATTCGCCATAGCTGCCATTCTACTTGTCCGGTCTTGATGCGATTCAGTGGGATAATATATAATACTCATAGATAACGTTAATTACCACAAAAAAAGTATTTCCTTAGAAACTGTAGGTGTGGTGGTTTTTCGCGATTTGCAGGGGCGGAGGGGGCCGTGGCTTAAATTTGAAAAAAAATTGATCTGCTTGGGGTCAATAGAAATCGGTGTGCCAAATTTGGTTCCTCCAACTCTTATAGTCTCTGAGATCCTTGTGTTTATACAGACGGACCGGATTTGCGCGAATTACGGGCGTGGAAGAAGGCGGGTCATGTGTGATCTGCGTGTGAAAGTTTGGTTAATCTATCTCTTATAGTCTCTGAGATCTAGGCGCTCACATAGACGGACAGGCATCAGACGGACATGGCTATATCGACACGGTTGTTGATGCTGATCAAGAATATATTATATATATATAAGGAGATGCCTCCTTCTCCCTGTTACATACATTTCAACGAACACAATATACCCTTATACTTATTAGACCCCGTACTAAAAAAAGTACTGGGGTCTATTGGGTTTGTTTTAACGAAAATGTGCGTAACAGGCAGAAGGAGACGGGGCAGACCCCATAAAGTATATATATTCTTGATCAGCACCAATAGCCGAGTCGATATAGCAATGTCCGTCAGTCCGTCTGTCCTGACGTCTGTATGAACACCTAGATCTCAGTGACTATAAGAGCTAGAGCCACCCAACTTGGTATGTAGGTTCGCCTATATTGCAAGCAGATCAAGTTTGTTTAAAAATTTGGCCACGCCCCCTTTATTGCCCACAAATCGAAAACAAAAATTTGATATCCAAATTATAAGAACAATTTAAAAGCTAGTGACACCAAACTTAGTATGTAGGTTCCTCTATATTGCAAGCATACTAAGTCCATTTCTTTTTTGGATCGGACCACTATTTCATATAGCGCCCATAGGAACAATCGGTCGAAAATCAAGTTTTAGTATGAAAAACTTTTTTATTTTATGAAATATCTCAACCAATCTAGTACAGTATGCAAATAACTTGGTTTTATATATTCTGTACAAAGTTGGTTCAAATCGGATTACTATATCATATAGCTGCCATTGGACCGATCGGGCGAAAATCAAGTCTTAATATAAAAAACTATTTTGTTTTATGAGATATCTCAACCAATCTAGTACAGTATGCAAATAACTTGGTTTTTTAGAACCTGTCCGAAGTTGGTTTAAATCGGACCACTATGTCATATAGCTTCCAAAGGACCGATCGGCCAAAAATCAAGTCTTAGTATGAAAAACTTTATGAGATATCTCAACCAATCTAGTACAGTATGCAAATAACTTGGTTTTATATATTCTGTCCAAAGTGGGTTGAAATCGGACCACTATATCATATAGCGCCCATAGGAACAATCGGTCGAAAATCAAGTTTTAGTATGATAAAATTGTATGTTGTATGAGATATCTCAACAAAACTTATGGAATATGTTATTAAGTTAGTCTTATATATTCTGACCGAAGTTGGTTCAAATCGGTCTAGTATATCATATAGCTGTCATTAAAAAAAGTAGTCGGAAATGTATTACAGCAAAATATTCTTTAATTATTGTAGTCTTTTCTATTTCTATAGTAAGTACGGGGTTTCCGACAGTCGAGTATGGTCTACTGTAGCACCGCGAGCGAAACGAGGGGGGGTTGGCGAGCGAAGCGAGCAGGGGGCGGAGCCCCCCGATTTTTTATATGTAACGGGTATAAAAATAGATTTTAGCTTGAAATTTTTAAATATGTATTCAGGATATAATTCTTAAATTCAGGATTAAGCGGCATAACTCAGTATAAAAATGGTAATATAAGCCGAAAAAAAATTGATTTAAGAACAACATTCTTAAATGATCAAAATATTTGCTGAGAGCGAAATAAAATGCTCTCTTTCGTCTGCTGCTCTCAGTTAAACCGAAGTTGCATCGTTCTCAGCAGAGCTTGTGAATTCGAGTTGAGCAATTTTTCGCCAGTCTTATGTCTATTGTGAAGAAAGTGTTACAAGTAATGAGTGCCGAAAAAAATAAAGATCAACTTTCAGGCTGCGCGCACACTGGCGACTTATCACCTGAGAGCATATCGGCGAGATGAAGTTTTTATACAGCGCACACAGAAAGCTTAAACTGAAGCTGATTCTCTTTTAAATTCTAGTCTCTCATTGTTTGTTTTTCAATATGGTTTCAAAGAGGCTGTTGCAATTTATTCTTACCGATGGAAGTAACCGTAATAGAAATTGCAGTTCATTGCTTATCTATGCAGCAAACTAAAAATAAATTACATGCAAATATACACACGTATGTATGTTTAATACATACGTATGTATATGAAATACATACACTCAGAAAAAAATCAAGATTTCCGTACATAAACAGGCCATTTTCAAGTACAAACGATCTCACAAGCTGTCTTAGTTTTGAATTCCTAAAGTTAAGAACAAAAATCTTGTTTTGTTTGATTTTCGCACGTACGGAAATCTTAAAATTCGATTTTTCAGGGATAACCGAGTCCGTGGGGACACCCCATTGAGCCTCCCGGCATGGTGCGCACGCTGCAACCGGTCCAGGTCCCAGTCCGATAGGTACCAAAAGTGACCCCAGGGGGACGTAGGCGCCGTGTCAGACTGAGCCCTGGACCGGACTCCTCCAAATGCTGGCCAAGATCTTGTAAGATGTCAGATCTATCACAGGAGACGTAGGGGCAACGCCCTTTATAGTCTCGCCATGATACTCCGGCCACCTTGCCCGATCCAGGCCAGACCACGCCTAGTTGTCGTGCCACCTGAAAACCCTTAAAACCCAACAATAGAAAGTATTTGCACGCATCGTTATAAATTTATTGTGACTAAGAGGGGGGATCGCAGCGCACGGAGGTTTTCTTTTTGTTGCTCCAGATGCGAAAGGCCATGTTATTCTTCAATGTACATACGCTTACCGAAGTTCAAAGGTTGCCCTAGGGGCGCGGCTTTACAAAAGTCTTCTTCTCCGTGGCAGCACCAGCCACTGTGCCTCTCCTGGTACCACTAACAACAGACGCGGGGACCGTAAGTTGCGTCGCGCGTTACCTCGCTGTGAGTGGTGGCGTCGTCACTGCAGATGCGGTGGTTGTTGTTGCTGTTCCAGGTGTAGCGGCAGTGGCGGCTAACACCAAGCAAACACACACACTTACGTGCGGAGACGGCGTGCTGTTTTGGCGGGCAGCTGCGTCTCTACCAAAACGCACACACACACACCTGCACTTGCACTGCCCGCACTATTCCCTAGTCGAAGTCGTTGTTGTTCTTGTCACTTGTTGTCTTATTGTCCCTTGTTTTTTTTTGTTTCACCTTTGTTTCACTGCACTTTGTAAATTTTCACCTCTTTTTTTGCACACGTCTGCACGCTGTGAGCCCGCCAGAAATAAATCACCTTGTCCGCCAACACTTCTGCACACTTCCAGCTCGCCAGAAAAGTAACGCTCTCGCCGCATGATGGCTGCCGATCGCTGGTATCGATGCCTTTGGTATCGATATTGCTCTGCAAGGCTGCCACCTTTGAAAATAAGCGAAATGTAGATCATCGCCTTAAAGGTGGACGAAGCTCTTAAATCGAAAATAGGTCATCGTCCTAAATGTGGACGATGATCAAAAATGAACTATTGCCTCCGGGCCAAATGAACTGCAGCCAAAAATGTGACGCAGCAGGATGCTGCCTCACAAATCGGACTACTATTTCGGACTACTAAAAGAAAGTCAGAGTTCTAAATTTAATATCGATTCATACTTAATTCAATATTTTTAGTATACAGAAATCTTAAAATTATAAGATCAATACGGTATAAATTCGAGTACCGATATACCTTATTTTAGGATGTCATTTTTGTCTGAGTGTACGTATATTTGCATGTTATCTATATTTAGTTTGCTGCATAGATAAGTTAATATCTACCTTCGTGATGCGTTTATTGTTTTTGCGATAGAATCTCACATTTTCGCCATGATTATTCTATTTGCATAAATTTTATGCTTTTTATAACGATGAAAACGCTCGTCAGCCGCTGAATAATCAAACATGCTTAATCAATCAACCAGAGCAGTGTTGCCAGGTGTTGAGCACCCGCATAAGCTAAATTCTCAGAAAAAAAAGCTAAAGTAGACTAAAAAAAATGAAAATAAAAAAATTTTGAACAACAAGCTATATCCAAATGCAAGAAAACATATAAAGTCACCTTATATGTTTATTTAAATTAAATTAGCTATCAAATCATCGATTTTATTAATTTTTCCTTCAATTAAATATTTTTCGTTTTCCGCAAGGCCTGTATCGAGTAGAGCACTAAACGTTCTAGTAGGTCTGAATTCCTTAAAAAAAAACGTTAAAAAACTTTCTGCCGCGGGAAATTTTTGATATACTCAAAATATCGACAACCCGATTATTTTTAGGGTCGATTTTATGTTTCGATATTCAACTCGAGCTAAAAATTGAATTTGCATCACTAGTTTTGTGTCAAGTTGTAGTTGTGACAACATTCTCTATGTCTGCACATTCATTTCGCATTTTTGCTTGCTTTATTTAATTTTGATTTCACATTTAAAACTTATAAATGTTTCGAATACACTCATTGCTAGAATATACCATATGAATTTAAAAAAATGCTAGATTAATGGCTATAAGCTATTTGCAAATTTTATAAGCTTTTTCATTTTTAAATATGCTAGATCTAGCCTAAAATAAGCTAGTCTGGCAAGACTGAACCAGGGGAAGCTTAGCTTATCTGCTAAGCTTTTAATGTGTGTACAAGCAGTGCGTTTCTTTTATCGTGAAGATAAGCCAGTGTGCGCGTAGCCTTAGAGTTGCTTCGCTCGTAATAAAAACTAATTTTTTAAAAACATGCACATAATGCATTTTAAATTTAAATGTAGGTAATTTTTTTATTGTGTGTGTGTTTAAGTGTTTTCACCTGAAAAAAGTGAAGTGATTATACATGTATGTACGTATATGTATTTATATGTAAATACATTAGTAAAAGTTATACTAAGTTAAATTTATCAATTTGTCATAAATCAAAGCCGACGGCAAAACTGAACAATTGTGTGTGTATGTTTAAACAAATAAAATTATATACATACATACAGTGTACCACTAATGTCCCCGTACAGCAAAACATATTTTCATTGTCGACCTATAAAATCATCATAAAAGCAGTATGATTAGGTCAATTATTGTCTGTCATTTAAGATGTTTATATATTTAATATTTCTTATCGTTCCTTTTTAATCAATGCCTTAACAAGTTTATATGCAAATTTGACTCCACTTAAGTCGTACAGCAAGAAAGATCATTCTAGTACATGCCAGAAATGTAACGGAGCCTTGCAAAAAGTGCGTTATACAAATGATAATAATGCGTCACGTCGTAGATGTATTAGTTAACCCGAATCTTCCCAGCGTTACCATATGGTAACAAGCAATAGGCATTTACTAAAACTTAATTTTTAGACAACATATTAACGTTAGATTAACTTTTATAAGATATTCTAAGAGTAAATTGTTATCTCTAACTGATAAAAAGTTGATTGAAACAATCTCTTGAAGTTAGCTGATCGAAAAATGCGCTTTAAGTTGCTCATTATATTCTGCAGTGCAAAAAAACGGCATTTGGTAATTCGTCGCAAGTAAATTTAAATCGTTTAACTAATTTTAGTACTGAACTATATGAAATGCACCCATCATTACAAAGGTAAAAGAGTGCTCTTTTTAATTATGAAACAATTTTTAAATAAAAAACACTTTTTTAAAGTTAATTTACGCTTTTAATTTTCGTGTTACCATACGGTAACGCTGGGAAGTACAGGGTACAGGTTTTTTCCATACATTTTATTCGCGTTTCGCACTGTTTTGTTCATAAAATATGATTGCTCCTATGGCAGCTATATGATATAGTGGTCCGATTTGAACCAAATTTGGTCAGGATGTGTAACAACACATAAGACACATATTCTAAGAGTTTGGTTGAGATATCTCAGAATAGAAAAAAGTTTTTCATACTAAAGGTGAATTTGACCCCGATTGGTCCTATGACAGTTGTGTTATATATACGTTATACTGCACCGATTTGACCCAAATTTTGTCCTATAAATCAAGGAAGAGCCCCCCTGTTGGATTAAGTTGTGTTTATAAGACTTTTTCTCAAACATTTGTATTTTGTAGCATTATGAAAACCTGTACCCTGTACTTCCCAGCGTTACCATATGGTAACAGCCGAAAAAATTGTCCTGTCGATTATCCTGACAAGGACGAACAAAATGAATGTGTTTTTCGGATTCAGCGAACTCAAATTTATCAGTCCTGAAATTTTCATTAAGAAATTCGAAAAAATGTTGCTCAGGACGATTTGGGTTAAGCCAAAAAATTTTGGGATTGAGACATTGCTTACAAACCAAGCGAAAAATGTCCGGAAAATATTTATCTTTTGAAAAAAGGCAGCTAATCCTTAAATTACATGGAAAGGATGGAAAATACTATGCAGAAATTTTCACATAGGTAGACAGCCAAACTGTAATCAATTGCTTTCAGTATAAAGGGCGGGTGGAAAGCAAGAGTAAATGTGGTCGACCTCCAGCTCTCTCACATGGAGACAAGCTGATAATAAAAGGAATGATGGCCACTGATTTTTTTTATCAGTGGCTGAAAACTAACTCCAAAAAAACTCCACTCAAAAATGAGTCCACCCCGAGAAAGTAAGGAGACCGATCGCAGATGCGGGGTACAAGTCGCGCACAACTCTCGTTACTCTCAGAAATAAAATAAAACGTTTGGAGTTCACCCGGCATTATAAATATGCGTCCGAAAAATTGTTGGAGAAAAGTTATCTTCTCGGACAAATAGAAGTACAAAATTTTTGGGTCTGAAGGGAGGATACGTTCTTGGAGGAAGCCTGGCGAAGCCTATAATCCAATAAACTCAATTAAGACTGTCAAAAATGCAGGTGGTGGAGTAATGGTATGGGGCTGTATGGCGGCCGGCGGTGTTGGAAACCTGGAAATAATAAATGGTGTGATGGACCATAAGTACAATGATGATATTCTCAAGAAAAGTTTTTAAAGACACCCCAACAAAGCCTGGATCTCAATCCTATTAAGCATATGTGGGATAGGCTCGAAAAAAAAAAATAAGGTATCGCATTATAACCTCAAAACCAATGCTCATCTAGGCTTTACAAGAGGAGTGATCAAAAACAAAGCAATCATATACAGAGAATTTGGTAGATTCGATGCCAGCCGCTTAAAAGCTGTTATAGAGAACAAAGGCTATCCCATAAAATATAAAGTTTAATTTATTTTATATGCATTTTTTCTATTAATTTTCCTTGCTGTACAAAGACTTAAGTGGAGTCAAATTTGCATTTCAACTTGTTAAAACATTAATAAGTTAAGCAAGATTAAGAGTAATGAATATATTTACATACATCTTAGATAAAAGACAATAAATTAATTAATCATACTGCTTTTAAATATTTTTTGTATTACTGATGAATTAGATTTTATAATTCAAAAAATCAAAAAATGATCTGCTGTACGGGGACTTTAGTGGTACACTGTATGTAGTTAACTTTTAATTCGCAGCGCTGTCCTACATGCATACATATGTATGTATGTATATATAAATGCACAAAAGACCTGTAACACACAACCTGCAATAACTTACATATGTATATACATACATACATTTGTATGCATGTAGAAAAGCGCTGCGGATTAGAAGTTAACTAATAAATATTAGTTGTACTTACATACATATACGTAAATATATGAGTGCCCAATAAAACCCGGAGCAACGTGGTTTGCCAAACAATCCCTTCTGGCAACCTTGTATTAGGTGCGCAACTAAGTTCTCGCTGTTTTTTTGATGTAAATACAATTATATTCTGAAAAAATGGTTACATTTGAATCATTGAAGGTATTGCACATCGCTAGCTACTACTTTTGCCCATCTTTCTGGCAGATCTCGTATACCGTCGCGGTAAAACTGTTCATCTTTTAAGGCTATCCACGAATCAAGCCATTTTTGGATATCTTCATATGTATGGAACTGCTGGTTAGCTAGTCCATGTGCCATCGATCGGAACAGGTGATAATCGGACGGCGCAATATCTGGAGAATATGGCGGGTGGATTAAGATTTCCCATTTCGGCGCTTCCAGGTAGGTTGTAACGTGAGGCCGAGCGTTGTCATGGTGTAGAATCACTTTTTCATGCCTCTCCGCGTATTGCGGCCGCTTCTCGCGCAGTGCCCGGCTCAATCGCATCAATTAAAGTCGATACCGAGCCCCAGTGATGGTTTCGCTTGGTTTAAGCAGTTCATAATAATGAATGAAATAATGAATGAAAGAGGAAAATTAACACTTCCCGCAAATGACGATTATTCGGCACGAAATCAGACATTTTCACAAAACGAAAAGTATATGATACAAAAACAAAATCACTAATGTGTCGAAGCAGTTAGTTTACCATATGTCTAAGCTTGGTTAATAACGTTTACGTTATGTTAGAGTCGACTAGCACAAACTGCTGGCAGCATCTATTGACAAACAACGGGAACTTAGTTGCGCACCTAATATTTTCATGCGAAATGAGTAATACATTGCTTCACAGGGTGCTAAAAGAGCTCAAAACAGTCTTACCATAGGAGTACGTTACATTTGCTGAATTTGGAAGGCTAAATGCTAGGGCTTTTAAAACGTTCGCTGCTCTGCTATGCATAATTAGCGCGATTTTTACCGTTTTTTCTTTTTGTCTCTTTTGTTCTTTTGTTGACGATTTTCATATACATATGTACTTGTAATTTTTCAATCTCAAAAAAGAAGCTGTCGTCGAGTGTACACGCGTTTGAAAAGGGTTTGTGAAAAGTGAAAACTTGGAAAATTATTATTTTTACATCATGTAAGAATTTATATATAATAGATTCCATTTCCATTTATACATTATATTTATTTGTAATAAAATAAATACTTATAAAGGGTGATTTTATTATCTTTTTGCAAAAACTGGCTTAAACAGCTCACGCACGTTTCGTGTTTTGTTTCATTGTCAAACATCTTCAGTTTGGTCAATAATTTAACCATGAATCGTCTTACAAACGAACAACGCTTGCAAATAATTGGATTTTATTATCAAAATGCGTGCTCTGTTAAGAAAGTTCATCATCATGAGAATCGTAACGTAACTGTGAATGGTGAGCGCTACCGTGAGATGATATCCAACTTTATTTTGCACAAAATGCAAGAGCTTGACTTGCATGACATGTGGTTTCAACAAGACGGTGCCACATGCCACACAGCACGCGCAACAATAGACTTATTGAGAGGCGAGTTCGGTGAACATTTTATTTCACGTTCGGGACCGGACTTCACGCCTTAAGATTATTTTTTGTGGGGCTATGTTAAAGCTCATGTCTATACAGACATGCCCGCTTCAATTAACGCATTGGAAAACAACATTGAAGAATTTATTCGTGAGAAATATTCTTCAAACATTAAATTATATGGACCGTATGATTCATATATGACTTAATATTAATATGTAAGTACGAGTAGACACTATTTTATGTAATACAGTGTTTAATTCATAAAGTAATTTTTTTTCTTTTTATTCCCGTTACTTATAAAAAATAAGTATAAGGGTATATTGTAACAGGCAGAAGGAGGCATCTCCGACCACATAAAGTTTTTTATTTTTGATCAGCATCAACAGCCGAGTCGATATAGCCATGTTCGTCTGTCCGTCCGTCCGTCTGCCCGAGTAGAGTAACCAAACTTTCACACGCAGATCACAAAGGCGTTGGAGCAGGTCAAGTTTGTTTTAAATTTTTTACCCGCCTCCTTCCACGCCCGTAATTCGTGAAAAACCGGTCGTCCGTCAGTAGAAACACACGGATCTCAGAGAATATAAGAGATAGAGTAACCAAATTTAGCACACAGATTTCCATTTACCTCACGCACATCAAGTTTGTTTCAAATTTAAGCCACGGCCCCCACCCACAATTTTTCATATAACACGTATTTTTTGGTAATAACCGATATCTGTTATTATTATCTATTATCCCAATGAATCGCAACAAAATCGGACAAGTAGAACAGCAGTTATTGCGTGCCTAAGTTGTTGAAGCAACAGGTGCCCCTAGAGTATGTAATAGTTTTTGTATTGTTAAACCTTATTAGAATGCTTAAAATTCTCAACTAGTTCTGGCAACGAAAATATGACATGAGGATTGAATCGCTAATGTATTGAAATAAGTAACGGGTATTCTATGGTCGGGATCTCGACTATAGCCTTTCCCACTTGTTATTTCGTAAAGTGTGGATGTACACGCAAAACAAAGCAACGCCACACAGTGGCACGTTAGGGTTAGGGAGCGTGGAAAAATTCATTTTTTCGATGAAAGCGCATGTAGAAAAAATATATGCATGCGATAGAGAACTGTTCAAAGTTTACAAACCAAAAAAATTATTGAAATCGGGTAAAAATTGTGGGCGTGCTAGCCTATCTAAGTTGACCCATTTTTCAGTGCGCGCACAAATGTGCAAATTTTACTAAAAATGCAAACTTTAATGCTGATTTGTATACGACCGATCCATATGTTTTTTGTTTCATATGAAAAGTAGGTTCATTTGTAATGAAATGCCGTAGAAATTTGTTTCTTCACTTATGGACTTTTTATCCCAGAGATGTTTAGAAAAAGCACTTTAATTAGTCAATTTTTTGCCTTTGATGGAATAGAACTTCTAATGGACTCCCTTGAACTCTATCCCACTACTACAGGAGTCTTTGGTAATAAATTCTGTAGCTAAATAATCTCGGTCTTTTTTGCGTCCAGTTGTGTCTAAGGAAGTTATAGAGCAAAAACTGAAGCAACCTCGCAATAAATTGATGATGAAAGAGTAAAAAAACGAAAAAGATTCAAATGTGAACTTTGGAAAGAAAGGAACTGTTGTTTTTTAAATTTAACATGTAAAATATGCACGGAAAATATTTTTCATCTTTGACCAAAAACTCTGAATCAACCAGTAGGCCTATCTCTCAGTGCAAACATTAATTTTAAAGCTTGTCAAATGCTTTTTAAATTTTTGAAATATCTTTTTTGGTTCAAAAGGTATGACTTTTGCAAAAAAAAAAATGAGCGATTGTCCCACTGTGCGCCATTGAAATAAAGAAAACCAAACCATAACAAGACAACAAACTGGGGAAGACGAAAACGTTTGAATATGTACTATTCATAGTTTTAATTATTTATAAGCCACATTTGTTTAAATATTTATTGTACATTAACGTTCTCGCAGCGAACGCAGCAGGCCTGCCTTTCTACTATCTACTACCATGCATTGTAATGCATTCAAAATACCTTCCAGAGCAATGCCTTCTGGATGCATTATTTTCGAAGCGAGCGCAGCAGGCCCGCTCTACTGCCCTCTACATGAAGGCCTTCTGTAACGTTGTTCTTGGAAATGGGCTTTGGAAAGAGAAATGGACTTTAACAGAAGCCCTGCCAAACTACCTTGCAAAAACACCCTTTTTTCAGCGTTTCACCCCTGTATAATAACGAATGGAAGACGTCGTGTTTTTCAACTGCTCGCACATTACTTGTGGTGTTGTTTGAAGTAGCTTTTGGTAGGAAAAAAGTCTTACTGGGAGCTGCGCGCCAATTCACATACATGCATACATACGTACATAGACATGCAAAACGACGCTAAACAGCAGAGAACAAAAACAACTCTGCGAACAGACACTGACGCTGACACCGACATCGCGACGCCAATGCCTTGCTGCTTTCGCTAACACTGTAAGTTTTCATGAATATGCAAACGACGCTCAACAGCAAAGCCCAAACCTTTTTGAACAGACGCTGTAGCCGACGCAGCGTCTCTGCGTCGCAAGAGCATTGCGTGCGTACATATTTTGTTTATCACATTTATAGACGCATGTACATATAAGCGTACACACAAATTATTATCTAGACGTACACTCAGCGCAAGTTGTATTCGTACACTCGCAATAAATAAATATTTATTTTTGTTGGACATAACAGCTGTACATTGCTCCTCTCTACTGTTATGTGAATGGCAAAAGCTAACATTACAGAATCCCTAAATTGAAATATATGGTCACACTTTTTCTTGTCTCTTTCTCTTTTGATCGAACCGTGTAAATGGCTGGTTGTGTTGAAGAATAAAAGAATATCAAATCTGAATAAATAAAAGAAATCATTAACAATAAAATAAAACAAACCGATAATTTATTCCCGGACAACATTTGACTGACTGAAATAACAATAGGTTATGGGCCCAGGTTACGTCCTATCAAGAAAATAAAGTGATTATTAATACTCTTAAGCTCGAAGCGTCCATCTCACACACATACACACAGGCATACGCAAACGCACGCAAATATGGAAAAATCAAAGCGCAATATTAAACCCTTTGACGGGGAAAAATATTCAGTGTGGAAGTTCAGAATAAAAGCACTACTGACTGAACTCGATGTATTAAAAGTTATTGATAATGAAATTCCTGATGAGCTGGACGAAAATTGGATTAAAGCAGAGAGGTGTGCGAAAAGTACAATAATTGAACATTTGAGCGACTCCTTTCTAAATTTTGCAACAAACAACAACACAGCGAGTGAAATTCTTAAAAAACTAGATGACGTATATGAGCGCAGAAGTCTTGCGTCACAATTAGCTGTTCGCAAACGTTTGTTGTCGCTCAAATTAAAAAGCGAGATGGCACTATTAACCCACTTTATTATTTTTGACGAACTGGTGAGTGACCTATTAGCATCAGGGGCAAAAATGGATGAAATGGACAAAGTGTCGCATTTGTTACTCACTTTGCCAGCATCCTATGACGGAGTAATTACAGCTATAGAGACACTGTCAGAAGAAAACCTAACACTAGCTTTTGTAAAGAACCGATTACTAGACCACGAAATTAAAATTAAAAGTGACAACAATGACACAAGTAAAAAGATAATGACTGCTGATGTGAAAAATAATATTAATAAAAATTATAAAAACAATTATAAGAATCATAATAATAACTATAAATATAAAAATCAAAAATATAATACAAACAACAATACACGTAAGCCATATAAAGGGAAACCTAAAATAAACAACCTAAAATGTCATCACTGCGGAAAACAAGGGCACATTAAAAAGGATTGTTATGGATATAAAAGACTAATGAATAATGAAAATAATAAAGAAAATAATAAACAAGCCCACACTGCAACAACCCAGCCTGGTTTCGCGTTCATGTTAAAAAGTTTCAATATAAATAAAGTTAAATTAAATGAAAACGTGAATTTTATTATCGATTCGGGAGCTACCGACCATCTCATAAACGATGAGACTCTCTTCGTGGATTATGTTGATCTGCAAACTCCAATAAGAATTGATGTAGCTAAGCATGGAGAATACATTCTTGCAACAAAGCGTGGGATCGTACGTCTAGAAAATGAATACCAAATTACGCTCGAAGATGTGTTGTACTGCGGAGAAGTTGCAGAGAATCTAATTTCTGTGAAGAGGTTGCAAGAGACTGGAGTGACTGTTGTGTTCGGCAAGAACGGAGTTAAAATGGTAAAAAATGGAGTCACCATTGCTGAAAATTCAGGTGCGTACACTATGCCAATTATTGAATTTAAAGCATATAAAATAAATGTTAAAAATGAAAATATATACAGATTGTGGCATGAGAGATTGGGGCACATAAGTAAAGGAAAAATGTTAGAGATTAAAAGAAAAAATGTATTTAATGATAATAAGTTTCTTGATAGTGTTAATCCTACAGACGAAATATGCGAAGCTTGTATAAATGGTAAACAAGCCAGATTACGATTCGAAAAGTATAAAAACAAGGAACATATAAATAGAGCACTTTTTATTATTCATTCTGATGTCTGCGGTCCGATAACTCCTACAACCATTGATGACAAAAATTACTATGTAATTTTTGTAGATCAGTTTACACATTATTGTGTAACATATTTAATTAAACACAAGTCCGACGTGTTTATTATGTTCAAAGACTTTGTGGCAAAGAGTGAAGCACACTTTAATTATAAAGTTGTAAACTTGTACATTGACAACGGTAGGGAATATTTATCTAACGATATGCGTGAGTTCTGTGTCCAAAAAGGAATAAGTTACCATTTGACTGTACCTTATACTCCACAGTTAAATGGAGTTTCAGAACGAATGATTAGAACCATTACTGAAAAGGCTCGCGCTATGGTTAGTGGCGCAAAATTAGACAAGTCTTTTTGGGGTGAAGCTGTTTTGACAGCAACGTATATAATAAATAGGATTCCAAGTAGGGCACTTGGAGACCGTGTAACTACGCCATATGAAATGTGGCACAATAGAAAGCCGTTTTTAAAATATCTAAAAGTATTCGGCTCTACAGCGTATGTACACAATAAAATTAGAAAAAGAAAATTCGACGATAAGTCTTTTAAATGTATTTTTGTTGGCTATGAACCAAATGGTTTTAAATTGTGGGATGTTGAGCATGAAAAATTTATTGTTGCAAGAGATGTGGTTGTCGATGAGACAAATATGGTTAATTCTAGAGCTGTTAAAAATGAAATCCTGAATGATAGTAAGGATTATGAAAATATTAAATCCCTGAAAGAGAGTAAGGGAGGTGAGCAATCTAATCTCAAAAATGAAAGCAAGGAGAGTGTTGAATATAATTTCCTGAATGAGAGTAAGGATTGTCAGAATAAAAATGTCCAGAATGAAAATATGGATTGTTGTATACCAGAGATCCTGAATGAAAGTAAGGACAATGGTAAGGAAAGTTTTCTGAATGAGAGTAAGAAAATTAAACAGCCTAGTGAAAAGTTAACAAATGAAATCGATAGTAAAGTTACTGACGACGTAACTAGAAGAAGCGATCGATTAAAAAATAAACCACATAAATCCTATAATGAAGATGAATTAAGTCCGAATATATTTGTATTGAACGCTCATACTGTTTTTAATGAAGTTCCTTCTTCCTTTGATGAAATACAAAGTAGAAAGGATAAGTCTTTATGGGAAGAAGCTATTAAAGTAGAATTATCTGCTCATGAATTGAATAAGACATGGTGTATCGTTGATAGGCCTGAAAATAAGAATATTGTAGATAGCAAATGGGTATTCACCTTAAAGCATGATGAAATGGGAAATCCAATAAGATACAAGGCAAGATTAGTTGCACGTGGCTTTACACAAAAGTACCAAATTGATTACGATGAAACATTCGCTCCGGTTGCTAGAATTTCTAGTTTTCGTTTTATATTGTCCATTGCAAACCAATATAATTTTAAAGTACATCACATGGATGTTAAAACTGCTTTTTTGAATGGTACATTAAAGGAGGAAATATATATGAAAGTTCCTCAAGGAATATTTTGTAGTAATGAAAAAGTATGTAAATTGAATAAAGCAATTTACGGCCTCAAACAAGCAGCTAGATGCTGGTTTGATGTGTTTGAGAAAGCATTGAAGGAGTGTGGATTTATAAATTCACCAGTTGATCGATGTATATATTTTCAAGACAAAGGTGATATTGAGAAAAATATATATGTATTATTATATGTTGACGATTTAGTTATAGCGACATCAGACATAGAGATATTAAGAAATTTTAAGCAATATCTAATGACAAAATTTAGAATGACTGACTTGGGTGAGATAAAATACTTTATTGGAATAAAAATAGAAATAGGCCAAGATCAGATATGTTTAAGCCAATCTGCTTACATAAAAAAGGTGTTGACTAAATTTAATATGGAGGAATGCAAACCAGTTAGTGCTCCGCTTCCGAGTAAGCTAAATTATGAATTATTAAATTCTGATGAAAAATACGATGCTCCTTGTCGCAATTTAATTGGGAGTTTAATGTACTTAATGCTTTGTACACGCCCTGATTTAGCTACTTCCGTTAATATTTTAAGTAGATACACGAACAAAAATAATATAGAATTATGGCAATGTTTAAAAAGAATCCTCAGATATCTTAAAGGAAACATTGACATGAAATTAATTTTTAAGAAAAATTTAGATTTTGAACATATATTTGTTGGCTATGTTGATTCTGATTGGGGTGGAAATGAGAATGACAGAAAAAGTACAACAGGTTACCTATTTAAAATGTTTAATTCTAATCTTATATGTTGGAATACAAAGAGGCAGAATTCAGTAGCAGCTTCATCTACTGAAGCAGAATATATGGCCCTGTTTGAAGCTGTAAGAGAAGCATTATGGTTAAAATCTCTTTTAGAAAGTGTTAGCATTAAACTTGATAGGCCGATAAAAATATTTGAAGATAACCAAGGTTGTATTAGCATAGCCAGCAATCCCACATGTCATAATAGGTCGAAACACATTGATATTAAGTATCATTTTACAAGAGAGCAGATAGAAAATAATACTATTTCCATTGAGTATATTTCCTC